>CM066038.1:187824191-188467097 GCA_033557465.1 Ichthyophis bannanicus | reverse complement strand
AGGGTAGCAGAATTGATCTATAGGATGGTTTGTCCAGGTAAGGTAGCAGGATTCATTTACAGGCAGTGGATTGTCCAGGTGATGTAGCAGGCAGCAGAGTAGCAGGCGGCAGAGGCAATGTGTATGGGAGGAGCCCGAGATGCTGATCGTTGGCCGCTATTTGGCCCGCGCCTAAGGGCCACACCAAAGGGCCCTCTGGCGAGGCCCTCAGGCGCAGGCCCACCAGGCGCGGGCACGCCCGATGTCGTCTTCTCCTTAAATCCATGCAGCTCTCTGATTGGACGCCTGCTGGGGCTGTGCAGAGGTGCCAGGGTGCTGGGCTCGACCCTGATCGATCAGGGGAGGATGGTGAAGTGGCCGGCGGTCTTTTCGCACCCGATGGCGTCTTCTCCTTAAATCCCTGCAGCTCTCTGATTGGATGCCTGCTGGGGCTGTGCAGAGGTGCCGGGCTCAACCCTGATCGATCAGGGGAGGCTGGTGAAGTGGACGGCGGTCTTTTCACGCCTGATGGCATCTTCTCCTTAAAATTCCTGCAGCTCTCTGATTGGACGCCTGCTGGGGCTGTGCAGAGGTGCCGGGGTGCCGGGCTCACCCTGATCGATCAGGGGAGGCTGGTGAAGTGGCAATTTTATAACAGGACACCTAGGATAACTGGGCAGGAAAGTGTGTATTTTTTACCTATTTTATAAAAACACATAGTTGCGTATGAGTCTTTATAAAATAGCAGCATAAATCCTGCCAAAATCACACCTAGATTGAAGGCATGGGCATCATACTTGCTCAAGAGCAGATATAAATCTTAGCAAATATTTTATAGAATATATATATATTAATCACAACATTTTTAAAGCACACAGATCCACTACAACTCCATCAACGCTCCATGCAAACTCCTTCCCTGAGCACGCCAACTCTACAAGTACGCACCTTCTTTTATCACGACAACGTTTAGGCATGACCTAATTTTATAAGAGACCTTCTCTACACGTAAATCAATGTGTCATGTGCAGAAAAGGTTTATAAAATCACCTCTTACTGTCGATTCACTTTCTGATATTCCATTTCTCATCATACTCTACTCATTTCCAACTCGATTTCCCTCCCCCATTTCTCCATCTTCTCCACCACCATGTTTCTCATTCAAGTCAGCCATTGGTTCCTCTGACCATATCTTTCATTTCCCCCATCACTTCTCTAGTTCCCTTGATACTAGTGTCCTTCCTGTCTGTCCCCTCTGCCTCTGAGTCCCATCAGGAATGGGCTGATAGCAGCAGCAGAGGAACACGTGCATTTACTGTCCTTCCTTGCTCTATCTTCTTTCCTTTGACTTCTGGCACGCTCATCCTTTCTAACCATTTACATTGATTATAGTCACACTATGATATTTTCAAAATATCCTGATATAAGAAAACTCTACAGATTTAGCTTTGAGATGCAGAAAGTTAATTTTAATCACTCTTTACCATATGCTCAAATGAGTTAGTTGAAAGTTTAGTAAGACCAAAATGAGTGTAAGCGCCATACCAAGCATTAATTGTTATGAGATTTTCATGCATGACCATAATGCTGAAAGACACATAACAGTGCTTGATTTATCTTAATTTCTCTTTTTGTCTCTGTCTCCAGATGGCTAGACTCAAGGCTGTAATAGTTGCTCCCAGGTTTGGCTGGCTAAAATTTAGGGATTTAGCACTGAACACTGGTCAACAAATTTTTACAAAAATCATGTTACTGAAATAAAAATAGTCATTTCTTATCAATTTTTATATGCTGAACACGAATATGACAGTGAAATTGCAAAGTTGACTCTAGTTTTTTGTAATCTTCAAGAATTAATGTTTACATCACAAAATGCATGTCAATAGTAAATATAACAGGCCTTCGGTTAATAGCTGTAAAAAAACAAGTCATAGACTACTTCTTAGATTTTTTTGCCTGTCTCTTGTACAGCTGTTCGGGAGCTTCTCTGGGGAGTGTCCAGCAGTAGACAGCCAGCATTGTAGAGGACCATTTTCCCTGGTATCTTTGCTCCATCGTTGCGATATCCTGGTGAAAACGTTCGCCCTGTTCATCACTAACCATACCACAGTTTGTCAGGAAAGAAATCGAGATGGGAATCAAGGAAATGGATCTTTAGAGACATATTGCAGCCAAGTTTCTGATACTGCATCAGCATGTCTTCTACTAGTTCCTTGTAGTTAAAAGCATTCCATGCTTGTTTCGCATCACCATGCATCAAGTTGTTGAACCAGTCATTTTTGAAGAGCTCTCGAATCTGAGGACCCACAAAAACTCCCTCTTTAATCTTTGCTTCGCTGAGTCAAGGGAATTTTTCATGCAGGTATCGGAAAGCTGGCGAAGTGCAGTCCATGGCTTTCACAAAATTTTTCATTAAACCTAGTTTGATGTGAAGGGGTGGTAGCAGGATTTTGTGAGCCTCAACCAGAGCTGGGTGCTGGATATTCTTCTCTCCAACTGTTATATTTTGTCTGTGATTCCATTCCTTCCGCAAGTAGTGCCAATCCCTTGCTCGGCTATCCCACTCACATAAGAAACACATGTATTTTATATATCCCTGCTGCAGTCCCATTAAAAGGGCAACTACCTTCAAGTCACCACAGAGGTGCCAACTGTACTTGTTATAGTTAATGGATGTCATTAGATGCTTTAAGTTATTGTATGTCTCTTTCATATGGACGGCATGCGCTACTGGAATAGATGGAAGACTGTTTCCATTGTTCAAAAGCACAGCCTTCAGACTCGGTTTCGAAGAGTCTATAAATAGTCTCCAGTCTTGTGGGTCATGAGTGATTTTTAAGGCATTCATGAGGCTTTCAGTATCGGAACAGAATACCAGATTACTTTCCTTTCCGACTGCGTATAGTACACTGCTGACATCAGGTGGCTTCAGCAGCCATCTGGCAGTAGTATTGCATTGCATCTGATGATGTGTGCATGCTGGTATTATGCAATGTGATGCAATATTACATCATTCAAGGCTTATTTGGAATGTTGTTGATGTCCTACTGGATAAATTTACACGGTGAAACGTCAAAAATGAACTACATGCAATATCTTCAAAACGAGAGCCAATAAAATTGTTTTAATGTTATATTCGTGTTCAGCTCACCAAGATACTACAGATTAGGGCCTTTTAAAGTCAGTAACGATTTCAATGTTGACCAGTGAAATTAGTGCTAGCCAGCTAAATTTCTCTTCCTGACCCAACCCAACCCCATTCCTGGACCAACTGCTTTTGGAGCACTTGAAATTAGTAAACTAGGAAAAGCCACTGTGTTGGGAACAACATTCATTCCCAGAGAGCTAGTCACCCAACTCTCTAGTTGGGTAGCTAGATCCTTTTGAAAACTGGGTTCGTAGTTGTTATTCTCCTCCACGGACAGTCTTATCTTTTGGGCAAATGACTCTGGGCATGGTATGAAGTCCTATCGTAAAAAGCAAGAAGAAGAAGAAGAAAAAAATCCCCAATGTTCCCTAAAAGAGACAAGTATTGTCCACAGTTTCTTAGCTACCAGTTCATTGGCAGGGCTCAGAAGCAGCCTGACATCTATAGTAAGAGTGAGAAACCATTCCTGGCAGATACTGTCTAAAATATTGCAGAGGAAATAACTGCATGCTGTTTAGCTTGCAAACCATTGCAAGCTCTTTGCCTCTAGTGCTGTGCATCTGGTTATTACATCTGACTCTTGGGCTGGTTATTTTAACATGTCATTTCTAATTACACTATCTGGTTACATTTTAGGGTATAGGGCACAATTCTCTTTAAAGGTAAAAAGAAGAAATCAGGTTCCTAGTCCCTTCTATTTGAAATATCTGAAGCTGCCTAAAAATTATGGCTAACTCATGTCTGCTTTCCAGAAGATACAGGACATAGATTTAGTCATCATTTGCAAATTAAAGCATACTGACTTTTTGTAAGTACCATTTACTGAAGCTTCATGAAAATTACCCAATCTGCTGTCACTCCGAGTCTTCAAGACTATATGGGTTCTTTCTGCACCTACAAATGTATCACACCTGAAGAAAGGACTTGAAATATTCTGCCTTCAAAAGCTCAGGAATCATAGTATTGTCATATTGGTCCAGTAAAAGGGTACCAAGCTCCTTGTTTACTCAGCACTATGACTGTCATGCAAAGAGATATTTTATGCCAAGTACATGTTTCTAGATAATCTCTAACACCTCATTTTTATGAACGAAGCAAACACAAAGCTGAATGGTTTTCTATACGCTAGCCAAATACAGAGCAGATAACCTTAATTTCTGTTGCTAAAATAGTTGCTGAAACTGGCTACCATGATATAATACTGCCCTCTAATGGGCTATTCGGCACACTGCTACCATTTTGAATGCCAGGAAAAATTTGACAGATGAAATAACTAAAGCAAGAATAATCTGTTTTCATAACGATGCCCCTCATTCCGTCCTTCTGCAAAACTCTTGAAAACAGCACCCAAGATCTTCTATATTTTATTTGAAATGATACAAATTGCAAGGCTATTATGCATATTAATTTTTCTTCATTGTTATACACTTGGGGCCCTTTTACTAAAGGGTGCTAGCTGTCAGCATGGGTTTGGCGAGCACTAAAGGCGCATGTAGGACACACATTGACAGCTAGAGTGGGGCCATGACAGTTAGTGCTTCTTGATCTTGGCACTAATTGTCCATGGCATGTCAGGACTGCAAGTGAAAGGGTTACGGATGAAGAATGTATGGGGTGAGCAGCACAGTCAGGCGCACCTATGCTACCTGCACGGCAGGCAAGCAGCATGGATGCACGCACCGCAACCTCCATATGTGGCCTTGAGTGCACTCACATTATACTGTCATGCCACGCCAGGACTGCATGCACCGGCAGTTAATACTATGGCGTTGCCCTAACACGCCATAGATTTTCACATTATCGGCTCATTAAGTACAATACCCCAATTCCCTTTAGTAAAAGGGACAACTTAGAAAGTCACAAACAAAAAGTCTGGGGAAAGATGGTGTCTATCTATTTATTTAACAAGTTTTATGTACCGCCTAAATTGCATTCAAAGCGGTTTACATAGAACATCTAGAAAACACATCACATCTTTGCCACTAAAATCATGTGCTTAAATCAAGGACTCAATCTGAAACTGTAAGCAATACCTAATCAAAATCTTGTTTTATTTTCAATTAAGAAAGCAATGGCAAAAGGTGCAAACCACTCTTCACTAAAAAAAAATATCTCCTGAATAACCAAATTAGTGATGTCTCAGTAAACACAACTTTACTTTGGAAATTCTGAGGGACACAAAATATGCTTTTCAATATTTCCAAGTAAATGGTTTGCCTTTAATGTTATTTACTGCCTCATTCTCCCAACTTCCAGGACCTGAGAGTTTAGTCGGTGGGGAAAGGTGATTGTTGGTATACAAAACAGACTATTTACAAAGCGGTGGCAAAATAGCATGTTTGCATACAATTTTGCTATAGAACAATTGTCACAGGAGTCACTAATCCATGATACCTCTGCCTTGCAGGTTAGTGAATCTCATGGTAATTTATTTTGCTTTGCTGGAGCTGAGAACTTTGCATATTTCTACAAAAATTAATAAAAAAATGGCCCCAGCGATCAGGGCCGGCGTGACCACTGGGCGATCTAGGTGATTGTCTAGAGCGCCAATGGTCCAAGGGTGGCTCATTGCCATTGTCTCCACACCCCCCCCCCCCCACACACACACACAAAAGGAAGCCTGCACTAGGCATCAGAAGGCAACTACAACCTGTCTAACTGTCTTTGTATTTCAGATGGTGTGTGGTTTGCCACATTTTCATAGTCAACTTGATGTACTCAATCACTCCGGGATTTATTCTGTGTATATAAAGGCAATTTATTATCCAAGAGAGTGGGATGCTATCAAACCATCAAAGGCTTTCTTATAGTTAATTCCATGCTACACTAAGATTTCTGCTTCTCTTAGCACTGGCTAATATGGGATTGGGGGGGGGGGGGAGGGCGTTAAATTCATCCCTGGAAGCATTGGCTGACACATTAACAGGCTTATGTTTCTGGAGAAGGTTTGAACTTTCTGAGAATAGCATAGAGCATGATGCTTAATACGAACTGTGTTACTGGATTTGCATAATAATCCATTTTGCATGCATTTACATATGACACAGCTCATTACTTTTAATGTACATTGGATCTGATTTTCAAGCATTAAATGCAATTAATGCAAGTCATAGGTTTTTAAACACTCATTGTCCATTAACAGGTGTTATTACCATATGATAGCTTAATAAAATGAAACAAAAAATGAGCAAAACTGTGTTTGTTTCTCTTTCGTTTTCTTTACAAAACAAAAGCGTTGCACTGCTGAGCTCAATCGACATCTGCCCTCTCCTGCTAGGGACAGTAGTTAGCACCTAAGATTGCTTATCTGTCAGCTCTACTATGTGATGGATTCCATAAAATCATATGCTTTTCTGACTAGGAATGCCTCTAGGGCTACATAAAGAGACGTATGGGAGCGGCTTCCTAACCTGCCCTTAGGGACTCTCAGCTGGTTGGGTTGTCAAGAAATCCTCAATTAATATGCATGAGACATATTAACTAACAAAGCCTGCACACTGCCTCGATTACATGCAAATGTGTTTCAGGCATATTCATTCAGAATATCCCGAAAATGCAACTGGCTGAGGATCCCTACAGATAGGTTGGGGAATCACGGATGCTTGGAATCATGTAAAACTAATATTCTAATGTTTGGGGCGTCAGCAATGTCCAAAAGTCAAGCTCCAAGAATAAAAGAAAATATCCACAATTAAGGTGTTGTAGGAATTTCGATTAGTTCATCCATTGAAAACCTGGCTTCACTGGATTACTTGGATCACTGAACTGGTACAAAAGGCACCCACCCTTTTTCTTGTAGCTCCGCAGTTCAAATCCATCTCAAGTTAACAGCAACATTACCAGAGGGTAATGACATTAGAAAGTCATTACCATCTAATGGCCTGTCAGTGGCTTCCATGAAGTGAGTTGGTGGTCTCAGTCTAGTTCCCAGCTGATCGGTGTCCATGTCACAAAACCCATATGCACAACATGAACCCAATCTGGCAACCCCAGCAGTGAGGACAGCAAGATTAGTTATGCGAATGGAACTATATTCCCTTGTCTAGAAACAGCACATACGCAAGAAGACTGAGGGACTCAGCCGAGGCAGAACAAGGAAACTATCTAGTGCTGCTGTCTATGCCATATTTGTGCCATATTAAATAACACAGGTACACTAAAAAAAATTTTTTTTAAACTGCCTCTAATGTTTTGATTGATTTTTACGTTTTTTGGTGCGCTGAATCCAAATCTGGTAACCAGATTTTTTGCTACATTGGGTTAGCAGTTTGAGGTGTTTCAGACTGAGTGCGATCGAGATAAAAGTTTCTTGGATGAATTCTTTATACTAATTGTTTAGTAGTTATTCAAATAAGAATAAAGAAAATTGTAACAAGGCAGCACATAAGAATAATGTCAACAAAACACACTGTGATGGTAGCAAAATTGTCTGCACTTAAAACAGCCACATACATGTGCACAAACATTGAGCATATAAGAGCGAGGTTAGACAGAAAGCAAAGCAAAGAAATGTGCAAAAAATGTTGTACAGGTATGTATGTAAGAATAGAAAACGCAAACCGCACCATTGCAATACATGAAGACAAACACCCGATGGTGTGAAAATAAAATTCTAATAAATGAGATCCGACACTGTGGTAATAACTAGCAAATTTTTATTTCAAAGTTTAGTAAAAACACGATATTTGTCAACACAGTTTAGATTTTAAAGTCATTCTTGGGTCAATCAATCTCCTGGTGGGCCCGTTTCTTCTTCCCCCGAATGCTTCTCTTGGTGCGCTGCTTGGCGTATTTTTCATCTGGGGTTTCCCGCAGCAGCAACCAGCAGAAATCAGCCATCATAGTGGTGTTCCATCTTCCTTGGTACCTTCTCTCTGCGTCCTTGATGTCCTGGTGAAACCTTACACCTTGTTCTTCACTGTACGCCCCCAAGTTTTCGGGAAAGTAGTTCACATGGGAGTGCAAGAAATGGACTTTCAGGCTCATGTTACAGCCTTGTTCTTTGAAGGCATTGAGCATCCTGGCAACAATATCCTTATAGTTCTCATCCCGCCTGTTCCCCAAGAATTTGAGAACAACATCCTTGAAGGAATCCCAGGCTTCTTTTTCCTTCTCAGACATTGTTTCAGCGAATGCTCCATCTGAAATGAGTTTCCTTATATCAGGGCCAACAAACACTCCTTCCTTTAGCTTTGCTTCAGAAAGTCGGGGGAACTTTGAGCAAAGGTACCGAAAGCACTCACCATCTTTTGGAAGGGACTTGATGAATTGCTTAATGAGACCCAACTTAATGTGGAGAGGTGGTAATAGAATTTTATCACGAGGTACCAAGCTCTCATGAAGAACATTTTTCTCACCGGGTCTCAAATACTCCTGAATTGGCCAGTCTTTTTTCCCCCAGTGTAGGTCGCGGGCCCGGCTATCCCACAAGCAAAGGAAGCAGGGATATTTGGTGAAACCGGATTGCTGCCCTAATAGCATGGATAGAATTTAAAGTCTCCACAAATCATCCACTTATGCTCATCATAACGAATCTTCTGAAGAATCAGGGCCAAATTCTCGTATTTTTCTTGGAGAATAACAGAGTGAGCAATAGGAACTGAAGCGAATGTGTTGCCATTATGAAGAACACCTTTTATGCTGTCTTTTGACGAATCAATGAACAGCCGCCATTCAGCAGGATCATACTTGAGTTTAAACTTTTCCATCACTCCGTATATATCGTTGCAAAATACCAAATCTTCCTCTTTGCTGAAATACTTCAAAAATTGTGTCTCGCGGTTGCGGTACCAATAAAAAGTTGTTCCTGGTGACAATAGATTTTTCTGTTTAAGCTGAGAACCTAGCAGTTGGGCAGCATCTTTTGGGAGTCCTAAATCCCGGACTAAATCATTCAATTCAGCTTGAGAGAAAAGTTCAGGTTTCGGATCTGGTTCAGTTTCAAACTCGGAAGTACTGGACTCATCGGGAAAAAGCCATCTGATGAGTCTCATCATGATCAGAACCGTCCACACAAATATGATCCAAAGATTTTGGTGGTTCAGGCACAGGTACTTCGTTGCTATGAGGCATAGGCCTAATTGCTGAGGGAAGGTTGGGGTAAGTTATTACGTTCTTATTTTTAAGTTGTATCCCTTCACAATGCAAGAGCAAAAATAGCAGTCACTGCTGTGGTCTCTTTGTTCACGCCACATCATAGGTATTCCGAAACGAAATGCTTGTTTTTTACCTTTCATCCATAAGCGTAGATCTTCCTCACATGTCTTGCACACTTTGTGAGGAGCCCACGGTTTGTCTTGATCGCCTAACTTCAAACCGAAATAGGCGAAATATACTTTTTTAATAAATGCAGAAATGTTCCTCTGCCGCTTTTTCACGGTATATTCCCCACAAATAAAACAAAAACTGTCCGGAGAGTTGACGCAACCTCTGGCTCTGTGAGCCATCACAAATACACAGCACTGCAAACAACAACTGTAGTGAACCACTTCGGAATAAAGCTGGATTACGACTGAGCAAACAAAAGGTAATAATGAACTTGCAAGAAACTGAAATTTGACAGGAACGTTCATGTCGCAACCACCGTGTTTGAGCGAGCGAACGAGGCGAGGCGAACAGGAAAGAACATGCGCCAGCGCGAGTACTGGATTTAGCCCCCCGCCTCCAAATTGTCCTGTTAATGTATAAAATGAATACAAAACACTCTAAAATATCATGAGGGAGTGTTTCTAGTTAGTTAACCATTACAACCTCTATTTTGGGCCAAGAAAATAAACTGCAGTCGGCTAAAAGAAATTATGTGAACATTCCTTATATGGGTAAGAAATCTAATTTTGCAAGAAAACGTGACGTGATGGAACATTTTGGCTATTTTTCCTGGATTCAGCACCCCAAAATCTATAGGAATCAGTTGCAAAACTGGAGGCAGTTTTTTGGTAGTGTACCTGTGTAATTTAACATGATGGTACCATTTCTCAAAGCGCTCTCTGACTTCATTTAGGGACTGGGAATGAAAAGAATAAGGACTTTCAACCCATAGCTCACATGGAACAGTTTATATGCTATGAAGGAAAAGAAACAGTTCAATCAAGTGGGAAACACACTAAAATCATCATGGATGGTACCATTTCTCCATAAACACCATTCTTTTGCTTGAAATGTCCAATAAATAAAAGTCAAAACTGACCGCCTCTGCATTGATCTGGGCAAAATCAGGCAAACATTTTGATATGAAACAGTCATTGCAGAGCTATGCTAGGGAGGTCAGGGGTGTATCTGTTTAAATTATATTCACTGTAGGCATAATGAAAAACTTTGATGACCACACACAAATTGATCAGCTGAATGACCACATTCCTCAAAGTGAGCCACCAGAGGCGCCAACAAAACTTTATTGGTTAACCTACTATGGTGCTCACTAATGCGTTTGCGAACAGGACGAATCGTATGGCCAACATAGGCTTTCTGACAAGGGCAGATCACCACATATACAACATAACTTGAAAGACATGGGGTGATAGAACGTGCTGTAAAGCATTCGTGAGTGTTTGGATGAACCCAGGTAGGGGCAACTATAGTAATGTGACACCAACAACAGTGACCACAGCTGGTATGGTTCCCTTCAGCGGGATCCCTCCTCCTCTGTAGCCAATCGTAGATATTTCTACCGCATTTACATGCCATACAGGGAGTCTCTTCAGGGATATTTGGCAAAGCCACAGGGTGCCCCAACGACGTTTAATCAATCCAGCTATATGTGGTGCCATATATGGTAGAACACATACCAAGCGGTCCTCCTGCTGAACAGAATCTCATTTAGGGACTAACAACCAATCCCTATGAGTGTGTTTGGCATGCTTATAGGCCTTATTAATCACAAATTCGGGTTATCCATGCTCCAATAAACGCACCTTAAGATCATCTGCTCTTTTCAAAAAAAAATCTGTGAAGGACGCACAGATCCATCGCAACCGCAAAAACTGCCCAATTGGCAAAATATGCCTAAAATGCTTAGGATGGTCACTAGTGAACCGCAATAAAGTATTACGTTCTACTGGTTTGCAGTAGAGGGAAGTAGTCACACCATCCAAATCACGTTGAACAGAGACGTCTAAAAATTCTACAACCTCATTGTGAACTTCAAAAAGGGATGCAAATCATTAATCCACTGCTCAAATAACTTCAGTTCTGAAGAAGGACCCTGCCATACTAAAAAGATGTCATCTAGAAATCTGTACCAAGATGCAAAAAAAGAGGACTTATAAATGTGCTCTTCTTCAAAATTTGCCATGTATAAGGTAGCTAATGATGGCGCCACAGATGCCCCCTTGGCAATCCCATGATGTTGCAAATAAAATTGGCCATCAAAATAAAAATAATTCAGAGTGAGCACAATTTCTAAAAGTCCCATCAAAAATTAGCTATAACCCAATGACAACGTTGTGATTCCTCCAATTTAGGACCAATCAATTGCATTAATTCAACTTGAGGAATTACCGTATATAAGGACTGAATATCCATAGTTACTAACCAACAATCAGAAACATCAATATGAAAGTCAGCCAGTAATTGCAAAAAATGAGATGTATCCTGAATAAAAGAATGTACCTGACGTGCCATAGGATTCAAAAACAAATCCAAAAATTTAGATCATGGTTGCAACACTATATTATGTAAAGAAACAATCGGCCTACCCGGAGGATTAGATGTATTTTTATGTACCTTAGAAAGCATATATAAATATGGCGTAGTTGGATGTTTTTTAATCAAAAACGTTGCTTCCTGCAAAGTGATAATCTCAGAATTAACAGCCGCCTGCACTGTCCTCAATATACAGCGCTGGATATCATCAAGTGGAACATTAGGCAGAACAGAATAATAAACACAATTATTCAGCTGCATGTAAACTTCAGACTTATACTGAGCAGTGGACTGAAGCACAATACTGCCACTTTTATCGGCACATAAAATGGTCAAAGAATCATCATCTCTTAAAGAACATAAAGCTTCACGTTCCCCAACAGATAAATTAGACCTCCACCTACCAGAACAGGACCTCTCTAATTCATCCAGATCAGTAGGCAGCCATTGACAGTATCTAAAAGGGTTGCCTTCTATCACAGCTAGAATGTGGTTTGTTAAAAAGACCATAGCAGTAGCCATTGAGCCCACTGCAATAAATGCCCCAACAATGAACCATACACAAGCCTCTGCTCTTTTAGAACCTATTCAACAAAGCTCACTCATGGCTCAGCAACAGTAAAATAAATTCAAGTTAATCAAATTCATTTAAGAAATCTTCAAGGCATCAGCAGAAATTGAATGATAGGGGCTGCTGGGTCGCCAGGAGTCAGCATTGACTTGATGGCACTTATTTATATTCTCTTATATACCGTGCTATTCTGCATCAGTGTGGTTTACATTGAACAAACTGAAATTACATTGAACAGGGCATTATAACTTGGAGATAACTATTTTACAGGGAACATGGGCTATGGAGGGTTAAGTGGGTTGCCCAAGACCACACAGAGCACCTGTGGGACTAGAAACCCCAGTCCTTCCGGCCCAAGGTTGTTATCCTCTAGTGGGATTTGAACCACTGACATTCCCGCCTGAAGTACCTTGCCCCAACCACTAGGCCACTCCTCCACTCCACTTAAAATAAAATTAAATTAAATTTAAAAAAAAGAATAGGTCTCCTTTATACTAGCAGGTTCTCTTTTATTTGACGTTGTGCAGTCCTGTCTATTCAGCTCAAACTCATACTAGGTAGATTTAGTGTAGGTCCTGGCGTAACACCTACAAAGTCAATATCATTCTAATTTCCTATCCTTTTGTCCACTGAATAAATGACCACTGCTTACAATTTTCTTCTTTATTTCTTTTATTTTTTTCACTTTACGTACTGCTTCCAGACAGTTATCCTCACCCCTGCTTTAGATCACAAAAAAACAGGATCAAACCAGTAACTGAAGCAAGAGAAGTGCATGGGAAATGGGAATGAGACTGGAAACTAACGTCATATCCCTGAACCTGAACATACTACATGCAAATGTTTATTACAGTGAGGGCTTTGGCTGCTTGAAGCAGAAGAAAGAAGGGTTTTATAAGGGAAAAAAGTAGGCTTAAATCTTATTTTTCAAAAATTCCACAAATCATTAAATACGGTACAGAAACTTCAAAAGAACTATTAACAGAAGCTGGCCTGTTAGACTGTATGCTACAGAATCTGGGGCATGCCACAAAGCTCACACTTTCCTTGCAACCGCTGGCCAAACAACACAAATATTAAGTATTTCCCAACATGACTTGGGATGCGTTCATCATAAAAGCTGTTGGATCTTGCCTTTGAAGAACAGTATTGTTCATTCTGCAGGACTCCAATCTTACTGTTTTCATCTGCTTAAATTAAACTTTACAAGGTGTGATCAAAAAGTATCAAGACTTGTTGTATAGCTATATAACTAGGTCACACCATGATGATATTAAGCATGCAGTGACCCAGTTATGTGCTCTGCTTGGGTAAAGTATTGCATGGCTGCAGCACACCTGTACTTTTTTTAATCACGCGATGTTTGGTATTGCATTAACCCCAAATCAAGAACCCTGGCATAAACCTCCATAAAAATAGGCTAAATTAAATAAACATGCAGGAAAAACCTTTTCTTGTACTATTTTCTTTTTTCTTTTTTGTTGGAGTAACCATACAAAAGGGGAAGGAACTCCAACCCGCCCCTCGCCGTGGTCACTCCGGTTTAATCATTTAAATGCTTGAGAAAATTAATCAAAAACTTAGCTTAATCCAGCCATCTTTATCTTTCTTTATCTTTATTTCATATTTGATATACCGCTACGGCAAAAGCATTAAGCGGTGTACAATAAAAACTGATTAAACACTGCAAACCAGGAAATAGAACGCCAAAAAATAGATAGGAAAGAGGGTGCAGAAAAGGGCAAACAAATCATACATTAATACCAACTCATAATAAACCATAGGGACAGAAAGGAAGACAAACAAGACAATTCATGGGATTTCAGACGAAAACAAAGGACAGTCAGGGGGGGGCTTCGGGGGGGAGGTCAAAGGCTTTCTGGAATAAGTAAGTCTTAAGCAGTGACTTGAACTGGGGGTAAGATGATTCTAGCCGAAGAGAAGTAGGCAGTGTATTCCATAATAATGGTCCAAGGAAGAACCAAGCAGAGTGCCGTGTCTGTTCCAGACGGGCTTGGGAAGGCGAGGGAAGGGATAGACGGTTGGTATGGACAGAGCGGAGTTGTCGATGGGGAGAGTAAAGGGAAATGCAATCTGCCAAATAGAGGGGGGTACTGGTGTAAATGGCTCGATGAAGTAGAATCAGAAATTTATAGTGGAAGCGGTAATGAAGGGGAAGCCAATGCAAATGAAGGAGGATAGGGGTAATGTGGTTGAATCTTCTAGAAAAGGTGATGAGGCGAGCTGCAGCGTTCTGGATGCATTGTAGCCTTTGAAGGCAATATTTGGGGAGGTTGGCTAAATAAACATTGCAATAATCCAATCTGCTAATGACGAGAGCAATGGCAAGGGTGACTAGGGAACTGGTGGGTAATACGGAACGGACGGCCCTAATTTGCCGTAAAGCAGCAAAGGAGCGGCGGGAGATCATGGAGATGTGCTCATGAAAGGTCAGAGAAGGATCGACCATTATTCTGGGAATTCATCTTCTCCACCTGATGCAGGGCCATAGGATTTTTGCTGGCCCGACACGTGGCACGTTGTGCTAGCTTCATGAATTCTGCGATGGCTGGATTAAGCTAAGTTTTTGATTAATTTTCTCAAGCATTTAAATGATTAAACCGGAGTGACCACGGCGAGGGGCGGGTTGGAGTTCCTTCCCCTTTTGTATGGTTACTCCAACAAAAAAGAAAAAGGAAAATAGTACAAGAAAAGGTTTTTCCTGCATATTTATTTAATTTAGCCTATTTTTACGGAGGTTTATGCCAGGGTTCTTCATTTGGGTTTACTTTTTCACCTTGTGCTGAGGTTTCTTATTGACTGGTATCGCATTAAAGCAATTTGCCAGATTTATGATGAATGAAAAAATTGAACAGCAAATCTGCATTAAATTCTGCCAGAAACTTGGAGATTGGTGCAAAGAGACTTATGACAAGTTACAGCAAGTATACGGTGATGAATGCATGAGTCGTGCTCGAATTTATGACTGATACAGACATTTCCAAGAGGACCACCAAAGTGTTGATAGTGACAAATGTTCTGGAAAGTCATCCATGAGCAGTAATGAAAACAAAGTTGAAGAAGTGCGTGCCACAAAATGCTCAAATCATCAGTTAACTATCAGGGAGCTTACTGAGGACATGAGCATCAATTTCAGGTCGGTACAGTCCATTCTTACTGTGGATTTGGGGATGAGATGTCTATCTGCAAAATTCATGCCGAAACTCCTGTCCCCTGACCAAAAAGAAGGTCGACTGTCTGCAGCCAAGGAATTGTTGGAATGCATTGAAAATGACTCAGATTTCATCAAAAAGATTATTACTGGTGATAAATCATAGGTTTGTGGTTATGACCCAGAAACTAAGACTCAATCCTCACAAAGGAAGACTCCAAACTCTTCCAGACCCAAGAAAGCCCGTCAGGTGAGGAGCAATGTCAAGGTCATGCTCACAGTTTTCTTTGATTACCAGGGTATTGTTCATCATGAGTATGCTCCAAAAAGCCAAATCATCAATAAGGAGTACTACGTCCAAGTTCTGACTCATTTGAGAGATGCAGTTCATCATAAGAGGCCAGAATTGCGCACGAATGATGAATGGTTGCTTCATTACGATAATGCCCCAGCTTACGCATCATATCTTGTCCCGCAGTTCTTGGTCAAACACCAAATGAAGCAAGTCTATCAGCCTCCATACTCACCTGACCTCACACCCTGTGACTTTTTCTTGTTTCCATAATTGAAATGACCATTGACGACTTGGAGACCATTAAGCAAAATTCGACACAGCAGCTTCAAAGCATAACGAAAGAGGCATTTCAAAATTGTTTCCAGCAGTTGCAGGAACACTGGAAGAAGTATGTTTTATCGGAAGGGGACTATTTTAAAGGAGACTGAGTGCAATAACTGTCAGTGTTATACTGCTTGTGTTATTGTACAAGTCTCGATACTTTTTGATCGCACCTTGTAAACATAGGGGTCTGTTTACTAAACATTCCTAATGTGCGGGGCCGCGGTAGTGTGCCTGTGCCATATAAGGAGTGGGCGGTTCAGGCAGAGAAAAGAAAAAAACGGGAGTAAGCGATCGCACATTTGCGCGGGGCGCTATTGTGCGCCGCGCTATTGTGCGCCGTGCATAATAGTGCATGGGAAGGCTAAGTGGCGCCCTGATGTGCACACAAAGGAGCAGAGCCATAGTACAATGGTTAAGACACTGACTGTGGGTGCAGCTGCCATGGGTTCAATTCCCCATTGTGCACAACAAAAAGGGCTGGCTGAGGCATTAACTGTAATGGGTAAAAGTGCTTTAGGAGGCATATTAATTTTGGGCGGCATAAGGCGGTGCACTGTTAATTTTGGGCGGCATAAGGCGGTGCGCAGATGCCCAAGCATAGGAACAGAACCACAGCACAATGGTTAAGATACTGACCAATGGTGCAGAGATCAGGGGTTCAATCCCCCACAGTGCCCAATGAAGAAGGCTCACTGAGGCAGTGTGTATTATGGGGATGAGTGCTGTAGGGGGCAATCTATTTTTATTTCAGTTATCACTACTAGCAAACGCACTCACAAAGTGTGTTAACATAAGGCGGCCCATAAGGCACATGTTAAAGTTCACTGTCCGCCAAGGCACCCTTGAATGTCCCCTATAGGGCACCATATATGTTGCGTCACAGGATAATGTATAGTGCACCTTATATGGACGGCAACCATAAGGTGCCCTATAGGGTGCCCTATAAAGCACCCTCAGAGGCACCTTATGGGTACAGTACACTGAGGGTGTGTTTGATGGCAGCAACATATGTACATTAAATCTAAAAAAAGCTTTGGACAACCCTATCAAATAACCCCACTGTGGGCTCAAACCCATTACCGCTGGCTCCACAGGCAGTGAAGTAACCATTGGGCTACAGCTATATAGCTGCCAGCAAGCCCCTGGCTGGCTGCAGAGAGCCTGCATGTCACCACACAGACAGTCTGCTGTGGGAACCAGGATAGGGTTAGGCCACCCATACCCATGATGCACTGCACATGCAAATCAGCTGTCCACAGATGAACACAAGATGGGGAATGCACCCCAACAGCTCCCCGGCCTGGTAGGGGGACGTGTCCGTGTGCACCCACACAGCACCTTGGCCTGGTAGGAGGTACTGACCGGGTGTTTAATTTGCACAGAGTAGCTACACACAGTCACACTGTGCGGGAACTGTGCTCACCCTGAGTGTGCGATGAGGCGCCCTGGACCAGGTCCACAGCACCCTCCATGGCTGAGAGAGGCCATGGCAGAGCTCCAAAACAGTCGTAATCTGTGAGATAGGTAGTTTCTGCAGGAACACCTTGGATATCTCTGTCTGTCTCAGTCAGGGGGAACCCCACAGACCCCTAGGTGGGCTATGTACCACCAAACCACCCCCCCCCCCCCCCAGCTGAGGGCGGCAAACAGGCAGGGTCTCCTATCAACAGATCCCCATTATACACCACCACCACCCCCCCCCCCCCTGCCTGCCCCGCCCCACCCGCAATGATGGCAGTAGAGTGGCCCATCAACCCCAGTCCTGTTGGGGAACAGACACCCTACAGGGCAGTCCAAGCAGCCCCACACACACCCAGACCACAATATCAGACAGACAGTAGGCCTGGATATGCTAAGATGCACCCCACCACTATCTGATATTCCCCTGCATCAAGCCATCAGCCACTGCACCCTGCAAGGCACTCCAGCAGGGCACATACCAGCTGTGAACAGTCTGCTGGTTAGTCCCACTGGAAATGCATGCACCCACAACTGGGATGGCAGCACACACAAGCAGATACATCAGTGACTAGGCCCCAACAGGTGACCCATATATATCACATGAGGGAAGTGCTATGAAGCACTATGGGGGTGCCTAGCCATGCTGCCATCACTGCACAGTCAGGGTGGAGTGAAAGCCCAGCAGCACATACAGAGGTCACCCTGTCTGTGGAGGTGGTGGACGGCCACTACAATGTCCCTGCCAGTGCCCTATGCCCTGTGCAGATGCATCCTGGCCAGCCCACCCTGTCTGAGCTATACCCATGGTACCTTGCTGCTCATTATGCACATCATCAGGCCAAAACTGTGGACAGTGTTTGCAGCCAACACACACTGTATAGACAGACACACACTCCCACACGTATGCCAGCATTGTGCTACTATAGAGGGGTTCAGAATCCTTGCCCACCACACCAGTCCTGGGCACAGTACAGGCATGGGTATGGTATGCAATACCGTTGGGGGTCCCTCCCTAGGGTGGTAAACACTGTCAGGGGCCAGACCTGACGCACACACCGCAAACATCAGATAGATTATTATGATGGAGCTCATAGAGCAGACTGTGCGTAACGTAGGGATATCTATCTGCCAGTACTCATAGCAAACGTTTGAGAGCTGTGTACCATATACCCTGGTGTAGGGTGACATTGCTAAGGTATGCAAGTGCTGGTATTGGGAGATGCACGCAGGGCCCAATGTCCTGCCTCACCAGGAGGCATTGGCCAATGGGGCCTGTGGGTGTGGGTGTGGGTGTGTCTGTCCCTGTTGGCTGCTGCTGTACGGCAGAGGTTCCCAAATCCAGTCCAGGTTTGCAATACACTGGTTGGGGTTTCCTGCTGTCCCTCATGAATATGCATGAGCTACATCTACATGCCATGGGGGTGGTGCATAGATATACAGCACGGTTATTTGTATGAGTGGCAGCATGGAACTTGAATGGTGTGTGGTCCTCCAGGACTGCATTTGTGAGACTCTGCTCTAGGTAATGCCCCTGGTCATGGTGTCTGTGCTTGGTGGTGTAAAAGATAGGTGTATGACCAATGCGTATATCCCCAGCAATAAAGGATTGCCCTTACTAACATGGTTTAGTTGTGGGGAAAATATGTGGACAGGAATGGCAGTAGCCCCAGCTGGGCTTTGAATCTGTGACCTTTTGCTCCTACACACACTGTCTGTGTGCACTGCACCACTGTGTTGCCACAGATGTGCTGAATTCCCTGGGAAGTCCATGACTGTACATCCGACAGGGCCTATGTTGCAGTGGACGTGCCAGCCTGCACATGGCTCGGCCACTGTCTTCTGTGGCTAGCAGCCACTGCCCCCTCCACCACCTGTACCCTACCGCCAACATGCTGGCATGTCCGTATCTTGGAAAAGCATATGACCTGATTGAGTTGTGGCACTCCAGGACTGCATTTGGGGGACTCGGCTGTCGGTAATGCCCATTGTTATGGTGTGTGTGCGGTGTTGGGTACAAAATGGGTGTGTGAACCATGCTTATGTTCTCTGCAATAAAGGAGTGTCTTTACTATCTCTGTTTAGTGGTGGGTAAAATATGGGGACTGGGTTGGCAGGAGCCCCAGCTTGGATTTGAACCTGTGACCCTCTGGTCCTAGAGGTACTGCCTCTGTCTGCTGCACCACACTGTGGCCACAGTGATAGTGCAGTCCCTCTGGGTGGGAAACCTGACCAAAGGAGTCAAAAACCCTGCTCTGCACATTTGTACTGTGGGCTCAGTCACCTTGTCTGGTGACAAAAGTGCAAATAAACCCCTCAACCGACCACGACGAACTGGGGATAAATATAACCAAGCTGGGCAACAGTGATGTTAATGGGCAACCATAGCAAACACTCCCAGGAAGGCTCAGAAAAAAGGAAATGGTTTTTGGAAGGGTCTCCGCTCCGTAGCCCCTTCCATACTTCATTTCATTTTTTTGGAGCTTTCCTGGGTGTGTTTCTTATGTTTGCCCATTAATATCAGGGTTCCCTAGCTGACTTCCTATTTTTAATATGTTTGTTTGGGTCTTTTTCTATCTTTATTTGCACTTTTGTTCTGTGCACATGTATCACACTGCTCACGTTTTGCAGGTTTCCCCGGTTTCCCTGTACATTGCTGACGGAAATGGTTTCTCTTCCCTTTAAATGCCCTCTACCGTGAGTGTTTCACTCGCGCTATTTTTAACCTGCAAATTCGTCCCCGATACTGTGCGGGGAGCCTCTCCCCTCCCCTTCCCCGCCCATTGACCCCGTCTCTCCGCCCCTCGGGAGCCTTCCTCCGCCCTCAGAATGCCTTTCCACGCCTCTATCGGACATTTGCGGGCCGGGTACTTGTGCGGGGCACGTTAGTGCGACGCGCAATTGTGCGGGGCCCACGCGCACTTGTGCGGGGCGTTTAAGAGCGTTTCTGAGCGTTTGAGTGCCGCGTTTCCGTGCGCTATTGTGCGGCACGCAATTGTACGGCTTTTAGTAAACATGCCCCATAGTGTTTAGGAAAAAAAAGCAAGGAAACATAGACGATATAGGTAGATAGGGACTACTTAGTCTACCTAGTCTGCCCACCAAAGATATTCAGGCAGGTGTACTCTAAATGGGTATAAATAAAGAAATACATTTGTATTATCTGCATTGTTAGTTGAGTGGCATACCCCCTCCTTTCCTCTGCCACTCACGCACCTCTACTTTTTCCCTAAACATGTTTTAATTCTGCTACTTGGGACAGACATATGAGGCCCTGTAGTGGCAGGAGGTATAAAAACATAACATTACAGGACATTGTCATCCCTGTATTAGTTTGTTTTGGCATCTGAAACATTCTGTGTGTAGATTATAAGGATTGGGAATAATTCTCTTCTTACTTTTTGATACACTGGGGCAGATATTTATTTCCTGGTGCTTGATATAGTTCCCAAGGACAAACTGTCATCAGGGTGGTCTACAAAAACAAAAGAGGGAGAGAAAGAAGGAGAAAAGAAAGAAATTGCTAGAAGGGCCAATATTACACTATGTCAGGGAAGATGAATAACAGAGGGAGGTCAGTTAGAGTATAGGTGCAGCCCAGGTGGAAGGAGGAACAGAAGAGCGCAAGACGACGAGGAGAACGGGGGCCAGAGATGAGGGAAAATAACTGTCAAAAAAGCTAGCTCTTCAGATTTTTTTTTTAAATCTGGGAAAGGATGACTCATGGGGGAGTGGCAGGAAATTCCAAATATAGGGTCCCAGATAGCCTACTGTGGAGTGGGGGAGATTTCTTGACAGAGTGTGGAGAGAGGGTTAGGATCAGGGTCAGGAGGGAAGCTTCAGAGGACTATACGAAGCAGAAAGGGCGGTAAGCTGTAAGGAGGGCAGCAGGGTATGGGTGAAGAACAGATGTAAAGAAGACTTGGTGAACCAAGGTGAGAATTTTAAATTTCAGGTGTGCAGAACCGGGAAGCCAGTGAAAAGAGGTAAGTAGAGGGGAGATGTGTTCATAGTAGTGAGCACAGAACAAAAGCTGATTAGCAGTAGACTAAATCAGCTGTAAAAGCTTGTAGAAAGGGAAACCAAGGAAGTGTGCATTGCGATAGTCAAGATGAGTGATAAGATAAAATATCGCTAGCAGTTAGTAAAACTTCTGTGCTAACCGCTTAGCGTGCAATGGTGTAGGGACTGGGTAGTGTCACCAGCAGTGGCCGAACTAGTAGTGGATAGCTAGGCACACTGCTGGGCCTGACCCTTCTATGAAAGAAAGTGTAGTTGAGATGGAGTGGTCAGGTTTAAATAAGGATTTATTCCCCTCCCGGGGTTTGCTGGATTTTCAAAACAGTACAAAAATACCAAACTTAAGAGGCAGCCATGCTTCTGGCAAAAACAAAAGGTGAAAGGAAAACACAGCTTCTTGCTTGAACAGAACCAATAATTATAACAAACAGAAATCAGGTAACAACGTTGGCAGTTCCCTCTGTGCACGTTTATCTTTCTCTCAGGCACACTTATCTTCTACTACCGTAGAGAAGTTTCATCAGTTATTAATAAAGAACAGTCCATGTCCTCAACATAGGGAAAGCATTCACTTTGCTCCGTGCACATCGGTTCATCAACTATCTTATCTTCTTTAGGGCAGAGAGTCTGGAACCTTCTCCAATCAGTCCCTAGCTTCTCTTCACCACTCTCTCCACAGTATGGCAAATAATTATCAGATAGTTTGTAAAACTGCCTTGTTCTGTTTCTAATAGGTCTCTCTCTTGGCAGTTTTCTGCCAGGCTTTAAATACATGCAATCATCTTCTTCACTCATACATATGTCCTCAATCACTTTACTTTCCTTTTCCCAAGGTTGTAAATATCTTAGGCCATTCTGCCTTTCAGTAATACAGAGTTCCTTACCAGCTGCTCTCCGTTCTCCCCACTGACCTCTGTGTCTGGGAAATTCTTCCTGCGTCACAGGTGAGGGTTTCCTGCAGTTAATCCCTCTGCTGGTAAACGGCTTTCTGTCTCTTTTCAAAGCCCTGCTTGGCTTTCTATTCCACGACTCAAATGAAACAGCATTAGGCTGAGAGTATTCTGACCTTCTGTTAGAGAGCTGCAAGTCTTCCCTTACTTGCCAAGTTTCCAAATCACTCTCAACTTCTGAGTCTCCAAAACCACCGTCAGAATCAGCACATGAATCCAACTCAGCCTCTCTCACTGCAACTCCTGCTGGGTCTCCTACCAGCTTTCTTCCTCGATCTAACTCTGTTTGCCTACCACGTTTCTTATACATGGTTAGGGGCGTTTTCCTGCACATGTGCAAACTGTTCTCTTCATTGCTTGGGGAGTGTTTGTTGGCTAGGCGTGCCCTCAGACCTCGTGTCTCAGTCTGCTTTGGTTGCCTATGGTAACTGTGAAGCTTTTGATCTCCCTTCCTGTCAGAATCTGTGCCAAACTCAGCAGCTTTCTGTGTTTTAAAGGTATAGGGCAGAACTTCGGTGTCACAGTAGGCTGGGGCGGACCAAGAGCGTAAATTGCACATCGCGGATAGCACAGGCGACATTGGTGCGCACTAGCCGCAGTTGTTGCTATTAGCACAGGAGCAATTACCGCCTCCTCAGTAGGCGATGGTAAGTGCTCCCACATGCTGGTTAGCTTGATGCCATGCTGCTCCAATGCACTAACTGCAGGGCGACATGCGGACATGCCCTCAACAGTTATCATGGGCCTCCACACTAATTCTGGTGTGCTCTTTAGTAAACATGCCCCAAAATGCAATTGGTTAATTAATATGATTTGTCTGTTTTACCATCATCTGAAAATAAGGGGCAGGAATGAGAAATGGGCATATTTTTTTTTTTACTTTTTTTCATACTGGGTCAGACCAAAGGTCCATCAAGCCCAGTACCCTAGCTCCAAAAGTGGCCAATTCAGGTTCCCAAAAGGTATCCAGATTCCATGCTCCTTATCCCAGGGGATAGCAATGGATTTCCCCAATCCAGTTTAATAATGGTTCATGGACTTTTCCTTCAGGACTGCTTCTTCTCCTCCCTCCTCCAGATAAAGGAATAGGGATGTGCGCATGGCCAAAAAATAAAATGTTTGATTCGTACTCGTTTAAAATAAATTTGTCTCAATTTTCAGGCATTTTTTCATGTTTGTTTCACTGATCCTTTCCTCAGGTGTGCACTGCATGCATGCTAGAACATTAAAAGTGGCATTTTAGAAAGGACGTCCGAGGCAAAATGTGCCAAGAAACACCGGAGACATCTATGCCTCTGCCCCCTTAGGAAAGCAATAGGCGGGGATGTTCATCTCATGCAAGCTAGCATAAGGGGACGTCCAGTGGCATAGCAGAATGAAAACATGAGCCCTCTTTCCTGGCAGTGGTCATTATCGGCTAGGAAAATATTGGGGACATAAGTGGACCCCCTTCTGCACACCCTCCAGATGTCTATCTGACAACACAAGCACTAATGCTATTAGTGTCTCGAGCAGGTATAAACTTGAACCTGACTCAGGACGTACAGGGCATTTCTGAAATTGGGGGAAGACACCTACTTCATGTCCCCATTCAGACACAGGTGTCCTCGCCCCAGAGACATCCATCGAGCCCACTTCTAAAATAGTTCTGGGGACGTCTCCAAGCTTTGGATGTCTCCATGCCCATTTTCAGACATCGAAAGCATGAATAGGGCTTTTAAAATCACCCCCTAAATGAGCAAATCAGTTGTGTATGGCTAATGTATTAGTGTAAGTGCAATTTGTATGCATTTAAAATCTTTAAGCACTCAAATGAACCAAATGTACACGCGCAAATCTACATCTCTATAAGAAATGCATAGTCACCCAACCTTTCACCTGGGTACCACAGGTTAGTGAAGCCCATGGTAAATTTTGCCGCAATAAAATAGCCAGTAGTTCCCAAATCTTTATTCTATGTGGCCTCATTTGAGCCCTTAAAAATTCATGCAACCACAGATAATAATGTAAACATCATATGGAGTCATAGACTTTTATTCCCTCCCCTCCTTTCATGTCTTCTTCCCGCCCCCCGCCCCCCCCCCCCAAACACATATCCAAAGCATAAATATAGTAACATGAGTCCTATATGTCACTATGTGTTTATGGATCCAATTACTCAACATGGATTTCCAGATTAACAGGAAGACCGCTCAGGAGAGGGCGGGACCTGAGAACATTCACTGAAACATACACCTGATACTTATAGGCCTAATGGGCATAGGAGACAGTGGAGGTGAAGCAGTCCTGTTTGTCATCCATCCACTGATTCCAACCACAGGTTAATAAATAGGCCTCTATGGGGCCCTTTTTCTAAAGTGCACTAAGTAGTTAACATGGGAATTAGCATGAGGGAACTGTTAGTGTGGGCTCGCTTTAACTATTAACACACTGGCAAACCTGACAATTTTGTTGTTTCTTGAGACGCCAGTATGAACCACATTCACCTGAATAGTTTTGCTACCCTTGTATCATATGGTTCATCATCAGAATGGAGAAAGGTTAGCTGTCAATATCTAGGTCTTCTCTGTTAGTCACTATGCTGAAGCTCACTAACTGTCGATCAGTAATCAGGCTGTTCAGAGGCTTGTCTAGCACTTTAATATTGCTTTTTAAGAAAGCCTGTTTCACTGGCTCTCAACAGAGTTGCATTCCCACTTGCAAAGTAAATTGCATTCCTCATCTTCCAGTTGATCCTTAGACCTCAGGGTGCCTTTTTTTTCTTTTTTTAAACAATTAACAAAACAAATGATTAAGCAGCTAATCAAGATGTATACTAATGTTATTACTTTGCACACAGGGCCAAATTATAACTTCTGGGCAAAAGCTAAGTAAAACAAGGTACAAAAAAGCCTGCAAGCCAATAATGATGTTTTTTGCCCAAGGGTTTAATTTCTTCTGAAAGGGAAAACCATTACAGAAAAATGTGTGAATCTTGTCTTTATTTTATGCGTAGTCCATTTTTTTAAATTTGAAAGTCACTAGTAAAATTGTGAATTTAATAAAAGGAATAAAAACAGAATAGTAAAAAAAAAAACCTTAACAAAACAGGTCTTAAATGTGCAAAAGCCAAAAAATGTGTGCCACTCTGCCAGTTGCTCAAACAATTGCTTTGAACCCTTTTTAAACCAGCTTTGGTCAACAAAATTTCAGCCACATCTTTTAGTTATAGGTCCATTTATTTATTTTTTATTCCAGAAAGTTCTTCTGATTAAAGTGTTATGGCGTTACTTGCATCTCCCCATCTATCAAAGATGCCGAAAGAATATAAGTACTGCATTAGCACAACACAAACAGAATTACTCCCCTCTCCTCCCCATCCAAAAGGAAAGAAAAATTATTGAAATAACATCTTTTTTTAGGGTAACTTTTTTACCTACCTACTTAGATGACGTTTTTTCAACAAATCAAACTCAACTCATGCTTACTTACAATCAAGTGCATAGGGAATGGAATTTCAAAGCAAAACTTAAACAAACACACCCAAAAATTGTAAGAAGCACACTCCATGCATGTTCTATTGCTCTGAAAACAGAAAACTTTACTTGATAACCAAATCCCAGGTCAAAGCTATATAAACAAAGCCATGATGGACATATCAACATTACAAAAAATCCCCACAGCTGTATGGTAGTGTGGCGTGTGGTGGGAAGGGGTTCTGTTAAAACACTAAACAGACAACAGTTCACTAAAAACAAAATATGTTTTTATTCAGACCCAGCTTGTTAAACTTTCACAAAGCTTGTGTCCCAGCCCTTCCTCCAGTCCAGTTAGCGTTCCTTCCTTGCCCAGTTAAAGTTCCTCCTTTGTATGGCTTGCCTTGAACAAACTCCTGACTCCATGGGCTTCTCTTCTTCCTGCAGCCTGCTGGGTTTTTAACCTCTTCCTGTCAGTCACGCCCTCCCAGCCCTGAACTCTGGGCAGCAAGCTCTCTTAAAGAGGCTTGTTGATAATCCCTCTGGAGAGCGACAGGCAACAGTCTATAGACCCCATCACAAGCTGTTTGAAATCAAGAATATCTTCACTGTGCCAGAAAAAGCAATGATGAAAGTAAGGATGAGGGCTGTTGAACTCCAGGTCATGCATAAACAGATTATGGAAAGATGGAACCGATGTATAGAGACCCTATCTAAACAATGGGCTAGTAGATGGTATGGAGCACTATCTTTTATACTGAAAGCACAGATTTGTTCAGCAATAGTTCTACATATGGCATTTTTTTCATTTATTGCTTGGGTAAAATGCCAGGTACCTTGAAAAGATGGCAAAGAAATGTAATAGAAATTGTATCATTCTGGGCCATAGGTCTTTGCAGTAGTCAAACCAAGCCTGGCTAAAAAATGCATAATAGGGATGCAGAAAAGCGGATACGCTAAATTAGTTAAAACAAAGATGTAGACATTCCCATATTTACTTGCAAATGCAAAAACATTTGGACTACATTAATCAACCTATTTTCTAGGAAAGTTAGAAAACACTCAGAAAGAAATAAGGAATGTAATTGGTGTCTGATGACTGTAGTGTTCCTTTAAATGTTGCGTAATCTTTCTAAAAATGCCAATCCTTGTGTTGGTTCTGGATATAATAAACTTTCATTGGATCATAAGGATTTGATGTAATATAAATCAACAAGAAAATCCAAAGGTGATGAGGTTTACTGCACTTAATACCCATGAAATTAGATTGCTGCTTGCACCCAGTAGTCAATGGAGATTTTGCACTGTGATATTTGCTCTTCCTTATTAAACAACTTATTATACAGAGGTACCAGAGATTATGTCACTATAGGCAAGCTAGATACTAGTGATCAGAACAATGTGAAAAGATGGCTTACACAGGCCTATGACATCCAGTTTCCTTACTTTACTCCCCACGCCCAGTTCTGCAGAATAAGGTTGCTCCTGGTTCCATCCCTGCTGCCAAGTTCTTTCAGGAAAAGAGTGTGGGTGCAAGTAGGGATTCAGAACAAAGAGGACCCTATGAATAGAGGCCATAATTGTTTATTATATAAGTAGATCCCCTTTTTTGATGAGGTGCATTCTGGGATTACATTAAAAAAAATTTTGTTCAGGATCCTGAGGGATGGGAGTTGTTCTCCAAGGTCCCCGATAAGGACCATGACGTTTGAACAGCACACGGTAATCTCTTTCTATCTGAACAGCACACTATAACCTCTTGGTACTTTCTCCTTACATTTATAATTAAATCCAGTGCGCACGAGTTTGGGAATTAAAATTGTAGTGGTTAGTGCCATGGAATATTCAAAGGTGCCTTCACTGCCTGCCCCAATGCTAGATGGCTAGTACTGAGGCATTCCTAGGGTGGAGTGGAGATGGTACCCAATGATAACTGGGCAGTGGCTGAATATTACTGCTGCCTGATTAGCTTTTTTGCTATCTGGCTTACATCTGTGTGCAAAATTATTTCCGCTGCCCCTTCATCAAGAGTAAGATTGAAAAGCTGTCTTTGAAGTGATCTTCCACGAACTGAATTTACAATTTTGAAAGTGATGTCCATGACAGTCTTTGTATTGAGTTTCTTGCTTGCCAAAACTTGCTGGTGAATGATGCAGTGGTAAGAAAGGAAATCTGGGAAGTCGTCATGCTGTCTACAGAGGGCTATGAAACCGTTAACCTCACCTGTCATTGCTCTTGCTCCATCAGTAGTGATGGAAACAAGTTTATGCAATGGAAGATTACACTTTGTCACAAAAGAATGGAAAGAACTGAATATTTCCTGACAGGTAGTTCTCCCTTTTAAAGAAATCATTCCAAGTAGTGCGATGCTTCCGCTTGGGCCCAAGAGCTTACAAGCAGGAAACAGCCTTATGTTGTCCACTTTTGAATAAAGCTTCCCTTGTTGTCACCAGAGGTATTCTGGGACTTGTAGTTAGTTTATTCTTTAAGGACAAATTGTAGTTGTGAGTCGGTGGTTCAAGGCAGCAAGAAAATTTATTTTGTGGGGATTTCCAGGGCATTTAAGCTCAATACACAAACAAGGCAAAAAGGATGCTTCTCCAATATAAAGGATAAATCAGGTAACAGAGAATGACGTAACAAAAACCTCTTTCTACTGTTCAGCTGTTCTTATTCCCACAGGCTTACACTGAGGACTGCCTCGTGTGGTCATTCAACAGAAATACAGATAAACTTGCAACAGCTGTGATTTTCTTTTCTCAAAGCAAACTTCTTCTAAGCACTGCTTCTTAGCTTCAGAAGGCAATTAAGCTTAGTAAAACACAGTATTAGCTTTCCTTAATTCTAAGCAGGTACTACACTTATTCTCTATATTGTTTCTCAGTCTCTCAGCTCAGTTCAATAATACAGACTCTTCTTTTAAACACAATGATCAATCCATTGGTACAGGTTCACACTCAGAGCTTGGCAAACAGGAATCTATTTGCATTCCTTCTATGGCAACAGGATATATGGTATCTCTATCAAAGTTCCCAACTCTCCCAGACTTTCTCTCCTTTAGAAATTCCTGGAACTGATTCCACAGCAATTCAGCTTGTAAAGGCACAGTTGTATTAGGGGAGTGAACTTTTCCCTCAGCAAACACCTCTCTCAGTGCTTCTAGCTTTGAAGACTCAGCTGTTCTGCTTTTATCAGGGCTATGACTTTTCCCATACGTAAAACTTTCCACCTACCTCTTAGCAGTAGATGGTGAGGGCTCTGCTTCCTGGACCTTAGCAATAGCAAACTGTTTCTCTGTTGATTTCTCAGCTCTGAAACTGATGGCTTTACCTGGGGAAGGGTTCCTCAGACAAGCGCTGATTTATTTTTTCCTGGAATCCTCCAGGCTCTGAAATTCAGCCTCCTTATGTCCTTCTCCAGTCCCTCTTAGGTAGCTGCTTTCCTGGGAGTTTTCCTCTTTCTTTCTCCTCCAGCTATGCTCAGCCTTGCTCTCTCTGTTGTCCTTTGCCTTCCTCCTTCCTCTCTCTTTCTGCTCTGCTCGTGGTTTTAAGAACCGTTGGCTGCAAGGCACTCCCTGTTCTCTGCACCTGTGTGACCAATCATCAGGCAAGCTTGTCTCCACCCCTGAGCTAGGGCGTGGCCTGACCTTAGCAGGGAGCTGGGTTTTTTTCTGATCTGGCTTGCAAGTCTTATGCACAAGTGAACTGTCATTCATTTCAAAGGGGAAACTAGGATTTTCTTCCACTTCCATGTCTTCCTGCGAGCTTTCATCACTACAGTAGTTCTTCTTTAACACTGAAGTCTTCAAAAACCATCCAGATAAAGACTAGTAACTGGGCTATGTCTCTTATGTCTGTAGATTCATCCACTTGGAGTGAGACAGCAACACAATTTGAAACATCCCCAACAATTGTTCAGTTGTGTCTCCACACATCTTTTCTATTCGCCGCATGACGGTGTTTCTTGACAATTGTACATCTTGAATAGCAGCTATGATCTCTTTCTTATTTTTAAATCCTTCAAAAAGATTGTCAGCTGCTTCAAGAAAACAATCTTTTATAAATTCCCCTTCAATGAAAGGTTTGCATTTCTTAGCGATCAGGTTGTTGACCTTGAAGAATGCTATGGTTGCATTGACTGAATGTGACCTTGGCTTCACCATCAACTGTTGCTGAGTAGCCAGTTTCGATTTAAGTTCTTTGAGCTTGAGTTTACAAATTTCACTTTTGGATGGAAAATCAGCATCAAACTTATTGCTATGCAGAGCCTTATAATGATGTTCCAGATTACCCTTTTTGGGCAAGGATACTGGGGTGTTACAAATTAGACAACACTTGTCTTTCATCATGATGAAGTAGTCCATTTCCCATTCATCATGAAAGTGGTAGGTTTTGCTCTTCTTCAGAACACTCATCTTCGTTATACTGAGGTGGCTGTCACTGTCCCAAAATATTAAAGATCAACAGGAACTGAAGACCTCTGGACCTGGGCCGGAATGGGTGATTCTGAGAGGCAGAAGACCAGGTATGACGCTGCCTGTGGCATCTCATCGCGGGGGCGTGGGCGGCAGCCCCCTGGAGTACCCACAAACTATTGGCACGAAAACAACAAGCACCCCCAATACACCCGCAGGCAAGATTCTCGCAGGCAGGGAAAAAAGACAGGCAAAGGATCAGCAGCGGCGGCAAGCCCTCGGCAGACAACCTGCTGGCACGAGCTCTCTCCTAGCGACGGGGCAAGCTGCTGGAGAAATGGAGCCAAGTGGGGCTGGCAATCTACAGTACCTCTGACCCCTACGCGATCTACAGGTAGATCGCGATCTACCTGTTGGACATGCCTGCAATATATCATGGTTCCTGTGCATCAGCTATGTGCAGTGTGCTTTTATTTTTAACTCTGAAATAATATCCGGATGATAGTTAAATACCACGGCTGACCACCACTGTATTTAAATATCCAATCACCTGTACATTAGAATCAGCATTGGAACATACACTTTTAAACAAATTTACTGCTGATATATTGCACTGGAAAGCATAATTCTTCATTTGTGTCTGTCTAACAGGTGCCCAAAATAAAGATTTATATTCAGCTGTCAACTACCTTAACATAAAGAATAGTATGCTGCTCATACATACATTTTTGATATTTAGGCTAATAATGCAGAACTCTGGAAAATCTGTTTGGAAAGCACAAATTTAACTTCAAAGTGATTTAAAACAAATGTTTTAAAATATCCAACAGAAGTGCCTAAGCAAAGTACACATATGTTCTATATTGTAACCATGGCATTTAAACATCACTTCCTATCCATTAGGCAATGAATATGGTGGTATAAGCCAGGTTAAGGTTCTCTGATATGAGATAAATCTCCCTCCTGAGAGTTGGTTTATCCCATATAAATGGCTTTTGCCTGCATTTTAAGCAATGTCCTAGTATACTACATCAATCATGACTGCAGTTACCAGATGGCTCCAGTTCATCAAGAGCCATCTGAGTCAGTTCTGGTTTTACTCCATTATATTCAACCAAAAGAAAGACAGGAAAAACATTTTAACTATTACTCACATTTTTTAAATATATGTATATTCTGTGATTAGTTTCACCAGAGGACTCCAGGTCATAGGCTGAACCAGTCCTAGTTTTACTTTCTTTGAATACACTGAATACAATGGGGCAAAAACAGGACTGCGTCAGTATGACCTGGAGTCATCTGGTAACGCTAACACTGGTCAACATTGAAATTGTTACTGACTTTAAAAGGTCCTAATCTGTAGTATCTTGGTGAGCTGAACATGAATATAACATTAAAAAAAATTTATTGTCTCTCGTTTTGAAGATATTGCATGTAGTTCATTTTTGACGTTGCACCGTCTAAGTTTATTCAGTAGGACATCAACAACATCCCAAATAAGCCTTGAATGATGTAATATTGCATCACATTGCATAATACCAGCATGCACACATCATCCAGGGTTGATTGCATCATTTTCTGATGCAATGCAATACTACTGTCAGACGGCTGCTGAAGCCATCTGACATCAGCAGTGTACTTATACGCAGTCGGAAAGGAAAGTAATCTGGTATTCTGTTCCGATATTGAAAGCCTCATGAATGCCTTAAAAATCACTCATGACCCACAAGACTGGAGACTATTTATAGACTCTTCAAAACTGAGTCTGAAGGCTGTGCTTTTGAACAATGGAAACCGTCTTCCATCTATTCCAGTAGCGCATGCTGTCCACATGAAAGAGACGTACGATAACTTGAAGCATCTACTGACTTCCATTAACTATAACAAGTACAGCTGGCACCTCTGTGGTGACTTGAAGGTAGTTGCCATTTTAATGGGACTGCAGCAGGGATATATACAATACATGTGTTTCTTATGTGAGTGGGATAGCCGAGCAACGGATTGGCACTACTTGCGGAAGGAATGGAATTGCAGACAAAATGTAACAGTTGGAGAGAAGAATATCCAGCACCCAGCTCTGGTTGAGGCTCACAAAATCCTGCTACCACCCCTTCACATCAAACTAGGTTTGATGAAAAACTTTGTGAAAGCCATGGACCGTACTTCGCCAGCTTTCTGATACCTGCATGAAAAATTCCCTCGACTCAGCGAAGCAAAGATTAAAGAGGGAGTTTTTGTGGGTCCTCAGATTCAAGAGCTCTTCAAAGATGACCGGTTCAACAACTTGCTGCATGGTGATGCGAAACAAGCATGGAATGCTTTTTGCCTAATGTCAACAAACTTTCTCTGGAATTTTAGGGCAGAAAACTACAAGGAACTAGTAGAAGACATGCTGATGCAGGATCAGAAACTTGTCTCTAAGGATCCATTTCCTTGATTCCCATCTCGATTTCTTTCCTGACAACTGTGGTATGGTTAGTGATGAACAGGGCGAACGTTTTCACCAGGATATTGCAACGATGGAGCAAAGATACCAGGGAAAATGGTCCACTACAATGCTGAATGACTACTGCTGGACACTCCCCAGAGAAGCTCCCGAACAGCTGTACAAGAGACAGGCAAAAAAATCTAAGAAGTAGTCTATGACTTGTTTTTTTACAGGTATTAACCGAAGGCCTATTATATTTACTATTGACATGCATTTCGTGATGTAAACATTAATTCTTGTAGATTACAAAAAAACTAGAGCCAATTTGCAATTTCACTGTCATATTCGTGTTCAGCATATAAAAATTGATAAGAAATGACTATTTTTATTTCAGTAACATGACTTTTGTAAAAATTTGTTGACCAGTGTAATCATAGAGAAGAAATATATTTTGAAAATATGGGCATCAATCAAAATGTTTTTGTTGTTGTTGTTGGTATTGTTTATTGCTATATGTTTGTCTTTTTAAAAAAATGTTGTTTTAATTTTGATCTACTTAGTTTTAGTTTTTTACTTCTTTTCAATTTTTTTATTTTTCATATTTGGTTGACCTGGCAACAAGGATTATTCCAGCCTATCCAACATGACATAATTTGCAATAAGCTCAGGGTTTTATTTTGTTTTTGTTTTCTTTGAGTCATCCAACAAGAATTCACACTGCTTTCCAGATGTTAGTATTGTGGTTAATTGTTGCATATGAAGAATGTTCTCATTTAGCTTGTCAAAAACTCCACATTTCAGTTATTAACAAGAATCACCCCCAACTCCTTCACCTTGTTGAGAGTCCAGCAGGGTGATTAATTACTGCCACTTCTGCCTTAAATTTGCATATTAACTAAAAACAATGCTTAAAGATAATGCAGCTTTATGGATCCCCAACCTTATCCTATCAACCAATTGGAAATATGTCAAATTGGAAACATCTTCTATATATGCCCCCCATGTCCAGTGGCTCCCCTTCCCTTGCCTACCCCACCCATAGTCCAGCATCTCCCCTTTTCTTCCCTCGCACTTCCATCCAAAGTGTCCAGGATCTCATCTCCCCTCCTCCCATCTCTATCTTACTCCCCCCCCATGTCCAGCATCTCCACCTTTCACTTCGACCTGCCAAACCTAGTGCTGTTGTCACTACTACTACCCTACCTCTGCCTGACCTGACTCAGTGCAACATAAGGCCTTTCAACACATGCCCACATAGCTGTGCTCAAAGCCCAGCCAGGTACCCCCCAATGCAAACGTCCTGTAGGAGGGAATAGGAGGTGACAGGGTTCAAGCGCAGCAATGCAGGCATGTGCTGAAAGACTCCATGTCCTAATCATTGTAGCCTTTAAGGGAACTTCTTGCTTCTAGTCAAAAGAAAACATAACAAGTAAAACAGCTAAACCTAGCTCTTTTACCTTGGTAATTTCTTTTGGAAACTGACCTCATTACATACATGCAAACAAAACAAAATATGTGCAAACAAAACAAAGTATGTGCAAACAAAACAAAATATGAAATTTAAAGTGTGTTGTCCATCTATGCATATTTACAGGCTTGTTCTGTGATGAGTGATACTGAGAAAGACATGATTATTGAGCATTATTTGAAAAATTTCAGAAGGGTCTTATGGGCATAACAGATAATTGGGGTGGGATGGGGGAGCGTGCATGGCTTAGAAGTCACCAAGGATATGTAATACTTGCACTGGCCCTGGTACAGCCTTTCTATTGGGCAGACCAAATCCAGCTGATATAGTTGGAAAGTTCCTATTGACTACAGAAGGAGGGGCAATGGGGGCGGGGGGGAGGGATGTGGGCAGGGGGGCAACAGAACAGAAATATTTGTTAAGCAATGCCACTTTATCTTCATCAGCCGCTACATATTCCTCCCTTTCACCCCTTGAGTCTTACAATGCCACCCTTGCACTTCCTCCTGTTATTAACATACATAAAATACTCTTGTCCCCATATTTCACTGTACTGGCTATTTTTAATTCCATTAGCATCTTTGCTTTCCTGACTACTTTACCAGCTTCCCTTAGTTTCTCCAGATCTTGTTGTTGTTTGTCTTCTTCTTTCTGTGATCTCGTCTAGTTTATAGAGGCTAGCCTCTTTTTCTTTACTTTTTCAGCTACTTCTTTTGAAGGCCATAGCAGCCTTCTTTTCCTCTTACTTTTCTTTACTTTCCTAACACAAAGGTTCATTGCCCTTAAAATCTCTTTTAGTTTTGCCTGCTGTTATTGAACTTCCCCCAGATGTTCACACCCAGCCAACGACTCCTTGAAGCATTCTCCCATCCTGGCAAAGTTAGTCTGCCTGAAGTCTAATAACCTCAATTTTGAATGAACCACCTCCACCCGTGTCCTAATATTGAAGCTTACCATCTGGTGATCAATGCACACCAGATGATCACCCATTACAATATTAAAACACTCTCCACATTTGTAAGCACAAAGTCCAATATTTCCCCCTTTCGCATGAGTTCTGTTACCAGTTGCCAGAACAGTTCTCCCTGTAGAAGATTCAGGATCTCTCCACTTCAAGATGACACTGCAGCAGGGATATCCCAAACAACATCTGGCATATGTCAATTCAAAACTTACTCTAATTCCTCCTTGCCTTTCTACTCTGGCATCCCTTTTCCTTGTTTCTCCAACCACGCACTCTATGTTTCCCCTCATAGCTGCCCAATCTCTTCTCATTTTCATGTTTTTTCTTTTCTTGCACCTTTTCTGTGGGACAGATTTCCACTGGCCACCCAGTATTTACTTATTTTTTGCTGATACCTTTTCATTGGTATCTCAATGTAAATCACCCCTGGTACAGAAGTTATCAGCATGTCCGCAGAGGGCAACAAAGGGTAAAGAGATCTGCCCAAGGTCACAAAAGCCTTAGCAGGATTTGAACCCCATCTTATCTCTTTTGCAACCTACTGCTCTAACCATTAGGCTATTCATCCTTATGATTTCAGGACTTTAAGGCTAAACTAAAAATCAGGGCCAGCTCAATCAAAAATTAGGTGGTCGCCTAGAGCAGCAAAGAACAGCAGCTTTCAAAGCAAAACAATAGATTCTAACAACCACACAAACTCAAAGAGCCATCACCACTTTCTTTGACCTGTAGGGAGAGAGGGAACACACAGCAAAGTTTGGCATTTGAAGTATGATTCTCAATTTTGCATTTTTACAGGATTATTGTTGGAAGGGTGGTGTTTGGATGACTATGATTGTTGAGTTTATTTATCAGAATCAGGGAGAGAAGGCAAATAAGGCTGAAGGTTTGCCTAGGACGCCCAATACATTGTACTGATCCTGGGGCCAGTTTCCTGCAAAAAAGTACATATTCCATATTTCCTTCAGTTCTCAGACTTTTATTTCCACTAATTTCCTAGAGCTATTTTAAACAAACATATTTAAGATCGTATTCCTTGTTCATTGAGCCAGTGACGGCTGGCATCTCTGCAAAAGGTGGTGATCATTGTCATCGAGAAAAAGGCGTCCAAACGATTGTACAATAGCATCATCTATGAGGTGACTTGAGAGCTCTTTCTATTCTGTTACACAGGGAGGCACAACTAAGGCTCCCAGCTAAAATATTTGTGATTTTCTTTGGGCGTGTTAAAGAAATTTTGATCCTGGACATACTGATCAAGAGAGAAGATATTTAGGAGGGGTATTTGAAAAGGGCCCCCTGAATTTTGTAAACCATTTATTTCGATTTGCACCTTGAGACTTAAACATGTAGTGAATGTGTGAACCACAGCATTTGTGATACAGAACTAAACTCTACGGAGATAACAATGGCATGAGTCATCATTAGCAGCTACCCAGGGAGTTTCTTTCATTTTTTACCAAACCCTGCAGTCTAGGTCAAGCACTGCAGTGGCAATTTTCACCAAGAAGCCGTACGAGTATGTACTCCTCCAGAACTCAGAATACAGGCAGACTTATCAATCTTTCTGAACACTTTCATAACTAGAAGTGTTGAAACAAAAACAGATGTGTTCTCCGTGATGGAATTCAGGGAGCTCTTAGTTTAGACATGGAAAGAAACTATGGTCTCATGACTATAGTTTTTGATCTATAGAAATGGCATGATAAATATTGAAGGATTTAAAACTGGCAGAGCTTAGTAAATGAAGTGATGAACTCTGTCTAAAGCTGGAAAACATTTGCCAAAGACTTAAGTCATCAAAGACAAGAAACTATAAAAGACAGGGGAGACATTAGCAACCTCTTTGCTTCTGTGAAAAATATCTTTAGGGAAAGGAAGGCACTTGAATGACAATGAATTTGCAGGCCATGCTTAGCTACTAAAGGTCAATTAGATGAAGGGAAATTACTAATGCACTCACAGCCAGAAAGATCTGGATGCAATTCAAGACTCAAATAAAACGGAGACCTAGCATTGTACAACAGTGATGCCTTCTGGTCACAAGGCACATGGAAAGGTCCAGCTAGGTCAGTGGGGTCAGCAACCTGTCTCTGATAGTGAGTAGTCTTGATCACTTCAAAGCACCCAAATACCAAATGAGAAAGACTGTTCATGTTGCTTACTCTAAGAAGCAGATGGTGATGATAACTAAGACTATGAGACTAAGGGGTATGTGTACTAAACAGCGGTAGCGGCTTCCATGCAGTATCGGAGCCGCAGCCCCACTGAAGTCAGTGATCACCAGATGGTGTGGTTCAGTATTAGGACTAGGGCTGATTAAATCCATTCAAAAGTGAGAATCTTAGACTTTAGGAAAACTAATTTTGCCAAGATGGGCCAGTATATCAAGGAGTCGTTAGTAGGATGGGAACCGTTGGGGGATGTAGAAAAATAGTGGGCAAAACTGAAAGAGGATTTTTAAGGGCCACCAATCTTTTTGTTAGAAAGGTAAATAAAGGTAAAAGGAAAAGGAGGCTGCTATGGTTCTGAAAAGAAGTTGCTGAAAAGGTGAAGAAAAAGGGGGAGGACTTTATGAACTACAAGAGATCACAGAGAGAGGAAGACAGGCATCTATATTTGGAAAAACTTAGAAAAGCTAGCAAAGTAGTCAGGAAAGCAAAGAATCAAAAAGAAGAAGAAATAGCCAATGCAATAAAATGTGGGGATGAGACATTTTTCAGATATGTTAGTGAGAGGAGAAAGGGCAAAAGTGGTATTGTCAGAGGAATATGTAGAAGCTGATGAAGATACAGCAGAATTGCTTAACAAGTATTTCTGTTCAATGTTCACAGATGAATGGCCAGGAGCAGGACTTCAGAAAAAAAAACACAAATAGGAACACAATCGATGGGGATCTTGAATGATTTTCAGAAAACTGTATTTTGTGAGGGACTAGCTAAACTAAAAGAAGACAAAGCAATGTAGACACTCAGGAAGGAGTAGATAACATGAGAAGGGATCTAGCTAAATTTGAAGAATTTGACAGCTGAGATTTAATACTAAAAAATGCAGGGTCATGCATTTGGAGTACAGTGTAGGGTGTCAAATACTTCTCTCCAAAAAGAAGAGTGGGACCTGTGTGTGATTGCGTCTGATGATCTTAAAGTAGCTAAACAGGTAGGAAAAACAACGGTGAGAGCTAGAAGGATGCTTGGGTGCATAGGGAGAGGAATGGCCAGCAGAAAAAAGAAGGTGATAATGCCTCTGTATAAGTCTTTGGTGAGACCTCATTTGGAATATTGTGTGCAATTCTGGAGACCACACCTTAAAGAGGATATAAACAGGTTGGAGCCGGTGCAGAGGGTGGCTACTAAAATGGTTAGTAATCTTCATTATGAAGAAAATGAAGATAGTCTTAAGGATCTTAATATATACAGTATATATATATTAGAGGAAAGACTGGATAGAGGAGATATGATAGAGACGTTTAAATATCTCTGTGGCATAAATACACAGGAGGAGAGCCTCTTTCGATTAAAAGCAAGCTCTGCTACGAGGGGACTTAGGATGAGAGTGAAAGGGGATAGACTCTGGAGTAATATGAGGAAATATTTCTTTATGGAAAGAGTGGTAAGATGTGAGGAATAGTCTCCCTGTGGAGATGGTAGAAATGAGGAAGTATCTGAATTCAAAAAAGTATGGGACAGAGTATCTCAAAAGGAAAAAAGGGGACTCTTGTAGTAGTTGGTATGGAAGGGCAGACTAGATAGGCCATGTGGTCTTTTTCTGCCGTCATGTTTCTATGTTTCTATGAGATAAGGGAAGTGAGATAAATGGGGAAAGGCAGAACTAAAGAAAGGGAGGGAAAGAAGTGGGGAGATGGAGGGTGGTGGAAAGGAGATATATAAGAAAAGAGGAATGGAGGAAAAAATGAAAAAATAAAAAAGAAGAGGTGAGGGATGTGTGACGGGAGAAGTAAAGTATGTGACAGGTGGTGAAGCCTGAATATTTAGAGAAATATATTTGAGGACAAGAAGTTCAAGGAGTGTGTGTACTCACATGAGAGCAAGAAGGGAGAAAGAGGAGAAGGCAAGGTAGGATAAAAAGAAACACAATGAAAAAGGAAAACATATGAACCAGAAACTAGGAATAACATAAGCCAAAGAAAAATGATAACAGTGTGGAAAAATCTACACAGAATGCTGAGAGAATAACATAGGAAACATAAGAAAGGAGCTAGGAAATCAGAAAGGCAAGGAAGTGTGAAACAAGGAAAAAGGAAATACTAGAGAAATGAAAACAAATCTTAATGAAAGAATAAAAAACATAAGAAAGAAACTGAAGCAGGATCAAGAAAGAAATAACGGAAGATGATATGGAGAATAGGATATTAAGAACATAAAGGTTTGAAAATATTTCAATGAATCACCGTACAACTACAACTGAATAGGAGGGAGCATTGATGGTATTGGAGTCAGGCCTGGGGTAAGAGATGTTTGCTCTGGTGGATCCTCCTCTACTGCTATCCCACTGTCAGTTGGTGTAACCCAAGGGTCTGTTCTGAGCCCACTCCTTTTCTCTCTCTAGACCCAATCCCTTGGTGCACTCATCTCCTCCTATGGTTTTCAGTACCATTTTTACGCTTATGATTTTCAGATTTCTCTCTCTATACCTGATATCTCTCTGACACTCCAGGCCCTAATCTCTGCCTGCCTATCTGATACCGTTGCCCGGATGTCTCACCTCTTTGAGAAACTGAACATGGCCAAAACCAAACTTCATATTTTTCCTCCAAAGCTCACTTCCCCCTTCCACCTTTATCAATCTCTGTGGATAGCATTCTTCTCCCTGTTTTCTCAGCTCCCAGCCTTGGAATCATCTGACTCCTCCCTCTCTTTCTCCACATACATTCTCTCTCTATAACATCAGCAAAGTTTGCCCCTTCCTTTCTGAAGTCACTACTAAGACACCTATCCACTCTTTAGTCACCTCCCGCTTTGACTATTACAACCTTCTCCTTGCTGGTGTCCCTCTGAATCATCTCTCTCTCCTTCAATCTGTTCAAAAGTCAGCTGTATGGCTAATCTTCCGCCAATCCCGATATGCTCACATAGCCACTCTTCTCAAGTCAGTTCATTGGCTCCCCTTCCATTTCCGTATCCAGTTCAAACTTCTCCTTCTGACCTACAAATGCACTCATTCTGCTGCTCCTCACTCTTTCTTCTCTCATCTCTCCCTACAGCCCTCCTCATGAACTCCGCTCTTCTGGAAGATCGCTTCTCTCTGTGCCCTTATCTTCCACTGCCAAATCTAGACTTTGTTTCTTTTACCTTGCTTCTCCTTATGCCTGGAACAAACTACCTGTGTCTGTACGTTAAGCTCCATCTCTACCCCTTTTCAAATCCATGCTAAAAGCTCACCTCTTTGAGGTTGATTTTGGATCATGATTCACTTACTCTCCTATGTGCCTCCTTACCTTTCCCTATTTGTATCCTTGTTCTCAGCTGTCGTATTGTTTGTCTTGACTAGACTGTAAGCTCTAACGAGCAGGGACTGCATTTACATGTAGCTGAACAGCGCTGCGTATGCCTTGTAGCGCTATATAAACGATCAATAGTAGAGAAATTGAGTTCACCCCTTACTCCTTTCCCTAACAGAGCAGGCAAACTATGCCTTTGCATACAATTATTGCATGCACAAAGTTAAAATTAAGCTATTCACAATGCTTAAATGCAATCCAGGGTTCAGGCTGACAGACAACACTTTTAAATATGACTTTAATAGTATTTCAAATCAGATACAGCGGTAGCTGCCGGACATACTGCATGCTAACATAATGCATTTAGATGTATTTTAACAAACTTACACAGTGATGTAATTTTAGAAGAGGCCTTTTCCATGGATAAAACAGGATTTAGCCAAGGGATAAGCTTTATAAAATTACGCCCTCTGGGACTACTAATAATAATAATTATTAGCTTTTGTAATGTGAATCTAGCTCTGTTATGCCAATAAATAAAATGAAAATGAGTAACTATTAAGAAAACCACTGCAAATGCCCAAGGTTTATCCTATCTCCGTGTTCATTTAATACTACAAAAATGTCAAAATTAAGTAGATAAGCAAAATTAGTGCAGCAAAAGCATTATCTTCTACTCAGGAGAACGTGAAAAAACACATATCATTTCATTACTGGCAAGACAGAAAAATGAACATATGTAAAAGCAAGGAGGCTGAAGACAGGGTAAGACAAGATTTACAGGATGCTCTAAATTATACTGAGCCAAGGGCAGCTCAGGGCAGATAAAAGAAACAGGATCCAGACGAAGGTTAGAAAAATAATAACTGGAGATAAAAGCAACTGAGAGGAGGAAGCAAGGGGATTAGCTGAAACGTGGGTGAGAAGGGAAGAATCTGAAAAGTAGCTCTTGGCTGAGCCTGTGGAAAAGGGAAGCAGCAGGAATAACGAACAGCACAGCTTAAGAGCAGAGTCTCCTGCCAGTAATGGCTTACGTGGCCTTGGTGGGGGGCTGAGGGCACACAAAAGCTGTAGCCCATGTTAGGCAGGAGGGTAACTTGACTGTACGTTTTGTATGGCAGTGACCCAGGTTAGTGCTTGGCATCTCTTTTTCTGCAGCAGAAAAGAAAAATAAGTGTACAGATGAAAGGGAGTCGACGGTTTGCGGCCTGAAAGGCAAGCATGCCCAAATACCACACAAGATAACCTTAGTATGATGTGTGCGTTGACTTTGAAAAGGTTTGTCCATCCTGTGACTAAGAAAAAATAGCCACAGAAGCACCTTACTGACTGTCTTACCTCTTTTGAAGTTTATGTGATAATATCTTATCGCCCCCATCCATAGATCTGTGTTCAACTACAGAAATGGATGAGGAGAGGGTAAAGGGGTGATGTTAATACATTATCAGGCTACTAACCAGATCAGGCCTGTCAGATTCCCAAAAAAGTACAATCTGAATAGTGTCACTGAACATCATCACAGACGTCTTAGCACTACCTGGATTGTACTGGGTGATCTAGAGGTCAATTCAGGGCAGAACGGTAACTTATCTGGATAGCAGCATTTTCCGGCACAACTATACTGTTAACTATGCACATAATTTAGGACAGCAGAAAAATCTCTCCTAGCCCACTATTCAGGCTATCCCCCTATTCAGGTCCTCCATGACCCTGTCTACCTTCCCCACGCATTGTACAGGGAAGGTAGACAGGGGCAGGAAGGGGGTGGATCGGGGGTGGCATTAGGGCGGGCAGTGGGCGATCATCAGCACCAGACGTACAGAGCTAATTCTAATATCAGTCCTGTACGGCTGGGGCCAGCGGCTTGCACGGGGAACTTATTCCACCTCGGAGATGGAATAAGTTCCCCAGTCGTCAGGGATCAGCAGGCCTGGGGCTGGGAAGCACGGCAAAGGAGATTCCCCACAGCTCCATCCTGGCCTTAGGAGGCCAGATCGGGGATCGGGCTGTGGGGAAAGCACCTTTGCAGCTGGCGGCCAGGGATCACGGCTTTTCAATGGAGCCGCGGTGCCATGGCAACCAGACGCCATAGCACCGCGGCTCCATCGAACTGCCCTGACTGAGTTAACCAGGGAAGGCCTGTACATGCAGGCTGGATGGAATCAAGGTCCTGGCCTGCACATACAAGCCTGTTCGCGATTCTGATCCCACGGGGCTAGATGTGCCCCGCGGGATCAGAATCGCGACTTCATCTGTGCATCCGGTTCTTACCGGGTGGTATATTTTTAGTAGGCTGCCTGTATTAACATTATTGTGTTTAATCTTTTGTTATGGCTGTATTTATTGTAAATTCACCTAGGAAATGTTGTGATAAGCTAAATATAAGCAAGTGATTTTGTGCATGTTAACTGCATGCTTGGGCCTGCAGTAACAGTTACTGTACTGTGGGGGTGTGACGGTTAACACACAGATTTTTGCGCTAACTACCGATTAGGCATTAGATTATCCAAATGCGTGGGTTGGGGCGGAGAGTGGGCATGGTGAGCACATTGCAGTTAGCGTGAGGGAACATAACACACGCTGTCAAATTTTGCAATTGACGCAAGCGCAAAAACCTGCACCTTGATAGGTAGAGGTACATAAGAAGTACATAAAAACATTAAAAAATGCCATACTGGGTCAAACCAAGGTCCATCAAGGTCCAACAGTGGCCACTCCAGCTCACAGGTACCTGGTAAGTTCCCAAAAAGGTACACGGGTTCCACAATGCTTGTCCCTGGATAAGCACTGGGTTTCCCGGGTTCTCTTTAATAATGGTTTATGGACCTTTCCTCCAGGAACATGTCCAAATCTTTTTTTAAACCCAGTTACACTAACAGCATTTACTACATCCTCCGGTAACAAATTCCAGAGTTTGATTACACCTTGAGTAAAAAAAATATTTTCTCTTATTAGTCTTAAATGAGTTGCAATGTAGCTTCATTGTGTGTCCCCCTAGTCTTTCTACTTTTTGATAGTGTAAACATCTGATCTTCGTTTCCCCGTTCCACTCCTTTTAATAATTTATAGACCTCTATCGTATCTCCCCTCAGTTGTCTCTTTTCCAAGTTGAAGAGCCCTAACCTTTTAAGGTAACTGCACCTGCACTAATACCACCATGTGTTAAGATATGCATCATATGTTAATGGCCAGGAAAATGCTAGTCACTCCCCCCGACAGCTACCACTTAACTCACATTATTCATGCTAAAGTGTGAAAACTTTACGCGCTTTAGTAAAAGGCCCTTTAATTTTAAAAAATTAAAATGCGCCAGAACCTTTTAACATGTGCTAATTACTTAACGTACATTAAAATGATTAAGTGCACACTAGATTTTTTTAAGGGGCACTGGGATAAGCAGCATGGAATCTTTGTACCTTTATGAGAATCTGACAGGTACTTGTGTCCTGGACTGGTCACTGTTGATAACAGGATACTGGACTTGACGGACCCTTGGTCTTAACCAGTATGGCATCTCTTGTGTTCTTATGAGCACTAATGAATGCACAGCCCTAGTATATTGCTACAATTATAACAGCAATGGATTTTTAGAACTCTATATGCTGCATAAGAACACTGCACAATGTTTTATCGTGTGCAAAAACTAGTAGCATGCAAATTACCACTGCATTAAAAAGTGTCTACTGTCAGAAAAAAACAGCACACATCGCTGCAGTAACATGCACTCATTTGCTGCATTGTGAGTATGTCTCCCTTTTTGTCAGTGCCTTATTTGGTAGACTGACCCCTAGTGGTGCATCCCAACACCCTACTTAAGGGTTAGGCACTGCCATTTTGCAAGATGGTGGTGCTGAAGGCAAGAACGAGTGGGCACCACTCCTGCCTCCCAAGTTTAGAGGTGTGTAGGAGATGAACACAGGCTCTGAGGAGTACAGGACACTTGAGTCACCTGAGACAGTTGTGGGGTCAAGGGGTGGGGAGTTTGAGGGGGTTCACTCAGGCCACCAATGACACTTTTTGTGGGTGTCAGGGGGTGGGGTGGGGGTTCCAGCGGCCTACTTGAGCCATCAGGGATCTTGCCTTATCTAAGGTGGAGTGCCGTAGTTCACCTCAGATCATCCTCTTCTTCTGCACTGCATTTTCACGCCAGCCTGAGCTGTTGTAAAGATTTGGTATTAAAAGATGACTGAAAAACTGTGCTATATTTTAGTGCAATTTTCTACATCAAGAGCAACTTTTTATATGGTGAGTTGCATGTCGTTTGTTTTCCCACTCTGCTACCTTTTAGCACAGTGGTTTTATTTATTTATTTATTTTATTTACAGTCTCTTCTATACCGCGCTATTCAGCACCAGTGCGGTTTACAATGAACAATAAAATTACACATTTCCGATGGTACTTTGTGTTTACAGTTGAACAGGTGATACAACTTGGATAACAGGGGTAACTATTTACAAGTTACAACATTTTACACTGATTTTCCTGTGCTAATCTTTCTTTCAAGCTACAAAACACACCACCCATTTGCAAAAATTATACAAACCATACAAAATACACAATGCAAATATAAGTCACATATAAATCAATATTACTATCTTTCTTTCTGCATCAGAAGCAAGATGAGCTCAGCAAAATGAAGAGTACACCACTGCATTGAAGGATATCACAGCTTACTTTATTGGCCCTTATGAAGAAATACAGTGGAATGTGTTTCTCTGATGCCTTTCCAGCAATGATATAACCCTTATGAACAAGGAAGCTAAACACCTTCTATTTCATAGCCCACTTCGGGAGTATCACTTAGTGTACAGCAGCCTCTCTCCTCCCACTGGTATCACCAGCACGACTCAGCCCCATCTCTATCGCTAGCCACTAGCCTAAGCCACCTCACTGTACATGTTGTTTGTAGTTTCCTATGGGGGTCATTCTGAACCACAAATAAGCTGCTGTACATGCGGGATGTATGTGTTTCTCGCAAAAACTTCTAAAACTGTATTCTGCACAATCCCGAACCTGCACATACATGGGGATCCCAGAACATGGGGCGTAATGGGGGTGTTGCCAGTCTCAGAGACGTATTAAGTGTATTCTGGCGCTACCCGTGTATGTCCACAGTTGTTCCCGCAGACATCCAGGTTATACCTGCTGAAAGGTGGTATAAAGGTATGACTTAGACATTTTTCTGCCCTGCATCTCAGTGCAGCCCATAGTGGTGAATGGATGTGTAACCAATGCGGTGCACTGTTGTGTCTGCAGGCTGGGAAACCACAGCATGCAGTGTTCCTGAACAGAAAGCAGAGGTTTGAGGTCTGTGATAAGGAAGCTTATCATAGCTCAGGTAGGAGCTATAGAAAAGATGATGTGACTCTGAACAAGCAACCTGTCAGTTCTGGTAGAAGTAAGAAAACAGAGTTTTCACATAAAAGACTACCAGTCCCAGAATGCACCAGGTTTCCAGCAGCCATGAGAGGGGCTGAAGTGAGAAAATGTGTGTACAATCAAGAGAGCTATGAGGTAATCCCTAAGCACTCATCTCAAAGGGCAGGGCCTGATTCAACACAGCTGCGCTGTGTTAGGGAGAAGCACACATTAGGACAGAATAAGAATAGAGCTTATTCTATAGATAACAGCTTCAAGAACAGCTTCAGGAAAAGATACAGCAACGGCTACAAGCACCAACATCACTTGGAGAAACAGAAGCCAAGCCAAGCGGATAGAGAGAGAAGGAAACTCTCTGGAAGGAAAAGAAGGAAGGCTATTGGCAGGTCTGGGAGAGTCCAAGGCAGTACCCATACTGGGAGGTATTCCAAGTGCCAGCAGAGTCCATTGGACTGGTGTCAGCCAGAGGAATGGAATGGCAGAGATAGGAATCACCAGTGGCTACCTGGGAGAGAGAAGACTACACGTGGAAGGGACTTTCAGACCTATGCCAGAAGGTATGTGAGGAAAGATCCAGTGTCCAGGGATCAACATTGGAAGGCTGGACATCAGAATTGGATTACATACTGGCCAGGCTATACAGAGAGGAATTATGATAGCAGGAGAGGCTCAGGTATGAACACTGATCCAGACCCTATCTATAATAGTGAATGGCAGCAAGGGAATAAGCATTCTCATGATAGTGCCTTATTGAAAGACTCATCTGTGCCAATGTATGATAGTGACCCTATGCTGATTGATGAAGGGGAAGATACAGCAGATGAAACTATTAATTACATGGACTGTTCTCTATCTAAATGCTATTGCTAGCTTTCTGTGAGCAAACACATCAGCCATCACAAAGAAACCTAACTTTGTTCTTTATTTCCACTGCAAACAGCTCTTAAAGCAGGATTTGGGTTCACACAGTAGCAGCCAGCCAGCTAAAGGCTTTCAGCTGGTCAATTGATAGTAATTAAAGCTGCACCTGATTGTGTGTGTGAGCAAGGGAGAATCACTGCTGGGATCTGCGTGGAAAATAAGCAGAAGTTAACCTAACAAGCAAAGTTTAATTTATTTCTTTGTGCCTTTGTATTTGGTAATTATTTGCTAAGAAAACATTAGCTAATTGCCTGACAAGCTGAAGGTTGTTTTCTGATTTGCTTTATGACTTTATGTTATCCATTTAAACACTGCAAGCAAGTAACCTCATTTATATTGCTAACAAGCATACTTGTGCTGGGTGAATTAAACCCCATCAATAAAAGAAGTATTTTATTGGCCTTACCACTAGTTTCACAACTCAATTATTGTCATCAGCTGTGTTTGGGAGTGAATGAACTACAATACCCACAATACCTTGCAAGAATCATATGAATATATGCATCGTCAAGATTGTGTAAGTTCTCACCCTAGGCAGCCGTCTGACAGGTCGCAGTAACAAAACACACCCACCCCCACAAATGTATGGGGAAGAGCACAGTTCCACTTACCGGCTATGCTGGCATTTGCTGAGTGAGCTAAAGGGGCAAAGCGTGGGTCCCCTAACAATGCCCCTTTCCTCAAAATAATAACAGTGAGGGAGCCCTAGGACTCCATGTGAAAATGTAGGCCCAGCCATCGGTGCCATGTGAAAATGTAGGCCCAGCACCTTGCCAGCTGGAGTGTTGCACTCCACACAGCAGACTTTTACAATATGCCCTATGCAATGTGTACAGTCCCCCTGGATGCAGAGAAGGTCATATGTAAACCACTGGAACACAATAATGGGGAAAGTCTGCACCAGTGGACCTATGGCACACATCTGGTGCACAGGCCACTGTTGCGGTTGGTTATATATGTGGGCCTATGATTTGCAATGCGTATATGAGGTCTGACCCTTGAGGATGATATATTTGATGGGCTGTTTTGGCCTAAAGCAGCTCTGTGATTGTTTGAGGTCCACCTGTGTAGGTATCGTGTATGTCAGTATGCATCCTGAAATGTAGTGATCAGGTATGATGATGGGTTGGAAGTACTGATATCCATGGTTTCCATTCCGTCATCTATGTTATTCGGTACAGGGCATGCTGTTGGCAGATGTCTGCTTCTGTGGGACTGCAAGTGAGTGTGCGTGTGTGGTTGGAAGGCTGCATGGGGGGGGGGGGAATCGATATTGCTCATCCACATATCCGGGGGGGGGGGGCAGATATGCCTGACAGGTACAAGTGAGAACAGGCAGGAGTGAGCAGCACAGGTCTGCATTCAATTACCTGTCCATACATTTCCCTGTTGCTATTAAGGGACCTCAGCAGGAGAGCATAGAACAGAGCGGCACACAGTACGCCATGCCAAGGTGCACCAGCATTGCTCTACACAAATGTGCATAGTTGTAGGGAGCGACATTGGTGTGTCTGGGCATGTCTGTGTGGTGCTTGCACTGCTGACTGCTGTCATTCCACTGGCCCTTTATTAGTGATAGGGAAATGTTTGACTGGTTCACTATGGGGAGCCTGTTCTGCTGGGTTCATGTACTTACATGGGGAGCCTGTTCTGCTGGGTTCCTGAGATGTCCACACCGTGCATACCTAGGGAGCTCCTCTATTGCCATGTATGTAGTGCTGCAGTGCATCTTGTGCAAAATGGATCACTCTCCACCTGTTTTCCTGCCGCATTACAGTGCACTGTGATTGCTTTGTAGTGTTCTGGGCATGCCACAGACTAGTTTCTATCATCTAACTTTCATCCTACTATGGGTATCGTCAACTTACATTATACTTCTGCCTCAAAATAGCATTGTCCGTGACTACAGCTGCTTAAAAGCTGCACGTCTTAAAGGGGAGGTGTGGCAGTTCACGGGTATATAACAGAGATGGGCAGGGTCACAGATGTAGATCTTTTCAGAATATGGTGTACGCAGGGACATCCAAAGCCATTGTTAGCATATGCCTGTCTTCATACAGTATATTGTAGCGCTTTGTGCAAGCCATGCCTTGTACGTCTATGTGGTCTATTCTGTGACCGTGGCTGTCTCTGTCCCTATGTGATGCAGAATCTGGCTCTATTCCTGCACATTTCCATTGGACGTGCCCACTGCCTGAATGTGCATGTTTTCAGAATTGCCCTCATGGGGGTCTATTCTGTCCCCTTTGGCACGTCCACCCCCGCTATTCGCCCCCCTTCCGTCCCTGGCAAAAGCCTCCCCATATGAACAAGGAGTTTGTACGGGGAGGCTTAGACAGTGTGGGAGGGGGTGCTGTGAAGGCAGAGTGAGGATGGGCAGTGAGTGGTCCATGACCCTAGACATACAGAGCCGATTTTGAAGTCGGCCCTGTACGTCCAGAGTCAGCAGACTGGACGGGGCACTTAATCCACCTCAGAGCATTCCACTCACCTCAGCGCCAGTGAGGTGAGTGGAATGCAGAGGGTTTCCCACAGCCCAACCCTGGCCATGGAAGGCCAGAACAGGAGTTGGGCTTCGGGAAAGGAAACTGTGGTTGGTGGCCGAGGATCGCAGCTCCATTTAGGAGCCTGACTGAGTTAGCCGGGCAGAGGTCTGTACGTGCTGGCTGATCAGAATTGGGTCTCGGCCTGCACGTACAGAGCCTAGACCCGATGCTGATCTCATGGGGCACGTCTAGCCCCCACAGGATCAGAATCGGGTCTATCTGTGTGTGTTCCGATTCCGATTGGGCACACAGGGGCCTGGACGCACACATTAGAATGTGCCTTCACGTAAATAAGTTAGACTACTAAGTATCTCCCGCATGTATCCCCCTCCACCCGTTACTTTATATACTGTTCAAGTTGTCCTGTAAACTGCTTTGATTGTAGGAAAAGGCGGTATAGAAAAACCTGTTAAATAAATAATTGATTGGTTATAATCCTGATTTCTTCATATGGGTTAGTTTTGTGCATACCATTTGGATGTGCCCTCTGTCATGAACCTTGTTCCTAAGCTAGTGTATATGGAGTGCAATCTCAGTTTATGAAATTATAGAAAGTTCACTATGCCAAAGATCCTCCTTCTGGAGTTCATAAGATGTAAAACATATAGGCAATTTATCAAGGTGTGCTTGAAAATTTCTTTCAATAAAGTCTGTGGCACCCAATACGATGGAAACAATTTCTGTATCCTTCTGCCACGTTTTCTTAGTCTCTGACTGCATTGCTTAATATTTAAAGATCTTCTCTTTCTCTATTCCATGCATCAAATAATTGTTGGCACTGAAACCTCTGTTATCAATGTTGTTCTCCGGCCACCACAATGTCCAGTTTTCTTGCATCCAGCTTTTTATCAGATGGAATGGGAATAGGGTTGCCACCTGGCTCCAGATGCGCCCGACAGGCTTGATCCAGTCCTGGGTTTACCCCACTGCATACAGGGACTTGTAGTTTTCCATTTCCTATGGAGTGCAATGGAGAAAGTAGAATTAAATGTCCCTGCATGCAATGGGGTAAACCCAGGACTGGATCAAACCTGTTGGGTGCATCTGGAGCCAGTTTGCAACCCTAAATGGGAATGTCCCAGGTGATCATAACCTCTACATTTTCCACAATTTTCCTAGGGTCCTGATCCCAGTGCTTTTCCAGTACAGCGATGTTGTAATCTTTACAAAGTTTCCATTGGATGAGGCATGCCAACTTATTGTGCCTTCTGTATGGAGATTTTCTCTCATCTAAACTTTTCAGCCAGCTACAAGATGAGTAACCATTTCTAGCTCTTCTTTACAGAATCTATATATGTCAGTTTTCCCAATTTTTTCTATGCTTACTGTGAGCCATCTCATTTGTATCAATCTCTCACTCTTAGGTTTAAATTCACCCCTCCTTAACTACTTATGTTTCCTGATTTGATTGACAAATGTATCCTGGAGTAACATTTTGCATTTTTTACTGTATTTGTGCATTTGCCACTTAATCTTTCTAGTTTTCTGATCGTATTCTTTGAAGGAGTTTTTTCTCTTGTTTTGCAAATTCTATTGCTTCCTTCCCTGTGTGTATTGGTAGGTTTTCATCTCTTCCTTCTACTCATCAAAATGCCTATCCAAGTTTGATTAATGAGATGGATTCTGGATATTTACTTTCATATTTCAACAGTTTTTGTGTGTTGGGATCTGTTGAAACTGTTAGGTAAGCCTAAAGGCCTGTGATGGTAGCTCTGTAATATATAATCAATTTCAATGAGCCCCATTCTTCTTTCCACTCAAGAAATGTACAGCTTTGGTATACATTGATTCTTATAAATTACCTTGTGGGCATGGAAAGGTTTTCTTGTTTGTACATCCAGTTTTTCAAGATCTTTAAGAGGCCAGCCTACAATTCCAAAGCTATATCATAGTATGGGAAATGTCTGATTAGTGCATGACTAATTGTTTGTGATGTTAAAGCACTTTTCAGTAACAATTTTAATCTCCTATAATATTATTTGTGTCTTCTCTCAATAAATTTTGCTTGATTGTTGCTCCTTCCTTTATTCTTAGATATTTATATATATGTTCTTGTTTGATTCCTTGATCAGTAAGGAACATGTTTTCAGTTTTGCTCAATTTTCCTCTAGGGAAGGTTACCCTAGCACATTTGTCAAGGCCAGAACTCCAACATCTTGCCACCTGCTGAAGGCAGACAAATACTGACTTCTCTCAGTGCTATACCAGTAGGTATACTTAGTGATGATATCACTGAAATTTGCTAATGTCTGCTGGCAAGGGAGCATAACCCATAGGTCTGTACTAGTCTAGCAGAATGATAAGGACATTTCTATTATAATCCGTGTCCTAAAGAAATCTGTGAAGGTAGGAATTTTTGAAAGCCTAACTTTTTCTACAAATGCTTTTCCATATCTCTAAACCAGAAATGTTTTGTTTGGTGGTCCTAGTAGTCATGCTTGGGCATAATGCTAAGGCATCAGAGGTTAGAGGTAGAGCCCTGCTGCTCTGGGAAGTTGGCACAGTGGGGGCTTTCCCTCTTAGTATTCTCCCACTTTAAATGGCATGCCTGGGTGGCCTCAGGAAGCTAAGCCAATCTTAGAGGTTGAAGGAATACTTCCCCTGAGATCATCTGTCTGTCCCAATGCAGAGGCTTTTGCAGTGGCCACCTTCCTTCTGTCCCCAAATTCGTACATGGTTCCTCTATATCAGGGGTCTCAAACTCCAGTCCTGGAGGGCCTCAAACCAGTCAGGTTTTCAGGGCATCCCTAATGAATATGCATGAGATAGATTTACATACAATGGGGCAGTGCATACAAATATATCTCATGCATATTCATTAGGGATACCCTGAAAACCTGACTGGTTTGAGGCCCTCCAGGACTGGAGTTTGAGACCTCTGCTCTATATAATGTCTTCAGCCCACATAGTTTGTATATTTTCTATTCTTATGACATTCTATAAGCTGCCCACAATAAACCAGCTTCCTGCTTGGGTCTTGTTATTTTCACTCAGCAGGTTGAACATTGCATTTAACCTATTTACTCAAGTCTCATTGAGACCTTCCTGGCTTTATGTCCTAGCCCAAGATGTAACCTTTGACCCCAATGGTCATCTTTTGAGAACTATAGTCCTTATGGGCAGTCTGTTGCACCGCTCACTCTGAGGCAGAGATCTCTGTCTTGTACAAAGAAAGCAAGTCACTCCACAACTTTTCCTCTCCTTCCTGCCTCTGTAAATTACACCATCTTTTTACCATGTATTCAATCTCCCCTACATTTATTTAGCAATTACTCAACTGAAGTATCTACAGAACCAGTCACCATGCTTGCATTGACCCAGAATCAGTGCAGCACGCTTGGTTTCAACCATCTATAGTAAGTTCTTTGATTAGTTATTTGTAATAAAATATCTGAAAATGACGAAAGCAAATGTATGGATGTTGATCTGGTCTAACTTGCTGTTTAGTAATACAGCAGAAGTGTAGGGTGATGAGAGCACAACGTGTGCTCCACCCCAAACAGCCCTGATGAAAGCAGACTTAATGCTGGGTCTGCTGCACCTTGTGCATAGTGTTAAAGCCTGAGGCATAGGTAGGTCATTCACAAGGATTTTACGCTAAAGGCCTACCCTAGTGGTTCAGTGGCAGTACTGTGTATTGCCATGTAGAGCACCAGGGTTCAAATCCTGTGCACATGCCTTCTAACATCTGCGTGCTGGGAGTTGCTGCTAAGGCAGATTCACAGTCCTTGGGGTCAGTAGGATCTCACTCATCACTCAACAGGCATAAGATCCACATGAGCTGGGTTCCAGAGGGAGCCATGTTTGTGGCTGCTGGCTTAGGATGGTCATTTTGATAGCTGGGATATAAAACATGGAGAGGAAGAGGGATAACGCAGATATTTGTAATAGCTATAAATGAAGGTTTCCCAGCCCTATTTCCAAATGAACTGGAAGTACAAAGGGAAACTGTTTCATGTCCTTCTACCCCCCCCCCCTCCCTAAAAAAGAAGAATTTTACACAGTCTATGTATCGCTCTAATCATTCCTTAGTGCAGTGCGAGGAGTTCACTTACACACATCAATGGTTGGCTTCAAAGCTAATGATGGCTGAAAAGTGACCCAAATGTATCTTTCCTTGCCCTCCCTGTATGGTCATTCCAATTACGCTCATATTTACTGACTTCTGTGCTCTCCTACATTTCTTTTTCTCTCTCTTTGAAGGTATAAAATGATAGACAGCTTGGCTCCATCTGTCATAGGGTTAAGTAACCAGCTCTTATTTCTGTGTTTTCACTGAGTCAACAAAGCGAAGCCATGAACCAATCTGATTCATCCAAATATCGAGTTCAAATTCTGCCAATACAGCAAGAAGGAAAATGATTCTATTCCATTGCTCTTTTTTCTTTAAATAAAATATTTCACTTGTGAAGGACTTTGGAAGAACTTCTTTGGATCCAGCTAATCTAGGAATCCACCGATATTTGCTTCTGCTGGTTATTCCTTGGGGGTCCATGAATTTTCCGTTTAGCTTTTAAGCCGGTTCAGATTTAGGAAGCTCTCACGCTTGTGACCGTTGCCGAGTGTCAGCTGGATGGATAGCAGTTCAAAATCATGGCTGAGAACTCACAAGACTGCCAGGAGACTTCACCATGTTTCTGACACAAAAATATAAGTAACATTAGACTGATTGAACTGCACAACTGGGAAATGATCTCAACAGTCTTTTGTATACTTTGGTCACTTGTTTCAGCTTAACATACGTGTTCTGCGATAATTATAACTAAAGCTTTTCATTCTGGTCTGCCATATTTGCAGGGATTTCTTACAGCAGCAGTGAGCACCAGTGGCTTAAATTCTATCCAAGCAGCCCCTGGAGTACAGGTAGACACAGGCAAGAAGGGGGCACATACGACCCAGCAACTCTGCACTACAGCAGCAGTGGCAGAGAGCAACAAACATCACTTAATTCAAAATAAGTTTACTGTGCTCTCTCCATGAAAAGTACTGTTTCCTAGCAGTTAGAGAAGCACTTCCTGCATGCCGGAAAAAGTCTCACGTTAACAATGATTTCACAGCTATTATCATGTTCGCCTGTCTCTTCATGAAATTTACTGTCAAATATTTTTGATCTTATTCCTAGGACTCCCATTACTTTTCTCTATTTGATACATGGCCATGTCATTTTGAAACACAGGTGTATCTTTAACTATAGCCACACCCCCTAGTTTTGAAAACGTCCTTCCCACAGCACGCTCTTCATGCTATGTTTAGGTTTTAGCCATGTGTCAGAATAACCCTGCAAAGGATTAGTACGAGGGACAGCAGAGCAATAACCTTATTAATAGCCACTCCCTGGATCATGAACCTATGTCGGAGAAACTTTTAAAAGGTAAGCCTTAAGAGGAACTGAAAAATATGAACTGGCATGCAGCATAAAATGGATCTTAATTTTCTTTTGACTGCCAGTTGAATTATTTCAAAATAGCGCCAGATAATAGCCATAAGTATATGAAATTGCTTGTTGACATTCTAGAGGACATCCAAAGATGGACCCGCTAAGGAACCCAATTTTATTGTTTCCCTAGAAGCTATTTTATCTGTGAAAATTAAACACAAAATTGAATTTTTCTTATAACGTCTCTTGGGTCAATACTCTATTTAAACCCCATGGTCCTAAATTAAACCTGCTTAGCTTTATGGAGAGCACTGAAAATCACTGGTATAGGAGCACCCAGGCTCCACCATGACACTATCTGAACAGCAGTGCAATAGTAAAACCTCCATACTTGAAAAGATCTTGATAAACCACTCAGGATTTCATGGGAATAACATCTCCAAAATGAGAGGAAAAAGACTTCAGTAGTACGCAGGTTCAAAACAAGCAAGATCCAGAAACCTTGGAGGGTTAACCATAACTATCCAGTAAATTAGGTTAACCCAAACATCAAAGGTCTAAAAAACCCTCTCAATGGCTCATATAGATGATATACTTGGACACAATAAATCAAAATACACAAATTCTCAGAGCAGAAGTAAAAAAATTACTTAGGGGCATGTTTACTAAAATCCGCAAAATAGCGCGCCGCAAAATAGCGCACGGCAACGCGGCACTGAAACGCGCAGAAACGCATTTAAACGCCCCGCACACGTGCGTGTCACCCCCGCACAGGTACGCGGCTCACTAACGGGCCCCGTACAAGTGCGGGCCCGCAAATGTCCGATAGAGGCGTGGAACGGCGAAAGGAGGGCGGAGGAAGGCTCCGGAGGGGCGGAGGGACGGGGTCAATGGGTGGAGAGTGGGAGGGGAGAGGCTCCCCGCACAGTATCGGGCCCGAATTTGCATGTAAAAACTACCGCGAGTGAAACACTCGCGGTAGAAAGCATTTAAAGGGAAGAGAAACCATTTCCGTCAGCAATGTACAGGAAAACCGGGGAAACCAGCAAAACGTGAGCAGTGTGATATATGTGCACAGCACAAAAGTGAAAATAAAAATAGAAAATGACCACAACAGAACTATTAAAAATAGTAATTCAGCTGGGGAACAGTTATAGTGATGGGCAAATACATAAATCACACCCAGCAAAGCTCCAGAAAAAAGAAATGAGTTTTGGAAGGGTCTACTGAGAGGAGACTCTTCCAAAAAACATTTCCACGTTTTGGAGCTTTCCTGGGAGTGTTTGCTATGGTTGCCCATTAATATCACTGTTGCCCAGCGTGGTGATATTTTGTCCCACATTTCCCGTGGTCATTTCCGGGGTTTATGTGCACGTTTGTCACCAGACAGGGTGCATATGCCCACAGTAGAATTGCGTAGAGCAGGGTTTGTGACTCCATCCTGCCAGGCTTACTGCCTCCAGGGGCTGCACTGTCTCTGTGGCCAAAGTGTGGTACAGCGGACAGAGTCATTACCTCTAGGACCAGAGGGCAGAGGTTCAAAACCCAGCTAGGGCACCTGCCAGCCCAGTCCCTATATTTTACCCACCACTAAATAAAGATAGCGCAGACACCCCTGTATGCATGGGGAAAACACCCATATTTTACCCAACACCGCACACACACCACAACAATGGGCATTACCTACAGCCAAGTCCCCCAAATGCAGTCCCATACTGCCACATTGCAATCAGGTCAACTGCTTTTTCTGAGAGAAGTTCATGCCAGCATGTTGGCGGACAAGTACATGTGGTGCAGGGGGCAGTGGCTGCTAACCACAGAAGACAGAGGCCTAGCCATGTGCAGGCTGGCACAGTCCACTGCAACAGACAGGTCCTGCCCGATCCACAGTCATGGACAGTCCAGGGAATCCAACCAATCTGTGGCTACACAGTGGTGCAGTGCACACAGACAGTACATACAAGAACAGAAGGTCACAGGCTCAAAGCCCAGCTGGGGCTACTGCCAATCCTGCCCACATATTTTTCCCACAACTAAACAGTGATAGTAAGGACACACCTTTCATGGCGGGGACATATGCAATGGTAAGACATCTATCTTTTACCCCACTGAGCACAGACACCATGAACAGGGGCAGTACCTAGAGCAGAATCACCCAAATGCAGTCCTGGTGGGCCACACACCAGTCAGGTTCCATGCTGACACTCATACAAATGCCTGTGCTGTATATCTATGCACCACCCCCATGGCATGTAGATGTAGCCCATGCATATTCATGAGGGATAGCAGGAAAACCCGAACAGTGTGATGCAAACCTGGACTGGAGTTGGGAATCTGTGCCGTAAAGCAGCAGCCATCAAGGGCAGACACACCCACACCCACAGGCCCCATTGGCCAATGTCTCCTGGAAAGGCAGAACATTGGACCGTGCATGCAGCACCCAAAACGAGCACTTGCATAACTTACCAATGTCACCCTACACCTGAGGTATACGGTACACAGCTCGGAGACGTTTGCTAGGAGCACAGGCAGGCAGTTATCCATATGTTACGTACATACTGCTAGTTGACCCCATCCAAACAATCTGTTAGGTGTTTGCGGGGCATGCTCCAGGCCTGGCCTCTGACGGTGCTTACCACCCTGGGGAGTGACCACCAGCTGTAATGCGTACCATATCCATGCCGTGCCGTGCTCAGGACCGGTTTGGTGGGCAAGGCTACTTACCCCCTCAATCGTAGCACCATGATGGCAGAGGTGTGGAAGTGTGTGTCTGTCTATACAGTGGGTGTTGGCTGCAAGCCCCTTCAACAGCCCGCACTGCCAGCACTGTTGCCAGTATTGGCCAGTCAATGTGCATAATGAGGTGCAAGGTACCATGGGTATAGCCAGGGCAGGGTGGCGTGGCCAGGATGCATCTGCACTGGGCATAGGGCCCTGGCAGGGACATTGGCTGGGATATTGTAGTGTCCGGCCACCACCTACACAGACAGGGTGGCCAAAGCATGTCCTTCTGGGGGATCACGCTCACCCTGACTGTGCAGTGACCACAGCATGGTTAGGCCCCCCTCATAGTACTGTATAGTAGTTCTCTCATGTGATAGATATGGGTTTCTCTTTGGGGCCCAGTCACTGATCTATCTGCTTGCTGTGTATGCAGACAGCCCAGTTCTGGGTGCATGCATCTCCATTGGGAACATGCACTATGGACTAACCAGCAGACTGTTTGTAGCTGGTAAATGTCTTGCTATAATGGCTTGCAGGGTGCAGTGGCTGTTGGCTTGCTGCAGGGAAATATCTGGTGGTGGAGTGCAGCTTACCATACCCTGGGCTTATGTCTGTCTGCTATTGTGTTATGGCTGTGTATGGAGCTGCCTGCCTGGGGGGGGTGGTGGTGTTCCTCAGCAGGACTGGGGTTGATGTTGCCCTCTACTGCCACCTTTGCAGGGAGGTAGAGTGTGGATCCCTTGATGGGGACCATGTTTGCCACTGGGGGGGGGTGTCTGATGGTGGCAGACAGGGATATCCATGGTGTTTGTGCAGAAACTAGCTATCTTTCACATTAACACTGCTTTGGAACGCCCGCTTGGCCTCCATCAGCCATGGCAGGTGTTGTTGACCTGGTCCTGGCCACCTCATTGCACACTCAGGGTGAGCACAGTACCCGCACGATGTAACGGTGTGTGGCTACTCTGTGCCAGTAAAACACCCGGTCAGTGCCCCCTACTAGGCCAAGGTGCTGTGTGGGTGCACCCGGTCACTTCCCCCAACAGGGCTGAGGTGCTGTGGGGGTGCATTCCCCATCTTGTGTCCATCTGCGGACAGCTAATTTGCATGTGCAGTGCATCATGGGTACGGGTGGCCTAACCCTATCCTGTTGACACCAGCAGACTGTCTGTGAGGTGACGTGTAGGCTATCTGCAGCCAGCCAGGGGCCTGCTTACAGCTATGGAGCTGTAGCGCAATGGTTACATCACTGCCTGTGCAGCCAGAGGTCATGGGTTCAAACCCACAGTGGGGCCCTTTGGTAGGGCTGTCCACAGCTTTATTTTTATTTACTGTACATATGTCTATGCCGGCAAGACCACCCTCAGCTTACTATACCCATTAGGTGCCTCTGAGGGTGCTTCATAGGGCGCCCTGTAGGCCACCTTATGGTTGCCATCCCTATAGGGTGCACTATACATTATCCTGTGTCGCAACATACATGCTGCCCTATAGGGGTCATTCAAGGGTGCCTTGGCGAACAGTGCACTGTAACATGTGCCTTATGGGTCGCCGTATTTTAACATGCTGGGAGAGTGCGTTTGCTAGTAGTGATAACAAAATACAATTATACAGCCTCCTACAGCACTCCACAACATAATACATACTGCCTCAGCAGGCATTTTTCACTGGGCATTGTGAGGAGTTGAACCCCTGATCCCTGCACCATTGGTCAGTGTTTTAACCATTGTGCTGTGGCTCTGTTCCTGTGCTTGTGCATCAGCGCGCCGCCTTGTGCCTATCAGCGCGCCGCCTTCTGCCGCCCAAGGGGACCAGTGCGCCGCCTTCTGCTGCCCAAAAATAACTGTGCGCCGCCTTATGCCGCCCAAAAAGCACTGTGCGCCGCCTTCTGCCGCCCAAAAATAACTGTGCGCCGCCTTATGCCGTTCCAAATTAATTTGCCTCCTAAAACAATGTTAATCATTACAGTTACTGCCTCAGCTGACCTTTGTCGTTGCGCACACTGGGGGATTGAACCCATGGCCTCTGCACCATTGGTCAGTGTCTTCACCGTTGTACCACGGCTCTGTTGTTTTGTATACTCAGCAGCGCGCCACTTTGCCTTTCCACGCGCTAATGTCGACCCCCGCACATTAGCGCGACGCACACACGTCCGGTTGCTTACTACCGTTTTTTTTCTATTTTCTGCCTGAACCGCCCACTCCTTATATGGCACAGGCAAACTAGCACGGCCCCGCACGTTAGGAATGTTTAGTAAACATGCCCCTTAGCTTCCATGATCATCGCAACCCCAACACCTGGTGTTTTGCTGGTCTGGCTTCGTCAGGAAGTGGGTATGAATAACCAGCCGTGTCCTGAAAACAAATCTAGATACAACCAAGCTGGAGCAATCATATAAGACAAGAACCCATAAAAAATTACACACATGTACAGGGTGGCCCAAAAAAAGTGAGGACATCTCATAAATTAAAAGTTTAAATAGTTTACTTATTTACCTTTTTTAGCTATATAACGTCTTTATTTCAACAATTTCCGGTCGCCATCTTTTTTTTTTAAATTTGTCAATCGTTTACATCTGTCTTTTTGAATTTTTAAATAACGTATATGCTATGAGATGTTCTCACTTTTTTGGGCCATCCTGTATATGAGAGGCAGGGCTGTACCAAGCTAGAAATGCACCCTGTGTGAACGACAAACCTGGTGCCCCCCTCCACCCAGCCTCGTGCAGTAACTCATCATTTTTGAGCTTTCTGGAAACCCAGTGATGATATCAGCGCCCCTTTTCTTACTTGCACCCTTTGCAACCGCACTGCTCGCGCAGCCCTAGGTACAACCCTGATGAGAGGTATAGCACACCATAATGGCATGTCTATTTGAAAAGCACTGATTTCAGCCTAGCACAGAGCTTCTAAATGACACGGGGCATGGAGTGAGATTGTGGGCCTGTATGCCTTATGGTATGTGTGGTTTTTCAAATAGTAGCAGCAGGAATTACAAATACTGAAATATATTGGGACGTCTAAGTTCAAAAAACAGAACTAACCAAAAGTCTACCTCTTTGAATTGGGTCACTTGGCAGTTTTACTCCCCAAAAAAGCGCATAGCTACTTTTTAAGGGTATGCATGGTGCAAAAATTATCAGTTTGCTATCGCTTTGGCTTTTTTTCCCAGTTTTCTGACTTTTTCAGTTTAACATTGCATTTTCATAAAAACCTTTTAATGTGTGATAATTTATACGTTAACATGGTAAACTAATTTTACATGCACTATAGTTTAAGGTTCACTAAAACCGAAGGCACATTAATGAATGTCCATCCCTACTACTTTTACAAATGATGCATTTTGCAGGCAACTATATTAGTGATGTGCCTTCATTAGTGTGCATTTGCTTCTTTTAGGAACCCTAAAAATGTGTACATGCAGTCTCAGTTATATGCACATTAACCAAGGAATCAACACACATATCACCTATTTACATATATGACAAAGTGAAAAAAAATTGCAACTAATATGTAACTTATGTTCAGTTGTGTTTGATGTAAACCGCCTTGATACTTCTGAAAGGCGGTATATAAGAAATGTTAAATAAATAAATATGCAATTTAGCTACCTATTATAATTCTCCAATCAGAAATCTTTAAATATCAAAATTACCATGCATATATCTGCTCTAAATATAGTCATAACAGTTACCAGCAGATATGGCAGATACATCTGTGCTATCTGCAGATGCATTTAACACGGGCCCGTGTGTTAACTGCAGGGCAGATGTAGGACAAACCTCCTACAGTTAGCGCACAGGCTTTGCACTTACCGTGTGTTAATTTTTGCACCTAATGTGTGGTAAGTGCAAAAGCTTACTTCACTTTCGTGAACAGGCCCTTAAATCTATTTCAGGAACGTTAACTGACAAACGTTATAAAATATGTTAAAAATGTTTTGTTAAAATGTGAAACAAACAAAAGAATGCCTGAAAATCAGGAAAAAATCCTAAACGAGCCATAAGAAAATGAAAAAGTTTGCCCTGTGCACATCCCTACTGTTAACCTCTGGAGAGTAGCAATGCAGATCGGGAAAGAAATGACAGTAATGAATCTTACAATGAAGCTCATAATGGACTATACGATTCTGTTCAGCAGCTAATCAATAAACCTTGGAAAGGGGTCTTATCACTGTTCCCAATATCCACAGGGCCTCTGAGCTGCTTTTTTTTCCAACAAAGGATATGATTATTTTTCATTTGTTGAGGTTGTTAGTTTTCTCCTGTAAATTTTTACGTCACAGATATCGGTGAACAGATCTGGAAATTCAGACTGAGAAGAGGATACATAAAGCAGGATGGAAATAACAAGTGCAATTGTGCATTGTATGCTAGCACAAAGGCAGAACTGTACTTAAAAGCAGTCACAATTACAAAGCGCATGTTGCCTTAAAGCAGCAGTTCATCTTCTTGCCTCATCTCTTAGAGGATGCAAAGGACTCTGCTTGGACATGTGCACTCCACTAACAAGCACTGTAATGTTTTCCAAACCTTTAGAATAAAAGAAAAATTGAGAAATATTTTCCCACATAATTATTTCACCTGATGCCTCCAAGGTTTAACACCCTTCTATTGCAGTCCAACCAAGGAGCAGCTTTAACCTCTAATCAAACACAATAAACCTTTTGTCTTGAGCTCATCATCAGTCTCTTTCTCCCTGCAGCTCCTCGCCACTGCTTCTCCTTCCGCCCCAGCCCTTTCCTGCAATCTCTCCCTTCACCACAACTTCTCCAGCTTTCCCTCTTCCACAGCACCTGCCTACAAGTTTTTCTATCCCCGCCCCCCTCCCCCCCGCCACGGAGCCTCCCCAGCAATCTTTTTTTCTCTCCCTCTCTTCTTAGTCACTCCTCACCACTGATTTATTTATTCTCTCTTCTAGCCCTCACCATCAATCTTTCTCTTTCTTCTCAATTGAATCCTACTATTCTCTCTAATCCCACCCCACTAGTCCCCTCATCTTCCTTCCAGTCCCTCCTCATTATTCCCTCTCTCCTCTTCCCTCCCACCACTATCTCCGCCACAAAACAATCCCCACCTCTACCTTTCCCCTCTATCTCTTACCAATCTATGTCCCCTACGGACTCCATGCCAGTCTCTCTCTCCCTATTTCCATCACAGTGGTGATTCTCTCTACTTTGCCTCACCCCATCAATCTCTTTCTCCCTAATTCCTTCCCATCAGTGTCTGCCCAGTTGCTTCTAAGAATTTTCCCTCTTTTCCCTCTAGCCCATCCACACCAATTATTATTATGATTACTAAGCATTTATAAAGTGCTGCAACATACGAAGCGCTGTACAAACATAAAAAGAGACAGTCCCTGCCCGTTAGAGCTCACAATCTAGTCAAGACAAAATATGAAATAAATTAGATAATACAAATAACAATTAACAAGACAATAATAAATGTTTATGGAGAGAACAAGAAAGGATGAGTTAGGAACAAAAAGCAATAGTGAAGAAATGGGATTTCAATTTGGATTTGAAGATGGCCAGGGAGGAGGCTTGGCAGACAGAGACAGGTAGAGAATTCCAGGAAAAGGGTGCAGCCAGTTGAAAGGAGCGAAGTCTAGAATTAGCAGTACGAGTAAAAGGCATAGATAAACGAAGACAATTAGATGAGCGGAGTAGGCGAGAGGGGGTGTAGGTAGAGATGAAGGATGAAAGGTAATGAGGGGCAGAAGAATGAATACATTTATAGGTTAGAAGGAGGAGTTTGAACTGGATACAGAAGCGGATGGGGAGCCAGTGAAGTGACATGAGAAGAGGAGTAATGTGTGAAAAACGAGACTGATGGAAAATCAGACGAGCTGCAGAATGTTGAATAGACTGGAGAGGAAAGAGGTGGTTAGCAGGGAGGCCAGCAAGGAGAAGGTTACAGTAATCAAGGAGGGAGGTGATTAAAGAGTGGACAGTCAGTTTAGTAGCATTATCAGAGAGAAAAGGGCGAATCTTGGAGATATTGTAAAGAAAGAAATGGCATGTTTTAGCAATGTTTTGGATATGTAAAGAGAAGGAGAGAGATGAGTCAAAGATAACATCAAGGTCCCGTGCCGAAGAGACAGGAAGGATAACAGAGTTATCCACAGATATTGAGAAAGGGGAAGGAGGAGGGGAGGCATTAGGGGGAAAGACAAGGAGTTCAGTTTTGGCCATGTTCAGCTTCAAGCGGTGGTAGGACATCTAGAAAGCAATGTCAGAGAGGCAAGCCGAGATCTTAGCTTGAATTTCAGGAGAGATAACAGGCATAGAGATGATAGTGAAAGCCATGGGAAGAGATAAGGGCACCAAGAGATTGGGTATAGAGAGAGAAGAGGAGCGGACCTAAGGTACGCCCACAGGTAAAGGGTTAGAAGAGGAGGAGGAGCCACCGAAGTACACACTGAAAGAGCGGTGGGAGAGATAGGAGGAGAACCAAGAAAGTACAGAGCCTTTGAAACCGAGTGAAGACAGGGTGATAAGAAGATGATTGTGGTCAATGGTGTCAAAGGCAGCAGAGAGATCCAGAAGAATGAGGACAGAATAAAAACCTTTGGACTTAGCGAGAAACAAATCATTGGCGACTTTGGTAAGAGCAGTTTTGGTAGAATGTAGGGGACGGAAACCGGATTGTAAGGGATCTAGAAGGGCATGAGAGGAGAGGAAGTCGAGACAGCGGTGGTAGACAGCACGCTTAAGTAATTTAGAAATGAAGAGAAGGAGAGAGATGGGACGATAGTTAGAAGGACAGGAGGGATCGAGTGAGGGTTTCTTGAGGAGGGGTGTGATAATAGCATGCTTGAAGTCAGAAGGGAAGGTAGTGGTGGAGAGAGATAGGTTGAGAATATGAGTGATAGAGGGGACGATAGTGGAAGAAATGGAGCTAAGGAGGTGGGTGGGCATAGGATCAGAAGGGCAGGTAGTCAGCTTAGAGGAAGAAAGGAGGAGTGTTGTTTCCTCATCAGAGACCAGAGGGAAGGAAGAAAGGGAAGCAGAAGTAAGGCGGGAGAGTTGGGAAAAAGGGGGGGAAGAAGAGGAGGTAATGAAATGGAGGGTAATTTTATGGATTTTGTCATGGAAGTACTGTGCCAAGGTTTGGGCAGGAAGGGAGGTAGGAGCCAGAGGTGGGGGCACACTGAGGAGAGAATTGAGTGTATAAAAAAGACGACGAGGATTAGAGACAAGAGAGTTAGTCAGATGGGTGAAGTAGATTTGTTTGGCAAGTGCAATGGCTGATTGGAAGGAGAAGAACATGAATTTAAAGTGGAGAAAGTCAGCATGAGAGCGAGATTTGAGCCAGGCATGCTCAGCAGAGCGGGCACAGGAGCCCAAATAGCGGGCAAAAGGAAAGAGCCAAGGCTATGGAGGAGAACGCCTAACAGGACGTGAGATGAGGGGAGCAAGAGAATCCAAAGCAGAGGAGAGTACAGCATTATAGGAGGCTACAGCCTCATCAATAGAATTAGAAGAAAGAATGGATGAAAGGGGTGAGGAAATAGTGGAGGAAAGAGCTAAGGGATTAATAGCAAGAAGGTTTCTAAATAGATTAGTGGAAGCAGGATGAGGCTGAGGTGGAGGATGATGAATAATAAGACTTAAAAGGTGGTGGTCAGATAAAGGAAGGACAGAGTTAGAGAAGTTGGAGGATGAGCAGTTAGAGAAGAAAATTAGGTCAAGACAATGACCATGTTGGTGAGTAGGAGCAGTGGAAGAGAGTTGAAGGTTATACGAGGAGGTAAGAGAGAGGAATTTTAGAACATGGGGATTGGAGGGGTCATCAACATGAATGTTAAAGTTGCCAAGAATAAGGGTGAGACACACCAGTCTCTCCCTCTCCCCTCACTTCAACCCTACCATTCTCTTCTCCTTCAAGCCTGACTCCACCATTCACACTGTTCCTCTCTTCCCTTACTTTATTGTCACAGTCACCTCTGACTGGACTGAACACCAGGCCCTCCTGATCGCCCAGGCTATCACTTTTAATAGCAGGATTATCCATCAGCAATCTTTATAGCCTGGGAACAAAAGCACAATATAACTTCTCATTCCCTGGTGCATGGTCATTGTGGCCAATTTTGCTGTCCTTTATGTCTATTCACTTAAGCGACTACATGCCACGACCTGTGCGCTTTTGCAATAGCTTGTGCACTTTTCTTCCACACTAAGGGATGTATGTTAATGTGTGGGGGGTTTAGTGTGTGCTGAACTAAAAACCCTCCACTAGCCGCTTAGCATGGGCTCAGGCAGAGACTGAGTGATTCAGAGCACAGCAAGCACACTGCGGTAAGCGCAGGCATCTGTAATGCACATTAAACAGCAATGTTGCACTTATGTGTAGCACAGGTGCACTTATCCCCACCTCAATGTATGGCATTAAATGCACCTGCATTAACTGCGTTAGACTGCTTAGTGTGGGAGTGGCATGGAATCTGCGCAAGCTACATGGGGGGCATGTATGTCGGGCATGCCTCCATTTTCTAGTATGAGTCCAGTGCCACCCCTGCACTCATTTTTGGGAATGAATTCATGGTAATCACCTGCTTTTTAGTAAACATGACCCTTACCCTTTCTGAATAGAGATACTGGAGGACTAAACTAAAAGAAATATTAATACAGAGTCTTATCAAATAGCTAGAGAATGAATATCCAAAAAAGACTGCCAGTAATGGAAATCACTATTTGATTACTTTTTTTTAAAATTTTTCAGATTTCTACTACTCATCGAGTAAAAACAGCTCAGCATAGCATACGACATATTAATCATGATAAACATTACAACAGTAATAACAATACACAACAAAAGGAAAGAGCAAATATCACTCGAAATAAGAGTCAGCCATTGTATCATCCTGCTTTTATTACGGGACACCAATGTGCAAGATCCAAAGAAGCACCTGTCCTAAGCCTATGTTCTAAAGGTGACATGAGGCATATTTATTAAGCCCCATGCTGGTAATGTGGGTATGGACAACGTTACTAGCATGGAGCTTGGGACATTAAAATCCTCACAAGGTAATTATTTAGCCAATGCCAATAACAAGACTTGAGCTTGTATTTTGTCAGAACGCCTCTTTTAGCTATCAAGTACACCCCCCCCCCCCCCCCCATCTCTGGAATTCACTTCCACGGCATCTTTTTTTCAAGAGTTCATATACAAAATTTAAGAAAGGGATTAAAACTTGGCTTTTCAACTCCAAATAACTTCCTGATCCTTTTTCAAAATTTTCCTCGCAATCTGAAAGACTCCTCTCCGTCAATTCTGTTTCTCAGTTTGTCTCAGGATAAATTGTTGTGCTATTCATACTGTCATAATGTTTTTATTCTTTTTGTTCTTATGTCTTTTTGAGTACTGTATTGTCACTGTTTATGGACCTGTATCATATCTCCCCTCTCCCCTGTTTTTCCTCCATATTTAGGTTTTCAAATCTTTTCTCAAATGCCTTCTGGCGCGGGCCCCATATCATCTTGGTTGCCTTCCTCTGAACTATTTCAAGTCTTTTTATATCCTTTGTATACTACGGTCTCCAAAACTGAACACAATAAATACTCCAAGTAAGGCCTCACAAATGACAAGTAGAGAGGCACTAATACCTCCCTCTTCCTGCTGGTTATTCCTCTCATTGGGGCATGCTTACAAAGCCCTGCATGTGGGCTGCATTACTAGTAGGGTGGTCAGTGTTAATTTCAGGGGATATGTGCTTTCATCCACCTGCAGTTAGTGCGGCCCAGGATGCAGCACAATGCAAGCAGGGGCACTTTCTGTCCCCACATTAAAGGCATCTTGCATGGCCACTTCTAGCATTAGTAGCATTGGCCACTAATCTTAAAAACGATATAGCTGAAATAGAAAAGATATAAAGAGTGACAAAAATGGTAACGGGAATGGAAGGATACCCCTATGAGGAGAGGCTTAAAAGGTTAGGGCTCTTCAACTTGGAAAAGAGATAGCTGAGGGGGGATATGATGGAGGTCTTTAAATTAATGAATGGAGTGGAACGGGTTAATGTAGATCCGTTGTTTATGCCATCAAAAAGTAGAAAGACTAGAGGACGCATAATGAAGCTACAAGGCAACCTGTTTAAGACTAATAAGAGAAAATATTTTTTTACTCAATCCATAATCAAACTCTGGAATTCATTACAGGAGGATGTAGTAAAAGCTGTTAGTGTAGCTGGGTTTAAAAAAGGTTTGGACAAGTTCCTGGAGGAAAGGTCCAAAAACCATTATTAAAAAGAGGACCCAGGAAATGTACTGCTTACCCCAGGACAAGCATTATGGAACCTTTTTCCTTTGGGGAAGCTTCTAGGTACTTGTGACCTAGATTGGCCACTGTTGGAAAGAGGATACTGGGCTTGATGGACCTTGGTCTGACCTAATAAGGCATTTCTTATGTTCCAATGTAATGCCCGCGCTAGCCGCACTGAGCCAACAATGCCTGCTTCTAGCTCACGCCTTTCCAGTAGCAGTTCAAGGTCAGTTAACTTCTTAGCTGAATGTATTTCCCTGTCCCCAGAGGGCTTACCCTCTAAGGCAATGGAGAGTTAAGTGACTTGCCCAAGATCACAAGGCGCAGCAGTGGGATTCTTCACAAACTATAATACCTTTTATTGAAATGAACCATGAGCAGCAAAGAAACCATTATCCGCTACAGGATCACTCCAGCCATGAAAGTGCTACTCCATTAGTGCCATTAAATGTGAATTGAAAGGTGCTAATAGAATCTAATGAGAGCAAAATGACGGATGTACGTGAGCTATGAACAGAGCTCTATCCTAATCGAACCTCATTGACTATTGTTCTCGATTAACTGTATGGGCAAGCATTCTCAGAAGAGGAAGGGGACTGTCCGAGATATTGCCACAGCCCAGGACAACATCCCCCATCATGGTTCTAAGGAGCTGATCAATATACTCTGCTGCAAATCTCTCTGAGGGAAGGTGAGCCGTAGAATCTGCTGGAGGACATAGTGTCGCTTAATCTTGAATTGCACTGTCCTCCTGCAGATCCTGAAATTAAGGCTGCAATGAGAACAGGCAGTACACTGGATTCCAGCAAAGACAGGCCAGCTATTTCCAGCCCTCAAGGAGTGACGGCCAGGGCAAGACTGGCTTCGATGTCAACTAACTCACAGGTTGGTTTTCTACAGGGAAGTCGCATTGAGCACCAGACTGCAACTCTACAAATGAAAAGTAGTGGTAGCAGTCCTAGTAGTAGACTTGGAAGAGCAGTTGGTGAGTGTTTTACCTATTTCTAAGCTTGCATCGATTACGTTAGAAACATTGTGGGAGGTTATCACTAAACCAAAACATTCACGTTTGACTCAAATGGCAGGGGTTTCAGCCAATTCTAGCAAAAGTTCAAGTTGTGGAAGCAGATATTACTAAGTTAAGAGAAAAAGTTGATGTTTTATAGGTGAAACAGAAGAGGAAATCTGATTTAGAAGCATTTTTGATTAAAGATCATTTTTCCTTATAATGGAAAATTGAGAACTTGGATAATGTTATTTGTCACAGGACTCAGCGTTTTATACATTTTCTGAAACTTCCATGGGTGACACCACTTAAAACTTTTAAGAGGCATTTGATGGAGATTCTGAAGATAACAGAGGCATGTTATGTATCACCATTTGTTAAGAAGACTGGAGATCAGCCACCAGGATTAGAGAGAGAAATAACTGGACCCTCATAATCTCAGACAAGTACTAGAAAAGGGTGAGCTGGAACAGCTAAGCCTGCCACATTGATTGTTAACTTTGTCCTTGAGCCTGTTAGAGGATGGCTTTTGAAACTGTATTTCCATAATTATGAGACTTTGTTTCTAGGCTATAAGGTCAGTGTTTTTCCAGATGTGGAGTTTTTCCTTCTTTGTCCTAGAGTGTTACAGTTGGGGGGGGGGGGGGCTCTTTTGGTTAAATGCCCCTTAAAAATGTATCATTAAAATGCAGTTTGTTTGGTATATATTTTATGGACCAGCACACTTAGCGGCTTTTACGATTTCCAAAACTGGGTCATGAACGTTAATTCCTTCTAAGGAGATTTCATCATTGATAGTCAGCGTAATATTTAAGCAGCTTCAGGCCCTGTGCTTCTGTTTCTTCTTTTGTTATGGGTGTTTAAGCTAATACTTGTCCCTCATATGAAGGGCTGGGATTAGAAGAGATTTTTCATTTTTTCCGTTTTGTTTTATTTTCCTTAGTGTATTTGACCTATTTATGGGGCCTTTATTTCTTTTATGTCTCTTCTTTGTTTTCTGTAACAAGAATTGTTTTTCTTAGAATGCAATTTGTAATTTTGATAAAAAAAAAGAAATTAAAAAAAATCTGCTAACTCTTCGTTTCACCCGGCATAAAAAATGAACCACTATATATCCCCTCCCCCCACGGAGATACAGAACAAAGTATTAAGCACGGATTTCCTACCCTAGATCAAAACACACTTCATACTGGAAGCCTAAGAGCTTTTCAAAGGTAAAACTCAAGTGCTTCTTTTCTATGATATTATCAAGAATCATACTAGGCTGTTCAAACAATGTCAGTCTGCTTTATTCTGAGCTGGTTTACAATTTTAGAAAAAGAAAAAAAAGAAAAAAAATGGTCTGTAGTCAGTCAGTCTGACTTCTGACCTAACGATCTGGTTTACTTAATTAAAATTAACCTGGAGCGCCGGTTTCATCTATGAATTTTCTACTGTATTGCAAGGACCATTGGCATGTCAATGAAAAAAACCTCAATGAATGCCTGTCACTGTTCAATTTATTTTAGAAAGCCTTGAAAAAAGCCTTATCTTGTTAGGGACAGATTAAGAAAAGGGTGGCTAATAACCTTTTTATATTGCCCTCAGACATGGCATTCTGCCTGTCTGGCTCCGTTCTGTGTTGTTGCTTCAGTCTAGGCCGATGTCTCCCCTCATGACATTTCTAAAATCTTCAGAGATATGGTTTTATCAGTGTCATTTTATGAGGCAAGTATTATTTACAACCCTCTAATAATTGATTCATGGAACAAACAGTAAATTAGACAGTTTCATCAACTAAATTCCATAAAATATCAACTAGAAGTCCATTAAACATTATGATCAGTACTGTAATCAGTGATACTTTCTGGTAGAGCAGCTTCTGCGATTCTCTGAATGCTTTCTGACATCAACCCATCTGTTCCCAATATAAGGTGGTAAGACAGGATCTCCAAAAATACTGTCTTGTTGGAAATGAGGGAAGAATCAACTTACCTTTGATTTTTGGAAAATTGAAAGCTATGATTCTTACTGAAATTTATGTATTATATTTTATTTTTTCTACTTTATTGCAAATTTGTTTTGTACTATGTTACATTTTGATGCAACTTGTTTACTAAAGGTGGGATAAGATACGCAATTAAATCAGATCAAGCAGTCCTTAAAAGGTGCCAAATTTCTAATGTGAAGAGGAGGATGGCAAGAGCTCAGGTTCAGTAGGCAGGTCATGTCATAACAATAGAGTTCAACATAATTCTCGACTTCGTGCACTATGGCCAACTGAAAAGCCATCACAGATCACAGGCAAGACTAGATTTCACATTAAAGAACACCCTCAAATACAACCTTAAAAACTGCAAGATAGACCTCAACAGTTAGGCAGACATGGCTTGGACAGGTCAGATGAAGACAGCTCTGTCATTTAGCTGTCAAAAAGTTAGAAACCAAATGAGCACAAGAGTAAAAAGAAAAGAATGAGAGAAAAAAGCCCACTCTGCAACTCATCAACTGCAGATTCCACGTCCATCAACTGAAGTCTCAGTTCCAGGTCACGTGCTTGTTTTATATCACATCAATGGACACAGGGCTGATGCTAGGGTTTCCATGACTCCCTGCAAACTATGTCCTCCTTCCTCATTGGCCATGGCTACACCCACAATGTTATTTTTGATAACACTTTAGTTTTTCATGTTTCTTTCACTTTTTGCCTTTTTATTTTTCTCAATTTTATTTTTCATTTTTTTATTTTTTCAGCATGTTGGCAATCCCGACAAGTTGGCACCCCCTGCCATGCTTACTTTGCTAACTGTGTTGTGCCACCCTTCAATAGTGTCACAACCCCATCCCTTTAGCCACGTGCTTAAAGGTCAGGGTGGACATTATTGTTGCATTGAAGGTAGAAACGTTTGTTAGCCCAGAAGCCTTCTGGTACTAGTAGTCCCTTTCTTCATAATGAATAGTTGCGTAAGCCATGTGAATGGTAAAGTATAGGGTTTTATTCCCTTAATGCCCAAAAGGTTCAAACGAAGACAACAGGATTTCCACCTTGTTCAGGATTTTCACATAAGGTATTTACATAGGTCAAAAACTTCACAGTCTTTGTTAGTTATGCAGGGTTCAAACAAAACAGGTTATACAAACAAAAGCAATGCTGCTTCTTCCAGCTTGTCAAACAAAACTGTGTTTCAAAAGTATATCCTGCATGCTATATTTCTCTCAAGGATTCTAAACTCCCAGTACAACAAAACGTACAGTCCATAGGGCATTCAGTTAGCAAAGGGTCAGGTTCAGCAGGGTATATCTGCATAGCCTCTTGTTCTGCTGAGATATCTGTGGCCCCTGAGCTTTCCACATATATTCCTGGTTTTACTTCAGAACTTCTTCCTAAGGCTCTCCAGCCTGGCTGTATCCGGTCTGGCAAATATGCAACAGGACTTTTGGTAAGCACTCTTTCTATAGGTTCCCAAACCTTTCTCCAGCTGCCTTGGCTGCTCTTACGGCTCCCTGGCTTCCAGGCCTTTCTGTGACCCGGCCTCAGTTCCTGGTTCAGATCTGTGTCTCTTAGACTCCTGGGCTGAGTCTGGTTCACCCACCTCTGAACTCCTTGTGGCTCACATACAGGGGAAGAAGCATGAAGGTACCTCTGAACTCTTGGGTCTGTGTCTCTGGTATTCTCCCTACCAGACACTCTCCCGGTTCTCCTTCTGTCCTTCCTGAAGACTTCCTTCTGGAGCTTCCCAGCCTGAAACTGGCTCTCCTGGAACTTGTTCCTTTCCTGTAAGGGCTGCAAGTTCAACTGCCTTTTCTCCTCTCTTTGGAGCCGTCTCCTTTCTCTTTCTTCTCTATCAGCAGCTGCTGCGGCTCGTGCCGCTCCTCTCTCCTCTGGCTTGTCTATGCTTTGCTTATAAAGTTGTTTCTTAGGTAAGGATTCTGTCCCTCTGACCAGGTGTATCTGATTATGCTTTGAATTAGTTCTTGCATCATCCCAACCTGGGCGTGTCAGCCTACCTTCTGAATCTCCATGCATGCTCCCTCTAGCTGCACTTCTCACTAACTGCACTTTATGTATATCATTTCCTTTAAAGAGATCAGTGTTTTCTTCTACCTCCATGGGTTTACTGGCATCTGCTTCATCACAATAGACACATAAATAAATGAACCCAAAGGAAGTGGCTGAAACTCATACACTTTCATCAGTGGCGGAAGTTCTGATGAGTACCCCCCCATTATCATAGTGGCAGTGGTGGCCTCCTGCCTGCCCCTCAGGCAGACTTTAAACTATTTGCTATGCTGCCTCCACTCTTCTTTTAAGTTTTGAGGCCCAGCAGCCATCACCTTCCACTACCAGGCCAAAGTCACACGATGCATCTGTTATCTGCCTTTATCGCCATTGTGTGGGCCCTTTTCCTACCTGAGTCCCTCGCATTGCAGGGGCTTCGTGGGCAGAATTTACACCATTGACTGTAATTGACATCATGATGAAGTCATAAAATAAGTGTAATGGATAGAAAATATACCATTTCTGTTTTATCCAAAGTCAGACAACAGTGTATTAACCAGCATTTACTGAAAATATCACTGCTCACCAAAAACCTTATTTACTAGACTTTTTTTTTAAACCACAGACTTTGAAAGAGGGAAACCTCTTTGTAAATTCGGTCCCAAAACTTGTAAGGTGTGCAATCATAAAATATTTTGAACCTGGTGCCAGCCCAGATAGGAGTGAGTAGGGATAGCTCTTGTCCAGGCCCTCTAGACCACCAGGAGAATTAAAGGTAGACTTGTGGTGACCTTGGGGGGTGGGGGTGTAGAAGTCATTAGAGGTGGTTGTGCATGGGGGTCCTGGGGGGTAGGAGTCTTTGCGGGGGAACGTCCAATGTGCCTTTTTGGGTGGTTTGGTGTGTGGGGTATGCGGGGAGCATTGGGCAGCATGTTAGCAGCTTGATGCTCCCTGTTAGGAAAAATAATACTGGCATTATTTTTCCCTCAGAATAACTCAGCTTGCATCTTACTGCCACTCAATATCCCAGATAAACCTGCTAACTGTGTTAATCCCCTCCTTTGAAAACTGGAGTAATTTTATAAAGTATTTTTTAGGTTTAAAACGCCTTATAAAATTACCCCATGCGTACAACTGCACGCTACGACACACAAGCATATATTTGTTGCAACCTGGGCGTAGGTTTGGAGAAGGAGTCTGGGCGGAGCACAGCAAAGTCACGAGCTACATGCATAGTTTATTACCTACACATCTATATGTGCACTTCAGTCATATACGTTTACAGTTCCTTCCCGGCAGGTAAAAATGTGCACAGGTTTATTTTACCCACAGATGTTCCAGGTGCAGGCGACTATACTCTTTATAAAAGAGCCTTTATAGAATGACCTCTTTATGATCACAACGGTTATCTGTTGTCCAACAGAGAAAGGAAATACAAGTCGCATTTTTGACAGGGCACAAGGCTAGTAGTTCTCAAACTCGTCTAGTTTTAAGGCTGCTCCTAATAAATACGTGTAAGACCTATTTGCACACATCAAACTAGTTCTTAAACTCAGTACATCTAAGGATGCTGGGCTAATGGTTAGCATATGCTATTTGTAACTAGATCCAATTGAATAATATGGGACCTAGTTACAAATATTGCATGCTGTTAGCCCAGCTTAGTAAATATGCCCCTAAGTCAGGGCTAGCCCCAGAGTTGGTTCCAGGTGTTGGTGCCTCATGCAAACCTTAAGCCTTATGCCCCCCTTGGCTATCAGAATCTATTGTTTAGCATTAAAGCCCTGCTCCCCCCCCCCAGAAGCTGTCATCTGTCACCCTAGGCAACCATCTAGTTTGCCTGATCGTTCATCCGGTCAACATGGATGCTTTGAAAACCCAACAGGGTGTTGGGTCCAGAGGACTCTTTTGAGAACCACTGTATTAGAATTATCAAAGGAAAATATCTTTAAGTAAAAGATTGTGTGTAGGAAATGCAAGGAATGCATCTTTAAAAAACAAGTGGTACTGTGTAATACGAAAATGATTCAAACAGCCTGGCATGATAGACCATGACCTCTGATCAAGGGGGGGTTTGAGGAGTGGTGCTCTATTGGTTTTCAGATTTTTTAAAAGACACGAGGTGTAGGGTCAAGGATCAAGCAAGCTGCTCAAGGCAGTAAACTTTACAGAGTGAGATACTACTGGGCTTTCCTCTATCCCCTAAACTATTTAATTTCTACATGCAATAGCTGGGGCTACTTCTTGAAGCTTTGGGGATTCCCCACTACTCCTATGTAGATGATGTACAAATACGTTTTCCAATTACAGAGTCTAGCGTGCCATTCAAAGAGAGATAAACTGTAATCTATCAAAAAGTAATCCAAAGAAAACGAAAATATTGTGGGTGGGATGTTCCAAGAGAACAAGTGCTATTAAGGGAACCAAGGATTAAACATGTAGTACAGGTGTTATCATAGATTTGAGATTAACCATAGAATATCAAGTATAAGTGGTGAAAAAAAATCAGCCCCTAAATAAATATGTAAGAGTGTAATCATTATTACAGTTGCTAAGATCCAGGAATGATGTGCTGTTGGTTAGTTCCCCAATTGAACAATGAAGCATACGTTGAGAAGCCTTGGATCTCAAGAATGAATAAGCTGCCAAGATTAAGAATGGAGAAAAATTATAACGTGACATTTTATAAAGGACGCCCAAATGCACGCTGCGACATCCAGAGAAGAGCATGCAGAAAAACTCTGGGCCATCTATGTTTTGGCTTGGTTCTATAAATATTGATGCCCTTGATGTGGACGCCTTTGCCGGCATTGATGTCCCTGCTTTGAAACCATAGGGTGGGGATATCCATCTCATGCAGGGTTGCATAAGGGGACATCCAGTGGCATGGTACAATGAAAACATGAGACCTCATTATCCGTCAATGTTGATTACCAGCTTGTAATATATTATGGATTTGAGGGCACCGCCTTCTCCACACCCTCCAGACATTTGGCTGGTGAAACCAACTCTTTTCTATTGGTACCCGCAGCAGGTATAAACTTGGATGCAGCTTGAGACATCCAGAGTGTTCCTGAAATCATGCAAAGATATCCATAGACCCATTTTCTAAAATGACTCCAGGAATGTCTCTGTGCTTTCAATGTCTCTATGCCCATTTTCGGAAGTCTAAAGCATGAATAGGGCTTCTAAAATAACCCCCTTAATCTCCCTTTGATTATTTTCCTAGATAGAACAAGGAGATTGATTGATTTTTTTTTTTATTTAGCAAGATTTTCATACCGCTTTTCACCGGGTCAAAGCAGTTTACAGTTAACAATTTGAACAGGTTTACAGAGAACTTTTAACTATATACATTTGGAGGAATACATAACAATATATGAGAGAGGAGTGGCCCAGTGGTTAGGACACGGTATTTCAGGCCGGAGGCCAGGGGTTTCTAGTCCTATGGGCACTCCTTGTGGCCTTGGGCAAGCCACTTAACACTCCGTTGCCTCAGGTACACATAGATTGTGAGCCCTTTGGGGACAAAGGAATATATCCAGTACCTGTTTGTAGTAATTAAGTAATGTAAACCACTTTGACTGAAAGATAAGGTGGTATAGAAAACTGGTTAAATAAAATAAATATACATGTGAACAATCTGAAAATCTGAATTTGGCCTACTAGCCTGTTTAACTTTATACAATGGAATTGGAGTTCTTTGCTATGTACAATCTGATTACAGACATGTAGATACGGTTTTAAATGCAAGGAGTATGGTTTTGTAAAAGATTCTGGCTTGTAGTGGGAGCCAGTGGAGGCGTTTCAGGATGGGTGAGATGTGATCGGATCTTGAAGCACCTTGGATTGTGCTGGCAGCTGTGTGTAAAGAGTAAAGCATGGATTGCGGGAGTCCTTGGTATATTTCATTGCACTAGTCTATGTGTGAGATGATGAGGGCTTATAAGGCTGATCTGAAGTTGGTTGGTTCTAGCAGAGGGCGGAGGCATTGTAGAGTCCGGATTTCGAAATAGACAGTTTTTGTTGTCTTGGCGATTTGTGGTTTGAAAGTTAGCAGTCGGTTGATTAATAAGAACTCTGGATATGTGACTAGGGGAAGTCAGGAGGTTATATTTATGTTTAATAGTATTTTCTATACTGCCATTAACATCAGAGTGGTTTACAATTTAAAATTATAATCAACAAACAATAAGAAACAAAGTTAGAATTCAAACTGGGAAAGAGTTCCCTGAAAACAAAGAATAGAGCCAAGATTCAAACTCTGCTGCCAGCCCATTGCCCCCTCAACAAGACTAAGCCCCAATAAAGATTTAGACATCCCCAAAGGCTTGTTCACAATCAGGGTCATCTTGAACATCATTTAGCAGGTTTGGATGTCCGATCCAGACGTCCAGACTCACTAAGCGTCTCGGCAGCCTGCCAGAGACAGAGCTCCCTGAACGAACAGGCTATTTGTATGGGGAGCTCTGTTCGTGGGAGGAAGCGGGAGGGACAGAGGAAGAGCAAGGGTGGGTGGTGGACAGAGAGCGACCCCGGACGTACAAAGCTGATTCAAAGGTCAGCCCTGTATGTCCAGGATCGTCCTCGGAGACTGGGGACTTATTTCAACTCAGAAGTGGAATAAGTCCCCCTGGACAGAGCCAAACAATGTGGCCAGGCCCGGTATGGAGGGCGAGGGAGTGCAGGGAGTTCCCAGCTGCCTGACCCTGGCCATGGAAGGTGGGGAACAAAGATTGTTTTCTGCAGCTGGGATCGTGGCTTCTGAATGGAGCCACGGTGCCATGGCAACAGGACGCCATGGCACTGTGGCTCCATTCAGGAGCCCGGTTGAGTCAGCCGGGTATGTGGGCTGGATATGCGGCCGATCGGAATCGGTGCCAGGCCTGCACATCCAGGCCGTAGACCAGATTCTGTTCCCATGGGCATGTTTAGCCCCCAGGTGATCAGAATCGGGTCTACCTCTGTACGGCCCGATTCTGATCGGCCATACAGGGGGAAGACGGCCAGCACAGGATGTCCCTCAATATGTTTTCAAGGGCAATTCTAAATTTACAATAGGATGATTCCTCCTAATCTCACAGGGTAAGGAGTTCATAAGGTAGGGGCCAAACAATAAAAGGCAGCACAGCATATAATATCCAGATGGAAACGATAATCTATTCTTCTGGGATGACTGAACAGCCCAAGAAGGCACATACAGCCAGGTCTTTATCCAGGGCCTCCCTTACAGCATTCATCATGGCAACCATACTAGTTTCTGTGCTGTATGCTGGCAAAAGCTACTGAATTAGGGAAGTGTTGTATGGGCTGTTATTGTCCTGGTTACTACCCTTGTTTTATTTTGGGAGAGAGAATTTTATTTATCTCATCAATAAGATGGATAGGGGTTCATGATAATTAACAACCATAATTCAGGCCAATCATAATACTGTGCACTGTAAAATGTTATGTAACCTTCTCCAAAATCTATTGTTAGAAGCTGGATAGAAATCCCATTTTAAATTAAATTAAAAATATATCCACATTGAGTAATTTTATAACGTTTTTTTCTGCATATAAACCTTGTTCTAGGCGTGAAAAAGACTTTATAAAACTACATGGCCATATATGCATGCATGCCTACAACATCCTGCATATCGTGCATAAACGTTCCTAGGGGGCCTAGTAGGATGGAGTAGACATGGAGTTATAATCCGCACACATATTTTAGATTATACCGTGGTACACTCATAGGGGTATGTTTACTAAGCCAGGCTAACAGTTAACCCTGCTATTTGTAATTAGGTCCTATGTTATTTAATGGGATCTAGTTACAACTATCTCAGGTTAACCGCTAGCCCAGTTTAATAAACATACCCCATAGAGTACACACAGACATTTACACCAACTTTGGAGTAGGTGTTATTGTGTTTGTTGTCATTTGTACGTTCTTGAGACTGGTTAGGAGAGCCTGTGTTGCCTTTATAAATAGATTTAAAAATAGGCACCTTTTACAACTTGGATATAAGTGTCCTCTGATGAAATCATCATCCACACTGTATACGTAATGTGTGTGTTATTTTTACCAAATATCAAAGTCATTCTTTTGGCTGCAGAAAATTAGAATCCTTTATTGCTCTGAGCTTTTTCCTGCCATCCTCTACTATTACAGTCTATGGGAGGTAGTTAGTAAGCTGTAGTAGAGTCATGACTCTTACTACAGCTTAGTTTACCATGGAAGTAATTTACCTGTACTAACTCTGTACTATAGATTAGTGACTTCAGTGGTGAAGGAATAACACAGTTTGTGTTATTTGATATGAATTTAAGAAGTGTTTAGCATGTGTTGCGGTTGCTGTTATTGCCCTTTAATGTGCATTAAGGGCCAAATTGCATGCGCTATTGCCATAAAACAATTTAGTAACTACCAACCTATATATGTTGTATATGAATCTGAACATCTAACAAAATTTTAACACAATCTACAAAGTAGTAAGTTGTCTTTTCTATTAAATTTTAAGCTATATTGATGTTATTAAAATTATTATATAAATAAAATGATGATACACGAGGTATGAGATATACCCTATTCTCCGTACCTACAGTATATACAGATTAGTAAACATGTGAAAACCTGATGCATGACAGAGTTCATATGCTATCAGAATCCTGTTGACAGAACCATACGTCCTGTCTGTGTGGCTTTGCGAAAAGCATCCAACTCCCTGGCCCATGCCCCTACCAAAAATGGATAAAAGGCTGCTCTGCACCAGCTGTCAGGGTCAGTGCTGAGGGGAGTGAGGAGGAGGGAAGTTCTAGAGTAAGGAGTAAAGAGTTTGTTGAAAGGTTAGTTGAAAGTGTAAGTGCGTGTTTGTTCTCAAGGCTCTTTGGAAAGTGGAAGTTTGCCTCTGCCCACTGATCCTCTGCCTTATCCTTGCCTCTCTTTGAGCTATATTTGCTAAAATATGCTACCATGTTAATATGCAGTAACTTATATGTACAGCAAGGTTCATTTTATGCAATGGGTTTTATTAACTAATAAAATGTATTAACAGCTTTAATGAGCAGTAACATAGTGGCATACTTTAGTAAATCTAGCCGGTAGAAGGGGGTATGCTTGGTATGGATTTTTGCCTCAGAATTTGGTCATAAGGAAAATATTTGTGTGTGTTTGATCAGAATGCAGAGTACAATTGACTAAGAGATCTATATACTAAGTAAAGCACGATCACCTAAAATATGTGAATAAGTATGCATTGAAATGATGTGAATAAGTGCACACACAGAAGTCACAAAAAATACATGATTTACATGCTTAAATGTAGCTCCTTATAAAATTACCCCCTTATGGTCTGGCTGAACATTACCCTTCTCAATGCAAACAGTCCATGTCAATTACTTTGTGAGCTCCCAGTGTAAAATAACACACAATTTTGCCTTTTAACATTCATTAACAGGCAAAAATTGTGAATTATTCCTTAACACACGTTAGTAACTATCTTCCCAAATTTTTTTAAGGAGTGTTAATAAATCAAATATGCACTAGCAAATGCATACCCCTAATGAAAGGATTGTTCAGGGAGATATGGTCATAGTAGAAAAACTAAATAATTCAGTCTTAACTGGAGATGATCCTCGGAAGATACCCTCACCTGTCTTTGTGGTGATTTGAAGGAAAAAGCAAATCATGGTGAATTTGGAAGATGTAATAGTGTAAATTGAAAAACTAAAGAGTAGCAAATCACTTGAACTGGATGGCATACATCCTAGGGTTCTGAAAGAAATCAGAAATGAAAATGAAAACCTATTAGCAACAATCTATTAATTCTCATTAATATCAGCTAAGATACCCAAGGATTGGAGGGTAGCCAATGTAGCATCAATTATAAAAAGGGGATCTAGGGGGGATCAGTAAGTCTGACATGGTTGCTGGGCAGAATATGAGAAGCCATTCTAAAAACAACAAAAAAACCCCAAATTATTCAACATATGAATTAATATAGTTAATGAGTCATAGATGATATGGATTTAGTAGAGGGAAATGCCTTGTCTTACCAATCTCTTAGATATTTTTTTCCAGAGAGGTTAATAAACATGTATATAAGGTGAATGAGTTGATCTAATGCATCAGGATTTTTAGAAGGCATTTGATAAAGTCACTCACGAGAGGCTCCTGAAGGAAGTTAAAATATCATAGAATAGGAGATAATGACGTATTATGCATAGATAACTGGTAAAAAAATAAGAGAGAAAACAGAGAGGAGGGCTAAATAGTTTTCTCAATGAAGAAAGGTACATAGTGGAGTTGGATCTGTACTGAGGCCATATTTATAAATGATCTGGTAAAACCGTGGTTCCCAACCCAATCCTCGGGTACCCCCAGGCCAGTCAGGTTTTCAGGGTATCCACAATGAATATGCATGAGTTAGATCTGCATACAATGGAAGCAATGCATGCAGATCTATCTCATGCATATTCATTGTGGATATCCTGAAAATCTGACTGGCCTGGAGGTACCGGAGGATTAGGTTGGGAAGCACTGCAGGAAAGGAAACATGTTTCCTTTGCAGATGACATAAAATTGTTCAAAGTTGTCAGATCATGAGCAGATTATGAGGAATGCAGACCTCATAAGACTGGGGGACTGGACATCTAAATGGCAGACAAAATTTAATGCTGAGAAGTGCAACGTGATAACATAGGTACACAATGCTGGGTGCTATACTGAGAATCACCACTGAGGAAAAGAATCCTGGTGTCATTTGGAACAATACATTGAAATCATTAGTTTAGTGTGCCATGGCTGTCAAAGCAAATAGAATAGTGTGTATTATTAGGAACAGAATGAAGATTAAATAGGGAATATCATAATACGTGGAAGAGCGGCCAATAAGCCATTTTAGGCAGGTAGACTTGGGAAAGTCACTGCTTGTTCTATCCTTTGGTATCCTGACAGATGCTTTTGATCTGAACTGGATATTGTTGGAAAGCGGGTGCCGAGTTTGATAGACCTTTGGTCTCACCTAATATGGTGTTTGCTATTTCTTATGTCTTACGCAGACTTAATTCCAAAGAAGAACATCCTATGGGGAATGGGTTGCCGTGTTCAGAGACTCGCTTTGGGGCCTAATTTGCATAAATATTTGAATAAGTCACTAGGGGTTGTAAAGTAGGGCCATGTGTGAAAAACACAGTTGCTTGTGTGTTCGGCCCACCCTGATTCCAAATTGTATTTTTTCTTGTATATCCTCTGCCTGTCTTTGTTGACTAGATTGTGTTTCTGTATAGAGTTTCATACATCTGGTATATGTTATATAAAGCATAATAATAATGATATGTTATATTCAAGAAGTTCATTTTAGAAGCCTTATATGCCTTTTCAATGTGTAAGTAGTGGCATTCACATGTGAAGATGGAAATACATGCATAGATGTGACTTTAGAAAGCCACTATTAACATGTGGAGATCCACATCATGTCAAAATTCAAAGGGGTCATGGAGGGGGACATGATTTGGGCATGGCCTGGGCAGGCCAAAAGTCTAGACACGTGTTCCGTATTTTACAAGGGGAATCCACGTATATGGCCTACACCTACTCAGACGTATGCATACGTTTTTTAACTTGTTTCGGCCTGTACTGCACATCTATATATGTATTTTACAAGAGGCTCCATGCTTGGCAGAGCCATTTGTACTATACCAACAGAACTGAGCATATTCCACCCTGGATGTCTCATTTCTCATCTCTGCATCTTTCTAAAATTGAGTACTAATTGGAGAAACTGTGTTTTTCATTCATTAGCTAAAAACTCGTGGAATAAAAAGGGACTGCTACTTCTGGAGAGAGATCTGCAATTGTATTACTTCTGGAAATTTTTCTAAATCTTGGGGAAAAAGGAATTCCTTAGATTAAAGCTGATTAATCTGTGTAAATTAGAATCCAGTGTATTTGTTAAATCAGTCAGGGGCTAGTATCAGCAAAGAGCTCTTAATTAAATTAAAAACTCAACAGGTAGCTTTCAGTTTAAGTTTTAAACCCAGCGGAGGGTTTTCAGTTTAAATTTAAAACCCAGCAGATCACTTTCTGGTTAATTTTAAAACCCAACAGAGAGCTTCTAGTTTAAATTTAATACTCAGTCAGGGCCTAGTATCAGCAAAGAACTTTAATTTAAACCAAATTAGAGTATCAATTAGCATTAAAGGAAAAAGATGGTAAGTATTCTTTGAGCAATAAATTGTTTCTAGAGACCTTTACAAAGAGGCCTTCTAGATAGGGGGCAAGGAACCTGTGAATTTTTTAAAATAGGCATTAAAGCCAAGTGACAGATCAAAGGGACATTCTGAAAGGCTCCCTCTATCCAAGCAAGGGCTGTGTGAATCACCCAGGAAATTGGTCACAGATTACCTCAGAAGCACAGGACAGCTTTTAATTAGCAGCCAGCTTTTAATTATGGTTCTTTCCATACCTCCCTCCCTCCCCAACTCCCATCCACCTCTGGGATAATTGTAGCTTTATAGGTGCTTAAACCTCTTAAAGGAAAGGAGGTGCCATATTCACTCTTAGGTGCAGCTGTTTATCCTCATCAGGCATACATTAAGGACAAGAGATTAATTAAGATTGAGATGAACTAAGTCCATTACACGTATTAGGTATAGTTGTATTAGTATACATATCCCCAGCAAATCTTAGTAAGTAAACAACTTAAATACATAAACAGAACCTTAAAACTAAGATGCAGACAGCAGTCCAGCAGTGAGTCTTTTGCACTGAGTGTCACATATATGATTTTCTCCCAGTTAGTGAGGGGCCTTACATGTGCACTAGGTGCAAGGAGCTCTTTGTTCTCAGGGAAAGAGTCCAATCTCTGGAGGCTAGAGTAGCACACTTGGAGGACATAAGGAAGACAGGAAAGTACATAGATGAGACCTACAGGGATATAGTACTGAAGTCCCACCTCCAGTCTGGCAGCATCCCTGTTGCCAAGGAGGAAAGAGGTCACGTGACAGGAGAGCATCAACCTGGTGTGGCAGAAAGTAATCCTGTAGCTAGGACCTGTCCTCCATGTAATGCAAAACCCTCTCACACCGAGGAGGTTTCTCCAGGGACATGTGCCCATGAGGGAAGGGTTAGGACAGCCATTATAGTTGGTGATTCGATCATTAGGCATGCAGATAGCTGGGTGGCTGGTAAATGTGAACATTGCCTGATAACATGCCTCTCTGGTGCGAAGGTAGCAGACCTCATGCACCACCTAGACAAGGTCTTATATAGTGCTGGGGAGGAGTCTGCTGTCTTGGTACATGTCGGTACCAATGACATAGGAAAATGTGCTAGGGAAGCTCTGGAGGCCAAATTTAGGCTTTTAGGTAGGAAGTTGAAATCCAGAACTTCCAGGTTAGCATTCTCCAAAATGCTTCCCATTCCATGCTCAGGACCCAAATGGCAGGCAGAGCTCTGGAGTCTCAATGCGTGGATGAGACGATGATACAAGGAAGAGGGTTTTGGATTTGTTAGGAACTGGGATACATTCTGGGTAAAGGAGGGGATCCTCCGAAGGGATGGGCTCCACCTTAATAGGGATGGAACAAGGCTGCTGGCATTAAACCCTTTAAAAAGGGGATAGAGCAACTTTTAAACTAGATAATAGGGAAGAACTGACAGTCGCCCAAAAGCACATGGTTCAGAACAATGTATCCTTGAAGGATACTAGCAAAAGATTGAAGGCATATCAGCAGAGAGGTTCCAATAAAGACAAAAGTAGCCCAAATGCATTTGAGCACAGGCAAAGATTCAAAATTACCCTTGCCTACCGATAGCCAGATTAATATGAATAAAATACAGCCTCTAAAATGCTTGTATACAAATGCTAGAATTCTAAATAATAGGCACTAAATGAGAGGTTAGATATGATTGGTATCTCAGAGACATGGTGGAAGGAGGACAACCAGTAGGACACTGTGATACCTGGGTACAAACTATATCATAATGAAAGAACAGATCAAATTGGTGGAGGGGTTGCACTCTATGTTAGAGAGGGCATTGAGTCACAAAGGATTAAAGTTTTGCAGGAAACAAAATTCACTGTAGAATCTCTATGGATTGAAATTCCATGTAAAAAGGGGAAGGGGAAGGCAATGGCAGTGGGGGTGTACCATCAACCGCCTGGTCAGAATGAACAAATGGATGATGAAATGCTCAAAGAAATCAGGGAAGCTAACAAAATTTACAGCACAGCAACATTCATGGATGATTTCAGTTGCCCCATATTATCAATTGGGTCAGTTTCATGGCAGGACATGCTAGGGAGATAAAGATTCTAGATAAAATAAATGACTGCTTCTTGCAGCAGCTGGTTCATGAACTCACCAGAGGGGAAGCCATTTTGGACCTAGTCCTTAGTGGAACACCAGATCTGGTGCAAGACATAAGGGTGTTGAGCCACTTGGCAATAGTGATCATAGCATGATCGCATTTGATTTAATAAATGGAGGCGGGATGGTAAGGAAATTCACAGTACTACCTTTTAACTTTCAAAGGGACTATGATAAAATGAGGAAAATAGTTAATAAAAAACTAAAAGGAATAGTTGCAAAGGTTAAAGATTTACATCAAGCTTGGGTGTCGTATAAAAATACTATCTCGGAAGCCCAGACCAGCTATATTCCACGCTTTAAGAAAAGTGGAAGGAAGTCCAAAAAACTGTCAGCATGGTTCAAAGGTGAGGTCAGAGAAGCTGTTGTTGCCAAAAAAGCATCCGTGTGTGCCTGCACATTCTGTCTTTTTTTAACGCATTTACAATGATATATCAATTTTAGAATGGACTTACATGTGTATACATTTTCCTTTAGAAATAACATACTTTTAGATATTTTCTCATGAACATCACAGTAACCGTAAACAGATTTTCTAAAATATGCCTTCGTATGCCTTTATAAGAGGCTAAAAATACACAACCTGTTATAAAATTGCTCTCCATGGGGGTAATTCCAAGCATACCACAGTACAACACACACATCTACAGACACTTAATTTCTGATGCTATAACTGTTATCTGTATTTCTGTCTAAAGATCCTGCGTGGTATAGGAACTCTGGTGTGGTCTTGTGAGACTGGAGAACAAGACCGGAGTGAAAAACAATGAGGGGGAGCACGAGGAGGCCACAAGCACTAGCTCCTAAGATTTTGGTCTAGCTCCTAAATCCACACATTTTTTGAGGCCTGTTATAATATCTGCATGTACTTTGTGACTCCACCTACATTCTGCTCAAACCCCACCCCTGTGCATGCCTACTGTGAAAGTGCACACCAGCTTGCATACTTTTACGCCCAATCAAATTCTATAAGAGTACATTTATGTGTCTGTTACAGCATTGTAGGCATGAAAATGGTTTGTGAAATTCCCTTGATGGGGTAATTTTATAAGAAGCTGTGTAACGCTATGCACCATCAATGTGCATATGTCAGCTATTTTCAAAGACGTCCGTGTATGGATGGGCATTTATGAGTGTCGTCTAGCTGCTCACTATTCAATAAGCGTGTGGGCATGGTTAGGGGCAGAGCATTAGCATAGCTTGGGCAGAGCACAAATCTACACACACAAGATATAAAATACTATCACGTGCATTTTTTAAAAATCTAGGCACAGGAAGTTTTACCTGCCATAGAGCTGGCACGTTTGCGCCTAGATTTAATTTCCATTTTCGACCACTTATGCCCCTATTTTATAAAGTAAAGCACATATACTTCATAAAATAGGTGCGAAATATGCAATCTATTACACGTGTTAACCTAAGCATACCTTAAAACTTTACCCTCAATATATCTAGTAAAGTCCTTATGAGGCTAATTGAAAATGAAGAGCTTTTGCTACCCTCTTAACTACAAATAACTGAACTTACATAAATATCTCTGAAATCCTTGGTCCAAAAGAATGATATTAGTTGTCTAAGGAAAATATCCATAGCTTCTGTGTATGATTGAAAGCCATTTTTCAAGGGTGATCCAAACTGAATTGTCAAAGATCCTTCTAGGACTCTCTTCCTTCTTTCAACACACCATCATTAAGGGGTCTGTTTACTAAATCGCGTTAGTGCAGTTCGCGGTAGGAGCCGCGGTAGTGAAAGAAACCCCAAATAAGGACATGGGCAGTACATCGTTACCACTACCGCGCGGTAGCAAAATTAACGAGCGTTACCGGGCGCCGTGCCACGTTACTGCGCGTTAATCATAAGAAGACGTACAGACACAAAGCACTGAAACAGAGCTGTAGCACAATGGTTACGGTACTGACCGCTGTTACAGGCAGCATGGGTTCGAGCCCCCAGTGTGCCTAACACAGAAGGCTGTCTCAGGCATCACCTGTACATTACAGAAGAAAGAGGAGGCATGCTTTTCGTTACGCTGAGTATTGGTGTCAGAAAAACACCCTCGGAATGTGCCTAGCCACGTACGTGGTACGCGCGTACATTCGTGCGTGGGTACGTGTTTGTTTACGTGCGTGGGTACGTGTGTTTTTACCAGTGTGGGCATCTTATATTACAGACTTTGTAGGTGTCCTGCACCTATGCATTATGCTAACAGATGTACGTGTGATGGCCTATGGTTTATCAGAGCCTGTGAGCAGGTGCTGGTGTTTCACAGGGTGGATTGGGCCAGTCACACCCATGATGCACTGCACATGCAAAGCAGCTGTGCACAGATACACACCATGGGGAATGCACCCCCACGCACCTCGGCCTGGTAGGGGTACCGACTGTGTGTTGTACTGGCACAGAGCAGCTATACACCGTCACATTGTGCGGGTACTGTGCTCACCCTGAGGGTGCAGTGAGGCGCCCAGGACTAGGTCCACAGCACCGGCCTTGGCGCAGGTCCATAGCATTGTTACTGTGTTAGATAGGTTGGTTCTGCAGGTACACCTTGGACATATCGGTCTGTTTCAGTCAGGTACAGCCCCATGCACCACCACCACACCCTCCCCCAGGGCTGAGGGAGGCAAACAGGGTCTCCTATCAAAAGATCCACAGTCTACCGTGCTGCAACAGTGGCAGTAGAGGGAACATGAACCCTAGTCCTGCTGGGGAACAGACACCCCACAGGGCAGTCAATGCAGCTCTGTACACAGCATAACACAATAGCAGACAGACATTAGGCCTGGATATGGTATGCTGCACCCACCACTATCTGATATTCCCCTGGTGCAAGCCATCAGCCACTGCACCCTGCAAGCCACTCCATCACAACACCTACCAGCTGCAAACAGTCTGCTAGTGCCCAGTGGAGATGCCTGCACCCAGAACTGGGATGTCAGCATACACAGCAAGCAGATACATCAGTGACTGGGCCCCAGAAGGAAACCATATGTATCACATGAGAGAAATACTAGATAGCACTATGGGAGTGCCTAGCCATGCTGTGGTCACTGCACAGTCAGGGTGAGAGTGATCTCTCAGCAGGATATACTGAGGTCACCCTGTCTGTGTAGTTGGTGGCCGGGCACTACAATGTGCCTGTCACTGCCCTATGCCCTGTGCAGATGCACCCTGGCCAGGCCACCCTGTCCGGCCTATACCCATGGTACCTTGCTCCTCATTATGCACATTGGCAGCCCAATACTGGCAACAGTGCTGGCAGTGTGGGCTGTTGAAGGTGTTTGCAGCCACCACACACTGGATAGACAGACAGCCACCCCCACACCTATGCCAGCATTGTGCTACTATAGAGGTGGTCAGCAGCCATACCCACCACACCAGTCCTGGGCATAGTACAGGCATGGATATGGTACACAAGACTGTTGGGGGGTCACTCCCCAGGGTGGTGAACACTGTCAGAGACCAGACCTGCAGAACACACGCAGACATCAGAATGATTGTTATGGTGGAGCTCAATGAGCAAAATGTGCTTAACGTAGGAATTGATATCTGCCAGTTATCAGAGGAAACGTTTGATAGCTGTGCACCATATACCCAGGTGTAGGGTGGCATGCTAAGGTATGCAATGCTAGTATTGGGAGATACAGGCAGGGCCCAATGTCTTGCCTCTCCAGCTGGCATTGGCCAATGGGGCCTGTGGGTGGGTGTGTGGCCCTGTTGGCTGCTGCTTTACGGCAGAGTTCCCCAACTCCAGTCCTGGTGTTCCACACACTGTTCGGGTTTTCATGCTGTCTCTCATAAATATGCATGAGCTACATCTGCATACCATGGGGGTGGTGCATAGCTATGCAGCACAGACATCTTTATTAGAGGCAGCATGACACCGGAATGTTGTGGGGCCCTCCAGGACTGCATTTGCGGGACTCTGCTATAGGTAATGTGCCTGTTTCTGGTGTCTGTGTTTGGTGTGGTAAAATATAGGCCATGCGTATGTTCTCTGCACTACAGGAGTGTCTTTACTATCACTGTTTAGTGGTGGGTAAAACTATGGGGACTGGGTTGGCAGGAGCCCCAACTGGGATTTGAACCTGTGACCCTCTGGTCTTACAGGCACTGGCTGTGTCTGTTGCACCACACTGTGGCCACAGAGACAGTGCAGTCCCTGGAGTTAGTTAAACCGGCCTGACGAGTCAGAAACCCTGCTCTGCAACAGGTTTACTGTGGCCTCATTTACCTTGTATGCAGACAAAGGTGCACATAAACCGCAGAAATGACCTCACAAAAGGGGCACACACCCATAACCAAGCTGGGCAACAATGATATCATTGGGAAACATTACACCACACCCAGGACAGCTCCTTTACAATGTACTGCTCTTTGCAAGGGTCTGCGGAGCGTAGACCCTTCCACACATCATTTCCTTTTATTTTGGTGCTTTCCAGGGAGTGTTGTTCCTTGTTGCCATTGCTATCACTGTTGCCAGCTGAATTCTGCTTTTTAAAATGTTTCTTGTGGTCATTTTTAACGTTTTATGTGATATTTTGTTCTGTGCACATGTAGCACACTGCTCACGTTTTGTGGGTTTCCCCGGTTTTCTGTACATTGCTGACGTAAATGGTTTCTCTTCCCTTTAATGCGTTTATCGACAGGTTTTCATTTGCGTGGAAGTGAGCTCTGACACTCCGCGCGTTAGTATGAGGGGAGCCTCTCTACGCCCACACTCCGCCCAGTGACCCCTTCTCTCCGCCCACTCTCCACCTTCTGCGATGTTTTAACGCGCAGCGGAGCTTTACGATCGTTAACTACGGTTAACGCGCGTAGTATGACGTTAACGGTCGTTAGCGCGTCGGTACGCGCGTTATACGGCACTTACGGTCGTTAACGTCATACTACGCGCGTTATTCACGTTTAGTAAACATAGCCCTAAGAGAAGCTTAAATAAAGATCGCTCAAGCATTTCAGAGTTTCTCTGCTGTTATTGGTTCTAAGGGGCTTTAAACAAAAAGTATTTTATAAATACACAGCCATGTCTCTGCAAGTAGACATGCAACCAGGCCTATGTATAATTCATTACTGGAAATACATTTGTTCATCTTGTAAAAGAAAGTTTATACATGCTTGGTGTGTAATCTTAGTCAAGGGTTTTCGGTCCCCTTGCTGTTTTGTTGTTGTTGTTACAAAGAACTTAAGAATATTCCAGAACTATTTCAACAAAACTGAAATCATGTCTTCTAACAGAAGTCTCACTATTCAAGTATTTAGGTGAACAAATATTTTGCTTGTAAATTTAAAACATACATATATAATATCAGTGCGCTTTTTTTTTAGGAGGTACGCAGTGCACCTTTTTCATTACCACCTAAAAATGACACATGGTCCACATGTAGTTTAGTTTCCTAGACTTAACTTTGTTTAATTTATGATATTTTAAGATGTTCTATGTAAAATTAAGATGTTCTATGTAAAACAAACTTCGCTTTGTTATTTGTTGTTATTTGTACACCGCAACTGATCTCTGGAAGATGCGGTATAAAAATGAGTGTTAAATAAATAAAAATAATAAATAATGTACTAATGAAAGAGCCCTGCGAATGAGTACTGGCACCATTTTTTTCTAGGAAAAATATATTGTATAATACAATATACCAAATGAAGAAGTTCAAGATTAACACATTTCTTTATAATCATTATTATGAAGTTAGTTTGGTTTAATTGGACATTTATATTCCTCTTAAACATAAATGGAAGGCAGATTACAGCCATAATCATCAGAAGTTGCATAATTATACAAATACACAATTTAAACCTTAAAAAAAACAGCATCTCAGAGCACTTGGTATATATAAGATTTCATAATTAAGGCTATACCTAATATTATAAAACAATTCAGAAATCCAAAGGAATAGTATGTAATAGGGGAAGAGAGGTTGGTGTGTACGAGCCAGGAGAGGGACCTAAGAGTGCTAGTGTGTGAGGATCTCAAGGTGGCGAAACAATGCAACAAGGTGGCAGCCAGAGTCAGAAGGATGCTGGGCTGCATAAAGAGAGGAATAACCAGCAGAAAGGAGTAGGTATTAATGCCCCTATACAAGTCATTGCTGTGGCCTCACTTGGCGTGTTGTGTTCAGTTTTGGAGACCGTATCTCATAAAGGATATAAAAAGATTTGAAATAGTTCAGAGGAAGGCTCCAAAATGATTTGGAGCCTCAGCCAGAAGACATATGAGAAGAGACTTGAAGACCTAAATATGTATACCCTAGATAGGAGAGGAGGGACAGGGGGGATATGATACAGACCTTTAAAAACTTAGGGGGTTATTCTATGCTACGAATAGCAGGGATGCACGGCCCGACGGGACATCCATCCCCGCTATTCGTGCCGGCTCCTGCCCCTGACTAACTTCCCCGCAGGTTGTGCAGGGAAATTAGATGGGGGCAGGGAATGTGCAGCACGGGGGTGGAGTCTGGGCGGGCAGCGGGCGGTCGCTGGCCCTGTACATACAGGGTCGATTCTAATGTCGGCCCTGTACATCCAGGGCCAGCAATATGTGCAGGGAAGTTATTCCACCTCTGAAGTGGAATAACTTCCCTGGACGTGTCATAATTTCAATTCTGCAGCACGGATGGGGCAGGGGGGGCCAGGGGACATTCCCCACAGCCCGACCCTGGCCTTAGGAGGCCAGATCGGGTGTCGGGCTGCGGGGAATAAACCACTTTCTCAGGCGGTCAGCATCACGGCTCTTCATTTGAGCCGCGGTGCCATGACTGAGTTAGCCGGGGGGCAGTCCTGCACATGCAGAACGGACTGAATCACAGTCCCAGCCTGCACATGCAGGACTGTTCGTGATTCTGATCCAGACCAGATGCACAGATGGGATCTACATACAGAATGGAATCGGGCCCTTAAAGGGTATGAATGAACCAGCAAACCTTTTCACAGAAGGGGAAGCTGTAAAACTAGAGGGCATACGTAAACTTAAAAGCAATATCAGAAAATACTTTTTCACTGAAAGGGTGATGGATGCTTGGAATGGTAAGGGCAAATACAGTGACAGAATTCAAAATGGCATGGGACAGACACATTGGATCCCTTTATAACAAGAGGATAAAATCAAAGCAATCTGAAATATCTTTTAACCGAGGGAGTGACCTGCACAGAGCTGCAATTACAACCACTTTAGCCACCTTACTGGGCAGACTAGATGGACCATACTGGTCTTTATCTGCCGTCTTATACTGTGTTACTATTTTACTATGAATACTGCCAGTTTCATCTAGAAATTTTCTAAATAACCACATTTTTAAAAAATGTTATGACATTTCATGTTATCGCCTTCCACCCTAATTTCAGGGGGTAATTATTCCAAATCCTCAGAACAAGACCTTGAAAATATTTTTCTAAACTATAGCAGGAGGGCGTCTCAACTTTTTAAAATTAATATTCCCACTTAATCGATTCAGATAAGCTGACGATATCAAAGAAGACAGATCAAATGGGGCCAGACCATGCAGATAACAGTTAGACACAATAACTTAATTTTGATTTTGACTTGAATAGGAAGTCAATGAAGTGATCTTAAAAATGGAGTAGTTCTGTCATATCTGGTTGCATTCATTACAATTTTAGCAGCAGTATTTTGTATGATCTGGAGCCAGAGAAGAAAATGCTGAGACAAACCTAAATATAGAGTGCTAAAATAACACAGGTCTGCATAAAATTCTTTTTCGAGAGCTGTTTTGGTTATTCCACATAATCTTTATGTTTTTTGGTGCGCTGAATCCGAAAATGACCTCCATTTTGTCATAGGACATCACGTTTCCTGACAATTTAGGTAACTATGTTAAATAAGGCAATACCTCAAAATAAATGGAAATAGACTTATAAAATTAAAGTTTTATTACAATATTTTCATGAAAATCCTTTTTTGAATTGAAATGAGCTCACCTACACACACTAAACTCGATTCTTCTTCCTTGTGAGGCTCCTCTTGGTGCATTTGCACTTGTGAGTAGCATCTGGAATGTCTCTCTTAAGCATCCAACAGTAGTCTGCCATCATTGTAATGCTCCATTTTCCCTGGTATCTCCTTTCCATCTCTTTAATGTCTTGGTGGAATCGTTCACCTTGTTCCTCACTCACAGCTCCCAAATTTTCAGGAAAGTAGTCAAGGTGGGACTGGAGGAAATGCACTTTCAAACTCATCAGGCAACCTAAAGCTTGAAATGCTTTCAGCATTCGTCCGACGATCTTTTTGTAGTGAGGATCTTTGTTATTGCCTAAAAAGTTCTGTACGACTTCTTTAAATGCAATCCACCCATCTTTTTGAGGATCCATCATGGTATTGACAAACTCTTGATCAACTATAAGCCTTCTAATGTCTGGTCCGACGAACACACCTTCCTTCAATTTTGCCTCCGACAGGCCTGGAAACTTGGTGACCAAGTATTTGAAGCATTCTCCATCTCTTGGAAGTGATTTTACGAATTGCTTCATCAATCCCAATTTTATGTGGAGAGGTGGTAGAAGAACTTTATGGGAAGGTACCAAAGTTTCTCGGAGGACATTTTTTTCACCAACTGTTAGCACCCTCAGCTGCCAACCCTTCTTGGTCCAGTGATTTTGTCGGTTTCGACTGTCCCATAGAAACAGAAAACAAGGATATTTGGTATACCCAGCTTGTTGCCCGAGCAGCATGCACAAGACCTTCAAGTCCCCACACACTTGCCAACCATGGTCTTCATATTTAAGTTTACGAAGAACCAATTCCAAGTTCTCGTAGGTTTCCTTCAAGTGTACGGAATGACCTACAGGTAAGGAAGCGTAAAAACCGTTGTGGAGTAAAACTGCTTTGAGACTTCTTTTTGAAGAATCTATAAAAATACGCTATTGCTCTGAATCATATTGGATTTTAAATTGACCCATCAGACCTTCGACATCGATGCAATAAACCAACTTGTCTTCCTGGGCAAAGTAAGGAACGAACTCCTTTTCACGATGTCTGAACCATGAAGATGACACTCCTAGCAACAATAAATTCCTGCTTTTCAGCCTTGATCCGAGTAACTCAGCGGCATCTTTGGGAAGATTCAAGTCTCTTACCAAATCATTTATCTCCTCCTGAGAAAACAATTTTGGTCTTGTATCATCTTCAAAGTCAGAACTTGATTCGTCATCTGGTTCAGGTATGACTTCACCTTCATTGGAGCTAGGTATCTCTTCCAAGGTAGCAGGGGGCTTGGGTACTGGTATATATGTGCCACGGGGGATGGGACGAATTGCCGAGTGAAGATTGGGGTATAAAACGGAATGCTTCCATTTGGAATTAAACCCTTTCACATCGCATGAACAAAAGTAACAGTCGTCACTATGGTTCTTTTGCTCTCGCCATACCATAGGAATCCCATAATGGAAAGATTTTTTCTTACCCTTGAACCAGTTTCAGAGGTCCTCAACACACCGTTTGCACACTTTATGAGGAGCCCAGACTTTATCTTGATCTCCAATTTTCAGTCCAAAGTATGCAAAGTAATTTTTTCACAAAGTCTGTAATATTCTGCTGTTGCTTCAACACTGTATATTCGCCACAGATGAAACAGAAACTGTCTGGCGAATTAATACACTTTCGTGGAGCCATAACATAACGGTTGAAGAATGATGAGCTAACACGAATTGCAATGAAAAAGTGTGGACAGCCTAGAACCAAGAACCTGATGATGATTCATGCACAAGTGTGGCATGCAGGAGAAAGCAACTGTGTCTCTACACGAGACGTCACAGTGCTGGCCACGCCCCCTGCACTGACCGGAGCTGCTGCTATCTGCCCTGTGTCTCCCTCCCACTGGATTCTTCAGGAAAGATTAACCCCTTCTACCATTAGAAGCACGGACTTAAAACTTGCTTAGCTTATGTATATATTGCTGACCATCAGATTTACAGTGCTATATTATTTTTTCATAACTCGGACAACCCCTTTAAAGTTTTTTTGGCATTTTATATCTTAAATGCACTTATGTGAATTAATTAATAGTAATTTGAATTAATTAATAGTAATTTGAAAAAAATTGATAAATTTGAAGACAATTTTGCATGTTGTGACAAATCATGACGTCTAGGAGTTTTTTCAATATTTTATTTGTTTTCATCACACCAAAATACATGGAAATTAGATGAAAATAATCAAACAGCTTTTTAGTCGCAGACCTGTGTAATCTATGCAGGTGAGAATAACCACTCAAGCCAACCTAAGTAAATGGTCAAAAGATAGGAACTTATTAATCTGACGAATCATACTAAGATAGTATTACAAACTACTTTTCCAGTACGTTGCTCAAAAGTAAGAGAAGGAGCCTACATAATCCCCAAACTTCTCAAAGCCTGCTGTAGATCTAAATGCATGCCATCTATGAAAGGACCAACAGTCAGCATATAGCCTTTATCAGCACCCACCCAGAGTAACAGTGTTTTATTCACATTTAATTGAAGATGATGCTTCATCATCCAGATCTTTATCTTATCAAAGCAACTCTGACTAGATCAAACATACTTTCAAAAGATAGATATCATAAGCATTAATAAAGGGAAACAATCCCAAATTCTTCAAAACGTCTCCCAAAGACAGAAATATATTAAATAAAATTGGAGAAAGGGCTGAATTCCACATTTGGAGACCACATATGAGAGAACTCACTACACCTTTTCACATTATAGCAACACAAGTTTGAAAAAAGCTTAGAACCACTTCAAGACTAATCCAGAGATCCCAAGTTCCAGCAGTCTAAGAATCAGTAGCTTGTGACCTACTGTATCAAACACTACAGATAAGGACTGCCAAGAGGGACTGCTACTACTGGGAAGAAATCTGCACTTGTAAGTATTTATCTTCTGGGAAATTCTCTAAATCTTGGGGAAAAGGGAATTCTTTGGGTTAAAGCTGATAATACCTATGTATTTTAAAATTCAATGTTTTTGTTAGGTCCATCAGGGCTTAGTATCACAAGACAGCTTTCAGTTAGTGTTTCTTTCCTTTCCACCTACCCTTCCCTAGCTCCCACCCACCCCAGGCATAATCCTTGATTTATAGCCTCCAGTTAAGGGGAAACGAGAAATCTTACTGACGTTCAGGTTTAACTGAACATCCAAATCAGCAAGTTATTAGGCCTTAGGAGTAGTAAAACAATGCAAGGACTTAGGACGAGGCAAGTCCTTGTAGTTCACCTTGATGTAAAAACTAAGGGGTATGTTTACAAAGCAGCAGTAGCAGCCTCCATGCGATATCGGAGCCCCGGCCCCATTGAATTCACTACCTGAGTCTGTTCATCAGGCTTCATCTCTGGACCTTTTCCAATCCAGGCTGAAAATTCACCTCTATAAAATCACTTTTGGATCATGATCCACTTAGTCTCCTGCTCTACAACTAGGTCTTTCCATACCATTCCCCTAGACATATCCTCTTCCCTATCTGTTGTGTTGTTTGTCTTGACTATACTGTGCTTGTCTTGACTAGATTGTAAGCTCTGATGAGCAGGGACCGTATTTTACATGTGTCTGTGCAGCACTGCATACCCCTTGTAGTACTATACAATGATCAGTAGTGGAAGTAATAACAGTAATAGAAGTAGATGAAATAAATGACTACTTCATGGAGCAGCTGGTTCAGAAACCAATAGCAGGGGAAGCTATTTTAGATCAAATCCTTAGTGGAATGCAGGATCTAGTGCGAGAGGTAATGGTGTTGGGGCCGCTTGGCAATAGTGATCGTAACATGATCACACTTGATTTAATAAATGGAGGGAGAATAGCAAGAAAATTCACTGCGCTAGAATTTAACTTCCAAAAAGGATAAAATGAGGATAATGATTAAGATAAAAATAAAAGGAGCAAATGCACAAGTTAAGAGTTTAAATCAGGTCTAGGCATTATTTAAAAATACTATCTTGGAAGCCCAGAACAAATGTATTTCATGTTTTAAGAAAGGTAGAAAGAAGGCCAAATGATAGCCAGCATAACTTCAAGGTGAAGTCAGAGAGGCTGTTATAGTTAAAACAAAATCCTTCAATAAATGGAAAAAAGAGCCAAATGATGAAAAAAGGAAACAATATAAATAGTGGCAAGTTAAATGCAAGGCATTGATAAGGCAGGCAAAAAGAGAATTTGAAAAGATGCTTGCCATGGAAGCAAACATGTATAATAAAAACTATGGGCCCAATATCCTACTAGGCAGGCTATGCACCGCTAAGGTGCATAGCTCTGCCCACTGACCCCTAACCCTGGATATTCAATACCACGGGTGACGGCATTGAATATCCGGTTTTAACGCCCAGAGAAAACTGCTGCAGAACCTAACCGGGTAGCGGCGATATTGGACCGCTACCTAGTTAGTATCCACAGCTAACTAAGTGAGCCAAAAGCTGGCCTACTTTTAACCACGGATTGCTTACTGGGTAGCAGTAAAATATCACCGCTACCCGATTAGCAGTATTCCCTTCCTCTGCTCTGCCCCTGATGCCCCAACAGGATAGCATTGGGGCATGTAGGGGACATGGCCTGGGATATTCAATGGCACTAACTGTAGGTGCCGTTGAATATCCCCATTTAAGCCATTTACATGGTTTGTTGTTGTTAAGTGCCGTCGAGTCGGAGTCGACTCATGGCGACCCTCTGGATAGCTATCCTAAATTGTGTTCAGTCTTCAGTCAGGTGGCTCATTGTTGACAGACTGGTACCCGTAGCTGCTGTTATTGTATCAATCCATCTCATTGCTGGCCTTCCTCTTTTGCGTTGACCTTCTATCATGCCAAGCATGATGTCTTTCTCTAATGATCTCTCTTTGCATGATTTGTCCAAAGTATGAAAGTTGAAGTCTTGTCATTTGAGCTTCTAAAGAAAACTTAGGTTTGATCTCCTCTAGTACCGACTGGTTTGTTCTTCGGGCAGTCCATGGTATACACAGTATTCGCCGCCAGCACCATAATTCAAAGGCATCAATTTTCTACCTGTGTATCTTTTTCACTGTCCAGCTTTCACATCCATATGATGTTATTGAAAATACCATGGCTTGAACAAGTCGAATCTTTGTATGGAGAGAGATATCTCCAGTAATGTGATATCATCAGCATAGCGAAGGTTGTTGATGAGTCTTCCACCAATCTTCACACTGTTGTCTTCATACAATCCTGCTTCTCTGATGATTTGTTCTGCATATAAATTAAACAGGTAGGGGGAAAGTATGCAGCCTTGTCTTACACCTTTGCTTATTTTTAACCATTCTGTTTCTCCTTGTTCCGTTCGAACTGTTGTTTCTTGATCAATGTACAGATTGTGCAAGAGTACGATCAGGTGTTCTGGTATACCAATGCTTCTTAATGTGGCCCAGAATTTCTCATGGTTTACACAGTCAAAAGCTTTGCTATAGTCGATAAAGCACAAATAGATATCCTTTTGGTATTCTTTAGTCTTTTCAAGGATCCATCTCACATCCGCAATGATGTCTCTCATTCCTCGCCCTTTCCTGAACCCTGCTTGCACTTCAGGTAGTTCTTGTTCCAGGTATGGTTGTAGTCTCTTTTGAATAATTTTTAGTAGAATCTTGCTGGAATGTGGGATCAGAGTGATTGTGCGATAATTTCCACAGTCAGTTGGATCACCTTTCTTTAGTATTGGTATAAACACAGATCTTTTCCAATCAGTCGGCCATGATGTTGTCTTCCATATTTCTTGGCAGAGCCTTATAAGTATGGTAACAGCTGCATCAGATTGCTGCAATACTTCTATAGGAATGCTATCGATGCCTGGTGCTTTGTTCTTTGATAAGGCTTTCAATGCTGCTTCAACAACATCTTTCATCACCAATGGTTCCCGATCATAAGGTACAGGTTGAAACGGCTGTTGGTCCACTTGATCTTTATCATATAAAAACTCTGTATATTCGTTCCATCTTTTCTTGATCTTCTCAGCATCATTCAACATAGAACCTTGAGCATCTTGCAACATTCCAATTCGAGGCTGGAACTTTTTCTTTAACTCTCGTAGCTTTAGGAAAGCCGATCTTGTTCTTCCTCTAATAGTTTCTGCTTCTATTTCCTTGCATGCATCATTGTAGTACTTTTCCTTGTCCTGTCTTGCTGCATGTTGGAAATCTCTGTTGAGTTCTGTGATTGTCTTTCTTTCTCCTCTGGCTTTAGCTTCTCTGCGTTTCTGGGCAATTTTCAGAGTTTCTTCCATCATCCATTTTGGCTGTTTTTTCTTTTTCACCTTTTGTAGAGACTTCTCGCTTTCTTCCAACACAACCCTACATTGGGCCCTACATTCATAGCAAAACACCTGTGAGAGAGTTAGTTGGACCATTAAATAATAGAGGAGTAAAGGTTGCAGTAAAAGAAGATGTAGAGACTGAATGAATTTTTTGCTTCAGTCTTTATTCAAGAAGATGAAAAAATCTTACCCATGCCAGAAATGATATTTAAAGGTAATGTATCAAAGGACTTGAAACAAATCTAAATAAATCGGCAAGATGTAATACAGTTATTTGATAATTAAAGAGGAACAAATCACCTGGACCATATGGCATGCATCCCATAGTGCAGAAAGAACTGAAATATGAGATTGCAGATCTACTTTTAGTAATCTGCAAGTTATCATTAAAATCATCTTTAGTAACTGAGGATTGGAGAATGGCCCATGTAATGCCAATTTTTAAGGAGGGTTCCAGGGGTGATCCGGGAAACTACAGACCAGTGAGATTGATATCTATAGTGGGCAAAATAGTAGAAACCATTATAAAAATTAAAATTACTGAACATGTAAATAGACATAGCTTAATGGCAGAAAGCTAACATGGATTTAGTGAAGGAAAGTCTCACTAATTTCTTACATTTTTTTGAAGATGTGAATAAACGGGTAGATAAAGGTGAGCTGGTTGATATAGTGTATTTGGATTTTCAGAAAGCCTTTGACAAGGTTACTTATGAGAGACCCTTGGGGAAATTAAAAAGTCTTGGGATAGGAGGCAGTGTGCTATTGTGGATTAGGAATTGATTAAAAGCTAGAAAACAGAAAGCAGGGCTAAATGGTCAATTTTCTGAATACAGAAAGGTAAATAGTGGAGTATACTGAAATTGTTCTTCACTCCCCTCCTCAATCTCACTCAATCTCCTCTTTCCTTTTTTGGAACCTTCATGCAATTGACCCTCTTCATCTTTCCACTTCTGTTTCGTCCCTTCTTCCTTCCACTTTGTCTGCTAAGTCTGTTGATGTGGCTGTTTCTTCCTATAATGCCACTCTTTCCTTCTCTTTAGATTCGCTTGCTCCATCTGTTCCTCGTCCTGTGAAGCACAGTTCACCTCAAACCTGGCTGTCCTCTATTACCCATTACCTTTGCACTTGTACCCGTTCTGCTGACTTCTCCTGGCTCAAATCCCACTCCCTCTCTGACTTCCTACATTCTAAATTCATATTTTCCACTTACCAGTCTGCGCTTGCTCTAGCCAAGCAAAACTATTTTATCCAACAGACCTCTGGCCTAGCGTCTAACTCCCATTGCCTCTTTTCTACTCTTACCCTCGCAGCTCATACTGCGAGACTGGCCCTGTGCAAAATAGGAAAGAGTGCTTAGGTGCACTTCCTTCCTGCAGACTATGGGCATCAACCTGCTGGGATAAGGGTTGGGGTAGCACTTGTGGAAAGGCAGGAATCATGCAGGAAGGGGAGAATTTAAGTACCTGACCCCTGCCTTTTGCTGCCCCTGTAATTTCACTGTCTAGGCGACTGTCTCATTTATTTATTTATTTATAGTTTTTTATATACCGCACTATGCAGCATCAGCGCGGTTTACATGTAACAAAAATGCTCAGTACAGTTAAACGCGTATGAGTTTTACAGGTAACAGGGCACAAAAACTTGGATAACAGGGGAAAACTATTTACAAAACTTACTACATGGAGTCATAATAACAGTAGTTTCACAGAAACATAACCCCCACTAAGGGTTTGAGTATCAAACTTGGCGTGTTGTTGAGAATACCATAATTTGTATGGAAATGGTATCACCGGGTGTCTTTAGGCTCTAGGGGGTGTCGTTAGGCTCTATAAGGTATTTGTTGAAGAGGTGGCATTTGAGGGCTTTCCTAAACTGTGGTAGGTTCTTAATAGCCCGGATATCAGGAGGTAATGCATTCCAGCATCTTGGGGCACTGAGACTAAAGGCTCTGTTGGCTGTTGATTTGGTGCAAACAGTTAGTGCCTTCGGGACTTTTAGGGAGTTTATAGCTGTGGATCTTCTTGCTCTATTTGGGGATGTGGGATGGATGAGTGAGGTTAAGGATGCAGGTGAGAGATTGTTAATAGCTTTAAAAGTGGTTATCAAGGTCTTGAAAACTATTCTAGCCTGGATGGGTAGCCAATGCAACTGTATCAGTAGAGGTGTTACGTGGTCGCTCCTGGAGGTTCCGTGGAGGACTCTTGCTGAAGCGTTCATGGCTAGCTGCAGCGGGTTCAATGTAGATTGGGGAAGACCTTGTAAGATGGCATTGGCATAGTCAAAATGAGGTATGATCAATGCCTGGAAAATTGTCCGGAAATCAGTTGGATCAAGCATGGAACGTAGATGCCTAAGTGAGCGGATCTTGTAGTAAACTGATTTGACTATTTTTCCTATATGGGCTTTCAAATCCAAGTGCTGATCTAAAGTGACTCCCAGGTAACGTATTGAGGATTTAGATTGCAGCTCAGCTTCTTTCACCTTAAGATATTGTGGTGGAGTAAAGAGTAAAGAGTACTTCCGTTTTCTTATGTTGAGGTTTTGAGAAAGAAGCCATTCGGATATTGTGTTGAAACAGTTTGTCAGTGGAGAGAGGTCCATATGCTCAGTAGAGAAGGGAATGTAAAGCAGGACGTCGTCTGCATATAACATGCAATCAACATTGAAGGACCGGATGATATTACAAATTGGTTGCATGTAAATATTGAACAAGAGCGCAGAGAGGGAGGAACCCTGTGGGACTCCCTGGCTTTGGTGGAATGGTTCAGAATTTGACTAAAGGAAGCGCTGGCCCAGGTTTCAGACATGTTGATACATCAGAACTGATAAACTTAACAAGCACAGATTTACACATTTATGTGTTCTTAACTTAAGTCTTCAGCTGTCTTGAATTAACCTGATCTCTAAAGCTAAGCAGGATTACATCTGACTAGTACTCAGATGGGTGACTACCTTGGAATACTCACTTGCTGGAAAAAAAAGCCTGGCAATCTACTTCCGGTTGCACCTCAACTTTGCATTTTTTTTTAATCTTTAAGAAATACAGTGAGTGTGCTGCTTATTATGTTGTTAGACTAATCATTTGCTTTGGTTACCATCTGGGATAACATTAACTTTTGAGCTGCTAAAATGAAGTCATACTGGAAAAGAAATCTTAGGAAGCACTGTTCTAATCTGTTTGTATCTGAAGCAACAGAGGGTAAAGTGACATGTATGTGATTACGAGGAGCATCAACAGGGATTTCAACCCTTGTTTCCTTTTTTTCAGCCTGCTGTTCTAACTATTAGGTTACTCCTTCACTTCGAGCAGATGTGAAACCACATGCTGACTTAAATATTTTACAAAGATCAATACATAGCACAAACATTTCAGTGGAAACACTTTCTTGGAAAAAAAAAGTTTAACAGAGGCTGCAAATTAACCATTTTTTCTTTTCTTGCTTGGAAAAAAAAGAAAAGTAAACTTTGATTTGAAAATAATCATATTTGTAATTGTATTTGGATAGCATGGAAAGACCATAGTTTAATTGCCATTAACAACTGACAAGCTGGTCTATAACTCTGCCAGCAGAATAGAAACAGGATTCTCTCTTGACACATGACCACAGAATTCTAGAATTGTCATTTGGGTTAACATTAATCACAAGAAGAACAATTATGGAATGTTAAAAATGCAAAGAGATTCTTCTCTCCACTGTTGGAATTCCATTAATAACACAACTGGTAACTGTGCCAGAATTTAAATACCTATATGTATCTTGACCATAGAGTCGAGAAAAAACTCAGGGGTAATGTCTCCAGATGGGTCCATTTTATTTTAGAATGCCTGGTGATTTAACTCTCTTGCGTTTCATGAGCAGTAGAAAGATTAAAAGACATGGATCTTGGTTGTAAAAGTGCTAAAGTAACTGTAAGCACGTTATTCTCAAACCAAGCTCAAAACAGTAGGTATCCAGTCAAACTGACGGAAAGAATAACATAGCATATCTCAAAAAGATCACATCTCAAGACCAATGATGTATTTTCCAGAGCGGCTCAAAATCTAAAAAAAAGAGTTCTTTGAAGTGGACTGGTGGCATACCCTGGTTCTCCGGCAACTATTGACCGATGCATGCATTTGCAACCACGCATACACAACTCCTTTGGCTCTCTCCCTATTTCCTCCCTCTGTCTCACCCTGCAATGGCAAGATGCTGACAGTGCATCCAGAGTAACAAGCCAGTTCACATTTTTTCAGGATAGGTCGATCCATGCCTACTGTAAAATTCAAAGGTGTTAGTTTACATCCTAGGTCAACTTTTGCACTTATCTTATGGTAAGCGTCCAAATAGAGGCAATAAGTCCATCTGTGACAGCACATGGTAAGTTACCATCCGCTAACTGCAGGACAAAGCCCATGTCCATTCTCTGCCCATTTACTTCTCCATAACACGGTACGTAGTCACCACAAGAATTAGTGTAGATTAATGCTTGTGCCAATGTAGCAACTGTTAGTACAGCTGTGCACTAATAAGTTACCCTGCACTAATTCACATGGTAACTGCTTAGCACACGTACATAAAAGAGCGCCCCAGTGACCATAAAACTGATTTAACATGCATTAACCAATTATACACAGACAACCAATTTTCACACATTGAAAGTCCTAATACACATCCACGTTTTTTTTTATTAAAACAAATATGTGAAATAAACTGAAAAATAATGAAAATGAGAGAAAAGCCAACTTTTCTGAAAATGGACAACGTTTTGCCTTTTCGCATTCCTATCATTTATCACTGATCCTGCCCTCTTGATCTGCCCCTTAGCCTTAAGCTCCGTAAGGTCTTTCAGCCTTCTTGCCTCACCTTCTCAAGTTTGTCATTTTTTGCCCCGATGTGTTTCTGCAACAAGTCCAGACGGGCTTTGTACCTCTCTCATGCTTTTCTCCTCTCATCTCCTGCCATGATATCATCTGGTAGCATTCTCTGTCATATGATTTGATTTATTTACTTCATATATTGCTTATCACAACATTGTATTAAAGCAGTATACATTGCATTATCCAACTACATCACTGCATATCAATAAAAAAAACCTCATTATACATTATCAGACCCCAGTACTAAAAGAAAAATTGGTCTCATTACCATCACACTGATGAAGCTAGCTGCTGCAGAAGCAATATACTGTGAAATTCAGTGGTACCGCAGGACAAATCCTGTTTATTAGAACTGCTATTCATGGCCTATGCCTAGAGCAGCACAGTCTTAAAATTCCTTGCACTCATTCAAGAGGTTTTCAAAATGGTATTTCATTCTGGAAAAATGTGCATGAGGATAAAACTCAGTTTGTAAAGGTAGATAGATTTATATTTATTGATTCATAAACACTTTGAAAAAGTATGGCACAGAGTGATGAAAAACACAAGTATGAAAGATCTAAAGGTTAAAAACAAAGAGCTGAGGAAAAGGACTCTTGGGGAAAGTTCTCTTATTTTTTGCTTATTCCACGACTCACTGGGAAACCGACCTAGAGAATTTTGCAGGTTGTTGTCAGTTCACGTGATCACTTGGCTTGTTTCACAGATTAGCCACCTTCTGGTCCCTTTCATGGAAGGATGGAGTATGTTTTCTGTATATTTTTGTTATCTGTGTATTTTATTTTGTTTAAAATGCCCACTGTTACAGTTCTGGCTTTATTTTACCCATCTTTATATTTTGGGGCATACTTCATCTAGGGACACAAATCAGAGGGTAAGAAATGTTTAAAAAGGGGATACATATATCTGTGAATATGGTTTGCCTTTAAATCATTCTTATTCTTCTGTGACTTCAGGCATGACACTTCATCTCCACTATTTCAGGTACCAGCTTAAGGAGAATTTTTTACATACCTGATAATTTACTTTCCTTGAATCCTGCCAGATGTGTGGCTTATACTCCCTTGCCAGCAGGTAGCAGCAGACTTGAACAACTTTCTGTGATATCATTGCTTGGTATATCCACTGGTGCAGCACTGCCTCCAGCAGTGGTAAAGTGTTTGGACTGGTGCAACAGTGCAGATAGGCCTGACTCTCCTGGTCCACACTGCGGCGTTCTGATTGAGTTCTGTCATTTACCAATATATTTCCTTGCATCCAGCTTTCTGTCAGTCAGAATGGGAATGTCTCAGATGATCATAACCTCTTCATTCTCCATAATTCTCTTAGAGCCAAGATGCCTATGCTTTTCCAATACAGCAGTGTTGTAATCTTTACAAAATTTCCAGTGGATGAGACATGCCACCTTATTGTGCCTTTCTGTATAGACATTTTCTGCTATCAGAACTTTGCAGCCAGCTATGAGATAGTGAAAGTAACTATTTCAGCTCTTTCTTATGGAATCTACATGTTTGTTTTGCCTGTTTTTTTCTATGCTTGCTTTGAACTATAACTTCTATAATCCACTGTCCTGGTCTGCAACTATCAATCTTTTATCCTTAGGTTTCAGTTCACTTTTCCTTAACCATTCATGCGTCTGGTTTGGATCAACAAATAGTTGCTGGAGTAACACTTTAATTTCCCACTCTATTTGTGCATTTGCCACTTGCTTTTTCTTGTTTGCTAATATAATTCTTTGAAAGTGTTTCTTTTCTCTTCTTTTGCAAATTCTCTCTCCCTCATGATTTCCTAATAGACTAACAAATTATATGCCTATTATGTAGAATATAATTATCTTAGTTATCTCAAATTGTCAATTTTTGTAACCCTATATGCAGGGGCGGCTCAAGGCAATCTGCTGCTTGAGGCGAAGGATGAGATGGCACCACCCCCCCCCCCCCCGTAGAGGGGGAAGGGCTTTTTCAAAACTCCAATCAGGGACTGAACAAACCAAAAAGCTGATTAGATTAAATGGAGAAAATGCAAGAAGTTTGCACACCAAGGAACTAAAAGAGAGCGAGAACCACAGCACAGTCTAAAACACTAAATTATAACTCATTTTTATTTTATTGTTATAAACTGTGTTATGGTTCTTGCTTTTTCTTTTTCAACATATATTTTTCATCAACAGAACTCCCTTCCTCAACAGTGGGTGCAGAGCAGAACCATGACATTCAACCACAGAACTCAATATCTTAAAAAAAAAAATTGATTCTGATCATCTCACTAACAGCAACAACAAACATTCTCCAGTACCAGGCATATGGTGAACTAATACAAAACCCTACAACATAGTCACTGAGTATCTACAAAGCAAAGCTACCATGCCATACCATGCCATATCAGCACCAACTTCCAAAACTCACATAAGGAGCCCATACAAAAAAAGCGTCACTACAGTGGGCCCTGGAATATCCATACACCTATTTGAAAAGCTGAACATGTCAAATTACTACCGTACAGTATAGATCTTTATGTAGAAACTCCATGTTAACAGAACACCTGGGCTCAGTCACACACTCAGAACACAGACCCTCACCAAGTACAGAATAAGTAACCACAATCTAAATTAAAAATAAAAATATGTAGACAAAATTTAAACTGAAACCCCAAGAAGCCAGACTCCTCAAGCAGTGCAACATCAGATAAATAAGAGATGCTGTTCCCCATACAGTGTAAAATATAAAGATGACACAAAGTCCAATCACTAAAATGAAATAAAATTAATTTTTTCTACCTTTGTTGTCTGACCATTTTATTCTCTGATCATGCTTGTCCTGATCTGAGGCTTCTGTTTTCCTTTCTTCTCTTAGCTCTCTTCTGTGGTCTATGGTCCATCTGCCATTTCTTATCTCTTCTTTTCTTTTCTTCACTTCTTTCCATCAGCATATTTCCAGTCCCAGTAACCCTTCCCAGCAGGTCTGTACCTAGCCCTGTGCAAGTGGTGCGGCCGCACAGGGTGCAAAGGCTTAAGGGGCGCATTTTAGCTGTCTTCCGTTGCCTGCCGCCGCCACTTTTTCTTCTCTCAGCGGTGGCAGGCAATGACAGAACAGCTAAAATTAGCCCCTTAAGCCTTCTTGCTGGCATGCTAAACAGATCTTTCCCTCCCTGCAAGAGTAGGGAGGGACAGATTTGCTTAGCATGCCGGCAACTTGCACATCGGGTGCGTCTCTTCTTTCCCGCCATAGGGGAGAGGGGGGGGGCGCGCCCAATGTGCAAGTCGCACAGGACGTGATCTTCCCTCAAAATGGCCCTGCTTCCCAGTATCAGTCCCTTTCCAGTCCTCCCTCCCAATACCTTCCATTGTCAACTTGCATTCCCATGACTGCCACTGGTATCCATTCCATGCCCCTCTCAGCATCCACTCCCTTCCAGTCCCATTCTCCCATCCCCTCGCATCAGCCCATTTGTAGCCCTAGCCCCCGGTTTTCTTCCAAGGCCAGCAGCTCTATCCTCCCCTCCCCACCATCAGTCCATTCCTAGTCAAAGCCCCCCAATCATCTCACTTCCAGTGCTAATCCCCCCTCAACCCTATTACCAGTGCTATCCTCCACTATCAGCCCATTACCAGTCCTACCCCCCATCAGTCCATTACCAGTCCTAGCCTCCTCTAATCAGCCCATTTCCAGTCCTAGCCTCCCCGATCAGTTCACTTCCAATGCTAGCCCCCCAACAGTCCATTATCAGTCCTAACCTCCCCTAATCAGCTCATTTCCAGTGCTAGTCCCCCCCTCAAAGTAAATAGCTTGAGGGTGACCTCTATGCTACCGTATCATATTTCCAACAGTGAACAATTCAGGTCACAAGTACCTAGCAGGATCCCAAAAAGATATACAGTACATAGTTTCAAAAATGTTATATGTAACTGCTGTCATTTCAGAGCTAAATGTTATAATGTAAACCGCTTCTGATCACTGGAAGAAGCGATATAAAAATGTAACCAAATAAATAAATAAATTACCAGTCCTAGCCCCCTAATCAGCCCATTACCAGTCCCAGCCCCCCCCCCCTCGATCAGTCCGTTCCCAGTCCTAGCCTTCCCTAATCAACCCATTACCAGTCCTAGCTGCCCCAATCTGCCCATTACCAATGCTAGCCCCCCCATCAGCCCATTTTAATCCTAACCCACACTGTCTCTCCCCTTTGTCCAGCATTTTTCCCCTGTCTGTCCAGTATGTCCCCCTGTCTCTCCCCCTTTGTCCAGAATTTGCCCCACTGTCTCTCCCCTTTGTCTAGTACTTGTCCCCTTGTCTCTCCCTTTGTTCAATATGTCTCCACCTTCCCCTTTGTCCAGAATTTTCCCCGTCTCCCCCTTTGTCCAGTATTTGTCCCCTGCCTCCCCCCTCTGTCCAGCACTTGTCCCCCTGTCTCCCCCTTTGTCCAGCATGTCCCCTGTCTCCCCCTTTGTCCCCATTCTCTCACCTTTGTCTCTCCTTGTCCTCCTCCTGCCCCCACTTCCTCCACCTGCACCTCTCATCCAGCAGTGGCAGGGGCACTCTGGCTGTTTTAATTTTAGATTTTGCCGCCTCTGCCCTGCCTCTGCCTTCCTGCCACGTTTTTTTCCTCAAGAATGCTTGCAGAAAAAAAAATGGCAGGAAAGCAGAGGCAGGGTAGAGGCGGCAAAATCTAAAATTAAAACAACCAGAGTGCCGTCCCCGCCGCACACCACGCCAGCGGCACTCCGGTTGTTCCCGCTGGATGAGAGGGAACCCTTGTCAGTTCCCTTCCAGCTCCTCCCCCAGTGTCAACCCAGTTGCAGACCCCACCTTCCAATCATGCTAATTCCCTTCCAGCCCCCTCCAGCCCCTGTGTCATCCCCATTGCAGACCCCATGTTCCCCTCATCTCAATTCCCTTCCAGCCCCCCCATGTCAGCCCCGTTGCAGACCCCACCTTTCCCATGTCAATTCCCTGCCCCTCCTCCCCTCTCCCCATGTCAGCCTGCTACCAGCCCCCCACCTTCCCCCATTGTAGTTCCTCTACGGCCTTCTTTTCCTGCAGCTGCAGCTCCCTGAATCTTAGAGAAGTGCGACTGTGCTGGTAACTGCAATAGAAAGAAAAAAGAAGCCGGTGCAGAGCCTTCCCGCCTCTTGAAGGACTCTGTGCAACTTTGTCCCGCCCCCAAAGGAAGTTGTGACTGCGGGAAGTTGTAATAACTTCCTTTGGGGGAGGGAAAAAGCTGCACGGAGTCCTTCGAGAGGCGGGAAGGCTCCGCACTTGCTTCTTTTTTCTTACCAGCACAGCCGCGGTTCTCTAAGAGGCAGGGAGTCGCAGCTGCAGGAAAAGCAGGTGGTGAGTTTACCACTGCCGAGAAGCGGACTCGGCAGCAGCAGCAACCTGTTCCCCTTTTTTTTGTTTTTTGTGTTTTTTACTTTGGAAGGCGAAGTGAGGTGGCTGTTTTGGAGGCATTTTTTGCCGCCCTCAGAACTTTACCACCTGAGGCAGTCGCCTCACTTTGCTCATTATAGAGCCGCCCCTGCCTATATGATATAAAATTCAAATAGCAGCATATAAAATTTTGATAGATAAATATCACAACACATTTGTATTAGGATCTGATGATGTTGTTAAGTAGGCCTGGAGGCCTATGATAGTAACTCTGTGTATATACAGGGGGGTATTTTAGAAGCCCTGTTCATGATTTAAACATATATAAACACCCGTATACACATGCAGTCACATGGAAATGGCCATTTTATAAAGGATTCAATTTACATGTGGATAACCATAAAGCATGGTATGTACACAGGGAAGTGTTGGGCAGGCACAAAAATGTACAGGTATGTTCCACATTTCAGGGAGAGAATGCAAATGTAAACCAAAATTTGTACACCTCCGGATTTACATCTGCTCCCTGACACAAATAAATATTTGAACAGTGCTCCTTTTGGCCACCCCTTTACAGCAGGGATGAAGGGGGATATACCCCTTAATCCCCTCTAGTTTATTTCCTCCTCCAAATTGAAAAGAAGTAAAGATAGATTCCTCTGTAGTTAATTAGTGGCATCTACATGTCTAGGATTACAAAATGGCCAGATAGAGTGTAAGTGGCGAGATATAGACGTGAAGGTGAAATAGTTGCATTTAACACTTGTAAATTGCCAGGTTTCCCCAGTCGTTTCTTCCCCACACAGACATTTGTGAAATGGCGTCTCCTGCTGCATGTGGATATCAGTCCTCTTGCGTTCCTGCATTTCCGTCTGTGCACAGCCTGTTTATAAGAATAATGTCCTTTTTGAGAGGCAAAGATATGTCAATTTTATATTGGCCTCACATGCACATACCCTCTCTTCTGAAATTGGCATAGATTTCCAGACATTTTCATTTCCATAGTCCTGCCACCACCTAAGCGGCTTTTCTAAACTGTGCCATATAATCTACTTCCAAGAGGTCCATTCCTCTCTTGGCTCTAGGAATGCAGAGGCCCACCACAGCCCTGCCACACTCCTGTTAAATGTAAACCACCGCGAGATCGGGAGCGGCCAGAGCAAAAAAATGGCTTTTCTCCCGCAGTGCACGAGCGCGAACATGATCTGCGATCGATCCTCCGTGCAGCCACTGCTTCTGCATTTCACAGAACAGAGGCTGCAATAAAGTTAATTTGAAAAGGAAGAGAAACCTGTGAGGAGCCCACCCCCTCTGACATCACTTCCTTAGGGGCTGCAGAAGGACAACCGGAGGGCTCCTCACAGGTTTCTCTTCCTTTTCAAATTAAATTTATTGCAGCCGCTGCTCTGTAAAAAGCAGAAGCAGCAGCTGCACGGGGGCAAAGCAGAAGCAGTACTAAGAGGGGGGGTGTAAGCAGCATTAAGGGGGGAGCAACACTAAGGGGGGGTGAAGCAGCAGCACAGCACTAAGGGGGGGTGAAGCAGCACTAAGGGGGGGAGTGAAGCAGCAGCACAGCACTAAGGGGGGTGAAGCAGCACTAAGGGGGGGAGTGAAGCAGCAGCACAGCACTAAGGGGGGTGAAGCAGCACTAAGGGGGGGAGTGAAGCAGCAGCGCAGCACTAAGGGGGGTGAAGCAGCACTAAGGAGGGGTGAAGCTGCACTAAGTGGGAGGGAGTGAAGCTGCACTGGGGGGACAAAGCTGCACTAAGGGGGGCAAAGCTGCACTAACGGGGAGGTAAAGCTGCACTAAGGGGGGTGAAGCTGCACTAAGGGGAAGTAGTGAAGCTGCACTAGGGGTGGAAGCAAAACTAAGGGGGTGGAAGCAGCACTAAGGGGGGTGAAGCAACACTAAGGGGGGGTCAAGCAGCAGCACAGCACTAAGGGGGGTGAAGCAGCACTAGGGGGTGAAGCAGCACTAAGGGGGGGTTAAGCTGCTCTAAGAGGGGGCAAAGCTACACTAAGTGGGAGGCGGTAAAGCTGCACTGGGGGGCGAAACTGCACTAAGAGGGGAAGGTGAAGCTGCATTAAGGGGGGAAGCTGCACTAAGCGGGGAAGCTACACTAAGGGGAGAAGCTGTACTAGGGGGGAGGGGAAGCTGCACTGGGGGAGATGAAGCTGCACTAGGGGGGGGGGAGGAAGTCTCCGCACAGGTTTCATTTTCTTTTTAACTTAACTTTATTGCAGCCGCTGCTCTGTAAAAAGCAGGAGCTGTGGCTGCAAGGGGAAAGAGGTGGCAGAAGGAACTGACAGGTGGCTTCTTGGCTTTCCCAACATTTCTTACGTCTTAACCCATCTAAATCCACGGCTATGTGGGTATCCCTCAGTGGTTCTTGTCCCTCTTCTGCCCCTCTGATCGACTCTGTACCCATTCCTCTTGTATCCTCCTTTCGGTATCTCGGAGTAGTTCTTGATTCTTCCCTTTCCTTTCATGACCATATCTCCTCCCTCACTAGGCGCTGTTTTGCTACCCTTCGTCAAATTCGAGCTGTCCGCACATTTCTTCCTTTAGAATCCTTAGTTACTCTTGTCCTTGCCCTGATCACTAGCCGACTCGACTACTGTAATGTTTTCATGGCCAACCTTCCTAATTATCAGCTCCGACGCCTCCAACTTATTCAAAACACCGCTGCCCGTATCATCACTTTTGCCCGCCGTTTTGATCATATCACTCCTATTCTCTTCCGTCTGCACTGGCTGCCCCTATCTGTTCGTTTTCATTATAAAATTCTCATCCTCACCCACCGTGCTATCCACACCCATAACCCTCTGTATCTGGCCGATTTGGTTTCCTTGCATACGCCCTATCGCCAGCTCCGCGCTCTCCACGCCAATCGCCTGTCCTTGCCTCCCCCCTCCCATGCACATCTTGAAAAGACTCGTCACTCAGCCTTCTTTTTCCTTGGTCCATGGTTGTGGAATACTTTACCTTCGTCCCTTCGTCTTGAAATCTCTTATTCTCAATTCAAAGCCTCCCTTAAAACCTATCTTTTCCAAAAAGCATTTGACCTTCCCTTAGACCCCCCTCCCTGATGCAGCAGTTTCATTGTTGTCCTGTCTCAGCTAAGTCTTGGTCTTGTTTTTCCCCTGTTTGTCGGTGTTTAATTGAGTCAGTTTGTGCTTGGTTGTGATTATTGTTTTCTGTTTTTGCTTTGCGCTGTCCTTTTTCTTTCTTTCCTGTTAAATTTTGGCATTCTTTTTCCGTAGTTTGCAGTGTTGACCTTTTTATTTTCTTTGTACACCGCTTTAATGTTTCAGCCTAAGCGGTCTATCAAATTTTAAATAAAGATAAAGATAAAGATAAAGGTGAGGGCTGGAAGAGAGCTGAAAGAGGAGGGAAGGAGGTGGCAGGAAGGAACTGACAGGGTGAAGGAAGTGGCTGGGGAAGAGCTGAAAGGGGGAAAGAGGTGGCTGGAAAGGAGCTGACAGAGGAGGTAAGGAGGGGGCTCAAAGGGAGCTGACACCTGGGAATGGTACTGGTAAGTGACTGGGTAATGGGGAGGAGGCACTGGGACTGGAAATAGGCTGATAGAAGGAAGTGAAGAAAAGAAAAGAAGAGTCAAGAAATGGCAGATGGACTATATAGACCATAGAAAACGAGCTAAGAGAAGATGGGAAAACAGAAGCCTCACATTGGAACCAGCATGATCAGAGAATAAAATGGTCAGACAACAAAGATAGAAAAAATAATTTTATTTTCAATTTAATGATTGGACTTTGTACTACCTTTATATTTTACACAGTATGGGGAACTGCATCTCTTATTTATCTGATATTGCACTGCATGCAGAGTCTGTCTTCTTGGGGTTTGTGATAAGGAAGCTTATCAAAGCTCAGGGAGTAATGACAATAGAGGAGAATTTACTCTGATTAAAGGACCTGTGCTGGCAGGTTATAGAAATAAGACAGCTTGTTTCCCTAAAAGACTACATGTTCCAGAATGCACCAGTATGCAGAAAGTCCCTAGGGGAGCTAGAGTGAAAAAGCATGAGTCTAATCCAGGGGTCTCAAACTCAAATTGCTTTGAGGGCCAAATGAGGACTTGTAGAGTAACCCGGGGGCCGCACAAGACGCATGCCTCATTTGCATAAGGGCATCATTTGCATAAGGGCATCATTTGCATAAATATTTGCATAATGTTACCATACACTAACTTTTAGTAAACATGCCTCTTAATGAGTGTATGGATAAAGAAAGACTAAAAGATTTCTACATTACTATAAACCAGTGCCAACCGCCAGGCACATTAGGAACTACTAGAAACACTGCCCATTTAGAACCCATAGCAAACCTGCCGTGTCCTAACAGCACTACCAGGACTCACAAAGCACCATACCCTAACTATCAAAAGGCAACACTGCAAATATTAAATCAACACATTTCAGAGAATAACAATACATGACCTACTCGGGAAAGAGAACAAGTGGCAATGTCAAATAGGAATTACATAAACAGAATACCTCAGCTCAGTTACACATGCAGAACATACACCATCACCAAACAAGGAATCACAATTTAGAAACAGGAAGACAATTAAATTGGGAACCCCAAAAGCCAAACTTAGAATGTACAACACTGTAGAAATAAAACTATACATTGATTTCCTCTTGTATTAAATAAAGTGCAGACGTTAAAGATGCACATTTCCAAGAGCTGACATATTTCAGTTAATAAATTCAAAATAAAGAGATATTTTTCTACCTTTTGTGCATTTTTTTTCAGTTGCAATTGTTCCAGTCACTTTCTTCTGGTTTCTTTGTGTCTTCTGCTAACTCTCCATCGTCTGCTGTCCATTTCTCCTTTCTTCTTTCCTAGTTTTTTTCCATTCTCTCTACATCTGCTTTAACATACTAATCATTCTCCTTTTGCTCTTTCCTCATTCCTATTTCATCCACTCAAATTTTACCCCTCCATCCTCAATCCCCACTTACTCTCCCAATACCCGGCCAATTGTAGATTTTTCTTCCCTCCCACACAAAATATATTTCCCCTCTCCATTTCACTCTCCCAGCCCCATCCCATTCTAATCGTCCCCCAACATCAACTCCCTTCTAGCTCCTGCCCAACCCAGCATCCGCTCCCTTCTAGTCCCCGCATCATCAGCCCATTTCCAGTCCTAGCTCCCTCCCCTCACAGCCCATTTCCTTTCCAAGCCCCCCTCCCCATCAGCCCATTTCCATTCCAAGCCCCCTTCCACTCAGCCCATTACCATTCCAAGACCCTGTCCCCATCAGCTATTTGCAGTTCAAGCTCCCCCTTCTACTCGGCCCATTTCCAGTCATAGCACCCCCCCCAGTCCATTACCAGTTCTAGCCCCCCCCAGCCCATTATCGGTCCTAAGCCCCCCAACAGCCCACTTCCAGGCCTAACCCTTCCATCGCCCCATCTTCATTCTTAGCCTCCCCATAACCCCATTTTCAGCCTTAGGCCCCCAGTCAGACCACCTCCAGTCCTAACCCCCATCTGTCCATTACCAGTCCTAACCCCCATCACCCCATTTTCAGTACTACCCCCCCCCCAGCCCACATCAAGTCCTGCTCCCCCCCATCAAGTCCTGCTCCCCCCCTACATCAAGTCCTGCTCCCCCCCATCAAGTCCTGCTCCCCCCCAGCCACACATCAAGTCCTGCTCCCCCCCCCATCAAGTCCTGCTCCCCCCCATCAAGTCCTGCTCCCTCCCCCCCCCCCCCGGGAAAATTAAACTTTAAAAAAAACCCGGCTTCTGCTGCTGCTGCCGCCGCTGCCGTGGCCGGCAATAGCAGCAATATCGCAAGTCCCGCGGGCTCCCCCCCACCCGGCAGATCCCTTCCTGCTTGCCTGCCAGTTCTCCGCTTCGGCTTTCAGAGCCGCGAAGGGAGAGCTTCTCCCTCGTGACTCTGTTAAGCCCGCTGGGGCAGATGGGAAATTTCCCATCTGCCCCGGCGAGCTTAACAGAGTCGTGAGGGAGAAGTTCTCCCTTCGCGGCTCTGAAAGCCGAAGCGGAGAGCTGGCAGCATTGGCAGGCAAGCAGGAAGGGATCTGCCGGGTGGGGGGGAGGCCGCGGGACTTGCGATATTGCTGCTATTGCCGGCCACGGCAGCGGCGGCAGCGGCAGCAGAAGCCGGGTTTTTTTTTTTCCCCCTATGCATCGCGGGCCGCACAAGGGTCTCTCGCGGGCCGCGTGTTTGAGACCCCTGGTCTAATCAGAGAAAGCATTATGTCATCCCTAATCAAACAGCCCCTAGTAGAGTGCTTAATCCAAAACACCTGAAGAGTGCAAGGGAGGAGCTGCAATCTAAGCCCTTTAAAACTAGAAGGGAATCTTCAGGAAGACATAACCAGATGGAGAAGGAGAAGGGGAATCAGAAGGAGAATGAGAACCAGAACAGCAGGAAGAACAACCGGAACCTGAAGGAACAAGGACAAGGAAGCAGACGGTCCAAGAGAGGAGCTCGGAGGAGTAACTATGCCTGGAGAGATATCTGGGGAAAAGATCCATCAGAGGACTGGAGAAAGCCAGAGGTCTGTAGATCCACAGCCAGGGACCCTCAAGCAACACCTAGGAAGAGGTCTGTTGCAGCTAAGGAGGAAAGGAGCCCAAATACCTCTTGGAGGACATCTGGAGATAAGATCCTGAGGTCCAGAGATACCAACTCGAGGACAGGACACAAAAGCTCTATTGCATACTGGCCAGAATACCAGAAGAAGCAGCCTGACGCTTGCCTTGATTCAGGTAGGAACTGTGAACGTTTCTCTAGCTTTGAGCAGTGCAAACAGCAGGGAAACAGTTTCTCTCCGTATAGAGGTCAGTTCCTAAAGCCCTCTGAGTCAGACGGAGAAACTGAGTCTATGCACTATCAGGAGCAAGGTTTAATATCTGATGAAGAGGATAATTATATGGACTGTTCTTTGAGTAGGTTGTTATTTTAGGAAAATCCTAAATATAAGAGAAAAACATCAAAAGGAAACATTCTAAATGTTGGCTTCCCATAAAGTTTTGTTGAAAAGAAAAAGCTTTGTTGAAAAGTTTGCACATGTGCTGAAATCAAGCTACTGATTGCAGTTAATTGTCACCTGTTGGTGGAGAGCCCCAGCACAAGCCGTGCACACGTGGGTTTTAAAAGTTCTTTTCTGTATGGAGAAAGTGAGCATTGTTTTTGTATAAAGAAGTTTCCCTCTTTGATTTGTTTTTCCCCCAGCACTGCTAAGGAGTTTATTAGCAGTGGCTGAAAGAAGCCTTTCTGTTCCATAAAGGACTTTGATTCTTATTTGCATAAGACATTTCAGTTGCCTTATTTAATGAATAAACCCTGCAGAGGTTATCTGGATGGTGTTACCAAGCATATCTGTGTGTGGGATATTCACCCCATAAATAAATTCTAATTTTGCCTTACACTCGACCAACTACAAGAGTCTTCATTATTTTAAAAAGGCAAGCTTTGTGTGTGAATGGACTTCAATAGCCACAATCCTTTGCAAGACAGTTAATTTACATACTTGCCAAGACGATGGTTCCTTCATAACAAGCACCCCCTTTTACAGGTTTCAGTTTAATTTTTGTCTATATATTTCTCTTTTTGTTTTATGCTCATTTATTGATGAAGGTTCCCACTAGCACTCCTTGTGGCCTTGGGCAAGTCACTTAACCCTCCATTGCCTCGGAAGAAAGGCCTGGCAATCTATTTCCGGTGACACTGCCAAGAAAACCCAGGAGCTTCTGGGTCGCCAGGAGTCAGGACTGACTCGAAGGCACACATTGCATTGCATTTGCATTGATGAAGACCTGTCTGTATTGTGTGTGTGTGTGTTTGTGTGTACAACCAATGCTGCGTATTCCGTCAATATATAATTTTTGCTTAAGAATTTGTAGAAGTCTTGCTTGTTCAGTTTGCACATTGCCCTCTCTGCAATTTTTTGGGGGACAGGAGGTGGAGTAAGAGTGGGGTGGGGTGGGGCAGGGGCGTGGAAAGGGCGGGGTAGGTGGGCATGGGCAGAGTGTGACTAGCCACAGGTGGTGGGTTTTTCTCTTTCAAAAAGTTGGCAGCCCTATCTATGGCCCCTCATTATCTTTCCTCTCTTATCTCACCCTACATCCTCCTCAGGAACTCTGCTCCTTTGACTCTTCACTAACACTGCCAACTGCAGACTTCATTCATTCCACCTTGCTGGTCGATATGCCTAGAACAATCTACCTGAGTTGGTACATCAGGCTCCTTTTCTAGCCCTATTCATATCCAGGCTAAAAGCTCACCTCTTCGAGGCTGTTTTTGGATCCTGATGCCTCTCTCTCTCTTGTTCACCACTTAGGTGTATCTTACCATGCTCTATTCTCCAGTTTTTGTGACCTTCATCTTGATTAGATTGTAAGCTCTAATGAGCAGGGACTGTCTCTTATATCTGTATGTATGGTGCTGTGTATGTTTCATAGCACTATACAAATGATAAGGAGAAGGAGTTAGATATTGTACAAGGAAAGATAAAGTGTACATTATCAGCTACGTGTGAAAGCACATTTTAGATAGGACATGGAGATCAGAATTAAGACGTCCTAAAAGTCTGATGCTATTTTAAGAACGGCTCTGCTAAATGTTGAGTAATTTATAAAATACATAGCCACATGAACCAGGAGGAGCCATTTTAGAAATATACACATGGGAAATAAGGATGGAAGAAACTGAGCACTTAAACATGTAAGTGCTGGCATCTCAGAACATGTACATTTAAAATGTTGGCACTTACACATGTATCTAAACTATTTTGCAAAGGGAGACAGGCAGATGCTGTTACGCAACTACAGAAGACCCATCTTTAGGACATTTCACTTTGGAGGGGGATATCACCCATGTTCCCTCCAATATAAGGAGAGGCAGAGAGAGAACCTTTTCCATACCTACCGATGTCAGGGAACAGGTGTAAACCTGGACTGGGCAATTTTGTGCTTTACAAGTGGATGTGATTTATACATTTATGTCGCCATACTGGCATGTATAAATTGTGAATAAGGCTTCTAAAAGAATCCCCTAAATTAATACTGGAGTTGTCTCTAGAAAAAAGAAACAAACCCCCAATTGTGAATCCTTGCATTGAATCTGGACTCTGCGCTTTAATTTACAAGTATGTGGTGTGGGGAGACCATGAAGGAGCATTGGATCTTTAAATGCAGCAGTATCATAATTCAGAGGTAGATGGCACAGTATTTTTATGGCATCAACGATTTAAGATTGTCTAGATCCCGAATATTATCATTACTTAAACTGGTTCATTGTTTCCAGCATCTGTTTGGTATATCATGAGGCATTTCGTATTCTCATTGGGTATCACAAAGAAATATGTTTGAACCTGAAATCTATGAATTACCAAAGATGGACCCAATCAATGCAGATAGGTTGGCTGAATATTGTCCCCCAGTGGGTGTCTGTGGGATGGTCTACCCTGAACTGTAAAGATATCATAGTTCTGTAATATACCATATCTACACTTGGTAACTCGTATGCATGACACGTTCATAATGGCAACTCACAACACAAGCTACACTAGAATGAACCGTGATTTTTCTAGCACAGAAGCTGTAGTACATAGAGGTCATTCACTCTCCTCTTTCATGCCATAGACAAAGCAGGAAAACTGGCAGACTTGTGTTGTCTATCATACCTAGTACTAAAGAAAGCCTGGCATCCATGAAGTATGGGAAAGCCTTGTTGTTAAGTGCTGGTAAGTGAGGGCTCACTCCTGGTAACCCTGTGCATTGTAGTTGTCACAAAATGCGACATGAAATAGAATCTCAGGCCTTTTATCACACAGAAAGTCTACAGCACCTGCTATTCCAAGGCGATCTCCCATGATGTACCAACTAGGCCCAACTCTGCTTAGCTTCCGAGATCAGACAAGACCAGGCTCACTCAGGGTAGCGTGGCCACCATCAAGCCTTATTGACAGAAATATATATTAACAAAACATGCAAGTGTTTTGCAGCTGTCTTCTCTTCTCAGTCATGTGGTAGAAACCAACCAGGTCCTTGTCTGTCTTTCTTGTTGCTGCTATTGGGGTGTTGACTGTGTGGGTCCTCTGCGGTCAAAACAATCACCTACACGGACCAATCACATGATTTTAAGACTCTAGAATTCAGTCACCTTTCATCTTATTTTTTGCATAGTTTTTTAAAAGAATAATTTGATTACTTCGAAATCTGACTCTGAAACATGGTACATCCTTAAGTAAATATATATAAAGAGAGAGAGAGAGAGAGAGAAACAGATAATATTATTCAAACTGATTCAAACTTGAACTTAATTAAGAAAGAGTTCAGTATGGTCAGTTTAGTAAAAACTGTACTATATCATCATGTCATAATGCTATAATGCTCCCTAGAATATATGTATTCTGTTCTCCTACACTGACTAGTTACATTAGTCATCACTAGTTCAATGAATTAACTCAATGCAACTTGAGAAGCTATTAGTCTTTTGTAGCCCAACGGCTATTCTTTTTAAGCATCTCTGCATTGGTGGACACCAATGGGTTTCTCCATTGTGCCCCTGAACAGGGAGAACAGTGATTAGCTGCTCCATAGAAACCTAATTAACTGATTAAAGAAAATGTGCAAAGTAGATCAAAGCTCCTGGGGCATACAGGCATTGGGCTGCAACAGCAGCTACGATTTGATTGTGTGAGAGGATAAAACAATGCATTCACACAACACACGTCAGCTGTCTCTCCCTCCCCCCTCCCCCCATTGCAAAAACCATCTTAGGTCACAATAAAGACCACCCTTTTCTAAAGGACTGAAGAAGGTTCTATTCATTTCTCTTTGCGAAAACACAAGGAGAAAATGCCATGACTACAGCAGCATGTGTTCCATCAAGACATGGCCGTCTCAAACTTCCTACACAAGACTTTGGTAACAACTTTAGTGGGCTGTTCTCTTCCACCTCCTCTGTGCCATTCACAGCTAGCTCAACTGGCAATTATTCCAGTCAGTTCTTACCATGCGAACTTCAAAGCAGGACCTTCCACAGTCAATTCCACTATGCTCTGTGGAGCCATAACTTTTGTCTGTTCATCAAACCATTTGCAGAGTTAAGAAACTCTGTCTGAAAACTCCCTTTAATCATTTCATATCCTTTGTGGTCCATTGAGTTTTATATTTTTTGTTTCATCGTTATCCCTATACCCCGTTGCCATTTATTTCTGGAAAGATGGGAGAAAAGAAAGAAGAGTCGTATAAGCAGATGTTATTCCAAGAACTGGTGGAACCCCATGGGGCAGGTATACTGATGTTTTTTTTTTCTTATGGCATCCACATTTTATCTATGGCACATTTTACTGGTACATCCAAGTCCTAATTTAATCAGCAGTCTTTAATTCAGCTCCTTAAACCGGAAGTACAACCGCATATCTAGCAATAGTTATGCAAAGTAGTGGTAAAGAAACTTGGCGAAAGCTGGTAATCCATACTATAGCAAAAATGGCAAATTACCAGGCATTCTTTCTCTAAAACAATCCTATCATACTTATTATGAGGTGAGAACATGGATGAGAGGCCTGTGGTATTTTCTTAATACTATAGTCCTCACCATTTATTAGCTAACACTTTAACAGCATCTAATTTTGTTTGGCCTGATGGTTGAGACCCCTGAGTTCAATTCCCAGGCCAAGGGTGAGGATATTATAGAGGTTGCACTTCCAGACCCTTCTCAGACATCATGTAGCAAAAGCGCCTAGAAACCAGATCAGACCAGAATGAACAGACAGATGATGAAATGCAAACAAGGGAAGCTAGCAAATTTGGCAATATGGTAATGGGTGATTTCAATTACCCCAATATAGACTAGGCAAATTTCACATCAGGATATCCTAGGGAAGTAATGTTTCTAAATGAAATCAATGACCTGTTCATGGAGCAGCTGATTCAAGAACCAGTAAGAAAAGCAGTTATTTTATACCTAGTCCTTAGTGGTACACACATGTGAGGTAATGGTGTTGATGGTTCTTGGTAACAAAGATCATAACATAATCAAATCTGACTTAACTGTTGGCAGGATACTTAGGAAAACTACTGAATTAGCATTTAGTTTTCAAAAGGGAGACTATGATAAAATGAGCAAAATGGTTATTAAAACTAAAAGGAGCAGCTGCAAAGTTTAAAGAGCTGACATCAGGCATGGATATTGTTACAGGACACTTTTCATACCCTGACTCCTTGATGTAAATAGTAATCTTGTACATAGTTTCTCCTGTTATCCTGTTATCCAAGTTGATCTTCCTGTTAACTGTAAAACCCAGATATTTGTATCTTGTCTGAGGTCTTTTGTTACATGTAAACCGCGCTGATAACGAATAGTGCGGTATATAAAAAATGTTAATAAAAATAAATAAATAAATAAAATAGCATCATGGAAGCCAAGACTAGATGTATTCCACCATCCACGCACTGAAGAAGGCCAAATGACTGCCAACATAGTTAAAAGGAGAGATAAAATAATTGTTATAGCCAAAATAATATCTTTTAGAAAATGGAGAGTGAATCCAAATGAAGAAAAGAGTAAAAATACAAGCACTAGCAAGTTAGATGAAAAGTACTGAACAGATGGGTAAAAAGAGAATTTGAAAAGAAGCTTGTTGAAAAGACAAAATTCATAATAAAACTTTTTTCAGGTACATTTGAAGCAAGAAGCCTGTGAGGGAGTTGGTTGGACCATTAGATGAGCGAGGGATAAAATGAGAACAATAAAATGAGAACACGAGGGAGGAAAAGGCCATAATGGAAAGACTAAATAAATTATTTGCTTTGGTCTTTACTGAGGAGAATGTGAGATATCCAGCAGGAAAAGGGAGGTGACAGTGCCTCTGTACAAGTCTCTGGTGAAACATCGTGCCAAAGTTGGAGTACCTTATGCAAATCTGGAGACTGTACAATCAAAAGTATATGAACAGGATAGTCAGTCCATAGGGCAGCTTACTAATATGTTCTGTGGTCTTCATCATAAAGCATATGAGAACAGACTTAAAGATCTCAATATGTACAGTTTTGAAGAGAGAGATGATATGATAAAGACATTTAAATACCTCCATGAAATAAATGCATAGGAAGTGGGCCTCTTTCAGTTGAAAGGAATCTCTGGAATGAGAGCTGATAGGATGGGGTGAAAGAGGATAGACTCAGAAGTAATCTAAGGAAATATTTCTCTAAAGAAAAGATGGTAGGCATGTGGATCAGCATCTTGTAAGAGGCAATGGTGAAGACAAGAATTGTATCCGAATTCAAGAAGGCATGTGACCAGCACAGGGGATTTCTGAGAAAGTAGGAAGAGACTGTAGAGTTTAGTAGTTGCTATATATGGGAAAACTATACAGGCCATATGATCTTTATTTGCCAACATTTTCTATGTTTTTATGGAAATTATGATTCCTCAAAATTATCACTATACAATATATCAAAATTTCAGGCAACCTGGAAGACAAAATAGTGGAAATTGACAAGCTAAGGAGTAGCAGATGGTATATACCCCAGGGTATTAAAAGAACTCAAAACTGAAATTAGAGAACCACTATCGATAATTTATAACTGACCACTAAAATTCTCTCAGGGAGCTACAGATTATAGGGTGGCCAGTATAATGCCAGTTTTTAAAAAGCCTTTCGGTGACCTAGGATATTACAGATCATTGAACCCGACATCAGTGTTAGGCAAAATGGTAGACATTTTTACACTTCCGATCTAGCTGGCGAGGTGAGCAGACATGGTTGAGCGGGGCTCTCTCAACTCCCCACAAACACCACCAATTGAACCTGGTCCACCCCCCAAACACAAGAACACTCTGGGAGCTATAAGGGGTGAAATTGAAAACTATACCTGTAGAACGCACGGCAGGAAAGACAAACGCGCAGGCGCCATCGCCCAGCTCCTCCATGGCAAGCGATGTGGAAGAAAATGGGCCGGAGTTAGAATCTGACTTTGCTATAGTGTTGAAGGAGATTTGTGCCGCAAAAAAAGGACTCTATGCTAACAAAAATGGAAGTAATGTTTGGCATGTTGGAAGTCCGGATGGATGAGGCTGAGACCAATATAGCAGCGATGGACGATGCTCAACACTGCGTAACTAGTGAGCTGACATGCTTGCAGAAACAGGTGACCTGGATGGGGGAGAAGTTAGAGGATCACGAAAATAGAAACTGAAGGTCCAATTTGTGAATTTTCAGATACTAGAAGGGGTAGAAGGATCAGACCCAATGGCATTCATGAGGCGGCTCCTGCAAGAATGCTTCCCCAGCTGTCCGGCTCTAGGAAAATATGAGCAAGAAAGAGCGCACCGCAAGCTTCGCCCCTGCCAGACAGTGAAGCAAGACCCAGAGCATTTCTAGTTAAAATGCTGAGGTTCCCTGACAGGGAGTTCATTATTCGTGAGGTCCATAAAACCGGACATGAAGAATATCAGGGCTGGAGGGTGTTTGTATTTCCAGACCTGGCCTCTGAGACGGTGAAGCGCTACCAAGCACTATTGCAATGTAGGGTACACGTATCTCAGCAAGGCATCAAAGCAGCTATATGGTACCCTGCAAAAGTAATAACAGTGATAAATGGGGTTCGAAAATTTTTCCTAACACTGGACGCGGTTGAGAAGTAGCTGGCAGGATACAGAATGAACTGTAGCCCAGACAGCACATACAAGACTAATGGAGCAACGGAGAAACCTGCAGAGCAGCGGAAATCACCCTGACTGTAACAGGAGCACACTAACACCCAGGTGGAGGGAGAGACACCAGTGGATCAAGCGGCCGGAGAAGAGGTACCAACATTGGATGGAGAGGATGCTAGAGGATCAGAAAAACTGATTTCCTGGCAGACGTTTCTGGAGATAGTTAAGGAGGGCGCCATAAAAGAAAGCATTATAAGTATACTTTGCTCTGTTACCCCTTTTTAACATGTACGGGCAGGAGTCTACACAGCGGAGATACAGAGAGAATGTAAGATGAAGGAGACGTGAGGATCAGAGTGAATGGAAGCTGAGTTGCTGTGGAGGAGTGGCAAGGAGAGGGGAGATAATCCTGTAGTAACAGAGGGGGGAGGCAGGAATGGGAAATGGCGGGAATGTGAATTTTGTTGTTTGTAGGAGGGGTATGGAAAAGTCAAACGCGAGTCTGGGGAAGTCAAAAGAGGAAAAAAGGAGAGAATGATGGTCAAGAGGTAGGGGTATGGGTAAGGGGATGGGGTAGGGAGGGCTCTGTGAAGAAGTGCTGCTGTGTGGGGATGGAGTGGTGGAGAAGACGGATGAATGCAAGGACCAGAATTAGGATGAGGAAGGAAAAAAGACTGAATATAATATAAATGGGATACAGGGGCCAATAAAGCAGAAAAGAGTACTGGCAGTGGCTATGAACACATGCACACAGATAAATTGTTGCTACGAGAAACTCACTTAGACTCTGAACATGGGAAGCTGAAGTCAAAAGGGTACCTTTTTTACAGAGTGACTACTGGAATTTCAAAAGGTGGCAAAGGGAGAATGGATAGTGGAGGGGATAGGAATGGAGTAACGGGGGCGTTAGACCGGGCAAATTACAATCGGAAGACCCATGGGCGGGAGAGGAAGGAGTTGAGGGAAATGGTGCAGGCCTGGGACCTGGTAGACCTTTGGCGCTAAAGGAACGGTGCCAGTAGGGAGTACAGTCATCACTCTTTGAGCACAGACACATACTCCCGCATAGACAATATTTTCATGTGATGAGCGCAAGAGGGGAGGTTTGATGAAACAACAATTGTGCCGGCAGATCATGGGATGGTGGAAATGAGATGGATTTCAAGCTACCAGGTAGGAGGGTCAAGACACCTCAGGTAGAAAATGAATGTACATCTCTTACGACGTGAGGAGGTGTCCCAGAAAGCGAAAGCGACATGGCGACAGTATATAGAGGCAAATGACAAGGGCGATGTAGCAGATGGAGTAGTATAGGATGCAGGGAATGCCTTCCTCCAAGGAATTTTGATACAAATAGCCACACAGAAGAGAAAAGAGTGAGAAAGAGAATGAGATCAGCTCCCGGCACTAATAACCAAACCGCAAAAGGAACACTCTAGTAAGGGAACGTGGAAAACTGCACAGGAATTGGGAGTAGTTAGGGCTAAACTGCAGGCACTGGAAATCTATTCCTGCTCACCAAGCGATGTTACCAAGACCAAGCAAATAGAGCGAGATGACGATTGGCATGGCAACTTAAAAAATAGAGGTCGGAGGGGGGGAATCCAAGATGGCGACACGCAGCGTTTAGGCTCCTGACTGACCTTTCCTGATGGGACGAAAGAGGAAGGTGAAGCGCGATTTGCAGCCCCAGGCTTCCGTGCAGACCTCGACTCCGGTTACAGGACCATTGGATTCCTTTGTATATTGTCATCTTGAGCCGCAGCCAGCAGCAGGAGACGGTAGCTCAGCTGGAGAGTGCTTGGGGCTGGGTAGCTCGGCGTCTCCCTCGAGCAGCGACCTTACGCCCCCGGAAGTTCATCGGGTCTCGAAGCAGCCCTGCCCAGAGTCTGCTCGGTGCAGCGTGGAGATATTGGCCTCTCCTATGTTGGAAGCCCTTGAATCCTCATTGGGGCCGCGTGTGCCTAGCATGTTGGAGGGAGTTCTTCCCTCGACGGGGCAGGATGTTGAAGCAGCGCTAGAGACCGGGAGCATCGCTGTGGCATCTGGAAGTGGCGCCAGTACTCCCCCTCCTGGAAGCCTTCGACCCTGTGGAGTCTTGCCGGGTGTTCAACAGGGCTCTGCTTTTTCCTTTTCCCTGCCACGGCCGGATCACTTTACCTTGGAGTCGATATGGACTGCCATTAACCATCTAGGGGAAACCTTTGTATCCCAGAATAATGTGATACAGAAGCAGGTTGTATTAAATTCTACTAGTTTTGTTAAAATGGAGCAGGATTTGAATTTAATGAAAGTAAAGTTGGATGAGGTTTCTGAAAAGAATAATCAGTTGGAGACTCTATCTGAGACATTTATTAAGGACTCCAATCAGATGAAAATCAGATTAGAGAACTTTTCTAAGTTTAGCCAATCTTTGGTTGGTCAATTTTCCCTGTGTACCTACTATTCCTGCAAAAGAAATGTTAAAAAAATATTTGGTTGAGAGCTTGGGGGTCCCTGTGGACTCCTGTCCTCCCATTGTAAAGGCATACTACCTTCCTACAGCTCAGAAGGCCTCAGTTTCTACTGGGGCAGCCGGGTCTGTACAATTAGATGAGCTTAATATTTCTGAGTTATTGGAAAGTTCAGATGCAACTTTAGTGAAACCGGCTACCTGTTTAGTCACCTTTGCATTGGTTTCTGACCATGAGTGGCTGTTTTGGCTTTTTTTTAGGAAAAGGAACTTTTTATTTAAGGGGTGTCTTGTCCGTATTTTTTCGGACCTGGCTCGGGAAACTAGGCGGCGCAGGAGTGAGTTTTTAATACTGCGTCCCCGGCTTCTCCAGCTTGGGGGTTCATTTTTCCTGAAGTACCCATGTAAATGCTTGGTAAAACTTCAGGGTAATTCTTATATTTTTCTTTACTCCTCTCAGTTACTCTCCTTTATAAATTCGAGGGTACCAGTTGGGGGTGAATGAGTGAGCTCTTTAGATGCTTAGTCTATTTGGCTGTTTCTGGTTGTGAAATTTCCTTTGTATATTCTGAGTATATTCTTTCCCTCTTCCTGGATTCCCTGTATAGTGGGCTATTGGAGGGGTTCTCTTTGTGATTATTGCTGTTAATTTATTTCCTTGTTGTGCTATGTATTTTCTGAAGTTTCCCCCATTACTAAGCAAGTGATATGTTTGAAAAACAATAAAAAATAAATTAAAAAAAAAAAAGAGGGCGGAGAGAATGGTGGGAAGTGCCGGTACAAGATGTATGGGGTATTTGTAGAGAGTTCAGGATCTTTTATGAGTCCCTGTACACATCAGAGTGTACAGCAGAAGAAATGATGGTGGTGGAGTTTCTAAAGACTTTGTCACTGCCTAGACTGGAAAGGGGGGGGGCAGAAGGGTTAGGATCATAGAGGAGGCGGTCAAGACAGTGATAAGGATGCTGCCAAAGGGTAAAGCAGCGGGAGAAGATGGTTATCCGTCGGAATTTTATCACCTTATGAAAGAGCAGGTAGCATCCCTTCTGGCAGGAGTATTCTCGGGTTCTCTGGAAGGCAAACCCCTCCCGGCATCTATAGCCCTTGCAAATATAATTGTATGGCCAAAAGAGGGAAAGCCCAAAGAGCTACAGACCCATTGCCTTAATCAACAAGGACGCAAAGCTCTTTGCAAAAGTGATGGCTCGTAGAGTAGAGGGTATCTTACCTAGACTGATCCACCTGGATCAGACGGGCTTCGTTAAAAGGATGGGCAATTGCAGATAATCAGTCCAATGCAGAAAGCCGGTGCTAGACCCGTGCTGGATCGATTTTTTTTAATGTTCCTGACAACACACACATGCAGGAAGGTTAGGGTATGCAGATGCCCGCTGCAGTAACCATGTATATGCAAATGAGCCACCGCAGCATTAAACTGGGAGAGCAAGCCAAACACATGTGCACAAGAAGTCTGTGCTTGTTTGGCTTGTTCTCCAGGCACCGCGTGGCTAATTTGCATTTTTTTTTGTTACTTGGGGGAGATTTCATATTTCTTTGGGTTCGGGGGTTCAAGGGCTGCTAGACCTCCAGGTAAATTTTACTTTATTTTTCTTTGCTTGGGGGGTGATTTCACTTTTAAATTGGGTTGGGGGTGGGGGATTCAAGGGCAGATCCTGCAGTAAAACGTTTGGCGCAATGGCTGGTTGCAAAATCCTCTACACCTATCTCTGCATTGGGCATAGCCATGATTTGCATACCAGCCCAGCTAATTAAAATACATTTGAATGATTAGGATTCATTGAAATAAATTTAAATATACGTGGCGTTAACTGGACGCAGGGCCGGCCCGTCCATTGAACAAGAATGTTTTTTGCACAGGGCCCCGCGTTTCAGGGGGCCCCGCGCAAAGAACATTCTGCTTTTTTTTTTATTACATTTAAAAACAAAAACCTGGCTCTAGCTGCTGCCGCTGCCGCGTCCGTCGCAGCAGCGGCAGAATGGCGTGTCCCGCGGGGCCCCTTCTCCTCTTCGAGCCCTCTGCAAGGGCTTTCAGATTCGCGAAGGGAGAGTTGTGCTCCCTCGCGTCTCTGTAAAGCCCGCAGGGGCTAATGGGAAATTTCCCATCAGCCCCTTTAGACGCGAGGGGCTGATGGGAAATTTCCCATTAGCCCCTGCGGGCTTTACAGAGACGCGAGGGAGCACTCTCCCTTCGCGAATCTGAAAGCCCTTGCAGAGGGCTCGACGTGGAGAGGGGGCCCCGCGGGACACGCCATTCTGCCGCTGCTGCGACGGACGCGGCAGCAGCTAGAGCCAGGTTTTTGTTTTTAAATTTGCCGGAAGGGAAGGGAAGGGAAGGGGGGGGGGGCTGATGGAGGCTGTCTGGAAATGGGGTGATGGGGGGTTAGGACTGGAAATTTGCAAGGGGGGGGGTTAGGACTGGAAATTTGCAAGGGGGGGGTTAGGGCTGGAAATGTGCAGGGGGGGGGGGGTTAGGACTGGAAATGGGCTGGGACTGATGGAGGCTGACTTGATATGGGCTGGGGGGGGGGGGGTTAGGACTGTAAATGGGCTGGGAATGATGGAGGCGGACTTGAAAAGGGCTGGAGGGGGGGTTAGGACTGGAAATGGGCTGGCGCTGATGGAGGCTGACTGGAAATGGGCTGGGGAGGGGTTAGGACTGGAAATGGGCTGGGGGGGGTTAAGACTGCTAATGGGCTGGGGCTGATGGAGGCTGACTGGAAATGGGCTGGGGGGGTTAAGACTGGTAATGGGCTGGGGGTTGATGGTTGCTGACTGGAACTGGGGTGATGGGGGGTTAGGACTGTAAATGGGCTGGGGGGGGTTAAGACTGGTAATGGGCTGTGGGCTTATGGGGGCTGTCTGAAAATAGGGTGATGGGGGTTAGGATTGCTAATGGGCTATGGGGGGGGCGCCAGGACTGCTAATGGGCTATGGGGGCGCTAGGACAGGAAAAGGGCTGATGGGGAGGGTTAGGACTTGAGGTGGGCTGATGTGGTTAGGACTAGTAATGGGCTGTGGGCTGATGGGGGGGGGTTAGGACTGGCAATGGGCTATGGGGGGCTGACTGGAAATGGGCTGATGGGGTTAAGACTGGAAGTGGGCTGATGGGGGGTTAGGACTGGTAATGGGTTATAGGGGGGGCTTTAAACTGAAAATGGGTTGATGGGGGGCTAGGACTGGTAATGGGTTGGGGGATTGCTATGACTGGAAATGGACTGAGTGGACGGGGAGGCTTGAACTGCAAATAGCTGATGGGGAGGGAGTTTGGAATGGAAATGGGCTGTGAGGGAAGGGAGCTAGAACTGAAAATGGGCTGATGGAGCAGCTAGGATAGGACTGGAAATGGGCTGTTGGGGGGAGCTAAGATTGGAAATGGGCTGTGGTGGGGGCTTGAATTGAAATGGACTCAGGGAGGGGCTAGAACTGGAAGTAGGCTCCGGGGGGCCCTGGACTGGAATTGGGCTGAGTGGAGGGGAGCTAGGATTTGACATGGGCTGATGGTGGGGCTAGGAAATGACTAGACATGGGCTGATGGGGGGCTAGGATTGGAAATGAGCTGATGAAGGGACTCAGACTGAAAATGGATGGGGGAGCTAGGACTGGAAATGGGTTGATGGGGGGCTAGGACTGGAAATGGGCTGATGCAGGGACTAGAAGGGAATGGATGCTGGGTGAGACTGGAACTAGAAGGGAGCTGATGTTGGGGGAGGATTAGAATGGGATGGGGCTGGGAGAGTAAAATGGAGAGGGGAAAAATATTTTGTGTGGGAGGGATGAAAAATCTACAATTGGCCGGGTATTGGGAGAGTAAGTGGGGATTGAGGATGGAGGGGTAAAATTTGTGTGGATGAAATAAGAATGAGGAAAGAGCAAAAGGATAAAGATTAGTATGTTAAAGCAGATGTAGAGAGAGAGGATGGAAAGAAAACTAGAAGAGAGAAGAAAGGACAAATGGACAGCAGACGATGGAGAGTTAGCAGAAAACATGAAGAAACCAGAAGAAAGTGGCTGGAGCAATTGCAACTGAAAAAAAATGCACAAAAGGTAGAAATATATCTCTTTATTTTGAATTTATTAACTGGAATATGAAAGTTCTGGGAAATGTGCATCATTAACGTCTGCGCTTTGTTTGGTACAAGAGGAAATTGATATAGTTTTATTTCTACAGTGTTGTTGTACATTCCAAGTTTGGCTTTTGGGGTTCCCAGTTTAAATTATTGCCTTCCTGTTTCTAAATTGCGATTCCTTGTTTGGTGATGGTCTATGTTCTGCATGTGTAACTGAGCTGAGGTATTCTGTTTATGTAATTCCTATTTGACATTGCCACTTGTTCTCTTTCCCCAGTATTCTCTGAAATGTACTGGTTTAATATTTGCAGTGTTTCCTTTTGATAGGTAGGGACTGGTGCTTTGTGAGTCCTGGTAATGCTGTCAGGATACAGCGGGTTTGCTATGGGTTCTAAATGGGCAGCGTTTGTAGTAGTTCCTAATGTGCCTGGCGGTTGGCACTGGATTATAGTAATGTAGAAATCTTTTAGTCTTTCTTTATCCATACACTCATTAAGAGACATGTTTACTAAAAGTTAGTGTATGGTAACATTATGCAAATATTTATGCAAATAAGGCCACTTATGCAAATGAGGCCCCGCACCGAGTCTCCGCACATGGCCCCGCACCCCCCTTGGGCCGCCCCTGACTGGACGCTAGTTTTTCCATCCGCGTTTACGTCTATTTCCTGCATTTTAAAGAATTGTAAAATGTGCTTAAAGCCCGTGCTAGCTTTCTGCATCAACCTGAATGTTAGAAGAGCAGTGAATCTAGTATACCTACTCAAAACAAACAGGAGCTGGCACTATGCGTAGCGCTAGATGCTGAAAAGGCATTTGATAATGTGGAGTGGGAGTTTTTATTTGCTATGTTGGAAAAACTGAATCTTGATAGAGGGTACATAGGGGGTTCAGGCCTTATATACGAACCAATGGGCCATGGCGATTCCTTCTGTTTGGTGGTGAGAAATTTAGAAGCAGGGTATCTAAAGGTTTGAACCCGAAACGCAGGACTGTGTCGTCTTTCACCCGTTTTAAAGCTTTATCGCCTTTTTTGCAGTTAAGTTGAAATACCATTATTTGGTCATGTAAGCTATTTTGACCGTGGTGTTTAAACTGCTTTGTGTTGATTAAAAAGGACTCATATTCACTTGTGCCTTAGCTTTATAAATGTGGGCTTAGACAAGGTGTTTTGGTCCGACAAACAAATATTTTTCTTGAGGGGAATTGGTTCTTTGTGTTCACTGTTTTTGTGTTCATTGGATTTGGGGCTTTGTGAACTTTTATGCCCAAGGGGTTGGTTTTTTGCCGTTTTGTGTTTGGACCTACTTATATACGAACCGGCAAGCCAGGGTAATGGTCAATGGGGATAGCGCAGAGATCTTTTATCACATGGAACACAGCAGGGATGCCCACTTTCCCCTCTATTATTTGCCATTGCCACTGAGGTATTTGCAGCATGAGCCCGACAAAACCCAAATATCAGACCGATTCAGGATGGGAAGGGGAAACATAAAATAACACTCTACGCGGAAGACATGTTAGTGTACCTGACCCATCCGGAGGAGTCGCTCCCACACTTATTAAATGAAATAGATCTCTTTTCTTGCCTATTGGGGTTTTGGGTAAACCTGGGCAAGACCGAAGCCATGAGCCTGGGGGGGGGGGGGGCTATCGCGCTCATCTCTCCCTAATTTTCCGTTTAGGTGGGCAACAGAGAAGATAAAATATTTAGGTGCGCATCCGTCGCAAGACACTGCAGATTTATTTTGGTTGAATTATACAACCCTGATGCAAGGAATTGAAAAAGATCTCATAAACTGGAAGGGGCTCCATTTGGTCTGCATGGGGAGAGTAACAGCTCTTAAATTCCTTTTTCTGTTTGAACAGCTCCCTATAGTAGTGCAGGGAGCACTGCTGCTCCAGTGGGAGAAGACTAACAAAATTTGTATGGGGAGGAAAAAAGGTTAAAATAGGAGTAAAACAGCTAATTCGATGCAAAGAAAGCAGGGGAATTAATTTTCCAGATTTAAGGCGCTATTACAAAGCAGCAGTGATTAAGGCGCTACAGACATATTACTACCAAATTGAAGGGGCCCAGTTGCTGGGGCTAGAGCATCAGGTGCTGAGACCACATTCAGTCTTTGAGAAGATAGCAGGGATAGGGGAGCAGGGGAGAAGGGGGCGGAAGGGACAAGGATAGAAGATGGTGCAATGAGACACCCACTTCTAGGACCCCTGATCAGGATGGGGAAAAGGTGTGTCCGGGAAGGGTTTATCCACACAATAGTGGCTGACTGGGCATGGCTACATGATTTTCACCCTTTCCACACTCCGGCTTTTAAAAGCTTTTTGAGGCTAGTGGAAAAGAAGGGGTTGGAACATTTGCTGTTTGGAAGGATCCGTGAGGGTGCATGACGACGAGTGTTTTAAAGGCCAAATTAGGTGAAAAAGTCCCATTCTTTCCATACTTTCCGGTCCGCTATTTTCTTCTGACTGAGGGACACCAAAGCGCTATACAAAGAACACCGACAGAGTTAGGAATGGTGCTGTTCAAGGGAAAGGCTAGCAAAGTGTTACTGTCGAGGGTTTATAAGAGTTTTGAAACAGCGATGGAGGGCAATGCCCCATTTCATGTTCAAGGGTGGCACAAATGGAGTGGGCAGCAATAGGAGGAGAGGGAGTGGGAAGAAATACACAAAGGCATTAGTAAATGATCCTTAGTGATCTCCTCGCGACAGACTCAACTCCAGATATTACATAGGGAACTTGGGAAAGTTGGGCAGATGGGGAACGAGAGGTGCTGGCAAGGATGTGAAGCGGTGGGGACTTTCTGCCATATGTGATAAGAATGCCAGGTGTCCCAGAAATATTGGGCTGATGTTTTCCAGGAGATGGGAGAGATTTTGGCAAAGGTAGTGCCACAGGACCCTATGGTGATTCTTTTGGACCATGGGAAAGTGGGCATCAAGGAGCTAGAGAAATATAAACAGTGGCTCCACCATAAACTACTGCTGGCTGCTAGGGTCACGTTGGCCTGGAGATGGAAGTGCCCGATGGGCCCATCTAGAGTGGATTGGAGAATAAAAGTGGGAGAGACATATTGATTTGATAAAATTACCTACAAATTACAGGGCAGAGAAATGGAGGAAAATATGGGCACCGTATATAACACAGACACCGGAGGAACGGGAACGTAGGGAAAGCGGAGAAGGAAAGGGGTGAAGATAGATAAAGGAAAGAAAGGAATGAAATGGTATCAGGTAGAAAGAATGTGAGATTGGCCTGGTCCTTGAGGGAAGGAGGGGAATCATTATGGTGGACACAGCATGCAAGCAGTCGAGGGGGAGAAAAGCTAGAGGAATGTGTTGGTTAAGCTGACACGGTTAAACAAAAAAAAGGTGTGTATAAAATTCCCATCAGCCCCGGCGAGCTTAACAGAGCCGCGAGGAGAGGGAAACTCTCCCTTCACGGCTCTGAAAGCCGCGACGAGGAGAGTGATTGAGGTGGGCTCTGCTGGGCAGCCGGGGGGGGGGGGCCCCAGGGAGACACTTGATCACGAGAGACACTTCATTCTGCCGCTGCCACGGCGGCAGTGGCAGCAACAAGTTTCTTTTTTCTTTTAAAGTGACTGATGGGCAGAATGTTGTTTGCGCGGGGCCCCCTGAAACGCGGGGCCCTGTGCAAACAACATTCTTGCTCAATGGACGGGCTGGCCCTGAGTAGTAGATGAGGGATGTGAAAAGGGCTGTTAATAAAAAAACGTTTAAAAAAAGTTATTATAGTGAACAAAATTACTGAACATATAGATAGTCATGATTTAACAAGACAAAGCCAACATGGATTTGGCCAAGGTAAGTCTTGCCTCACCAATCTACTACATTAATTTGAAGCAACAATTAACACATGGATAAAAGTGAGCTGATTGAAATAGTGTGTGTGACTCAGGTGTCATTAAAAACTTTCTATTTGCACAGCTGTGCCATACCTGGCATTCCAATAAGAGAGGTGTGGGCCCTGGAACAAGCATGGTCGGTGTCTGGGAGATTGAGTAGAAGCCCAGTCCAAGGAAAGGACTAAATTGTTCCTTACTTTTGAAGGGAAAGTGTCTTTTGAGCCTTCCAGAGTGAGCATCCTGTGACAGAAGGGAGTAAAAGTAAGATAGGAGCAGGTAGAGACAAACTTTAGGAGGTTGTCCTGCTTGCAAGCATCACTAAAGGGGTGCCTTCCGGAGGGTCTCTATTTCTACCAAGCTGGCATAAACTTGCTAAGCTAGCAAGGACCAGTGGGTTTTCAAGTATTGAGAGGTCTGTAGGCAGATAGAAACGTATAGGAGGAAGAAGACTGAACTTACAGCCTGATGAGAATCTGGATAAGAACCTGCATTCCTACCACTAGACAAAAAAGGCTCTTGATCCAGCTAATAGAGCTCTGGGCCTTCAGGATACCACAGTGAGTTGGTGAATGAGATTCTAAGAATTGGAGAGAGGGATGTGAGACAGAAGGAGAGCATAAAATCTACCTTGCACCATGTTATTTTGCAAGGGACTGTTGAATTAAGCTGATAAATAGTACATACCCACCGCGTCCAGAAGTTGCTACCAGCAGTGTTGCTTGGAGTTTTGCTACATCAACTTGTAGTAGAATGATTGATTTGACTAAGACTTTAAGGAGGACTGTGATATAGTTTTGCTGCTGGTCTACAGTATCTTTTACCTGTATGGTAGTCTTCTAGCCATCACCACCTGGAACCCTTAATCAAAATATCTTTGAATTTGTTTGTGTGAGAGCAGGAATTTGCTTGAAGTAACCTCTCCCAGGCCTGATCTGACACATGTATATGAATTTAAAAAAGAACAGTTGTCCTCCTGAGTTAATCATGGACTAGGAAGCAATGCCCTATTATGGTTTGGTGAATGGTTAAAAGATAAAAAATAGAGAGTTGGGCTAAATTGTCAATTTTCTCCATGGAGAGAATAGTAGAGTGTCCCAGGGATCTGTACTGGGACTGGTGCTTTTAAAAGTTCAACTTTCTTTATTAAATGTAATGTTATACTACAAACACAGTGAACATACAGCAACCATAACAATTAACTAGCTGTGTGCTTGGGCATGATACTAATCCCTTAGTTATCTTATTATAAAAAACACAGCTACAAAATCATCTATAGACTTTCAAATTTTTAGAGTGTCAAAACAACATCCCCTTATTTTTATCTGCAATTTCCTCAGACTTGTCAACCAAGCAAACTATGTTCCACCTGGTATCCATAATCCATCTCAACATTTTAATAAGCATACCATCACACATTCAATTTCATAAAAAAAAGCAAAAGGAGGCCCTGACCCTTGAGCTTAGCACTCTTACAAGACAATGTGCACCTTCTTCCCATACTCTGAGACCATGCACGGCAAAACAGTTGAACTACCTGGGCTATTTGTTTATCACCCATGCCCTCCCGTTCCACAACTACTCCCAAGGATTGCAACTCCTCCCACCAAGGCAACACAAAATCACCAATACGTGGTGAGCAACACAAGTCCACATATTCCACCACCCCCAACCAGAGACAAACAGTTTTATCAAAGTTAAGAACCAAACCGTTACGAGCTAGCCAGTCAAACACCTGGGCCAGACAAGCATTCATACAGGAGAGCGCAGAATCACGGTCACCCTTCAGGGGGGCCACTAACTGTAGATCTTCGGCACAGGCAAAACATCATGCCAAATAAAAGAAAATATGGCATTGAAAAGAACTGATAAGAAAGTAGCATAGCAGTGAAGTCCAATGGCCGAGTTCTGCAAGTTCCAATCGTATTCACTGAAACAGAAAAATCCTTTAGTCCAAGAACATGCAGCTGACTTTAAAATCACTGTGGTCGCCTTATTTGTCCATAGATGCCTCAACTGTCTCAGCCAGATAATTTTACCGGCTAGCCTGATCCTCAGAATTCCATGTTGAATTAAGTCTCTCTCATAATGGCTAGAAACATTAATCCGTAGTGTGCAATTGCCTTTCTAAGCTGCTTTCCCTGCACAATGGTGAATTATGCAAGTCATTATAGCTCAGTGGTACTTTCAAAGGAGTTTTCTGCAAAATCTCTGCTGCTTGCTGGTACCATAGTACTTAACAATCATGGATACTTAGCTCTGTTCTGCAGGTATGAAGAGTCCTGTGGGCCCTTTCCATGTCTAAAAGTCGCTCAAATTTAATTCCCAATGCCTAGAGACAAAAATGCTTCTATGGAGGCCTCAGCGTCCAATCCCTCATTTCCCCCTAGAGATTATTCAGATCCTCGAAGTTGTGTTCCGAGCGAGCCTGTGCCTTCATTCGCTTTTGGGTTTGAGCAACAGCATCAGAATTCCTCACAGCTCAACCCTCCGCACCCTCAATATGGGCTGTAGATACTGCCAACTCCTTAGCTTGCACAGTTTCACTCTCTCTCAGCAAGCGATTCACCGTTAGCTTGCAGCAGTGATTTAATTTATTGCAGCTCCCGCATAAGCACCTAAAGTGAAATGGTTTTATGATTCCTACAGCTATATTATAAATGTACAGAACCTACCTAAACAAACATGGCATGTAAAGCAAATTTCTACTTCACGAGGTCAGGAAGGGGAATGATAAACATAGGTGGAACACGGGCAAATCTCCATATTTGCCCTCTTGTTCATCACTATGTGTATCTTACCATACTCTAATCCGGTGCTTTTCAAACTTTTACGACATAATCGCTCCATTTTAACAACTGAAAATTCACGTGACCCCAGAAGATGACCTCAAACTATGTCTCCACTTATCGAAAGCAGCAGAAAGCAATGACGACAGCAGTGATAAGAGCAGCAGCAGCCAGCATAGGGTCCTTTGTGTCAGGGTGCAGTGTGTGCTAACAGACCCAGTACTCAGCATGGGTTTCCAGTCTAACAGGAAGCTTACCCAGGAGGGGGCAAGGGACTATGAATGTTTATTCGCTCACAGGCCACATGCTGACTAGTGACTTGGCATAGATCTAAGTGACAATCCAGAGAAAAGGGGAAATGGGCATGTTTCTGTGACCTCATTTGGGGTCCCGACCCCAAGTTTGGGAACCACAGCTCTAGTCCCGAGTTTTGTGATGTTCTTTATCTTGATTAGATTGTAAGCTCTGAGGAGCAGGGACCATCTCTTACATCTATATGTACAGTGCTGTGTACGCTTTGTAACTTCATACAAATAAGTAGTACTGGTAGTTGTAGAGCACAGCCAGCGATATAAGGGTTAAGAATCTGGCTTTGCAGAGAGAAGAAACTCAATATGTGAGCAATTTTTTTTTTTCTCAAGAAAAGCAAACAGGCATAAGGAAATGGATGGGGAGGAAGACAAATACAATTCTGCAGAGAGTTTAGTAAAATAAACCTTCCTAAACAGTTCAGACACTGCTGCTACTATACAATGTATTAGCCTTGAGTCATTAAATTAATGGGGGATCTAATCACTGACATAAATAGAAACTCACAATTTCCTTTAACTCATTGGTGCCTGGATAGCCTAACTCCAGATGAGCGAAAACCAGAAACAAGAAAAGGCCCTTTTTGTCTGCCTGTTGTGTTTTCCTATTGCAATACTACAGGCCCTATTTCACTTTCAGCTCCCCCATCATGCCAATTTCATTTTTCGTTCTTTTCTTTACAACTTCTTTTCCACTAAAAGAGATGCCTATTCAAACGGTGTGATTTCAGAGGGATCCTTAAACCTTCAAACAGAAGAGACAAGAGAAACATTATCTCCCTGATGGTATTTTGACTTAATGCCTGGTTGTGCTGATTGCGAGATAGACTCTTGCAGTCTGAAGTAATTCTGGAAAACGTTCGCCCACTGTTTTGTATTGTATGCCTCCAGGACCAGCCAAACTACTAGGCAAACTAGGCAGTCACCTAGGGCAGCAGCAAAGAGAAGCTACAGTCAAAGCAAGGTGGTGGTCCTGGAAAAGAAGAGTCACCACTGCCTAAATCTGCAGGAAGAATGGGCAATATGTAAATAGTCCATTTGCCCTGGTAAGTGGCTGTTTGAAATCTCCCTCATGCATGTATTTACAAAACAAGGTTCAATATTTTAAAGTGTGACAGCCAAATATGCATTTTTATAATGTTTTCTCTGGAAGTAGATTATTACAGTTGACATAGGCAGTCAGTGACTTGGCTGTTCAGGGAGGCTAAAATGGGGTGGGGCTGGGGCTGGGGCAGGGCACGCAGAGGAATGGAAGGTGTGGATAGACAGTCTCCTCCAAAAACATGATCAGGGTTGACAATTCTGAAGGGAAATAAAATTATGCCACATACATGTCTTCTTATCACCAAACCACTGTCCTGCCTACAACCTTAGATAACAGAAATAGACCGATTTCTAGTAGCATGGAATTCAGATACGCTACCTCACTCGGGTACAAATTTTCTTGGCATCTCTATGAGCCAGCTAAAACATTTAGGAGCCGGCCACAAAAATCTCAGTCACAGTGCCCCTCTCACCCTCAAAAGGTGTATCACAGCTCTGTTTTTTTAAGGGCTTGATTTACTGTTCTCCCATTTTCTATAGGAAAAGAAAACTTAATAAAATCAGGCCCTTAGCATGCAATCCAACAGAAGGCAATGACCCTTCTCCTCCTCCCTTTCTCACCACTCCTAATGGATATATTATCAGCAGCATATTGGTGACCCTTTATAGCTGTACCTGAGGCAACTTCCTTTTTTTGCTTCACATATCACCCAATCTTTGTCTCTCTCTCTCTCTTATTGCTCCCCAGACATCATCTCATGTCTTTCTCTCTCTCTCTCTCATCTTTCCTCAGCAATCACCCCATTTCTCTCTCTATTGTCCCCAGCCATCGCCCCATGTCTTTCTTTTTCCTTATTGCCCCTTCAACCATCACCCCATGGCTCTCTCGCTCTCTCTATTGCCCCTCCCAGCCATCACCCAATATGTGTGTGTCTCTCTCTCTCTCTTGAGACCCCAGCCATCACCCACTGACTCTCTCTCTCTTAGCCACCAGCCATCACCCAATGTCTTACCATTGTTCTGTTGTTCTTCACTCTTCCACTGCGATTCGCTCTACATGTAGCTTGAGCCACACGGTGGAGGAAATTTACTAATCTCACTGTTTTCAAATCTAATGAGATCAGCAAGCTTCCTCCACTGCAGCACTCAATCTAACTGCAGAGCCAATTGCAGTGGAAGAGTGAAGAACAGAACAACTGTGATGGCTTAGGTGACGTTAGGTGATGGCTGGGGGAGGGAAGCAATCAAATCCAGGGTGCAATTTATAGTTTCCATGGCAACCTGGCACCCAAGATTTGATGAACCCTGACTTAACTTCAATTTTTTAAAGCTTGCATGAAGTATAATGTATATAAGCGTCAACTCTCAAAGTGCACATGTGGAAAGACTGCAGGTACTTTTTACTTGCGTACTGAATATCAAATTGTCTTTTGGTAATTGGACTCAGGAAAGTACATGCACCCAGATTTGCACCTAGAGTTTGTACAGATACTTTTTTTAGTAAAAGCTTAGATGCGTAATCTTGGAAATCCAAGATGCCGCCTCAGTTCTCAAAGAAACGTCTGTGTGTATTCATTAGGCTATTTTCAGAAACCCCTATTTCTGCATATAAAACCCTTTGAAAATTGGCTTATAATATATAAATTCTGATATGACAAACTCTACCACGCACTTTGGAAAGTGCACAAAACCTTGCAAATCACACTCCATACCTACTGTACATAGTTCAGGCCCATCATAATAGCACTACCTTCCAGGACACAGACACCATCAACCATGCCTATGAAAGGCAGCAACCTAGTATACCAGTATATATGCTTCTGAAAACACAGAACAAGTCAGGCTGCTACAGATCCCTGTAGAGGAATAACTCACCTTTTAAAAATGCAATGTGTGCCTTCAAGTCAATGCTGACTCCTGGTGACCCTGCGGCTTCTGGGTTTTCTTGGCAGTGTTTCTGGAAGTAGATTGCCAGACCTTTCTTCCAAGACAATGGAGGGTTAAGTGGTGTACCCCAGACCACAAGGAGTGCTTGATGGAATTTTACGCTGCTCTCTTGGTTACTAGGCAAGTGCTTTAACCATTAGACTACTCCTCCACTTCATGGCCACCACCAGCAGAATACAGACAGAGCATAAATGATCACAAATTAGAAATAGCAAAATGTAGGCAAGTACTAAAACCAGCATAGCACCAACATTAGTATCAAGAGGCTATACACTAACAAAGCTACTGCCCTAAACAAGCTCTGCACGGCCTCTACATCTGCTAAAGCCAAAGGACCACAGGAATACACACACACACACACACACACACAGGTACACATGCAGGAAGCACAATTTACAAGAAATAAAAGTAACCATACCCAGCCCAAACCTCAATAGTCCCACAGGAACTAGCACCCACAGACAGCATGATGCTCTACAACAACCCTCTCCTAATACTATTGATGATACACCTCCTACTACAATATGCAGGAACCACTCCAACACAAGCCACTACCCTTATGATACCTGTATTAAATGAAATGCAACAATGAAATGCACCATGGCAACACATCCATAAGCAATCAAGCAAAAGACCACAGAGACTCATACAAATCAAAACTACCAGACACCCATAGACCCTCCATATCAACCCACTCCTGAACACACCTGTAAACTGTGCGCTAGTCAATGCCCGATCAGCGTGAAACAAAGTAAATACTATCACTGATTCTACATGAACGTCATACTGATATTATGTGTATAACAGAATCCTGGCTGGCAGATGCAGATCACGTCATCCTGAATCAGATCACTGCACCTGCGTACGCCGCCTACAGTTACCCAAGAATACACAAGAGGGGGAGGAGTGCTGATACTAGCGAGGAGCCATTTTAATTCAAAACCGTCTTGACAACTAGCACAGAAGAAAGTGACATTATCACTATCGCCAACAAATACCTCATCATATGCCTCACCTCTAGAGTCCCAAACGACAACCCAGATGAGCTCTTCACTCTATTGGAATCGATATGTGCATTCACCTCTCCGCACAAATCCCTGATAGTCCTCAGAAACCTCAACCTCACATCAAAATCCAATAAAGAAGCCAAAGCCTTCCTGAGAGCCATGGAGTCGCTTCAATTCACGCAGCAACTAAATACACCAACGCACCAACAAGGGACAACCCCTAACCTCATCTTTGACCCCAACCAACTCCTGGAACCAACACCATACATCCCTCCATGGTTACTCCAATACCCTGATCAGACCACCACATGATAACTTTCAATATAAATGTCACCAGTCTGCCTACTCCAAGACAAGAACAAGACAACAGATGGTTCAGGTGAATTGAAAAACAACAGTTCCTACAATACATCCTACAGAAAATAAGCCTAAACACAGCAGACCTTGATATTACAATCGCAAAAGCCTCATCAGCACCAAGCAAAAAGAAAACAACTCAAAGAATCAATTCTGCACCCTGGTACTCTAACGAGATAAAGGAGGCAAAGAAGACATTAAGAAAGACTGAAAGACAATAGAGCAACAAAAAGACCGAAGATATCTTACAATATAGAAACAAACAGAAGGAATACAAAGACCTAATTAACAGATGCAAAAAAGAATTCCACACCAACTTCATTATGAAATCCACAAAGAGACCCCTGCCCCTTCCCAGTACTCCCACTCCTTTCTATTCTCACTCCTTTCCCAGTCTGCTGTTTTCTCTTATGTTTCACATAGTTCCTAGTCTCTTACATCTACTCTTTATATTCAGCCCCTCTCCAGCTCTCATCTATTTTCATCTGACTCTCTTGACTTCACAACTCATGCTCTTCCCCTATAGCTCACCTGCAATCTCCCCTAGCTCTAATCTCTTACCCCCTGCCCAGTTTCCCATCACTCTTCTTTCATCCCATGCTCACACTTTCTAGGCAAACAGTGACCAATTGAATTTTAGACCACAGTGCTGGTGTCACTTCAGTGCTGTCTGATGCAGTGAACGGACACACAGAACAAGGCCACAATGCTACAGTCAGCCCTGCCCCACAGCACACCTAGCTGTACAGTGCAGAACCAGAAAGATGCCGGCAGCTCAGCATGGTGCACAAGGACAAGATCGCTCATTTTGGCCAGCTGCTGTGAGTCGGTGATTACCATGCAGCAGCCAGCATAGGATGGAGCATCAGCGTTGCAGGGGGCTGAGCACAGGAGCAAGTTTTACACAACTGCGGCGGAGGTGGTCAGTATAGTAGTGCTCTGCTCTCTGCTGCCATTCAGTGCGAGGTCAGGGCTGAGACCTCTTAGCTTCTTCAAGCCTCTTATACCGGGCACCTATGAGAGTTCAAGTCGATAATCAAAATCATGGGAAGAGGCAATACAGGGTCTAAAAGCTAACTGCAAGTGGGACAGGGCTGGCCCAGTCACTAGGCAAACTGTGTGGTCGTCTAGGTCAGCAGCTCTTGAGGGGACAGCAAACAGCAGCTACAATCAAAGCAAAATAGTGGGTGCTGGAAGTAGTCATCAGTGTGTACTTTTACCTGCGGGAAGAATGGGCAATAATCCAGTCACCCTTCTAAGTGGCTTTTTGAAGTCTCCCTTGTTATGCAGATATTTACAAAACAGTTTGATATTTAAACAAGTGAGGTCCAAATATTCATTTTTGTAGGACTGTTCTGGCAGGGATGCTGTTGAGATAATTATGCTTGAGTTTAATAATTAAAATCTTTAGGGGAGAGGGGTGTTAGGAGTATAAAAACGAATTGCGAGGGGGACACAAGGCTAACGTTTTCCCTTCCTCCAGCCCTGTGCATTCATTTTAATGCTACAATGCTGCTGGTAGCTGTGATATGATTCTGTAATAAAAATATTCAGCAGCATCACATCCAGCTTGTCACTGCGAGGTATAAGCGATGCTATGATCTCAAAAAGTTGTAAAATAAAAACAAATTCAAATCAACAAGTTGGTACTTTATTGTTACACCACTATAGGGGCAAACCCATGTGTGGGTCTTAAAATATAAATGTGGCTACCTGTATCCTTAGCCAAGTTTTAAACAGCATTCAAATTTTGGAAATAATATTAAATATACAGTAGCAAATCCCTTCTACCTCCACCCTTGCACCAATAAAGCCGTTTTTGAGAAGCCCCACTCCCCTCAATATACGATGCTGTCAATTTTGCAACAGTTTGTTCTATTCTGGCAGTGCAAGACTTCAGTTTTGGAGAAGCATCTGAAAATGTTGGAGCCTTTCAGGTCTGACCTTGGGCATCATAAGGTACTCGAGTATGTTGCAGGGCTAGTAAAGTACTGTATTCCTTGCCATGTCTTTAATGCTTCTTTAGGATCGTGTTGAGGCAGTTCATAGGAGTATGTGTTCCTTAGCTCACATCTGGTTTATTAGTGAGCTTTAAAATATTTAGTGCACACTAAACTGATTTAACACACTCTAAGCAGCTTAGCATGCCTTAATCTGTTAGTGCACATTAAATCAATTTAGTGTGCAATAAAAATTCTCTATTAGAATGAATGTGTAAAACTCCATGAAAAAAAATCTGAAACTTGGAAAGAATCTGGGGGAAAAACAAACGTAATTCGAATTTTCTTGCAAGTGCTCCATGCTAATGCTTAACACTTTTCGCTTTTGAAGATACTTCTGCCATACGTCTGAAGCTTCTTTGGGAAAAGCATTCAGGAAATCCAGCTAGTTTTACTGGTTGGCAATGCCGACTGTGCTGTAACTCACAGATCAAATTGCCCAAAGGGCTTCCCACTTAAGGTTGAAGTCCAACCAAAATCTCCTTTCAAAGCAACAAAGACGTTATTGTAGGTATTGACTGATTACACAGGTACACTACCAAAAAACTGCCTCCAGTTTTGCAACTGATTCCTATAGATTTTGGGGTGCTGAATCCAGGAAAAATAGCCAAAATGTTCCATCACATCACGTTTTCTTGCAAAATTAGATTTCTTACCCATATAAAGAATGTTCACATAATTTCTTTTTAGCCGACTGCAGTTTATTTTCTTGGCCCAAAATAGAGGTTGTAATGGTTAACTAACTAGAAACACTCCCTCATGATATTTTAGAGTGTTTTGTATTCATTTTATACATTAACAGGACAATTGGGAGGCGGGGGGCTAAATCCAGTACTCGCGCTGGCGCATGTTCTTTCCTGTTCGCCTCGCCTCGTTCGCTCGCTCAAACACGGTGGTTGCGAGATGAACGTTCCTGTCAAATTTCAGTTTCTTGCAAGTTCATTATTACCTTTTGTTTGCTCAGTCGTAATCCAGCTTTATTCCGAAGTGGTTCACTACAGTTGTAGTTTGCAGTGCTGTGTATTTGTGATGGCTCACAGAGCCAGAGGTTGCGTCAACTCTCCGGACAGTTTTTGTTTTATTTGTGGGGAATATACCGTGAAAAAGCGGCAGAGGAACATTTCTGCATTTATTAAAAAAGTATATTTCGCCTATTTCGGTTTGAAGTTAGGCGATCAAGACAAACCGTGGGCTCCTCACAAAGTGTGCAAGACATGTGAGGAAGATCTACGCTTATGGATGAAAGGTAAAAAACAAGCATTTCGTTTCGGAATACCTATGATATGGCGTGAACAAAGAGACCACAGCAGTGACTGCTATTTTTGCTCTTGCATTGTGAAGGGATACAACTTAAAAAATAAGAACGTAATAAGTTACCCCAACCTTCCCTCAGCAATTAGGCCTATGCCTCATAGCAACGAAGTACCTGTGCCTGAACCACCAAAATCTTTGGATCATATTTGTGTGGACGGTTCTGTTCATGATGAGACTCATCAGATGGCTTTTCCCGATGAGTCCAATACTTCCGAGTTTGAAACTGAACCAGATCCGAAACCTGAACTTTTCTCTCAAGCTGAATTGAATGATTTAGTCCGGGATTTAGGACTCCCAAAAGATGCTGCCCAACTGCTAGGTTCTCGGCTGAAACAGAAAAATCTATTGTCACCAGGAACAACTTTTTATTGGTACCGCAACCGCGAGACACAATTTTTGAAGTATTTCAGCAAAGAGGAAGATTTGGTATTTTGCAACGATATATACGGAGTGATGGAAAAGTTTAAACTCAAGTATGATCCTGCTGAATGGCGGCTGTTCATTGATTCGTCAAAAGACAGCATAAAAGGTGTTCTTCTTCATAATGGCAACACATTCGCTTCAGTTCCTATTGCTCACTCTGTTATTCTCCAAGAAAAATACGAGAATTTGGCCCTGATTCTTCAGAAGATTCGTTATGATGAGCATAAGTGGATGATTTGTGGAGACTTTAAAATTCTATCCATGCTATTAGGGCAGCAATCCGGTTTCACCAAATATCCCTGCTTCCTTTGCTTGTGGGATAGCCGGGCCCGCGACCTACACTGGGGGAAAAAAGACTGGCCAATTCGGGAGTATTTGAGACCCGGTGAGAAAAATGTTCTTCATGAGAGCTTGGTACCTCATGATAAAATTCTATTACCACCTCTCCACATTAAGTTGGGTCTCATTAAGCAATTCATCAAGTCCCTTCCAAAAGATGGTGAGTGCTTTCGGTACCTTTGCTCAAAGTTCCCCCGACTTTCTGAAGCAAAGCTAAAGGAAGGAGTGTTTGTTGGCCCTGATATAAGGAAACTCATTTCAGATGGAGCATTCGCTGAAACGATGTCTGAGAAGGAAAAAGAAGCCTGGGATTCCTTCAAGGATGTTGTTCTCAAATTCTTGGGGAACAGGCGGAATGAGAACTATAAGGATATTGTTGCCAGGATGCTCAATGCCTTCAAAGAACAAGGCTGTAACATGAGCCTGAAAGTCCATTTCTTGCACTCCCATGTGAACTACTTTCCCGAAAACTTGGGGGCGTACAGTGAAGAACAAGGTGAAAGGTTTCACCAGGACATCAAGGACGCAGAGAGAAGGTACCAAGGAAGATGGAACACCACTATGATGGCTGATTTCTGCTGGTTGCTGCTGCGGGAAACCCCAGATGAAAAATACGCCAAGCAGCGCACCAAGAGAAGCATTCGGGGGAAGAAGAAACGGGCCCACCAGGAGATTGATTGACCCAAGAATGACTTTAAAATCTAAACTGTGTTGACAAATATCGTGTTTTTACTAAACTTTGAAATAAAAATTTGCTAGTTATTACCACAGTGTCGGATCTCATTTATTAGAATTTTATTTTCACACCATCGGGTGTTTGTCTTCATGTATTGCAATGGTGCGGTTTGTGTTTTCTATTCTTACATACATACCTGTACAACATTTTTTGCACATTTCTTTGCTTTGCTTTGTGTCTAACCTCGCTCTTATATGCTCAATGTTTGTGCACATGTATGTGGCTGTTTTAAGTGCAGACAATTTTGCTACCATCACAGTGTGTTTTGTTGACATTACTCTATTCTTATGTGCTGCCTTGTTACAATTTTCTTTATTCTTATTTGAATAACTACTAAACAATTAGTATAAAGAATTCATCCAAGAAACTTTTATCTCGATCGCACTCAATCTGAAACGTTCACCTCAAACTGCTAACCCAATGTAGCAAAAAATCTGTATGTGATGGAGCAAATTGGTTACCAGATTTGGATTCAGCGCACCAAAAACCGTAAAAATCAATCGAAACATTAGAGGCAGTTTAAAAAAAAGTTTTTTTAGTGTACCTGTGTTATTTAACAAAAATCAAAAATGTACTGAATTTCCTTGGGTTCTCTCTCCCTCTACAATATACAAACTTTGAACTGTTGAGCTAAAACGTTGTGTCTGTAACAAATGACCAAAGGATTAACTAAGGATATCAAAGCGAATTTTCATCTCTGGCAGTTACTGAAATTATCTTTAGGGTGAACAGCAGAAGTCTCCTAAGTTTTCATTTCTTCACTATCCAAGGGCTCTCACAATGTCTGAGTGTGGCTAGTAAGCAGCGGAGCGTTCTGACAGGGTTTAATTCCCCGCTTTGGCAAACAGTGCCACCCTACTGTGAAATCCATTTGCCGCACCAGTTTTAACCACAGGAGCAGCCATTAGAAATTCACACTCCCCCCTGTGCTTACCATATGTGGCTAACATTTGTAAAAACTAAGGCGGAGATAGTGAGCCAAATTGCTCTCTCAATTTATCAACATTGCTAGAAAAAAGATTGAATTAGCACTTCTGCCAGTTCAGCCTTTTGTTCGGGTATGTTACCATGTGTCCAATATATGCGCTTGTATTGCTTAACATCGCTAGAAGAAGCCTGTTATGGTTATGCTGATTTTCTTTTAGTATAATGGGTCTTATCTGCTCATTATCCCATTAGCTACGCACTGTTAAAATACTTTAATAGGCACCATGATATTCCACAGCTGATTAAAGCCATTACTGAAACTGCTGGATAATATCAGCGCCTCCTAGAGCTAACTTGTACAAACGGATCACTTACAGGACGCAAACAGAGTGTCATGCATTTGATTTGGTCACTCAACCGCTATAGCATAGCAACAAAACTGATTCAGGTCCTGCAGTGTTATACTATAAAACTTGTTTTCTTTCTGTAGAGTGACCATGTTTTGATTCCCTTCCTCAGAGTGAAAAGGGTAAAAAAAAAGGAACAATAGTGATGTGCACAGCAAAAAAACCCTTTTGGTTTGGGATTTTGCTTACTCTCTCCCAATTTTCTTGTGGTTTTCTTTGTTTCAGATGTTCATTTTAATAAAACTTTAACACACACAAATTGGATATAGACATAAATTCATACAGTAGGTTAACACTTGGTAACTGAATTTAAAGTGCACTAAATTGAATGTACCCTAACAAATGCACTTATCTAGTGATCTCAACATCTCAATGTGAGAAGGATCTCCAAGGGCATGCAATGCAAGGTAATGGCGGCTACTTAAGCAGGGCTCACTTAAACATTATGCAAACTGAAGAGGCCAATGCAGAAACCACTAGCGCAGGGTTTCATAAAGCAAGTTAAACGCTGACTTTTTATTTTGGAGCGTGGGAGGGGATCGGAATCAATGGGCCACCAGGTCCTTTTTTGTTTCGGGGGTTGGGGGGAATCAGAGCCTTTGGGCCATCAGCGATTTTACTTCTGTCAGGTTGGGTCAGTGTTCAGGGCGGGGGCCATGGCCCCCTGACATTGTGCTGTTGGCATTGGGGGCTTTCCCAAATGATTGGATTATCTGAGGGTAAGTGTCCGTCTTCACCTCAGATGATCTTTTGGCTCCCAGCTGGATCTTTATGCCTGCCTGAAGCTGGCTAAAAGATCCAGAATCAAAAATAATGCAACAAATACTGTGCTAGTTTCAGCGCAGATTTTTTTACATTGGGCACAATTAAATATGATTGCATATGATTTGCATACCCACTGCATTACAATTTAGCTCAGTCCTTTATGCTGGCATTTTTCCTATCGTGGGAAAAGCACCAGAAACATGGCACACTAAGGTTTTCTTCATCAGCCCTTAAGTAGTCGCCTAGCGCAACAGCTTCTGAGGGGTGCAAAAGAGCAGCTACGGTCGGTCAAAGCAAAACAAGAGATCGTGACTGCCAGACAACTTAAAGCACTATCAGCGAATACTTTTATCTACAGAGAGTATGGGAAATTTTCAAATAGCCATTACCTGGGTAAACAACTTTTGAAAATTTCCCTCATTATGCATCAACAAAACAAAATTGAATACTTAAAAGTATGCAGGGCCAGTGCTAGGGCATAAGACGCCGTAGGTGACCCTTCAGTCTTACACCTCCCCTCAATTACTTTTCATGGCCCTAGGCCGTCCCCTTTGAAATTTTTATTATTAAACTCAGCAGCTGAAACCTAAGTAAACCAGAAGAAGAAAAAGCCAAAACTCAGGTGATATGGGTACCCTCTGGAATTATACTAACATTTACATTATCTCTGTACTAAAGGGTCAATTGACTAACTCTGGTCCTCCTTCTGAACAGTTAGAAATTGACACTGGATCAATTTGCAGCCTTTTTTTTATAAAAAAAGATGCAAGATGCGTAGCATTCATTTCAGATATCTATTACAATACTGTTGTTATTGTTGCTGTTGTTGAGTGCCGTCGAGTCGGTGTCGTCTCAGGGCGACCCAATACAATACTGCTGAATGCTTAACCTTTGACGTTATCAGTATTCAAGGGCATGTTTACTAATGGTCACACCATTTGCACATTATTGGGGCCTGGAATTATTACAGCGGCCTGTGCTGGGGGTTTGCCGAGAATGTCCCCCTGGAGTTAGAATGTTGCAGCTGCATAGGGAGGAGGCCGTAAACGCTAAAGGCAACAATCGCTGTCAGTGCATGCCAGTATTAGCTGTGCCAAGCACAATGTACCATGACTGCCCACATTCCTAACCTACCCAGTCTCTGCCCCATCGAACACTATAAGGTTAGCATGGGATTTTGAGCATGGCGCCTGAGGCTAATGGTTGGTACATCACACTTGGTGTTCGGTAAACTTCACGCTAGCCCTTTGGGTATCTTAGTAAAAATTCCCTTCAGTCTTCCACCTTCATTAAATGGCCAAAGTAAACTGTCACCAGAAACATTTTTAAATATTTTTTTATCAGGTTTCAAAAATACAGTACATGGTCAAGTATCAATTTAATTAAAGAAAAGACATAATCCAACCAAAACAAATATAAAGAAATAATTAAATAATCAAAGACTAAACTATGTAAATGCCGCTTACAGAGATATTCAGCAGCCCTAACCCCATTAGTGCCACTAAATATCCATGATTATATCCGCTACATGCCCCGATACGAACCGCTTGTTGTGGGCGATCCAGGGGCAACACCAGTCGCTAACCGAGCAGCGGCGATATTGCACCACTGCCAGGTTAGCACCTATGGGTAAAAGATAGGTGCAGCAAAAGCCGGCCTATCTGTTACCCATAGGAGCTAACCAGGCAGCGGCTCAATATCACTGCTGCCCGGTCAGCTTCTGGGGTTTGCGGGCTGTGCGGCAACACCGGATATTCGATGCCAGGGCAGCATATGACCCTGTCATTGTATATCCAAGGTTAAGGGTCGGCGGCAACAGCTATGCGCCATAGCAGCATATAGCTGTCCTAGAATAATACTGGACACATAGGCAATAGGAAATAATACAATATTACATCTTGAAGTCCCCAAAAACAAAAAGGGAGGGGGAAAACAACGAAAAATTTATTTTGGATGGGAATCAAAACAATAATAAAAAAAGAAATCTAAAGACTACTTATAGTTCATAAACCATATCCTAACAGCACCTGCTAATTCTATACAGGTTTCACACTCAGGAAATGTGTTACTTGGGAGGATTCATAAAAAACATATATAATTCTTTCATACTGAAATATTGATTTACAAGGAAACCAAGGGTGCAACCAAGGAAACTTCTTTCTCTATTCAAGGTTTTCCAAGATAAGTCGGAAAAATCTGAAACCTTTGCCCGAGAAACTACTATTGATTCCTGAAGTAAAATCTCAAAATCATATATTTATCTTGCGGAAAAATGCAAGCAACTACCAAAGTAGTTTGTGCTACATTCTCATCTTCAGACTTGTTCAGAATTGCTGAGATTTCCAAACTCTCCATCTTTGAAGTTCTAACACTCCCATTCATTTCACCAACTTTTAAAGTTTTAAAGAAATCTTTCCCAAGGGAGGTAACCCTTTTTCCCCACATCTTCAAAACCTCTTTAAGGTACTTCCTAAATAATTCCATAAGAGATGCAAAAACAGGCTTAGGAAAATTTAATACTCTCATATTTAAGGACTTAATCATACTCTCTATATCTTCTAATCTACAATGAATTACAGATCTATGCTGCTCTATGGTTGCCTGTACTTCCGAGGTTTGCTCCGATTTCTCAATTTTAAAAGTGCCGAGACATCACATCCTGAACAACCATTCTAGAAGGAATATCCAGACTTAATAATGCTAAAAAGGAAAATGACTTTACCTTCGCAGCCATACAATTCCAAATGTTCATAAAAATTATAGTGGCAACTTTAACTGATGGTGCTCTCTTTCAAATGAGCTACGACCGCAGGTACCTCAGGGGGGAGTATGATGTGCATCCCCCAATGATCTTTCAAAGCAGAGTCCACCTCTCAGACCATATGGGCTCTGGATAGCAAATATCCATTTCTTGCCTCATGCGCAACAGGGCTCAATGTCAGTGATGTTCGCATGATGTCCAAGAGCAGTGCCCCCTCCTTGGCCCTTCCCTGGTATGAACCACACCTTTTGTTCTTCTGGGCTTGGATTCCTTGCTGGCTTGTGAGCATAGGAGGTTCAGGAGGAATTGGACTATTGGAGCCAATCTGCCACTCTACTGCATCCAGCAGCTGAGCTTGAACCCAACTCCTGTGGATTCTTCCCATAAAGAACCAACATCAAAACCTGTCTCAAGGGGACTGTCCCGGTGTCAAGAAGGATTTCTGCCGGATGACCTCCTTGCATTTTGTCACCCATTTTCCCATTAACCACAGGGACAGAATGAAGGTAATAAAGTCAAACAAGGATGCGGAGCTCTCAAGCAAACGTCCCTCCTCATGCTGTCATCTTGGTTTCCTCTTGATTAGGCAAATTAAACATTTTGAAATGCCACCAAAAATAAGAGCAGGACTAGAAAATGGACAAAGAGATAACAAATAACAACAAAATGTGTAAATGTTAATAGAATGAGCCAGGTGATGGTGTGTACTGAATTGAGAACATGAAAATGAAATGAAAGTGAAATATGAAAAATACTGTATAATAGTACAATACTGTATATAGAACAACTGTTATGCTACACAAATATAAATCCAATTTATTTCCATAAGTGGATGCCTGACATTTTTCAGCAAAAGCCTTCCTTGGGGATCTTCCTTAGGAACCACATTTTAGGAGCCAATTACTATAGGACACAACAGCCAAAGCAGGGGGTGACATCTGCCCATCCTGGGATCAATAAGAAATGCTTTATCAGGTGGCCAAATAAAGAAGAAAGCTCCAAAGGGGAAGTTGTCCTTGAATTTCAAGTTCCTTCAAACTATCAGCAAAGTTGTAACTTACCGTTCGTATCGAAACATTCACTTCACCCTAAACCCAGGGGTTCTCAACCCAGTCATCAGGACACAGCTAGCAAGTCAGGTTTTCAGGATAACCGCAATGGATATGCAGGAGAAAGATCTGCACATAGTGGAGGCGGGGCATGCAAATCTATCTTATGCAAATTCATTATGGTTATCCTGATAACCAGACTGGCTAGGAGTGTCTTGAGGACTGAGTTGAGAACCAGTGCCCTAGTGGTCCTCAACCCAGTCCTCTGGGGCCCACAGGCCAATCAGGTTTTCAGGGTATCCACAATGAATATGCATGAGATATATATGCATTAGAGATATCCTGCCAACCTGACTGGTTTGTGGCCCTCCAGGGCTGGATTTGGAGACCCCTGCCTTACACATCTGTCATTTAAGATTGTGAGTGGGCAAGGTACAGATGTCCTAGACATCGAAAGGGTATATAGAATGTGTCACATTCCTCCTCGATTCTCACCACCACCAAAAAGTTGTCTAATAGACAATTTTTTGGTGGTGGTGAGAGGTGAGGAGGACTGTGACAAATTCTATCTAACCGTTTTGATGTCTTGGACATCTGCACCTTGTCCACTCACGATCTTAAATGACAGAGGTGTAAGGCAGGGGTCTCCAAATCCAGCCCTGGAGGGCCACAAACCAGTCAGGTTGGCAGGATATCTCTAATGCATATATATCTCATGCATATTCATTGTGGATACCCTGAAAACCTGACTGGCCTGTGGGCCCCAGAGGACTGGGTTGAGGACCACTGCCCGGGGACAACCAGCTTTTAGACTCTAAAATAATACTGAATTTGTTTTAGTTGGTTTGGCCATATTTGCATGACTTTGGATGGCAGTAGAGATGTTCTACTGATATCATTAGACAGTAGTATTTGGCTTGATTGAACATATGTTACTTTCCAGACTTCAGTGGTACTGAAGGAAAAGCGTATACGTGGTTCTATTCTTCCATACGGAATCATACTTTTAGTTCAGTGCTTCCCAAACTTTTTTCCGGTGTAACCCCATTTTAGCAGCTGAAAATTTCCATGATCCCAGATAGTAATCAAATAAAATAATCACTCAGATAACAAATATGTAGCTCTATGCTTTCTTAAGTAATTATCGGGTGTATTCAACTCGCCTGACACAGGCTTGGAAGTTATGACACATCTTCTTGCACATATGCAGGGGCTGAGAGTCTCTGGGGGCAGTGTGTGCTGGGGATTAAGCATCTAGGGGCAGTATGTGTGTGTGTGGGGGGGGGTTGAATGTCTCGAGGCAGTGTGTGTTTGTTTGCATGGGGACTCACTGTCTGAGAGCACTATACGTGCATGATTGTGGGGGCTAAGTGACCGGGGGCTGTGTGTATGTGTCTGAAGCTGAAGAAAGCACAGCCTAATAGTGGGTTTTGAGGTCCCCTCCCAAATTTTTGCCTCAAGCTGGGCCCCAGCCATATCTAACACCAGTCCTAGCAGATGTGCATTCCAAAAGCTCACATATTCCAAACACCAAATACAAAATAAAATGATTTTTTTACCTTGCTTTCTGGCCATTTTATTTTCTAATTGTGTTGGTCCCAGGGTCTGGTTTCTGTTTTTCTCTGCCTTCTCTTAACTCATTTGCCATTTCTTCTCTCTCCTACTGCCACAGCTTTTCATCACCTTCTGTCATTCAGTTCTCCCATCCCCATCTCTCTCTCCTTCCCAAGCCTCTTTCACTAACTCTCCCATTTCTCCTCTCCCGTGTCCTGCATCTCCCCTCTCACCATTCCCATCCAGAGTCTCTTTATCTCGCCCATGTTCAGTATCTAATGTCTGCCTTCCTCCTCCATCCCACACATCCAGCATCTCTTCTGTGTTCCTATTTATTTATTTATTTAACTGTATTTATATCCCGCTTTTCACCGCTAGTCCCCCCCCCCCCCCATGCCCAGCATTTCTTCTGCCTCTCTCCCTCTCAGGTCCAGTATCTCCTCTTTCTGTCTCCCTAGCCCCACCCCCTAATGTTCAGCATATCCTCAGCCTCACAAATTCCTGTGCCCTCCAGCAGTTCCTTTCTCTCCCTTCCCCAGTATTCCCCCTTGTCAAGCATCTCCTGTCTCCCTCCCATGTCCAGCATCTCTTTTGTCTCCCTACTTCACCCTCTCCATATCCAGCATCTCCTTTGTCTGCCTGCCCCTATACCACTCCTATGTCAAACATCTCCCTGCCATTTAAACTATTCCAACCCCCATCATGTCCAGCTTCCTCCCTATCTCCCTTTCCTCTGGTGGTCCAGCCTCCAACACCCCCTCCCCCTCCTCTGCAGTCTAGCATCTTCTGTGAATATTGCACTATCTTAGTCAGGCCATGGTTGATTCTATCATGCTCTTGTATCCTCTGAACCCGCAGGACACACTACTGCCTTCAGCCAACTTCCCCCACCCCCGATCCAGCATCAGCCTTCCCCTTCCGTCTGCGGCCAACTGAATTGCGCCACTCCTTCCTCCCCTGAAACCTGTATCAGTGCTCACAGTACAAATACATCAAGCTGGAGTCTGTGCATCTGCAACCTCAGCTGTGTATTGTCCTATAGAAACAGGAAGTCTAGGAGGGGGCAGGACACGACTGAGGCTTAGTCTTCGGCGCATGCACAGATTCCAGCTTGAGGTCCCCGCACTTCTTATGTTATGTGAGCGCTTACTGAAACAAATTCCAGGTAACGGAGGAGGGGCAGGATTCAATTGGCCCTAGAAGGAAAGAGAAGGCTAGTTTGGGGGTAGGGGAGGATGGTTGAAGGCAGCAGTGGCAGAGTATTGGTGACAGTCTTCCTTAACTTCCCCCAAAACTCTACATGCGGCTGAGACCCCAAATGAGAATTTTGTGACCCCACAGTACAGGAACTGCTGTTTAGGGTCTTTTGGAATAATAATATTTCATCATTATATTTTCTGCATTGTAAAGTTCCTCAAGACTCAATTTTAAGACCAATTTTTTAAATGTATTTTTATCCTCATTAGCAACATTGATCCAGTCTCTTGTTTTGTTTTTTTTTATGTACCTTGATGATATCTGGCTTTAAATGATCATAGATTCAAATGAATTAACACAAGTACAGTATATTACAGATAAGTCAATTCTGAAGTGATCATAAACTTTAGCTGAACACTACTATAAAAGAAACAATTCATTTTAGTAGAAATAGTTTAGTGGCTCCCTCTATTTTGCTTTACATTGAAAGTACTCCTACTTCAATAAGAATATTGTCTAAGTGTTGAGCTTGACAATCATTTATCATTCAGTGCTTACATTCTTGTGAGTTGAAAAAGAGGTTTAACTATCTTGGACTTAAAAGATCTGCCCTCTCAATCTTGGATATTCCTTGTGCTCGTACTGGTCAACAGGAGGTTGAATTACTATATTGCGCTCTGTGAAAGTGAAATTAATCATCTTCAAACAGTCCAAAATACGGCTGTCAAGCTCAGACATGGAATTAACAAATACAGCAATATGACCCCATTATATAAGGAAGAACATTAGCTCCCAAATGGGTATAGAGTTTCTTTTTAAGATTTTAATTTTGACACATTGCATCTTTTATTGTGGATTGTCTAAATTCTTAATTGTTCCCTGTATTCCCTCTAGGGAAGGACTACAAAAAGGAACTGCTACTTCTGGAGAGAGATCTGCAATTGTAAGTATTTACCTCTGGGAATTTTTTCTAAATCTTGGGGAAAAGGGAATTCTTTAAAGTTAAAGATGATGAATCTGTGTAAATTAGAATCCAGTATATTTGTTAAATCAGTCAGGGCCTTGTATCAGCAAAGAGTTTTTAGTTAAATTGAAAACTCAACAGGTAGCTTTCTAAGATAGCTTACCTTAGAAGCACAGCTTTTAATAAGTCTTCTTTCTCTCCCTCCCTCCCCAAATCCCACCCACCCCTGGGATAATTGTAGCTTTATAGGTGCTTAAACCTCTTAAAGGAAAGGAGGTGCCATATTCACTCTCAGATGAACCTGTTTATCCTCATTAGGCATACATTAAGGACCAGAGATTGTTCACCTCAAGATTAACTAAAGTCCATTAAATGTATTAAGTATAATTTTATTAGTATACGTATCCCCAAACCTTAGTAAGCAAACAACTTAAATACCTAAACACAACCCTAAAATTAAGATGTAGACAGCAATCCAGCAGCAAAATGGGAGCTTTCCAGTCTTTTGCATTCAATGTCACATGTATGATTTTCTCCCGGTTGGTGAGGGGTCATACGTGTACACTAGGTGCAAGGAGCTCTTTGCTCTTAGGGAATGAGTCCGATCTCTGGAGGCTAGAGTACAGGACTTGGAGGACATAAGAAAGACAGAGAGGTACACAGATGAGACCTACAGGAATGTAGTACTGAAGTCCCACCTCCAGTTTGGCAGCATCTCTGTTGCAATGGAGTAGAGAGGTCACGTGACAGGAGAGCATCACTCTGGTATGGCAGGATGCGATCCTGTAGCTAGGACCTGTCCTCCAGATGATGTAAAACCCCCTCACACTGAGGAGGATTATCCAGGGCCATGTGCCTATGAGAGAAGGGTTAGGACAGCCATTATAGTTGGTGAATTGATCATTAGGCATGTAGACTGCTGGGTGGCTGGTGGACATGAGGATCGCCTGATAACCTTCCTGCCTGGTGCGAAGGTAGCGGACCTCACGGCCACCTAGACAATGTCTTAGATAGTGTTGGTGAGGAGTCTGCTGTCTTGGTACATGTCGGTACCAATAACATAGGAAAGTATGGTAGGGAGGTTCTGGAAGCTAAATTTAGGCTTTTAGGTAGGAAATTGAAATCCAGAACTTCCAGAGTAGCATTCTGCGAAATGCTTCCCATTCCACGCGTAAGACCCAAAAGGCAGGCAGAGCACCGGAGTCTCAATGCATGGATGAGATGATGGTATGAGGGTTTTGGATTTGTTAGGAAATGGGGAACATTCTGGGGAAAGGAGGAGCTTTTCCAAAGGGATGGGCTCCAAGACTGGGCACCCAAATGGCAGATGACATTTAATGTGGACAAGTCGAAAGTTATGCACCTAGGAAAGAACAACCCAAATTATGATTACACGACCCAGGAAAAAGATTTAGGCGTCATCGTGGATAACATGTTGAAACCCTCCGCTCAGTGTGCAGCGGCGGCCAAGAGAGGAAATAGAATGCTAAGTATCATAAGGAAAGGAATGGAGAATAACACAAAGGATATTATAATGCCTCTATATCATTCCATGGTGCGACCGCACCTTGAATATTGTGTGCATTTCTGGTCGCCGTATCTTAAAAAGGATATGGTATTATTAGAAAAGGTACAGAGAAGAGCCACCAAAATGGTAAAGGGGATGGAAGAATACCCCTATGAAGAGAGGCTAAAAAGATTAGGGCTCTTCAACCTGGAAAAGTGACAGCTGAGGGGAGATATGATAGAGGTCTATAAGTTAATGAATGGAGTGGAACAGGTAAACGTAGATCGATTGTTTATACCATCAAAATACAGAAAGACTAGGGAATATGCAATGAAGCTACAGGGTAACCTATTTTAGAGTAATAAGAGGGAATATTTTTTCACTCAATGGGTAATCAAACTCTGGAATTCGTTGCTGGAGGATGTAGTAAAAGCTGTTAATGTAGCTAGGTTTAAAAAGGGTTTGGACAAGTTCCTGGAGGAAAGGTCCATAAACCATTATTAAAGGGGGCCCGTGATATCCACTGCTTGTCCCAATACAAGCATTGTGGAACATGTATCCTTTAGGGAAACTGCTATGTACATGTGGCCTAGATTGCCCACTGCTGGAAACAGGATATTGGGCTTGATAGACCTTGGTCTGATCCAGTATGGCATATCTTATATTCTTATATTAGGTCACTCAGATCTTTACAGCATAATCTTTTTTTGGTACTGCATTTTACTAAAATCAAAATGGAGGCCACCTTTTGCACAACCTTTAGAGGTAATTCTATAATCTCCCACACAGGTAGTGTGCATTGCCATGCGCATACTTGGAGCCTATTCTATAAATTAAGATATACTCATGCTTTATAGAATAGTACGTGCAAATTCACCTATGCCTGCTCTAGTCACAGCATATAACGCCTGGTCTAAAGCAGGCATAACTGCCCTCACATAGATTTGGAGAAAACTCACATAAGTTATATTAGTCTCTAACTTATGCATGCAAATTTAGGCCCCACCCAGCTCTATTTCTGTTCCCAAAAAAGCACATCTTTTCAAACAGGCTTTCCCATTGTGTACAGGCTAGGTCTTTCTGATTGTATTGAGTATTTGTATTGTTTTTTTTGTTTCATTTCATTAAGTAAGTTTATTTTCAGGGGTCATTCTGATCCGCAATATGAGGGATGGACATCAGCCCCGGAGGGTTTAACAGAGCCGCGAGAAAGGGAAACTCTCCCTTCGTGGCTCTGAAAAGCCCGCGCTGAGGGAGCTGATGCTGCAGGGAGGGCTCTGCCGGGCAGGAGGGTGCCCCGCGCGACTCTTGATTCTGCCGCTACCACGGCGGCAGCAGCAGCTGGTTTGTTTGTTTTTTAATCTACTGGGCTGATGGGGGGGAGAGGGGTTAGGACTGGTAATGGGCTGTGGGGGGGGGCTAAGACTGGAAGTGGGCTGATGGGGGGGTTAGGACTGGTAATGGGCTATGGGGGGCTGACTGAAAATGGGGTGAGGGGGGGTTAGGACTGGAAGTGGGTTGATGGGGGCTTAGGACTGGTAATGGGCTATGGGGGGGCTAGGACTGGTAATGGGCTGGGTGGTTGCTAGGACTGGAAATGGGCTGAGTGGAAGGGGGGCTTGAACTGCAAATAGCTGATGGGGACAGGGGCTTAAATGGAAATGGGCTGAGTGGAGGTGAGCTAGGATTTGACATGGGCTGATGGTGGGGCTAGGAAAGGACTAGAATTGGGCTGATGGGGGGCTGGGATTGGAAATGAGCTGATGGAGGGACTCGGATAGGACTGGAAATGGATGGGGGAGCTAGCACTGGCAATGGGCTGATGGTGTGGCTAGGATAGGATTGGAAATGGGCTGATGGGGGCTGACTGGAATAGGGCTGATACAGGGACTAGAAGGGAGCGGATGCTGGGTGGGGCTGGAACTAGAAGGGAGCTGATGTTGGGGGAGGATTAGAATGGGATGGAGCTGGGAGAGTGAAATGGAGAGGGGAAAAATATTTTGTGTGGGAGGGAAGACAAATCTACAATTGGCCGGGTATTGGGAGAGTAAGTGGGGATTGAGGATGGAGGGGTAAAATTTGAGTGGATGAAATAGGAATGGGGAAAGAGCCAAAGGAGAAAGATTAGTATGTTAAAGCAGATGTAGAGAGAGATAATGGAAAAAAAACTAGAAGAGAGAAGAAAGGACAAATGGACAGCAGACGATGGAGAGTTAGCAGAAGACATGAAGAAACCAGAAGAATGTGGCTGGAGCAATTGCAACTGAAAAAAATGCACAAAAGGTAGAAAATATCTCTTTATTTTGAATTTATTAACTGGAATATGTCAGCTCTGGGAAATGTGCATCATTAACGTCTGTGCTTTGTTTAGTACAAGTGGAAATTAATTTATAGTTTTATTTCTACAGTGTTGTTGTACATTCCAAGTTTGGCTTTTGGGGTTCCCAGTTTAATTGTCTTCCTTTTTCTAAATTGTGATTCCTTGTTTGGTGATGGTCTGTGTTCTGCATGTGTAACTGAGCTGAGGTATTCTGTTTATGTAAATTCCTATTTGACATTGCCACTTGTTCTCTTTCCCCAGTAGGTCATATATTGTTATTCTCTGAAATGTATTGGTTTAATATTTGCAGTGTTGCCTTTTGATAGGTAGAGTATGGTGCTTTGTGAGTCCTGGTAGTGCTGTTAGGAAACGGCGGGTTTGCTATGGGTTCTAAATGGGTTTGTAGTAGTTCCTAATGTGCCTGGCGGTTGGCACTGGATTATAGTAATGTAGAAATCTTTTAGTCTTTCTTTATCCACATACTCATTAAGAGGCATGTTTACTAAAAGTTAGTGTATGGTAAAATTATGCAAATATTTAGGCAAATGAGGCCCCACACCGAGTCTCCGCACATGGCCCCGCACCCTCCTTGGGCCGCCCCTGATCCTAAGGGTCTTACACACATAAATGGGCACATACATGTGCATTTAGGCAATCACTATTCTGTAAGCTTGCTTTTAATTTCCATCAAAAAAGCAACAACTCAGAGATTTTTCGTAATTCTTCAGGTAATGAAGTCCACAAAACCAGCGCACTCATGGAAAACAATCTATTTTGCAAAGTTTGAAAATGAATCTTTCTAAACAATGCAACATTAAGTAAATAAGCATCTTGATCACAATGTTCTTCTTGGACAATATAGCCGTAAAAGGCAGTCTGGTGATGAATGCATTGAAATATAATAATAAACACTTTGTACTGTATTTGATTGGTAACCAATGTAGATTGAAAAGTTGCTTTATAATAGCTACTGAATAACTGTAATCAGTCCCAATGCTGAGAGTACCAAAGTTTGAAACACCATACGAAAATCAGTGTGATGTCCCTACATTATGGAACATGATACCATTAGATCTTAGCCTCATAAAATCACTTTAAAAATGGCCTGAAGATGTGACTTTTTAGACATCTATTTGGATATTAGCATTAGAGTTGATAGAGGGGACTTGCTTTGCTGTTATAATGGACTGTGAGTATTAGAGAAACAATTTTAATTTAATTTCATCTGTTCTTTCTTTATTTTAAATATTTTTCCCATTTTATTTATTTGATGTTTTTTTATATAGAAATATAACGGCAGAAAAAGACCGCTTGGCCTATCTAGTCTGCCCTTCCATATCAACTCCTTTAGTCCCCTTTTTACCTTTAGAGATCCTCTGTGTTTGTCCCTTGCTTTTTTGAATTCAGATACTGTCCTTGTGTCCCCCACCTCCACTGAGACTATATATGATATACTATAAATGCTCTTACACTTCACTTTCAGATCTCATTCAGACCACCCACCTTAACAGAGCAAGGAGATCAGCTGCTATTAATTCCCTGAAACTCCCAAGGGCACTCACAAAATGCTCGCAAGCAACCAGGAACAGAGCATTCGTGCTCTATGCACCCGCTACCTGGAACGCTCTACCTCCTGCCATTAGGGCTGTTAGTGACCTCTCCCAGTTTAGGAAAGCATTGAAGCACCAACTGTTCCTTCAGTACTACACTAACCTGACGACCTTCCACAGTTAGCCACACCCGTGGGACCAGGCAGACACCCTCCAAGCAGCCACCCCGTAGATACTGAACCCAGCCCAGCCCACAAGTAGGAATACTCTCCCCCGGTCGACACCATGAGCCCAGCAGACCCAGTATGTAAATAGCAGTGCCAGTATGTAAATATTCGAGATGTTCCATATCATATTTCAGAGTGATTTTGTTTAGTTTACCCTGTTTAAAACCTGTACATAATCCCCTGTTTACTGTACGTCCAGTGTAGGTCGCCTACACTGAACAAAATATGTTTTATGTAAACCGCACTGATATTAAAGAGCGCGGTATAGAAGAAAGTTAAATAAAATAAATAAATAAATATATTCTCCCAGTGGAGATGGGGGAATTATATTATAATTTTTTTTATTTGTAAACAACTTTGATATTCTTATATTTGTTTAAATTTTGTAAATCGCTTTGATATTTTATATGTTCAGTGTTACATCAAATAAACTAATTATCTCAACATCTTCCATTCCAGACCAATCCTGTAAAATGCATAGATAGACATCACACTTTTAAATATAAAGGGGCACGTTTACAAAAATGTATTAGCTATTAATGTTACAACAACATGTGAAAGTGCGCCATGGTAACAGCTAAAGAGGGCCAAATGCAGATTGTTCAGGGAATTGTCCATGCTATTTGCATACCGTGTATTAGAAGCATGCGTGGGCAGGGTGTGGTGGAGGGTGGGTGGGCATGCCTGCTATGAGCGATTACTGTGAGCATCGGCACAGCGTGGTAATGCATGTTTTGCAGACATCATGCGCGCAGCTAACGTCACCTCAATGGCTGGAGCTAGCTGCATCCGCGATCCTGCCACACCATGATCTCAGCATTTTCACTGTGTTATCTACTGGAGAAATGTTGCACATGCCCCCAGCAGATAATGCTTGATGTTTGCAGCTAAGGCGGCGCTGTCTAATCCCGGCTGATAGCTGCAAAAGCTTAGTACCCTTTAAGAAACGTACTCCTAAATGTCGTTTCGTATATTCGTCTGTAGTAAAGGTAAATGGATAGTTGTCCAGGTAAAAATGGGCTATTTGAAAATTAAGCACCTTACCTGTGGCTAAAAAGAAATGATGATAGTTCCTTACAATGTCTACCTCTTAGGATTTATTGTTTGTTTTGACTGCAGCTGTTCTTTGCCAACCCTCCCACCCCTTCAAACGCTAGTCTGGCTGACGGTTAAGCCAGCCCTGAAAGTGTGAGGTCCTTCTATGTATTTTAGCAGGATTGTTCTGGGATCGTTGATGTTGGGCTAATGGTGACTGTTGAGTTTAATTATTAAAATCTCCGTAGGAACCCAGGGTCATGAAAGATAATTAAGGGGCAGTACATCTAAATGTCCTACTCTTGGCTTTAGCTCTTTATACTGGCAAAGCAATGGAAAAGTGTTTTATTGAGCAAGCTAATCATTCAAATTCAGATTTTTGAAGACTGATTCTGCTAATCCCTTTGAACTCTATTTAATTAAAAATATTGTATCCCTAGTGCCCTAGTGCTTTTATTGGGCATTCCTCTGTAGCATATTTTTTGTCTCATAGACCCAACGAGTTTATTCATAGTAACACAGTATATGACGGCAGATAAAGACCAGCATGGATCATCTAGTCTGCCCAGCAAGATGGCAAGAGTAGGTGCATCTGCCAATCTGTAGAAGTCACCCCTCCCCATGCCTTTGTTTTGGGATGCACCCATCGCTCCGTTCAGATCACCCCTATTTGCTGAGAAAGCAGTTGTTATTTTGATTTTATCCTGTTGCTATAAAGGTATCCACTGTGTCTGTCCCATGGCATTTTGAATTTTGTCACTATATTTGCCCCCACCACTTCCATCGGGAGGGCATTCCAAGCATCCACCACTCTTCCAGTGAAAAAGTATTTCCTGACATTGCCTTTCAGTTAACCCCCTTGCAGCTTTGTAGGGGTAAACTTGTATCATTCTGGGATAGATTCAGAGCCCCAAATAGCGGGGTTGTACGTCTGGGTTGGACGTACAACCTGCGCTCAGCTGCCGCTCCAGATTCCATCCTGTTCTTTCCCCACATATACAAGCGTTTGTCCTGGGAGAGCTGGACAGGGATGGGAATGGGCAGCATGGAGGCGGAGTGGGGGCAGGCCAAAACACCCGCATGTACAGAGGCCATTCAGGTCAAGCCTCTGTACGTCTGGCAGCCCCAGCTTAAGACGCCCAATTTATTCCACCTCAAAGGTGGAATAAGTGGAAGGCATGGGGGTGATCAGGCCTGCAGCCCCCCAGATGACATCGCGCCACTGCGGTAGGTGTCCCGCCACCTGATCCCAGCCCTGGGGTAAAGGTATTTTTGTGGGGTCAGGTATTTGGGTGCTCCTGCTTGACGTGCCGGTGCCATGGCGACAGTGTGCCGCTGCACCAGCACACCAGCAGGAGTATTGGGAGGGCTGGATGGGCAGAGCTCTGAGCAGTCATGTCACCAAAATTAGGGGCACACTGAGCCATCCAAGTGCCCTTAGTCTGCAACCACAGAACGTATAGCTCCTGTGATTGCAGAAATCTGGTAAAAATCTCCCCCGTTCTTTTGGCCATCCGGATGGCCTGGATGTGTCCCTTACAGAATTGTCCTCGCTATGTATTAGCATTACTACTGAAAGTTCCAACATGTAATAAACATGATTCACATTACAGTCCAAATACTTTATCATTTTGATATATTATTTTACCCTACCATTTTCTCCTGGTCTAGGGTTGCCAACCAGCCGGTTTTCAGCCGGCCTGGCCGGTTTTCCTGTGGCCGGGCCGGCTGCCGGCAGAGAACTGAAACCGGCCATTGAAAAGCCGGTTTTTTGCTCTGGCTGCGAGATCGGGAGCGGCCAGAGCAGAAAACCGGCTTTGCGCTTGCGATCGCGATTGTGATCACAGTCCTGGCCCCCCCTTGCAGCCACTGCTGCTGCTTCTTACAGAGCAGCGGCTGCAATAAAGTTAATTTAAAAGTAAGGAATCCTGTGAGGGGCCTTCCGGCCCTATGAAACTCCTTCTGCAGTGCCCGCCCCTCTGATGTCACTTCCTTTTCAGCCAGGGACCCTGCAGAAGGAGTTTAATAGGAGCTGAGGGTTTCTCACAGGTTTCCTTACTTTTAAATTAACTTTATTGCAGCTGCTGCTCAGTAAGAAGCAGGAGCAGCAGCTGCACGGGGGGGGGGGAGGACTACAAATGGGTTGTGATGGGGGGAGACCTGGACCGGAAAAGGGCTATGGGGGGGGGGACGTGGACTGGAAATGGGATGTGATGGGGGGGGGACCTGGACAGTAAAAGGGCTATGGGGGGGGGACGGGACATGGACTGGAAATGGGTTGTGATGGGGGGGACCTGGACTGGAAAAGGGCTAGGGGGGGAGGAACTTGGACTGGAAATAGGCTGTGATTAGCGGGGCTAGGACTGCAAATGGGCTGTGATGGTGGGGGGGGGGGGGCTAGGACTGCAAATGGGTTGTGAGGGTGGGGGCGTAGAACGGGAAATAGGCTATGATGGGGGACTTGGACTGTAAATGGGCTGTGATTGGGGGGCGGGGGCTAGGACTGGAAATGGCCTGTGATGTGAAGGCTAGCATTGGAAATGGGCTTATGAAGAGCTGGAATAGGACTGGAAATGGGCTGATGTGGGGCATGGGAGAATGGGACTAGAAGGGAGTGGATGCTGGGTGGATCTAGAACTATAAGGGATTTGATTTTGGGGGAGGACTAGAATGGATGGGGAATGAGAATGGAGAGGGGAAAAAATATTTTGTGTGGAAGAAAAGTCTATGATGGGCCGGGTATTGGGAGAGTAAGAGGGGCTTGAGAATGGAAGGGTGAAATTTAAATGGATGATAAAGGAATAAGGAAAGAATTGGGGGAAAGAGCAAAAGGGAAACAATCAGTATGTTAAAGCAGATATATAGAGAGAATGGAAAACATCTAAAAGAGAAGAAAGGCCAAATGGATAGCTCGCAGAAGACACAAAGAAACCAGAAGAAAGTGACTGGAGCAATTGCAACTGAAAAATGAAATGCCCAAACAGAAGGTAGAAAAATACTTTTTATTTTGAATTTATTAACTGGAATATGTCTGGTCTGGGAAGTGTGTATTGCTAACATCTTTGCGTTTTTGCTTAGTGCAAGAGGAAATTACTTTATAGTTTATTTCTCCAGTGTTGTACATTTCATGTTTGGATTTTGGGGTTCCCAGTTTAATTATTATCTGACCAAGGAAGTTAGCCTACACGTATCCTCGGTAATTTTTGTGGGTGGGGCTGGGGGCGTGGCAGGGGTGGGACTAGGGGAGGAGAATGGGTGGAGCATGGCGAGCCAAAGGTGTCGGGTTTTTCTCGGTGAAAAAGTTGGCAACCCTATCCTGGTCCTTAGGTCATTTAGAACCAGAGTTAGGTTCTGGCACTATGAGCCATCATGCACAATTACCCAGGGATTTTTCTCCTATTTTATATCCTCTCGCAATCACTTAGGCCAGTCAGTTAGCCACAGGCCTTGAGGGCCATGCACTAGGGCTCTTTCTAGAATCCTGCCATATTTCCTTAAATGCAACCACTAGATGTCACTAGTGTGCAATGACCGATTCCTTCCCTTGGGTGGTTTTGAATCTGCTTCTGCAAAATCCTCAACCCCAACCAGTCCAAGGGGCAGAATACCTGACCTAGAAATTAAACCACATTCTCTGCATGGCAGTGCACAGCACTCCTTCTGAGCTACCAGACTGACCCCCAAATACGATTTCTTTAGCACATGTTGGATGCATCCAATTCAAGAAAGCAATCTAGCTATTTCATGTTCACTTCTGTGTAGTGAGTGCAAAATCAGTTTCCCAGCTATTAGCTCTGCCACACTGAATCAACTTTGTGGTGTAGCAATCAGAGCAACAGGCTGAGAACCAGGGAATGCAGGTTTCAAATCAGGTTTCTGCCATTAATACTTCTTGTGAGCTTAGGCAAGTCACAATCTCCTCTTGCCTCAGGTGCCAACTTAATCTATAAGCTCTCTAATGCAGGGCATCTCGTACATGAACACTTATCACCACTGTACAGCCCTCTATATTGAGCAGTGCTACAAAAATGCTAAGTATTATTCTTTATAGAACAGCTCAGCTAGGGAATAAGTCTCGCCTTATATCAAGCATAAATGCTTGTAATAAGGCCAAAGTTAAAAGATCTGCATTTTGTCCAATCTGACAGTAAGCACTGGCACCTTTTCTCTCTCTACATCCGTCTCTCAGCTTTGACAGAAGTGTGTGGGGGGGGGGGGGGAGAGGGGACTGGGTTAGAGAGCAAAATAGTTCTCTGCTCTGTTTTATTTAGTTTGATCCTTTCCCTCCTAATCTCTGCGAGAAGAACAGCTGAACAATGCAGACATTGGCTAGTAGATCTGAGCACTTGCTCTGTATGTTGTGACCAGGGACAAGACGGAATAGCCTAGAATCTGGTAATTGTCCATAGTAACTGTTCTGCACTCTGTAATTCTAATGATTGTTACTTGTAATATTATGCATTCTTTTTTTTTCTCCTTTTAACCACGTGGGGGGTAATTTTATAAGGAAGCACCTAGTTAGAGTGATTTTAAGGCACCTATGTGAAGCCTATTTTATAAAGACAAGACCTGTATAAAATATGAGCCTAAGTGGTAACAATTGTGTCATAAATTATGGAGCGGACAAAGATACCAGCTCTAGAGCTTGTGTAAATGGCCACACTTAGATGTTTGCAAGAACATGCATAAAATATAGTATTTTACAATCTACACATGTACGTGTATTTATTTAGCCAGTTTTGTATACCACCTTATCCTTCAATCAAAGTGGTTAACAAGACAACATGGGGCTTACATGCAGCAGGTGAGGGATAACAAAATATACATTTATTTATTTACATTCTCTTATATACCATGCTATTTTGCATCAGTGTGGTTTACATTGAACAGGGCATTATAACTTGGAAATAACTATTTTACAGGGAAACATGGGCTATGGAGGGTTAAGTGGCTTGCCCAAGACCACAAGGAGCACCTGTGGGACTAGAAACCCCAGTCCTTCCAGCCCAAGGTTGCTGTCCTCTAGTGGGATTTGAACCCCTGACCTTCCAGCATGAAGTACCCTGCCCCAACCACTAGGCCACTCCTCCACTCAGTACATAAACTATTATAAGTCTATGGCATATAAAATTTAAATTGTTTGTCCATATGCATCTACGAACAAGTGCGTTTTCAGAGATTTGCAGAAGTCCTTAAGGTCATTCTCGGTTCTTAAGCCTTCAGGGAGGGAATTCCACAAATCTTGTGCCGAGAGTGAAAAAGCTCTTTTGGACATCGCTTGTTTTGATCTATGGTAACCTGAGGGAGTGCTGAGCCTGTTAACGCTTTGAGTTTGCCTAGGCCTACTGTTCATGTCTTTAGATATTGTGGTCTGGAGAATGTCTGTTAAAGATGATCATGAGAGTTTTAAATCTTGCCCTGGCAACAATAGGAAGCCAATGCAACTGTTGGAGTACGGGAGTAATATGGTCGCAGTTTGCAGTGCCTGTGATGATGCGTGCTGCAGTATTCTGAACTAGTTGAAGTGGATGGATGGAATGCATGGGAAGACCTTGGTATATATAGTGCGTTTCCATAGTCCAGCAAAGGGGTGATGACTATTTGACATACCGTATGGAAATGCTCTTGGCTTAGGATTGGTTTAAGCCTCCTGATCATCTTTAATCGGTGATATGCTTTGGCTGCAGTCTTATTTATATGAGATTGTAAATTCAGGTTCTTGTCTAAGACTATACCTAGATACTTCACCTCATCCTTGATTTTTATTGTTCTGTTTAAGATGTTGATTTCTTGGGGTGGCTTGAAAGTCTTGCTTTTGTAGATGAACACTGCTTCCGTTTTATCACTCCCCATCAACCAATATGCATACTTTATGCTGACCGGCATTCTATGTGGACGTTACTAAATTTAACCCCCAATTAGCGGTGTACTTGGTGAATAAACTTACACGCCACCCTTATAAAATGATCCCCTGCATGTGTTACTTCAGGAACATGTACCAAATCTGTCTTGCTAATAAAGTTTCCTGAATCTGAATCAGCAACAGTAGAGGAGTGAGGGAGAACAGCATCATCGGTGGAGGAAGATGTGGCGTAAAGAAAAGCACCGCATGTGCCTCTGTCTCTCTCAACTTTCCTCCACCCTGGTGCTTTGCCTCTATCATGAACGTGGCAGAGGGGGCATCATCAGGTAAGAGCTCTTTTGTGCCTCCTGCTGGCAGGAATAAGGTTGAGAAACGAGGAAGACTGCATTATGACTGAGCTGTGCAGCTGGTTTCAGAGCATGGGGTTACTCTGGGGGTGCAGAGCGCTGGGTAATAACCCTGATCCTCCCCACAAATCTGACCCTGGCATTTGAGTACTGGCACCTGTCTTTCTTGGTTAAAAAATCACTATAGCCTGTTTCCATACATTTTACTGAGTTGCTATGTGAACCATTTCCTCAAGGGAGACATTCGGCCTTTAAATCTGTCTATTCTGTAAGAACGAAAGAGGCCAAAGTTCAAATTCTGCTTCTTCTACAATCCCTACTTGTGATCTTGAGCAAATCATGTAATTCTCCATTGCCATAAGTGGCAAACAAACTGTAAGCCCTTCTGTATCTGATGGCAACTCATTTCAAGCTTGGATTTGGAAAGGCGAATACTAAAATATAAAATCAAAATCCAGTTACTGGTATTTGTAGTTCTGCTTCTTTCATTAGAAATCAGAACTACAGGTGCTAAAATGCATCTGCAGGAGGGTATCAAAGAGCTAAGACCGACCCTGTCTCTCCTAAAAAATAGAATCATTTGTAAATTTCGGTACCAAAATTAGAAACAACAAGTTAATCAACTTTCCAAGCAGGCCGGAAGAGCTATAGAGAATATGGCAGCGAAAGGACTACATGAATGCACACTCACAGGTCACACAGTGCCCCCCCTCCCCCCCAGTTCTTGAGTTCTGTTTGGGAGACGGAGCCTGTTAGCATGCGCTTGCTCAGTCCCTGTGCTCACTTGCAGTCTACTGATGCAGTCACATTCAGATTCACCCAGACAGGTTCCCCATAGCCACTTCACCTGAAGTTGGGGAACGAATTACCTAGGGAGGGGGTAAAGCCATGAATGGAGGTCGGGGAAGAGAGGTAAATAGTGAATGTGAATATGGCTCTGCAGAGGTAGACAAAAGGACTGAAAGTAGGTCCATGGTAGCAACTCTAATGTACACCTAAAGTATACTGTTAATCCAGCCTCTCTGTATGCAAGGAATTGTAGTTCTGATTCGTCTATTGATTTTGCTTAAATGATCAGAACTATAAATCCAGGATTGCCATGGAGCAAAATCAGGATTGGATCAATTTGTTTGACTGACCTGGCAAACCTACAGCAGGCTGTTACTGCCATGAGTTTTCTAAGGGGTTGATTCAAAAAAGCTGTAGCACTGTTTGAAAGTAAAAAATAAAAAACATGCTATTAGAGAACAGGTTATTTATTTATTTAAAATCACTTATATTCCACGCTATCTGCCAGGCAGAATACAATAAAAACAAACACAGAATACGCACATGACAATCAAATCGATCGACACAACATAAATTGACCAACAACAGAGCCTTCTCACACATAGCCCCAACTATCTGGAATTCCCTACCAGAGGATCTACGTTCACTAACAGAGATCTTGGAATTCCGCAAAAAATTAAAAACTTATCTATTCACTAAACACTACAATACCATGGAAAACCTTGCATTCAACATAGACAAAGGATAATCAGGTAAATGACCACTTAAAGCACAAACCTCCCACCTAAATGGACAACACTCAGCTCTAACGAATTGACGATCCTATCTCTTATGCCCTAATACCTACGCATGTATATAGTTGTATCAGTTATGTACTGTCTTACGTATATAGATACTCCACCTTGTTAGTTAACTGTTTTTACACGGTCCCAGTTCAAAAACTCACCTTGTTTATTTTTGATATGTTAAGATGTTCTATGTAAAATTAAGATGTTCTATGTAAAACAAACCTAGCTTTGTTAAATGTTGTTGTTTGTACACCGCAACTGATCTCTGGAAGATGCGGTATAAAAATGAGTGTTAAATAAATAAATAAATAAATAAATAACATTAACATAAAAACAAAGGACCTGATACCCATCACCGGTGGCTAGCACTGTTAATGCGGCTAGCCGCTAGCATTGAACATTAAACATTAAACATGAATATTTAATGCTAGGGTCATATCCAGCCCCAGAAATGAATATCTGAGTTTGCCGCTCTTGCCGATCACAAACTAGTCAGTGGTGATACTGAAGTGCTGCCTGGTTAGCGATAAACAGCTAAAGTTAGACCAGAGTCTCTGTGCCTGGCTTTCAATGGATACGACTAGCCGGGCAGCGGCTCAATATCACCACTGACCAGTTAGCGATCAGCTCCATCTCTGTTCCACCCCAGAATGCCCCCAACACACCCTAATGCTAAGCAATTAGCATTGGGACGTGTAGAGTTGGCAGCCGCAGATATTCAGCAGCACTAACCGTGTTAGTGTTGCTGAATATCCCACTTAGGGGGATTTACATGGTTTACAGACCTGTAAATGCCTTTCAACATCGGGCCCAAAGTTCATATCAAAATTGATCTGTTGCTGCAGCTCTAAAGAAAAATGGCTGACAGCTGCACACTTAAAAATACTAACCCATATGCAAAGCTGAGGAAGCCTGCTGAAACAAATATGCTTTCAGTTTTCACCAGGATGTCAGAAATGTTCCATAGGTCTGCTGGCAAAGCATTCCATAATTTAGGAGCTGCCATCGAAAACATCCTATCTCAGAATGCCTGAAAGTGCACACGACCAAATAAAGGAACATCCAGGAGCAAGGCATCTTGGGATTGCAAAACACGAGTAGGACAGCGACTCTCAAAGCTGTAGAGAAACTAAGTGGAGCTTTGTGATTCAAGGACTTAAGTACCAACATAAGTGTTTTATACAAGACACGTGATCTAATTGGCAACCAGTGAGGCTCATATAAATGAGCAGAAATAAGTTCAGATCTTCCACTATTTGTAATCAAATGTGCTGCTGCATTCCCTATTGGTTGTAAAGCCTGAGCAGCATGCGACGGAAGCCCATGATACATACTACTGCAGTAGTCCAAAGGTGAGAGGACAACAGTCCAAAGGTTCTCAATAGAAAGCACAGGAAAATGGGACCTGCAGTAAATAAGACACATTTTTCATAATGAAACATTACCACAGCTTCGTGGGTCAGCTCCTAAGGAACAGGGGTCTCCAATTCCAGTCCTGGAGGGCCGCAAGTCAGTCTGGTTTTCAGGATATCTCCAATGAATATGTATGAGATAGATTTGGCTACAATGAGGGCAGTGCGTGCAAATATATATCTCATGGATGTCCATTAGGTTTGAGGACCTCCCCCAGCAATGGAGTTGGAGACCCCTGCAAGGCATATGAAATGGGAGAAAATAATTCCCCTGTATTTGCAAATGACGGCTCATGACGCCATAGTCCAACAGTGGTCAGTTCCAATTCATTGGAAACCCAAAGGAGCTGCAGGAATCTGCCCAGACAAAAGCATAAAAACTCAGGACAACATTTTTTTCATAGAGAAAGTGCAGAACTTGTTCTAATTCAGCCCTAATTTTGTACCTACTATCATGTGTCCAGTATTTCCAGAGAAGCAGCAATGGTTGTTTCTTTAATAGCCTTATATTTTACTGTCTTCATTTATATGTATTTATTCATGTGTGTATAAGACCTCTACTTAAATAAAGACACTTTGCAAGTTAGGTGAAATCAAAGCCAGCTCCCTTGCCTGTTAAGGAAAAGCTTCTAATTCTACCAGTTGCCCCTGGGGAGGGGAAAATTAACAGGCATCTATCACCTAGTAAAAGCCAAACTAGAGGAACTTCAAACACATCACAATTGCCGTGTGTCAGAAGTACTTGGCAGGTACCTGCAACTTCTTCCTACATTTGCCACCTTTTTCGTGCTTTGCAGCTCTGCGCTTCCACTTGGAGAAAACCTACATTATGTCCTTTCCCCAGTCAGCAAAGTGAAACAGAGACACTAAGTAACCCTAAGCTAACACAAGGCAGCCATTAAATACTCTGATTAAAGAACACAGCTTGGGTTCAGTTGTGACATAAAGGTCCTTTGTCAGGGCACAGCAAGGAGCTTGGTTTACCACCTGATAAAATTAACTTTTTCTCCAACAAAATTGTGGCTTCTCCTCATGTCTATATGTTTACTACTCCGGACTAATTTACAAGCTATTGGCTTCTACCAAGTTAGAAGGGTTTCAACATTTTCTAATATACATCAACATTTCTATAGTCTAATTCTTCTCTATGAATAAATAAATGAATAACCAATGGCCTACTGCATACAAACCACAAAGAAATGAGGCAAGCTGAAAGATCAATGGTAGTGTTCAAAAATAAAGGCAGGCATTCAAACAACTGAGCAGGGGCAGAAATGAGCGTAAGTTCATCCTAATTTGTTCAAATAAATTCCAGGGCCACACACTCATTAATACAGCCACTTTGAAGTCCCCAAAGTGCATCACAGTTGAAGCACACAATAAAATAACAAAGCACTTCATTTTGCCAGCAAAAATGAGAGCAAAAGACCATTTGTCCCCCTTCTTTCGGCTAAAGGAAACGTACAAAAGGCCACTGTTGTCTATCAAAGCAGTCCTCCGCAACACTGACTTGTACAAGGCTACTGGATTTTTAACATTAGCACGCTTTTGCTCTTTATGCTGTTTCTCCTTTGATAAATTCAGTGACTGCTGTTTGTGGGATCACCACCTTCCCATCTGCAAGCTCAGTCTGTTTACAGGATCTCGCCCAGAGCTACCGGTGTGAAACCATTGTTTTGGCTACATGCACATAGATTTGGAGGGATTGTTCATCGCTGCACCATTCTCAGGAACAGCATGGCTCTTACCTCAATGATCCGGTCATGAATCTGAAGGCCATCCACTTTGTCAGCAGGTCCGTTTGGCAAAACCTTGGACACATAAATTCCTTCAGCAGATGCTTCATCCGGATTGTTCTGTAAAGCAAGAAAAGGGAAAGCAAGTAGCCAACCTTAGTAACCGACACATTTTTTGCTGCTAAAGCATGGATACCTATCATCTTTATGTACAATCAATTCATTTCGTAAAGATAATATTTCTTCTCTGCTTTAATGAGAGCTGAATGCATACAAAGTACCATAGTGGGCACGTCATAGTAAGAACTTGAATCAGAAACCCTAAGCAGCATATACCACAGGGTAGGTACTAAATTCAGTATCACAATCCACCAAGGGCCCATCAAATGGCTTGATGATCATGTTAGGCTCCATCTCAGGGCCCTGTTCAAATCCAGGCTAAATAAGACTTACCTCTTTGAGGCTGCTTTTAGATCCTAATCCCCTTAGTCTCCTGTTCACCTCCTATCTGCTTCCTTACCATTTCCCTAGATACATCCCAGCCCCCAGTTCTTGTGCTGTCTGTCTTGACTAGACTGTAAGCTCTTATAAGCAGGGACCACGTGTCTCTGTACAGCGCTGTGCATGCTTTGCACCGCTACACCAATGATTAGTAATAGTATTAGTAGTAGCAGTAAATGAGCTAACTCACACTTTCCCTGTAGTTCGGGTATGGTATTAAAAACCGGTAAGAGAGTTTCATTGAGTTTCTCACAACATTTTAGATACCTAAAAACCCTACATTTATTATAACTCTCCCTCAGACATTAACTCTTGGGAGTTTTAAAATGAATTAGTGAGTGTTGCAGGTGCTGATTCGAAATGTTTAAGAACACCACAGTGCACAGAAGAAGCCATTTTACAAATCTGCATGTGGGAAAATAAATGGAGGCAACTCAGCCTCTTAGACTTTTAAGTTGCCATTTGGATCTTTGCGGTTTTCTGGTCATGCCACACATTTGTAAGTGGAACAGATGTTTCAGCCATCGTTCTGTGACTTTCTTTAGGTGACTTCACCCTGAAGAAATCCAAAGCATGGTGACTGAAACGTGAATTCCAGTTACAAAGATGCAGCATGACCCGGAAAACTGCAAAGTTGGTCATACTAGCTGCAGACGTCCAATAGAACATTTAAAGAAACTCTACAGGACAGCATCTCGACATTCACCAGAGAACCTTCTGATTTATGGGAAAAGAGAGGTCTCCAGCTTTCCTCCAATGGACTTTCCCGCCAAAATTCAAATTCAAATTTCCTGCCTCAATCCCACCAATCCAGGTTGAGGACTGCTATGGGTTGCTCAGAAAGTAATGCCCCACATGTTTTTTCTCAGTCCAGAATGAAGATAAGAGATGTGAAATTGAAAGGGTAATAACTTGGAACTTCAAAGGACACATGTGTGTAATTTTACAGTCGTCCGACAAATAGCGAGGTGGTAGTGATCCTTCAAATGGCGTCTGTGAGTGACACATGGTACAAACAACGAGCTGTAATTGAATTCTTGGTGGAGGAGAAAGAAAGTGTGAGAAATATTCACAAACGGTTGTGTGCTGTGTATGGAAGTTCTGCAGTAGATAGGAGCACCATTGGACGATGGGTGAAGAGAGTAAAGGCTTCAGGAAGTGGTAAAACGGAACTGGAAGATCGGCCGTGGTCTGGGCATCCTGCTCAGCCACCAGTCCAGACAAGTTGCAGCGTCCTGCGATAGCTGCCAATGGGCATTAAAATACTGTAAGCTGTTGCGGTGTGCCTTGCACACACCTTTGAATATCCCAAAGAGTCAATAATTGCCATTGCACTACCTCTACTGACGGAAAGCTGTACGGACAATTCCCAACTTGTGATGCGCCGATCTGTACGAATAATGTCATCAGTGCGCTGCAACTTGTCTGGACTGTGGCCGATCTTCCAGTTCTGTTTTACCACTTCCTGAAGCCTTTACTCTCTTCATCCATCGTCCAATGGTGCTCCTATCTACCGAAGAACTTCCATACACAGCACACAACCATTTGTGAATGTTTCTCACACTTTTCTCCTCTACCAAGAATTCAATTACAGCTCGTTGTTTGTACCGTGTGTCGCTCACAGACACCATTTGAAGAAACACTACCGCCTCACTATTTGTTGGACAACTGTAAAATTACACACATGTGTCCTTTGAAGTTCCAAGTTACTACCCTTTCAATTTCACACCTCTATCTTCATTCTGGACTGAGAAAAAACATGTGGGGCATTACTTTCTGAGCAACCCTCGTAAAAGTACAAACATCCACTGCTTAACCACTTCACCCTGAAGAAAGCCACAATATGGTGGCTGAAACATCGATTCCAGTTATGAAGACACAACATGACTGGGAAAAATGTAAAGTTTATCATACTAACTGTAGAAGCCCGAGAATAGCCTTTAGTTATTGGACTATGCCCTTTCCACCATAGCTCTCACCGATTCCCACACTGTTGTACTGTCTTGGGTGAATCTCTTCATAAAGGTAGGGCCGATGCAAAGGTATTGGACATCATAGATGAACCTTAAACCTTTTGCTTGCCTAGGTCACTGCAAGACCACCCTTCCTACAACAATCCTATAAAAATGCATAATTGGACATTATGGGAGTCATTTTGGAAGCCCTGTTCGTGCTTTGGATGTCCAAAAACAGGCATAGAGACATCTCCAAAGATATCTTAGAAGCCAGGTCTGTGCATGAGAACATCCAAGTCTCAACGAGGGAGTGATGCAGGCATGGCTGGAGCTTTGCCTAGAACCTGGATGTCGCGGCCTTATCTCAGAAATATCCTGGACCTTTGGAGCTGCCTCTAAGTTTAGATCTGCTCCAGACACAAATAATCATCTGGAAAGTGCTTGTTTTGGCTTAAAAACATCCAGGGGGTGTAGAGAAGATAGCACTCCATCATGCCCGGTACTCAGCAAATTTTCAATGGGAACTGAGCCCTGGCTTCCCTGTATCTAACTCTTAGGCTATTCCTAGATGCTCAGGTTATGAAATACTATTCTGGGGATGTCTATAGATGCCCCCCCCCCAGACGTCCATATCAGGCATGTGAAATCATGTCTGCACCTGGACGTATCTGCTTTTTCCTCAGACGTTCTGGCTTAGACGTCCCAGCTTGCTCTTGTACGTCCTTTCTAAAATCCCCCTCCATGCTTTGCTTTTAATTTATTAATGTATTTATTTGTATTTAGCGCGCACCTTTTCAGTAATAGTTCAAAGTGAGCTACATTTAGCTACAGTAGGTATTTCACTGTCCCCAGCACATACAGTCTAAGTTTGTATATTCATGTGTGTGCTCAGTCTTCCTGCAAGTAAACTAATGTGCCGAAGGCTCTTTGAGTTGAGTTGTCTGGCTCTTGGGATTTAAAGTTTTGCTTTTACTGCTGCTGCTGTTTGCCGTCCCTCAGAAGCTGCCGCCCTAGGCAACCACCTAGGCTTGCCTAATGGTTGATGCAACAATAGATAAAAAAAAACCTGGTGAATGAAACCAAAAACCGCCTTAAGAAAAACACTTTTTTTGTCGGAAAAGCCGTCACAGTGTAGAGGACTTCACCTCACACCACCGCGGCCATCCATTTTATTTCATTTGAAAGCCCTATATTTTAGGACATAATATTAAATGCAAGCTATAAGGCAATGTCACTTAGCTGAAAAGGCTGCTACAGAAAATCATCCAACGACCAATTATGACAACGTGTCACGTTTCGGGGATCCGCACTTTCCCCTGCATCAGGTCAAATCGCCATGGATCAAAATGCCCGCCTTCAAAAAGAACGCCAAAAAACGGTCTTTATAATGGCATACATCACTACAACACCGATCAAAACCACCAATCACAAAAGAAAGGTAGATGGAGGAGACCAATCAAAGCTCAAAGGGGAGGGGCCACCAGACCAGGCCATCCCACCAGATGATTGGTAGCTCATAACATCATCAAAAGATTACCGAATCGTGTGCCAGTCCAATTGAGAATTAAGTCCAAAGGGGTGGACCGAATTGAGAATGAAAATCCACCTCTGCTCTAAATTCTGTAGACGTTGAATTAAGAACATAAGAACATAAGATATGCCATACTGGGTCAGACCAAGGTCCATCAAGCCCAGTATTCTGTTTCCAACAGTGGCCAATCTAGGTCACATGTACCTAGCAGTTTCCCCAAGGGACACAGGTTCCATAATGCTTGTATTGGTTCAAGCATTGATATCCTGGGTCCCTTCTTAATAATGGTTTATGGACCTTTCCTCCAGGAACTTGTCCAAACCTTTTTTAAACCCAGCTACACTAACAGCCTTTACTACATCCTCCGGTAACAAATTCCAGAGTTTGATTACACGTTGAGTGAAAAAATATTTTCTTTTATTAGTCTTAAATAGTTTACCCTGTAGCTTCATTGCATGTCCCCTAGTCTTTCTATATTCTGATAAGGTAAACAATCAATCTACGTTTACCCGTTCCACTCCATTCATTAATTTATAGACTTCTATCATATCTCCTCTCAGCCGTCTCTTTTCCAGGTTAAAGAGCCCTAACCTTTTTAGCCTTTCTTCATAGGAGTATTCTCCCATCCCCTTTACCATTTTGGTGGCTCTTCTCTGAACCTTTTCTAAAATCGCTATATCCTTTTTAAGATACGGCGACCAGAATTGCACACAATATTCAAGGTGCGGTCTCACCATGGAACGATATAGAGGCATTATAATATCTTTTGTTTTATTTTCCATTCCTTTCCTTATCATACCTAGCATTCTATTTGCTCTCTTGGCCGCAGCTGCACACTGGGCCGAGGGTTTTAACATGGTATCCACAATGACGCCTAAATCTTTTTCCAGGGTGGTGGTTCCTAATGTGGAACCTTGCATCGTGTAACCATAGTTTGGGTTGTTCTTCCCTAGGTGCACTTGTCCACATTAAATTTCATCTGCCATTTTGATGCCCAGTCTTCCAATTTATCAAGATCCTCTTGCAATTTTCCACAATCCTCTTGGGTTTTAACAACTTTAAATAGTTTTGTGTCATCTGCAAATTTGATAACCTCACTCGTTATTCCACTTTCCAGGTCATTTATGAATATGTCAAAAAGCAGCGGACCCAGCACAGATCCCTGGGGTACACCATTATTCACCTTTCTCCATTGGGAAAATTGGCCATTTAGCCCTACCCTCTGCTTTCTATCTTTTAACCAGTTCCTGATCCACAACAGTACACTGCCTCCTATCCCATGACTCTTTAGTTTTGCCAAAGGTCTCTGATGAGGGACCTTGTCAAAGGCTTTCTGAAAGTCCAGATACACAATATCAACCGACTCACCTTTGTCCACCTGATTATTCACTCCTTCAAAAAACATAACAGATTAGTAAGACAAGATCTTCCTTGTCTAAAGCCATGTTGGCTGTCTCCCATCAGGTCATGACTATCTACATGCTGAGTAATTTTATTCTTTATTATGGTTTCTACCATTTTTCCCGGTACTGATGTCAGGCTCACCGGCTGTAGTTTCCCGGATCACCCCTTGAACCCTTTTTAAAAATTGGTGTTACATTGGCGATCCTCCAATCTTCAGGTATTAGAGATGATTTTAATGATAGTTCACAGATCACTAATAGCAGGTCTGCAATCTCGTATTTCAGTTCTTTCAACACCCTTGGATGTATACCATCCGGCCCAGGTGATTTGCTACTCTTCATCTTATCTAATAGTTGTAATACATCTTCCCGATGTATCGATATTTCCTTCAATTCTTCCGCACCTTTAAATACCAATTCAGTCATGGGTAACATCCCTACATCTTCCTCAGTAAAGACTGAAGCAAAGAATTCATTCAGTCTCTCCGCTATCGCCTTGTCGCCTCTTAGTGCTCCTTTAACCCCTTTATCATCTAATGGACCAACTGACTCTCTCACAGGTTTTTTGCTACAAATGTACTTGAAAAGGTCTTTACTTCACGTTTTTGCTTCCACAGCAAGCTTCTTCTCAAATTCTCCCTTTGCCTGCCTCATCAATGCCTTGCATTTGACTTGCCAGTGCTTGAGCTGTTTCCAGGTTTCATCGTTTGGCTCTTTTTCCATTTCCTGAAAGATGCTTTTTTGGCAACAACAGCCTCTCTGACCTCACCTTTAAACCATGCTGGCAGCTTTTGGACTTCCTTCCACTTTTCTTAAAGCGTGGAATACAGCTGGTCTTGGCTTCCAAGATAGTATTTTTCAACAACAGCCAAGCCTGATGTACGTCTTTAACCTTTGCAACTGCTCCTTTTAGTTTTTTCTTAACTGTTTTCCTCATTTTATCATAGTCTCCCTTTTGAAAGTTAAAAGGTAGTACTGTGGATTTCCTTACTATCCCTCCTCCACTAATTAAATCAAAGGCAATCATGCTATGATCACTATTGCCAAGTGGCCCCAACAACCTTATCTCTTGCACTAGATCTGGTGTTCCACTAAGGATTAGGTCTAATATGGCTTCCCCTCTGGTCGGTTCATGAACCAGCTGCTCCAAGAAGCAGTCATTTATTTCATCTAGGAACTTGTCCTGACGTGACACTGACCCAGTCGATACCGGGGTAGTTGAAATCACCCATTATTATTACTGTGCTGTAACATTTGTTAGCTTCCTTGATTTCTTTGAGCATTTCATCATCCATTTGGTCATTCTGGCCAGGCGCTCTATAGTACACCCACACTGCCATTGCCTTCCCCCTTTTACATGGAATTTCAATCCATATAGATTCTACAGCAGATTTTGTTTCCTGCAAAACTTTAATCCTTTCTGACTCAATGCCCTCTCTATCATAGAGAGCAACCCCTCCACCAATTTGATCAGCTCTATCATTAAGATATAGTTTGTACCCAGGTATCACAGTGTCCCACTGGTTGTCCTCCTTCCACCATGTCTCTGATATTCCAATCATATCTAACCTTTCATTTAGTGCTATATATTCTAACTCTCCCATCTTATTTTTTAGACTTCTAGCATTTGCATACAAGCATTTTAGAGAATGTATTTTATTCATATTAATTTGGCTATTGTTAGACATGGGTAATTTGGGATCTTTAAGCTCTGTCTGCTCCATACTTGAGGGCATTTGGGCTACTTTACTCTTTTGTGGAACCTCTCTGCTTTTGGTGGTATCCTTCAAAGATACATTCTTCCGAACCATCCGCTCTTGGGCGACTGTCGGCTTTCCCCTAATATCTAGTTTAAAAGCTGCTCTATCTCCTTTTTAAAGGTTAATGCCAGCAGCCTGGTTCCATCCCGGTTAAGGTGAAGCCCATCCCTTCGGAAGAGCCCCTCCTTTCCCCAGAATGTTCCCCAGTTCCTAACAAATCCAAAACCCTCATCTCTGCACCATTGTCTCATCCACGCATTGAGACTCCGGAGCTCTGCCTGCGTTTTGGGTCCTGCGCGTGGAACAGGAAGCATTTCAGAGAATGCTACTCTGGAAGTTCTGGATTTCAACTTCCTACCTAAAAGCCTAAATTTAGCCTCCAGAACCTCCCTACCACATTTTCCTATGTCATTGGTACCGACATGTACCAAGACAGCAGACTCCTCCCCAGCACTATCTAAGATCTTATCTAGGTGGCGCGTGAGGTCCGCTACCTTCGCACCAGGCAGGCATGTTACCAGGCGATCCTCACGTCCACCAGCCACCCAGCTATCTACATGCCTAATGATCGAATCACCAACTATAACGGCTGTCCTAACCCTTCCCTCATGGGCACATGGCCCTGGAGAAACTTCCTCGGTGCGAGAGGGTTTTACATCACCTGGAGGACAGGTCCTATTTACAGAATCACTTCCTGCCACACCAGGGTGATGCTCTCCTGTCATGTGACCTCTCTCCTCCATGGCAACAGGGATGCTGCCAGACTGGAGGTGGGACTTCAGGACTATATCCCTGTAGGTCTCGTCTATGTACCTCTCTGTCTGTCTTATGCTTTCCAAGTCTACTACTTTAGCCTCTAGAGAACGGACTCGTTCCCTGAGAGCAAAGAGCTCCTTGCACCTAGTGCACACGTAAGACCTCTCACCAACTGGGAGAAAATTATACATGTGACACTCAATGCAAAAGACTGGAAAGCCCCCATCCCACTGCTGGACTGCTGTCTGCATCTTAGTTTTAAGTTTGTGTTTAGATCTAAGTTCTTTACTTACTAAGGGTTGCTATGGATATTTATACTAATAAAACTGTACCTAATACGTGTAATATAGCTTGTTCACCTGAAGCTTAACTAATCTCAGGTCGTTAGTGTATGACTGATTTGGGTAATGAGCTTCACCTGAGAGCACCTCCTGTCTTTTAAGATGTGTAAGTACCTATAAAGCTACGATTATCCCAGGGGTGGGTGGGTGTGGGGAGGGAGGGAGGGAAATAGCACTTATTAAAAGAGGGCTGCTACACAGTACCCTGTCTTGTGCTGCTGAGGTAAGCTATATTCTGATTTGATTTAAATTATAGCTCTTAGCTGCTGCTAGGCTCTAACTTCTTATGAAATTTAAACTACAAGCTCTCTGCTGGGTTCTAAATTTAACCAGAAAGCTCTTTTCTGTGTTTTAAATTTAAGCTAAAAGTACTTTGCTGATGCTAGGCCCTGACTATTAAATTCAGACTACAAGCTCTCTGCTGGGTTCCAAATGTAACCAGAAAGCTCTTTTCTGTGTTTTAAATTTAAGCTAAAAGTACTTTGCTGATGCTAAGCCCTGAGTGACTAGTTTAAATTTAAACTATAAGCTCTCTGCTGGGTATGAAATGTAACCAGAAAGATCTCCTCTGTGTTTTAAAACTAAAAGTAATTTTCTGATGCTAGGCCCTGAGTGACTATTAAATGTAAACTACAAGCTCTCTGCTGGGTTCCAAATGGAACCAGAAAGCTCTCTTCTGTGTTTTAAATGTAAACTAAAAGTACTTTGCTGTTACTAGGCCCTGAGTGACTATTAAATTTAAACTACAAGCTCTCTGCTGAGTATGAAATGTAACCAGAAAGTTCTCCTCTGTGTTTTAAATTTAAACTTAAACTGCTGCTACTAGGCCCCTTCCTGGCAATGGAAGGGGCCACCGTTGCCCCCATAGCAACGCCAAAAATTTGTAAATAATGCTGTTGTTGATGCAAAAAATAATTTTTGGTTAACACCAAATGTAAAAGATCCAACAAAAAGTTTTAGGAATGCGGTCAGGCAAAGACAGGGGATAGTGTTGCAATCCCGCAAGAACCTCACGCTGGTCAATATTGGTGTATAAGGACTGAACGTCCAGGGACACCATATAGGTATATGTAGAACACGCCGTACAAAAAATGAGTTGTTTCAGAAAATCATCAGTGTCCCCTGTCTCTGCCTGACCGCATTCCTAAAAGCTTTTTGTTGGATCTTTTACATTTGGTGTTAACCAAAAATTATTTTTTGCATCAACAACAGCATTATTTACAAATTTTCGGCGTTGCTATGGGGGCAACGGTGGCCCCTTCCATTGCCACCATATATATGTCGTGGTTTGAGGAAACCTATATATATTCCCATCCGCTCTATTCCAAGATTCCATTCTGGAAGAGATTTTTAGATGATGTTTTTTTCCTTTGGACTGGCTCCCAGCTTGAACTCCAGTCTTTTTTGTCTTCATTGAACACCTATAAAAATAATATTCAATTTACATCACAGATCGAGGCCCAAACTATTCAATTTCTTGATATTACAGTCGAGTTGACTACCTCTGGCTTTTTGACTTCGCTTTATAGAAAACCTGTCCAGAGAAACACCCTGTTGCGATATGATAGCTATCATCCTCCTGCTCTGAGGAAAGGTCTGCCTTATGGCCAGTTTTTACGTTTACGCCGAAACTGCACTTTGCTGTCTTCTTTTAAAACACATGCTAAGGATCTTACTTTTAGGCTGCTGGCGCGGGGCTATCCTTACAAAGTTATAAGAGCTGCATATTTAAGAGCACGCTATATGCATCGTGATTGGTTGTTTGAGCCTCGGACTCCCGAGTTGTCACAAGATAAAATTACGGCAATATTGCCTTATATGCGGAGGTCTTCAGAGGTCATCAAGATCCTTCGCAAATTTTCGCCAGTTTTGGGACTACACACCTGTTTCCGTTTACCATTACAGATTGCTTTTTCTCGTAAGGCAAACCTGCGGGATCTTTTAGTAAAGACCACAGTTAAAGAAGATCGCCCACTCTCTTGCCCTACCAACCCTGGGCATTATTCTTGTGGTACTTGTCATTATTGCTCCCATACTTTATCGGGCCCTGAGTGGACGGATCCGAGGACAAACAAGACCTATACGACCCGGTGGCACACCACTTGTACCTCTGATTATGTGGTGTACTTAATTGTCTGCCCCTGTGCATTGAATTATATAGGTCGCACTTCACGTCCCTTTAAAGTTCGCCTGGGTGAACAACATGCATCGCAGCTGCAGACTCAGACTCTCATGGCCCCATTGGTGGATCATTGTCTGACTAGTTCACACACATTTGAGGATCTCCAATGGCGTGTTTTGAATCATGTACCACTAAACCCCCGGGGTGGTGACAGAATTCAAAGTCTACAGAATTTAGAGCAGAGGTGGATTTTCATTCTCAATTCGGTCCACCCCTTTGGACTTAATTCTCAATTGGACTGGCACACGATTCGGTAATCTTTTGATGATGTTATGAGCTACCAATCATATGGTGGGATGGCCTGGTCTGGTGGCCCCTCCCCTTTGAGCTTTGATTGGTCTCCTCCGTCTACCTTTCTTTTGTGATTGGTGGTTTTGATCAGTGTTGGAGTGATGTATGCCATTATAAAAATCGTTTTTTGGCGTTCTTTTTGAAGGCGGGCATTTTGATCCACGGCGATTTGACCTGATGCAGGGGAAAGTGCGGATCCCCGAAACGTGACACGTCGTCATAATTGGTCGTTGGATGATTTTCTGTAGCAGCCTTTTCAGCTAAGTGACATTGCCATACAGCTTGCATTTAATATTATGTCCTAAAATATAGGGCTTTCAAATAAAATAAAATGGATGGGCCGCGGTGGTGTGAGGTGAAGTCCTCTACACTGTGACGGCTTTTCCGACAAAAAAAGTGTTTTTCTTAAGGCGGTTTTTGGTTTCATTCACCAGGTTTTTTTATCTATTGTTGCATTAGCTTTTAGACCTGGTTGGGTATTTTTGTATTTTTGCCTAATGGTTGGGCAGGGCCTTCATAAAGGCAGTTAATGAATCCTAATAAATAAAGAAACAAAAGATATAGTGCCAGGTGATTGGAAGTTTGAAGAAAACCTTTCTGTGTGGTACTATGCAGTGCTGTCCTTCTGTCAGCATTAATGGATGATAGCAAACAGCTGGATTTAAGTCAGGCCTTTCTCAGAAGCTCAAGGTGAGTTACATTCTAAGCTAAGTTCTAATCTAAACTTTTCTCAGAGGCAATGGAGAGTTAAAGTGTTTCGCCCAAGACTGCAAGGAACAGCAGTGGGATTTGAACCAGGCTTTCCTCGTTTTGAGAGGCTGGAATTGATATTCCACTGCCCCTGCAGCCCACTGATTTAACTATTAGGTTTCTCCTCCACGGTATACCTTAGCCCCTCCCCGCTAAGCTATAACTGCCAAATTTTGTCTTTATCATTTCCAAAGCTCACCCTCCTTTGCCCTGCAATTGCCTGATCTCTGCTGAATTATTTTGGGAATTATATAGTCCTTGGTCTTGTTCCTGACATCAGTCAGCATGTGGTCAGGCCTGCTGGGAGCACAAGTACCAGAGGTCCAATGAACACAGTAGCAATAAATTCAAAAAGCAAGACGTTTATTTTGGTTCAGATGCTTGCACTGCAGCCGCCACTTGCGGTTGGGCTGCAATGATTTTCTAATACTTTTTAATCTGAGATGGAAGCGGTGTTTCTTGTCCTTTTCAGGGAGGGGAAGGAAGTAGAACAAGTTGCAAGGCACACTGCTGGGGAAATATGGTTGACTGGTAAGTGCTGTCAAGTCAATGCTGACTCCTGGTGACCCTGTGGATAGTTGTGGCTAAACACCTGGTTTTCTTGGCAACAATCAACTGGAGGTAGAGTAGATTGTCAGGGCTTTCTTCCATGCAGTAAGCCTATAGCACCTGATATTCAAAGGTCCTCTCCTATCAAAGTAGGAACTAAGCTTCATGCTGTTTAAGTTCTGATATCAGATAAGATCAGGCTCAATCAGAGTGGCATGGCAGTGAGGGAATATACTCTCACTTAACTCCAGATGGCGTCACCAATGAAACACACTACACTGGAGCACAGACTTCTATTGTTTACTTGAACTAGACAGTCTACAACAACACAATATCTTTACAAGTGTTCCTATTCACGATGAGCAAGTACGATATCATCTACCCCAGTTCCTCTGTTCAGCATGGAATGGGTTTAGTTCCAGTTCTAGGCAGCAGTGCTCAGGGCACAAGGCATCATCTTTCTGTCTGGGGCAAAAAAAGAATCTATCAGTGTTATGTCTTGGGGGTTAGTTCCAGCAGTGAGTGACAGCTTGGCCACCGTGCCAACATATAAGGAACATCACTTCTCTCCCCTTGAAACATGATTGAAAGTCGAAGAGGGATGCCCTTCCTCAGACGTAGACTCACACAGATCCCACGGAAGCATGACTCAGCGTACTTTCGAAACTGATCTACTGGATTAGAGGCAATCTCTCTTGGTGCCAGTCCTGTTGCTAAGCGCTATGTATGGGAAGGATTTTATGCAGAAGAGATGGCTATGGATTTATGCTGAATTCCCCAAGGGTTGCCAGATTCTTTGGGCATTCTGACTCACAAACAGAGCCACTAGCATAAGATCTCGCTCCCAACTCGCCTGGAAAAGTCTGGAACCCTCTGCTGGCAAAACCCACTTAGTGCAAATGTGAAAGGGATATTAAGAATGTATTTACTCTTTTAAGAGGTCATTTTAAAAGTCATTTACACACTTTAAACAGATCCTTATGCACAGGAATGGCTTATTTTAAAATTATGCAGACTGCCACTAACAGTATGTGCATGTGAGCTGTAGGAGTCTAGCTTTACCCAAATTGATTGAGGATGGGGCTCAGAAGGGTTAGCATATCCACAAATACGGCTTAATATTCAAAAGCACTCATTCGTACAATGGCAGCCACTATCCCGATAAGTGTTGTCACCACCACCCCCCTGGTGGCCGGTGGCTGCAGGGGCAGGTTGTGCATTTAAATTAATTGTAGAAGTAAAAGACTCTTTTGGGCCAGATGCACCTTGGTCCTTGTAGTCCTTTCTCCTTATAGAAATGAGTTGTGGATGCCAAGTAGAGGGTAAACAAAAAGCTTTTATTTCCCTTTTAGCACTGAGGTTCGCTAAGTAACAAAAATAAAGTTTTCCTTATTTTCAGGTTTATGCCAAAGTGTTATTAAACAAGTAAAACTGTTAGAGGCTTCACAGTTCCTTGTAGAATATAAAGGGTTTTCTAAACTTCAGAGTGAAACAAATAAACCAGCTCTCCTTTAGCTCAATGTAAGCAAAATCATTCTTAGTGCATGTTCTGATAAACTATAGCTCTGGGAGTGACTCAAGGCTTCCCGCAACACAAATAGAGCAGTCCATTAATTCCTCCTGTGACAATGCTTCTAAATCCCCAGACTCCACTTGCATGGGTTCCAGCTCATCTGTGCTTTCTCCTGTATTTGAGCTCTCCCTGGCTGCTATAGTGTGCAAATTAGTATTTCCTTCACCTATCCTCCAGCTGGGCTGTTCAAGGGGTTTCAAGTAGGAAGCATGGCTTGTTCTTAAGCCTCTATGTCGTGGCTTCCAGAACTCCTGCCTTCTTTTATTCCTCTCAGAATGGTTATCTGATTCAAAAGCCCTTCTAGGAGCTAAGTCTCTTTTTAGAATTAAAGTACCACTGTACCTTGGCTTCCTGAAGTCGGTGCTGCTGGTATTTTCCTTACCAGGTACCCTTCCTTGGATACGGTCTCCTTCACAGACTGTTTCTGTGAGTCTCCTGGGCACTGCTTGTCGTCCCTGAAGCTTGGGACGGCCAGGTAACAATCCAGGCCTCTCTGCTTCTCAGTATGGGGGATTCCACTGTCAGGACCTTTCCTTCCAGTACCTTTAAGTTCCTTTCTCAATCCTTCTGGTGAGCTCAGGCCTCCCTCTAGGCATGGAGTCTCTCTCCCTTGGATCCTGACTTCTCTTGGAGTCTCTCTCCCTTGGATCCTGGCTTCTTCTCCTCTTTCTCCCCTCTTCTCTAGTCTGGCTGCAGCTCTCTGCTTATAAAGCCATTCTCCTCTTGAGTTTCCTAGCCTGCTCTTCAGGTGCATCTGATTAGTCCCTGCATAATCAGTACTTGGGTGTGTTCACTCAGCCTCTGCAGGTTCGTGCCTGCTCCCTCTAGCTGTGTTGCTATGCAATTGCAACTCCTGCAAGTCAGCTGCTTTGTGAAAGACAGCGTTTTTTTTTTAAATTCACAGCTTCACTAGCTTCAGCCCTATCACAGTGTCCAATAAGTCAATTATTGACGGCCCTGGCACTATCTGGAGCAAAGGGAGAGAGTGGACATGCACCCTAATTATGGAGCGTGGTGATCTTCAGTCTGCTAGCCATATAGTTATGTGGATACATTTAGGACAACAAAAAGACTTCCCTAAATTGATCCGCATAGCTATACAGATGAGAGTGAATATCCCCAGCTATCTGAACAGTGGTGGCCCTCACTTCTCTACGTATATTCAGCACTGTATTTATTGTACACCACCCTGCTGTGAATGTGAAGGACGGTATCAACCTCAATAAACATAACCACTATTGCTTCTGTGGACAAAGGTGATGAGTATACATAAAGAGGCCGATATTCAGCAGCAGTAGCTAATGGTATTTAAAGCACCTGGCCATTGCTATTGCTTTAAGTAAACCAGCTACAAGGCGCTAGGTGGAACTGTAGGGAGTCGGCTAGGTACTGAGGAGTGTGTGTATAAAGAGCCTTATGGGTTACAATTAGGATTTTGAAGGTGATACGGTAAGGGACTGGTAACCAGTGGAGTTGAATAAGGTGAGGTGTAATGTGACTGTAGCGAGTGGCATGGGAAAGAATTTGTGTGGCAGTGTTTTGGATCATCTGTAGGTCGTGGAGTTGATATTGAAGGAGACCAGCCAAAATGATATTATAGTAACTTACTCGGGACATTACCAGGGAGAGTAGAAGGGTGGTGAGTGAGGAGAGGGACAAAACATCACTGACTGCTCGAATCTGCCAGAGGAAAAAGAATGAACGTTTGGAGAGAACAGAGATACGTGTATGAAAAGAGCTCCGGGTCTGGTGTCACTCCAAGTTGCACGGGGCTGTATGGGAGAGCACAGGGAAAGCACTGAGATGTGAGATTACCTTCCGGTTGCATGGGGCTGTGTGGGGGAGCACAGGGAAAACACAGAGATGTGAGATTAACGGCAATTACAGGACAGGTAGGCAACAAACAGCAGGAAAAGGTGACGGTGAGTCACCACGATTATGGCAAAGACTACTTCTGACTGTTCACGGAAGATCCCTGTAGGCAGACAGGAGTCATCTTTGCTGCGATTGTGGCAGTCTTCCCCTCCTGCCCAAGGGGATCTGAACTCCTGTAGGAAGGAGGAGAAGGCTGCCGCAATTGTGGTGGTCTTCCAACATGCCTGCATTAGATCGGATCCCTGCAGGCAGGACAGGAAGGGAAGGCCACAGGAGGTTAGGGGGGGGGGGGTCAAGGCAGAGCTTGGCCCCCTCAATCGGTGAGGCATTCTGCGGCCCCTGATAAAGCTATCAAGTCTGCCCTTTCATACCACTTACTAAGTTTTACAGCCCCTTTTTTTCCTTTAAAGATCCTGTGTTTGCCCCATGCTTTCATGAATTCAGATACAGTACAGTCTTCATCTCTACATCACCAATGGAAGACTATTCCACACATCTATCACTCTCCATAAAGAAATATTTCTGCAAATTACTCTTGAGTGTCTTCGTTCACCTTCATCCTATGCCCACCTCATTGCAGAGTTTTCTTTCAATTGAAAGATGTTTTCCTCCCATGCATTTATGCCACAGAGGTATTTAAACATCTCTATATCATCTTCCCTCTCCCGTCTTTCTTCCAAAGTATACATATTGAGATCTTTAAGTCTGTCCCCATATGCCTTATGACGAAGCCCACTGACCATTTTGGTAACCATCCTCTGCACTGACTCCATCTTGTTTACATGCTTTCGAAGGTGTGGTCTCTAGAATTGCACACAATGCAGAGGCACTATCACCTCCTCCTTACTGTTGGCCATTGCTCCCCCTATGCACCCAAGAATCCTTCTGACTTTCGCCATCACCTTTTCTACCTGTTTGGCCACCTTAAGGTGATTAGAAACAATCACCCCTAGGTCCCACTCTTCTTTTGTGTACAGAAGTACTTTACCTGCTATACTGTACCACTTCCTTGAATTTTTGCAGCCCAAATGCATGATCTTGCATATTTTAGCATTAAATCTCAGCTGCCAAATTCTCAACCATTCTTCAAGCTTCACTGGATCCCTCCTCATGTTATCTACTCATTCCTGGGTGTCTACTCTTGCAGATTTTGGTATCATCTGCAAAAAGGTAAATCTTACCCGATAGCCCTTCTGCAACATCACTTACAAAAACATTAAAAAGAATCAGACCAAGGACAAATCCCTGCAGCACACCACTGGTTACATCCTTTTCCTCAGAGTGAGCTCCAACTACTTGCATTCTTTGTTGCCTCCCACTCAACCAATTTCTAACCCAGTTAGTCACTTTAGAGTCCAGCCCTAGGGCACGCAATTTATTTATAAATCACTTGTGAGGAACAGTGTCAAATACTTTTCTGAAATCTAAGTACACCACATCTAGGGCTCTCCCTCGGTCCAACTCTCAGTTCAGCCAGTCAAAGAAATTAATGAGATTTGTCTGACAAGAAAAAAAAGAAAGCAGTCACAATGATAGAGTTAATCAAATAATTAACAACGAGGGCTTCCTCTGACTCCCAGACCCCTACTGGGACACTCTTTATCCTCTCAGTTGTCGGGCTTCCTTTATTGCAATGGTGAAGAACTTCAGTCCTCAAAGGTCGGGTTTACAGGATATCCTTAATGAATAGTCATAAGACAGACCTTCATACTAATTCCATTTTATACATATCTATCTCATGCATATTCATAAGAGACATAGGTGAGGTCAGTAATTTAAAACAAAGCCAGTTTGAGACAAATACATCATTTTCAGCTGGGTATTAATAGTACATAGGAAGTCTGTTGAGGAAAAGGCGGCAAATTTTCCTGCTAAAATTCAAAATTCCCTGCCTTCAGAATTCTAACTTGCACTTTTCCCGCCTTTTCTCTAATGAACTTTCCTGACAAAATTAAAAATTTTCCACAGTTTTCCAATGAATTTTCCTTCCAAAATCAAATTCGAATTTCCTGCCCTTTCTTCAACAAACTTTCCTGTCAAAATTCAAATTCCCCACTCATTTCTACCAGTCTGGTTTGGGAACCACTTATTATAAGAACAGACACCCACTGCATAACCACCTCACCCTGCAGAAAACCACAGTACGGTGGCTGAAACATCACTTAATAAGACGCAAAATGACTCATAAAACTGCAAAGATCATGATACTAGCCACAGAAGCCTGAAAGAAAAAACATGTAGGTCCCAATATACGAAAGGCATTTACAGACTAGTAAACCATGCAAATGCCTTAAACAGGTCTATTCAATGGCACCTACATGGTTAGTGCCATTGAATATCCGCATTTATGACATCTATGTGCCCCGATGCTATCCAATTAGCATCAGGGCGTGTTGGAGGCGTTCCGGGGTGGAACGGAGGCAGAGACTGCCATTAACTGGGTAGCAGCGATATTGTGCCACTAACCAGTTAGCGATCTGTGGCTAAAATTAGGCCAAATTTTGGCTCGCCTAGTTTTCGCCACAGATGCTAACCTGGTAGCGGTGCAATATCGCCACTACCTGGTTAGGCTCTACGGCTGTTTCCTCTGGGTGCCAAAACCAGATATTCAATGCCGTCGCCATGGCATTGAATATCTGGGGTTAGGGGTGAGTGGGCAGGCTATGTGCCATAGTGGTGCATAGCCTGCCCAGTAGAATATTTGGCCCATAATGTCTACTATTTCAAAATTTAAAAATAGTTATTTGCTGTTCATAGAAGTCAAGATAATGCAATGGTAAGGTTGAAACAATAATATTGATATTGCAATTACAATAATATTATTATCATACAGTTAATTTGTTCAAAAAATTCTGTAGTTAAAAAAGGGAATGCTATTACATGAGTCTTAATAATATGGGCTCAGTGTGCCTACACTATGGCTATTTTATAAAACAGTACATGCTTGCATGTGCCTTTACCAAACAGGCTTCCAGAACTGTCCCTTAATGTGCAAATTCAAACACATTAATTAGTATGTGCTCTGAGGCAGGAGCATATTAGTGCTTGTATTTCATGCGTGTGTTTTAAAATGCATGCACCTACATCGCAACTCTATGCCCACACCACCTCAGTGTGTAGGTGATGTTTTACTAACCAGTTAATGTCTTTTCCTTGAGTTCTGCTAGACCAGTCCAGACAGATAGGTTGTGTTCCCCTACCAGCAAATTGGTGGAGACAAAGAACCAATGAAAAGCCCAGGTTCAAAGACATCACTCCCATGCCGCTATCCACCACAGTTTCCAGCGGTCTCTTCAGTATTTGTCCCAAAGCAATGGGAGAAACTGGCAAGTCTCACACAATGTCAATCACTATGTACAGGAAAACAAACAGAAAGCTGTCAGTAGAAGATAAACCTGCAGAGCCAAGTATAAAAAGCATAAAGACCCAAGGGTACAGCAGCAGAAGAACAGAGCAAATGCAGTTTCAGGGGCAGGCCCTGGACTGGTCTAGAAGGACTCGAGGAAAAAACATTAACTGGTAAGTAAAATGTCACCTTTATTTCGCCTTGCTAAGACCAGTCCAGAGAAGTGGGATATACCAAAGCTACAATTCTACTGGGCAGGAAGAAGACACAGCAGCTCGCAAAACCATTGAGCCAAAGGCTGTGTTTGCCCACACGTGGACATCCAAGCAGAAATGCTTGACAAAAGTAGAAAGTGATTCCCACATTACCACTCGACAAATGTATGCAGGTGCTACCAAGCTCCACTCCGCCCACAAGGATGCTAGCGTTTGGGTAGAATGGGCATGCAAATCCTTCAAAACTTGCCAGTTCCACAATAGATATGCCACGGCAATGACGTCCTTAATCCGGCACCCCAAAGTCGACTTAGCCACTGTGTCACCCTTGCGTGGGCCAACAAACAGCATAAAAAGATGGTCAGACTTATGAAAAGGATTTGTAACCTCAAAGTACTGGGAAAGCACTCTCCGGACATCCACAAGATGAAGATCCTTTTCCTTCCCCCTACACTATTCCTTAGAGAAGGCGGGCAGGCAAGTCACCTGGTTCACATGAAGGGAGAAATCACCTTAGGCAGGAAGGAAGGCACAGGCCGAATGGAAATGACTTCTTTGAAAAAGACAGATAAGGATCTCACAGCAAGACAGAACCTGCAGCTCGGAAATCCACCTTACGGAACAAAATCGCAACCAAGAATACTATCTTGGGCATCAAATCCTTCAGAGTAGTGTGCTTCAACAGCTCAAAGGGCTCCGACATAAGGGCCCTAAGCACCAGACACAGATTTCAGGAAGGAATCACTGACCAGAGAGGACACAGATACCAAACCCTCGATGAAGGCATGAAACATCCGGGTGTAAGGCTAGAGACCTACCAGCCAATAGAACTCTGAAACAGGCCAAAGCTGCCACCTGAATCTTCAGGGAGCCAAGAGAAAGGGCCCTTCCCCAGACCATCCTGCAGAAAAGGCCAACAGAGATGGCACCTTGGCTGCCTCAGGAGCCAACTGCTGTGCACCGCACCAGTACTGACTTATGCCAGGTTAATAGACCTCCTCTGGGCCCTGAATAGAGTGGAAAGCCACAGTTGGAGAGTAGGCCATACATGCTAACCATCTCCTTACAAGAGCCAAGCTGTAAGCAAGAAGGGAGCCGGGTCTTCCAGAACAAGCAGCCCCCGATACAATAGGCCCCGAGATGGAAGCAAACAAAGAGGTGATGCTTGCAGCAGCCACATCAGATCTCCGAATCATGCTCTCATCGATCAATCCAGCGTTGCCAGAATAATCTTTCTCAGGAGGCGCTCCATATGCCGAATCACATGCCCCACCAGGGGCCATGGAGGAAATATATACAGCAGGTGTTAACTTGGTCAAAGGTTGAGCCAGAGCGCTGACACCCTCAGACCCCATTTCCATGCAGCGACTGAAGAAACAGCAAACTTTGGCATTGAAGCAAGCCATTATCAGATCCCTCTTGGGGAGACTCTAGCAGCACAGAATCAACGGAAACACCTCCTGACTCAACTCCCACTCCTGCAACCTGAGAGTGCCAGCTCAGAAAATCTGTTTCCACAGTAGCCACCCCGGCAATATGTTGAGCCACAAACTAGGAAGGTCTTCACCGCCCAGGGAAGCAGAAGAGCCATCTCCAGGACTACCACAGAACTCCTTGTGCTGCTCTACCGATGGACATAAGTGACCACTATGGCATCTGAGAAAACTCAAACTGCCCAGCCCTTAACCAGGGGCTGGAAACGCAGAAGAGCCAAACTAATAGCTCTCGCCTCAGGGATCACACTGCTTCTTTATGGTTCCAATGGCCTTGATTGTTTGGCCTTGGCAATGGGCTCCCTAGTCCAGGAGATTGACATCCATCGACAGAAGGGTCAGTGAACAATCATCCAGCAATATGCCCTTCCTCAGAAGACTGGGCTGCTGCCACCACTGCAGCTGGCCATCACCATCATTGGGAGTGGGAGCTCGTACCGCTGAAAATTCAGGAACCACCAAGTCAGCAAGTATCATTGGAGCAGCCACAAAAGAGCATGCACCCACGGCACCAATATGATTGTCACTGCCATCAATCTATAGAGTTGCAGATAATCCCAGACTCTTGGAGCCTGCTGCGAACAGAACAATACTAGACAATCCAACAGCCTTTAACTTTTATTTATTTTTTTGCATGAAGACACTGCATACACAAGTAACAAAACATGCTCTCAGGAACTCCAGGGACTAGGAAAGCAGCAACTTGTTCTTTTTCTAAGTGATCACCCAGCCGAGGCTTATCAGAAAGGATACTACTCAGGGAGGTACCCGAGATACCTCTGAAAGAGAATGGGCTCAGATGAACCAGTAGTCCAGATATGGGTCACACAAATCCCTTGGCGCCATAGGGCTGCAGCTGCCACCACTATGACCTTGGAGAATATCTTTGGAAAAATGTAGAGTCCGAATGCGAGGGCGGTGAACTGAAGGTAAGAGGCAAATATGGCAAAATACAGATACTCTGCTGATCCCCCAGATCGGAATATGAAAATACACCTCAGTCAAATCCAGACATGCCAGGAACTCCCCTCGTGCACCACTTGAATCACAGATCACACTACTTTTCACCCAGAAACGCAGACATGCTAGCGCTTGTTGACACACTTGAGGTCCAGAATGTTCCTTCTATGTCAGCACCATGAAATAGATGGAATACCTGCCCTTGCCTCAATCTTCCAGGGGAACGGGCACCACTGCCTTCATAAGAGGCAACTTGTCGAAAGGGATCCGGACAGCAGCCCTGCTGTTTGCAGTCTCACAAGGGGAGATGACGAAAGCCGTACTGAATGGGGACTAACAACCAGCGATTCTTGGTGACCCGGGCCCATTCATGGATGAAGAGGTGAAGCCTGTCCCCAATCGGAGGAACCAGGGAATGGGCCCCCAAACTGTCACTGAACAGCCTGGGAGGCTCAAGAGCTTCACAAAAGTACAGTACTGACAACGAGTCCCAAGTCCATAAGCAGAGGGGAAGAAAGACTTTCCATGCTGGCAGCGACGGAAGACCTGGAATCCCCAGGAGTCCGACCAGCATGCCCACAAGGAGCGGAAGGAGGCTGATGGAAAAGGGCCCTGTGGACCTGTCCTGCGGAAGGTGGTAAGATGTCATTTCACCCTGATCCTTCACCAGCTTCTCCAAATCTAACCCAAGAGAAGCATCCCTCTAAGGCCAGATGGGTAACCGGGCTTTGGAAGATGAATCCACTGTCCCGTGTCAGAGCCAAGCCAATGCCATGTCACCATTGACAGGGCACAATTCCTGGCCACTAGATGTACCAGGCTGTACATGGCATCAGAATGGAAGGCCAGAGCAGACTCCAAAAGTGGTAGAATCATCCGGCGGAAGAGACTGAATCCACTGGAGCAGGGCTCGAGACATCAGGTCTACACATATCTCAACTGAAGAGTAGCAGGCACCACAGTGAACTGGTTCTTCAACACGAATCCACACTTTGGTCCAGAGTATCCTTTAAGGCCAATTCGCCTTCCACAGGAATAGTGGTCCGACTGGCAACCGCCGTGAACTGTGCATCCACTTGGAAATATCAAACCACACAACACAATCCTTCTCTGGGGGAAAGTTCATCTTCTTATACACCCTTAGCCCCTTAGGCAGGGAGTCGAGGGAATCCCACTTTGACCAGAACAGGCCCTTGAATACCTCCAGGAACGAGAAGACAGTAACAGATTTCCATACCCCTTGCAGGAATGGTTGCATCTTTGGTTCCTGCTCCATGCCTGTAGCATCCACCAAGCTCAAGCTCCAATGCCTCCAGTTCCTCCTTCCAGAACAGGTGGATGACATCAGCCTCCTCACAATCCTCTGGAGGTGAGAGTACTTCTCCATCCACATCATACATCTAAATCCAAGCCATAGTCCAGATCTCGAACAGATCCCAGCTAATGCCTATCTCCAGGGGGCACCCTTTGCCATGGACTCTTAGCCATAGGCAATTAAACAGGGCTTACACTCTGAACCTGCCTCTCACGAGACTGTGCTCAGGGGGACTCAGAGACCATAGGGTCTGAATTTCCATACCAGAACAATCAGGCCTGTTGTAAACAGGAAAATAATTCTGGGGAGGACAATTCAGACTCCGGAAGCTCTCCCCATGGAAATGAGCCCTCATACACCAGGGACATAGTCACTGTCGATCCCTTAGAGGTTGGTGAGCAGTGCACAGCACGATCACTGGAACCTCCAGCCAGCTGGTTATCCTTATCCACAGTGCCATCGGCCATCTCCTGCCCTTAGGCAGGCATGGCCAGACTAACCACATCCCCCAGCATAGAGAGGGGGGACAATCCCTCTAGACACAACTCAGGAACTGCTATGCTAGAAGCACAGAGTCCAAAAGTCGCAGATGAGTCACCACACTTGCCACAGGCCAAACAATGATTCCTGGAAGAAGATTACAAGTATCAGAACAGCACGCGGTAAGGTTGCGGCATCCTAAAGGAGTGCTTTAACTGTGGCAAGCGTTAACTGTGCTTTTACTGTAATGTGCGTTACAGACACTAGGGTAGGAACACATGTTAGAGCCGCTTGGGAAGAACGTGTGTACAAACCATGTGACCTCCAGGCGCACAATAGAAGAAAATGCTACTAGCATGTGCAGAAAATGGCGGGAAACCCCCAAACTGTGCCAATGGTCACCAGCAGTCTACCTCGAATTGTGTCCCACACAGATGGAATCGGAAGCCCCCAACACACATAATGATGAGGTCAAGCCTTGGTACTCACCTCCTGAGAGCCCCAGGCAGAGGATCCATGCCAGGCTCAGCTCTACTCTCCTGATACTGTTAGACTGGTTTTGCAACACTGCGTTTAAGGTGGCTGGCAGGCAGATCCCTCTGAAAGCCTTCTGCAATCTTCATGAGAGAGCGGGGGGAACAGAGGAGGAGGGAGTAGACACTGAGGTTGTGTGAGGCTGCTGCACTCTTCCAGATCCTTCCAAATCCTTCCAATTTCTGGCTGCTCAACAGGCTCTTATGATAAGCGCGTGAAACTAAACCAATTTTCCCTCCTCCTATGGCTTCTTGGTGAAGCCTCTCATCACACTCAAGTGAGAGCCACCTTCAAGAGCATTTAATCAATCTTTTCCTTTCAATCTTCAGAATTGTCTTCAGAAAGGAAAAAATCCATCCACCATCTTCTGGAGACAAAAGAAATACTGAAGACACTTCTGGTGGCTGAGGCAAACCTGGGATTTCATTGGTTCTTTGTCTCCACCAGTCTGCTGGTAGGAGAACATAACCCACTTGTAAGGGCTGATCTACACTAGCAGGATGATATGGAAGTATATTTAAATGCACATTCAAGCCATGTGATTTTAGAAAAGCCCCCTTTCCATTTGTTAAAGAGACTTAACATGAAAAAAGCCCTTTCTAAAATGACCTCCAAAATGAGCATTTATTACCCAATTATATCTGATACATAGGACCGCACCAAGTTCGAAATGCACCCTGTGTGACTAATGAATCTGGTGCCCCCCACCCAGCCACGTGCAGTAACTCATTCTTTCTGAGCTTCCTGGAAGCTCAGTGATGATATCAGAGGCCCTTCCTTACTGGTGCCCTATGCGGCCACACCGCTCACACAACCCTCAGCATGACCCTGCTGATATGCATTTTATTTAACATAGAGGGATGAAAAGACTTTCAGAAACTTAGACCCCTGGTTACCTGATTGGGCCGCCCTCCTATAATATTGAATCCCAGAGTATCACTTTCTCTCTGTAGTACAATAGTCAATGGGTTTGGCTCTCCTCCCTGGGAAATCAAGACAGAAACAGATCATCAGTTCAAAGATATTAAAGCAACTGAAAATACATCAAATTGTTTTACTTTGATGTTTAAGGGCAATGCAGCATCACAACACAGCTTGAACAGGCTGGTTATACAGCAAGCACGCTTTCTGACACAACCTGTCAAAAAAACATCAGTCACACAGTCACATATGTAAAGTAGGTTTATCCCTGTTGCTTACGTTTGCATTGCCCCAAAAGTCCTTGTTTTAAGTGCAAGACCAGAAGTGCGCTTTCTTTGTTTTCTTTGTTCTGAGCAATGAATCAACGAAGCAAAGACAAGCTAAGTTTCATTCCGTAAAGAGATTATCGTCTTGGCAGCTAGGATTAGTTTAACAAACAGATTTCACTTTAGCTTCTGAAGGAACTCCTATGCACAAAACCAGAAGCAGCCAACAACAAAAAGAAAATATTCTGCTTGCTTAAGAAATCAAGAGATGGAAAAGCATCTAATGATACATATCAACATATTGAGCTAGCAGGTTGGGCTCCGATCAGTAAGGATTTGTCGTCCTTCCTATCAGATAGGGAAATCCTTGCTGAATATGCTACAGTTCTTACTTTCTAACATTTCTAAAGAGAACAGATTCTGGTTTGGCTCATTCTTTTTCAGGAGTAGCTCTGGGTGAGTTACAAGTCTGATATAGTAGGTATTTTCCCTATGGCTTAGAGGGACCGGTTTACTAAAGCGCGCTACCCAGGTAGTGCGGGCTTGGTGTATGTTTTTGGCACTCTGCTAAAATAAAAAAGACACTACCTGTCACGGCACTGCTAGCGCAGGCTTTGAAAGCCCATGCTGCTCAGCGCTTGGCTGGGACCAATGACTGCCTGCACAATGGGTGGTGGTCGCTGCTCCCACAGCGGTATTACTGCGGTGAGCTGCGCTAAATTCAGGAAGATGGCTGTTTCCGCCTCCCTGCATCTAGCACAGTGCCCCTTGCTAACAGTGTGGCACAAACTCACATTACAAGTGTGGGGCTTAGTAAACCGGCCGCTAAGTCTGTACCTGAGGGTTACATGACCTGCCTAAGGTCACAAGGAGTGCTAGTGGGATTTGAACTCTGGCTATTTAGGATACTCTTCCCCAGAAAAAAGATCAGTTTCTAATGAATTGCCGACCCAATGGAGAAAGAATGTCTTTGCCACTTCTTCCCTCAACAGTTAGCTGTTGCAGATTTGTTTCAAAGATTACAGATTTTGCTTAAATGTGCCCCTGAATTGTTTACCCTCGCTGCAGGGGACAGACTTTCAAATTTCAAATGTCCCCCATTTCTGCAAAGTCTACACATACGTTTTAGCCATAGTGCTAACACCAGTTTTCAAAGTGAAAGTACTCAGGTACTTTCACTCTGCAAATTGCTGTGGGTACATAATAGCGGCAGATAATTTTGCCTTCTTTTCTGGATGACTGTGTATGGGAACCAACGCAGAAAGATTTGAAAATGTGATATTTTCCGCATTATTTTCCTTGCCGGACCTATCCATGCCCCCTGGAAAGCCTTCTTCTAATGAGCTAAAATATAAGCGTTATGAAGACTTATGTGCAGTTTTAAGATAAAAAGGGAGCAATTTCAGTCCTTTTATGCTATTTAAATAAAGGACATCTGCAGGCTTAAGAGACACATCCTTTTAAAAATTTTTAGGTTTTGTTAATTGTGACAGGAAAGTGTCATCTAATTTCATATTAGCAATTTTTCCATCGAATGACTGTCTGTTTTCTGAATTACTATTTCTTTACTCAAGAGGGGCTTCCGAGCAAGCAATTATAGGTCCGAGCCTTCATCTGGGAAATTTAAATCTGGTCCAAAAACTCGGGGGTCAATATTCAAAGGCATTTATCCAGATAACAGACCCTGCTTTCCGGATAAATGCTGGGCCAGGTCGATACCCAGCGGCACTATCCGGATAGTGTAGCTGAACATTTTCTCTAACTATTTGGATAGTACAAGGCATTTCTGGGTGCAGGGTGAGAGCGGAGAAAGGAATTATCCGTATGGAGGTGATCTTTAGCACAACTATACAGATAGCTATTTGGATCGCTTAGGACAGCAAAAAGATGTAAAGTGGCGATGGAAATTGCCATTGTATGGATGGGAATAATTTTATAAGTCACAGCTAACTTTATGCGTGTGATTATGTACTTATATGTAAAGAGTATATTAACTAAGTTGTGGTTATGTTTTGCAGGTATCATGTGCTGCGAGTAGAAATCAACGCATGGTACACGCAACAGTCATGTGCTACCTGTTGCGGATATGTACAGCATGGCCCCAGTAGATACCGCATTGGTTTGAACCCTAATGTGTGCCAGTGGCATTTGCACTTAATGTGTGTGCACTTACTGTAACAACATCCCTCGAGGTGGCGTTAAATACACTAATGCTAACTACAACATTGCCGATGAACATATATTAGTACCCTCCAGGTTAACTGCAATGTGCCGTCAGTGCCCACTCTCTGCTCCTATTCTACCCATTTCCCTCCTTGTTGCACACTATGCACATAACAAGGAATTAACCACACGGTGTTCGGTATATGCGCTCTTAGTGTGGCTCCGCACATGCTGGTTAGTGTTCACTCAAGCACGCCGTAGCAGTTACTACAACTTAGTAAAAATGCCCCTATATAATTTAGTCATATATGCACATAAATGGGCAATGATGCCCTATGAATGGTGGTATAGTAAATGCGTAACATAAGCATACACATTTACATGAGTATTTGATGCAGTGGCTATTCTGAAAGTACACGTCAGGTGTTAAAAAAAATAATGCTGAGCGCCACTGTTAAATATTAATTAACTGATATTTTAACTTTGGTTTCCCCTCTTAAGGATGAGTTATTCTCTTTCAGTTTCTGGGTGTTTTTGTCCTTCAGTTTGTGTTTTCAGTATTCCCTATCCTAGCTAGTACCCCGAGTCCTTGCTCCCACGCCTTATTTACTAATTTTCCCTTACTGTTTTTACCATGTCTGTCTTATCGTCCGCTGTTTTTGTTGTTTATTTTCTATTGCTTGACTTTTGTTGTTTCGTGTTATACTTTCTCAATTGTTCACCGCTTTGATGGTTTTATTCAAAAAGCAGCTAACCAAATTCATTACACATTAAAGACAGCAACGATTGAGGTACAAATAAGTCTTAACTTCTATATAAACAGGGTACGCTGAAGTCAATATTAATGCCTTTTCTGGTTTTATTTGTCTTATTCCTTTCTTTCAGTGGCTGCTCCTAGATTCACTCACTACATCCTTTTAAGCTGGTGGTCAGCAATGGGACATCGCTAGCCTTCTGCAGGATTGAAATATTTCTCCAAGGATGAACAGAAAGTCCTCTGCTATCCCAGAGCCCAGTTATTCAGCTTACCATGCTGAAATGTGTCATAATGCTTTAATCTTTTCAGTCCCTTGGATCAGCAGCCGGTTGTGGACTATTAATGCAAAATGTACTGCTGTAAAGTGGCATTTCATCAAACTTTTACTTTGTCAGTACTCTGTCCTTATTTCCTTCTTCCCCACATAACCTCACACATTTTACACTGATACTGAACTTCAGCAGTGCTTTGGAAATCCTATTTCCTCCAGTGTGAATGGTTAATGTAATCAAATCATTGCTTACCAGGGTGTCAAGCAATGCCAATGAACAGCAATCTTTCAAGGAAGAGTTCAAGCATTACAGAACACCACTATTCTACAAGCAAAAAAAGGGGCTTACCGATTCCAGTCAGAAACAGAAAAATAAGCAATTATATCGCAAAGCGGCATTGTAGTTGCAATGTCGAGACCAAACGGATTATTTAAAAAAAAAAAAAGAATAGTTAAGACACGTGGAGGGTAGTTTTCTAGAACACGCCTATCATGTCTGTTTTATAAAGAAAAGCAGGCGCTTACTTTTATTTATAAAATAGGGGTGTAAATGGCCAAAAATAAATCATATCTAAGCATGAGCACTTACCAGCCCTTGTGCCTAGGTTTTAAATTATAGCAGGGCTAGACAAATCGCAGGTGCCATGAAACCAGAAATTTGTACCTGGCACCTGGGATTGTCTTGCTCCCCCCTTTTTTTTTCAAAACATGTGATCATGGGCAGAAGACCCCTTCCTGTCTGCCCATGGGAGATTGGATCCCCTTGGGCAGAACAGGAGGAGAAGACCATGATCGTGGCCTGGATAGCAGCATGCTGCCTGTGGAGACCCCATCTCCCCAGGCAGAACCTGCAAAAAAAGCGGTTTAGATGAGAGGGGGAGGGGGGAGCGAGGCAGCAAAAAGTTAAAAGTGCAGTAGCTTAAAAAAAGAACAGAGGTTTGGGAGAATGGAGGGCAGGGATGGGATGGGAGTGCTGCTGGAGGGGAGGGAGAAAGGGAGAGAGTCTGGAAGGGGAACAGAGAGTGCGAAGGGGTTGAAGGGGGAGGGAAGAGTGCAAAGTGCTTAAGGTTAAAGGAATAAATGCATAGGGGAAAAAAGGTCACAGTCTGTATGTGCCAAAAGGTGCATCCCCCTCTAGAACACACACACAGGCACACCACCTCTGCACGGCACACACAGAGGCCCCCCAGTACACACACACATATATCTATAAGACACTTACGATCTATATATTTCTGTCTAAAGATGTCTCATGCAGCTCCTGATATCATATCAAGACACACTTTAGCATCTCTCTTCAAACTCTTCCACCCTCCCCAAACATATATGAGTTTGCAAATGGATGAACCCTGGTCGAGAATGGAGACAATGGGGACAGAGGGGGGAGTGTGAGGGGATCACAGCCACTGATTCCTAAGATTTTGGCCTGGCTCCTAAAACAAACACTATTTGTCAAGGCCTGAATTACTGCACTTAATGTAAAGAAGACAAAGATCCTGACAACTGGCAAAATCAATAAGTTCATCATTGATGGAGAAGAAATTGAAATAGTGGATAATTTTAACCTGCTTGGATCAATAATTAATAAAGAAACAACAAGCAGTCAAGAAATCCAACGATGCATTGCTCTTGGCAGAATCGCTTTGAAGGACCTAGATAAGATTCTCAAGAGCAAAGATGTCTCTCTCCATACAAAGATTCAACTTGTCTAAGCCATGGTATTTTCAATAACATCTTATGGATGCGAACGTTGGACAGTGAAAACGATAGACAGGAAGCAAATAGCTGGTGAAGAATTCTGGGGATTATTCTGTGCTACGAATAGCAGGGATGGACGGCCCGATGTGCGGGGAAGTTAGATGGGGCAGAGTCTGGGCAGGCAGTAGGCAGTCGCCGGCCCTGGACATACAGGGCCAATTCTAATGTCGGCCCTGTATGTCCAGGGCCAGCGAAATGTACGGGGAGGTTATTCCACCTCTGAGGTGGAATAACTTCCCTGGACATGATTTTTTGCACAGCCTGGGGCATGGATGGGGCAGGGAGGGCCAGGGTTTATTCCCCGCAGCCCGACCATGGGCTTAGGGGGGCAGATCGGGGGTTGGGCTGTGTGGAATAAACACTTATTTGGAGGTTGGCATCTTAGCTTTTAAATGGAGCTGCGGTGCCGTAGCAACATGATGTCATGACACCGCGGCTCCATTTAAAAGCCCTAACTGAGTTAGCTGGGGGTGGTCCTGACCTGCACATGCAGGACTATTCTTGATTCTGATCCCACATGGCTAGATGTGCCCCGCGGGATCAGAATCGCGATCCCCTCTGTGCTTCCAGATCAGACCAGATCAGACTGTGTATACCATGGATTGCCCGAAGAACAAACCACCAGTACTAACGGAGATCAAACCTAAGCTTTCTTTAGAAGTACAGATGACTAAACTTCAAACTTCCATACTTTGGACACATCATGCAAAGAGAGATCATTAGAGAAAGACATCATGCTTGGCAAGATTGAAGGTCAATGCAAAAGAGGAAAGCCAGCAATGAGATGGATCAGTACAATAACAGCAACTATGGATGCCACTCTATCAACAATGATGGCCGAATACAGTTTAGGACAGCTATCCAGAGGGTCACCATGAGTCGACATTGACTCGACGGCACTTAACAACAACATAATTTGTGTGGGTAAATTTGCACTCTGCCCATGCTCCACCCATGTTCCACCCATACCAGAACAGTACCAAACTAGAAATGCACCCTGTGCGACTAACAAATCTGGTGCTCCCTCCACCTAGCCACAATCATTAGCTCATTCTTTTTGAGCTTCCTGGAAGCCCAGTGATGATATCAGCGCCCTCTTCTGGACTTGCGCCCCGTGCAGCCGCACCGCTCGCACAGCCCTTAGTATAGCCCTGACCCATACTCATACCTATTGCAAAACGTTCACATCAGCCTGACGTGCATTCTCATAAAACAGCAATCGGCTACAGTACGCATGTAACAGCCCATGCAAAAAAAAAATGCAATGTGCGCCTTCAAGTCCATACTGCCAAGAAAACCCAGCAGCTCCTGGGTTTTTTTGGCAGCGTGACCAGAAGTAGATTTCCAGGCCTTTCTTCTGAGGCAATGAGGGATTAAGTGATTTACCCAAGGCCACAATGAATGCCAGTGTGGATCAAACCCTAGTCTCTTGGTTAACAAGCCAGTGCTCTAATCATTAAGCTACTCCTCACTCAAAGGTCCATAAACCATTGAAAATATGTGATCTAGGTATGCTGAAGGCACGTAAGTTTCCTTACATCCTTATAAAATCACCTTCAACTAAACCCCAATAATTCTATAAGGCGTATCTACATTTCTGCATGCAGGGCACAGGTGTAGACTACAGTATTTTACACCTGTGCACATAAATGGCCACATGCACGTAATATAGTTGATCGCTTTTTACAAGGACATGCGTCAGGCCAATGGTGCATACTTTCACTGTGGGTGTGCACAAGGACAGAGTTGGGATGGGGCATGGGTAGAGCACAAATTTACCTGCATAAGTTATAAAATACTATAATTTATGCTCATTTTTGAAAAATCTAGATGCAGGGCTGGGTAGGGGCTCGTGCCTGGTTTTAAGAGTGTTTTTGAACACTTACATCCTTATTTGAAAGAGTATGTGCATAACTTACTTTATAACATAGGTATGAGATACATGCATTAGAATGCGCCTGAATCTAGGCAGCCCTTATAAACGTATTCTCCACAAGAGCTTTCAACTAAAATGCGTTAATAGTATTGTAGTTACCACCTGCTTGATTTCCCAAATTACCACACAATAACTGCAAGGCCTCTGTTTTAAATGTTGGGTGTTCCCAGCATCTGCCTTGCAGTTAACGCAGAGAAAATACATTTAGGGTGGTATTTTAGAAGTCCTGTTTGTGAGTTGGGCTTCTGAAAATGGACACTTGGACATGAAAAGCATGGAGACGTTCCTAGAGCCATTTTAGCAGCTGGGTATATAGACGGCCCTAGCACGAGAACATCCATTTAACACAGGGGCCTGCCTGGTAGAAGCATGGCCTGGACGGAGCAATGGAGAGGCAGGTCACAGTGTGATTTCACCACACATCTGAGTTTCTGAAATGGCAGGCTGGGACCTGCAAGTCTCATAGCATAGCCGCCTCCTCTTCTGAAATACCCTTGGCACGTTCAAGTAGCTGGTTCTGAGGCTGTGCAATTTGGGGACATCCACATCTGTGAAATGGCTTACACCTGTGCACATAACTGGCCTTGCAACTTGCACAGAGCCCGCCAACATAACTGGTTACTGGGACTTTCACTTTTCAGGGTGGAGACTAAGAGATTTCAGAAGGCACTTATACGTGCCTGCATTCACTGCTGCACCCCCCCCCACCCCCACCCCCCTGCCAGCCAAGTTTTTGGATCTTCTGCTCTGGATGTTCCAGATTCTTACTAGACGGCCCTTCTAAAATGCCACTTTTAGAGCATAATGTTATAAAGTTGCTCCTATTTTCCGCCTGTTTGATGAAGTCAAGAACGCACCTACTGGATTTATAAATACTAGCATAAGTGGTGGTGAACACACTTTAAATTGATTATATTTATGTTTGTTTATAAGATGATGTAATAAATTTGCAATGAAAATATCAAAACAGTTTACAAATGTAAGTTAGGAAATAAGAAAGGGACTCTATATGAACAACAGGAGACGGAGTCAAAGAGTAGAGTTAATAAAATGATAAGGGTAAAGAGAACTTCCTAAGAGGAGGCACTATGCAACAGCAGCCTATGCATTCCGACCTGTCCAACAGGGGAATTTCCATCAAGACTCCTCTGAGTGAAAGGAAATAGCTTTTAATCCTCATCTGAACTTCCTATATGAAGCTTTGGTGCAAAGGTTAGGTGGTAGGGTGTTCTAAAGCTTTAAAGAAAAATGTGCATTGTCTTGTGGATGCAAGTCTGGCTCTAGAAACTGAAAGAATTGACAACTTATTTTCCTGTGTACAATAGAGGGAGCAGGGGCCAAGCGGTTGTGCAAGTTGTCTCAGGCTGGAGAGCCAGGGGTTTGACTCCCATTGGAGGACAGCAACCTCAGGCTGGAGGGACTTGGGCTTCTAGTTCCACTGTCGGAATCCACAAGGAACTTTTCCTTGGACAAGTCTGGAAACCGCACTGAACAGAACAAACAGAGGTGACCAAAGATCTGAATTCCCAACACCTAGACAGGGTGAATGTTTCACCACGTTGAATGATGTGTAGATCTTTCCTCCTCTACTTCACTTTCCAGTCTTTGAAGGCAAAAACCTAAGAAGGTGACAGCTGCACTGATCCATACTTTGACAATGTGTGATCCACTAAACAGATATTTCTTTCTATACCAGTGATAACATGTATTATCCATTCCAACTCACAGTATAAATGGCATGTGTTAGAAAGGAGGGAAATATGATAATCTTTCAAATTTCCTTTCATTGCACGCTAAAATGTTTAGTGTGAAGCAAAATTAGTGTTCAGCAAACATTTTCCCTTGTGCTAAATGAAAGAGAGAGTCCTATTTCATGGCAACATGTACTGCTTTAGTGCATTCGACTTCAAAATAGCACACACTAAGGAGACTATTTTAGAAGCTTTATTCACATTTTGCACATGTATGTACCGGCACATACATATGTAAGGGGCAGTCACGTGTAAGTAGCCATTTGAGAAATAGCACAATTTACCCGTGGGTGTCCTAATCATGTCCAGGTTACGTGGAATGTATCAGGGGTGTTGTCAGAGAATGGCCAGGGTGGGTCAAATATTTACTTTTGTATGACTGCAATAGCACACGTCAGGATTTACAACTGTCCTGTCATCTGCAGGTTTCTAAAAAGTGCTCGTTTCACCCAGTCCTTTATTCCTCACTCCAAATTGATATTTAGATCAGAATTGTGGCCCTTGTAGTTAAGCAGCAGCAGCTCCAGGTTTTTGTTCTGTTACACATGTAAGTACTGATATTTACACGTGTAGAATATGAAATGCTCAAAGGTGCCAGATTTCCCCCCTCGATTTCTCCCACGTGTAAAGCTGTAAAAGGCTCCTTCCCACTGCACGTGGATACAGATTTGAGAAACAGCTCCACATTTTTCAGAACCCTTTCTAAAATATTGTTGGATTTCAGTACATCTCAACCTCGATGTCTCAATTCTCCGATCACCACATATTATTGGAAATGTGCCTTCACATAAAATAAAAGTGAAACACATTTGATTCAATAAAAAGCAAAATGCACATCCCTATGATAATCGAACGGTGAACAAAAGTGATTAAGCTGTCAATATGAAAATACTAATTACCAAACTTAATTTTTAGTGGAACCTTTCAGAACAACATATTGGATCATTCTTTTGTTCACTGCTACTGCATAACTCTGAATCTGAGGTACATAGTCGTCATACCTTATGAGCTTGAAAAGTGTGAGACCACAGCACCATAATTCAAGGTCACAAAAAGCTACACCGTGCTACCATCATCTGTTCCACTGGACAGCTGGAAGACACTATGGTGCAGCAAAACAAGATGAAAGAAGAATGCTTTGCTTGGAAAGGGGAGGCAGGCTGAGTAGTTAGTTCACTGCTGAGGATGCAAGGTGGCTACCCAGGGCTGGCCTATCCACTAGGCAAACTAGGCAGCTGCCTAGGGTATCAGATCCCATGGCACAATGACCCTGCCACAATTTCTCAAAGTTGCAGCTTTCTGCCACTGCGCCAGCACCACATTAAGCCTTAAAGCATCCACATGCAAGCACTCACAAGGCCCACCGTGGTGCTGAAGCAGTGGCAGAAAACTGCTGTTGTGATTAATCATGGAGGGATCACCATGATGCCTGTGTCTCCCCCAGATGAGATGTTGGATGCCGGTGGTGTGGTGTGGTATGGTATGACATAATGCAGAGAAGGGAGGGGGGGTCTCTTAGGGCAGCAGAAACCCTTGGACCAGCTCTGAGACTACCTGACTGGCAGAATGGGGGAGCAGGGCAAATCTGCTGACTGATTGGTTTGGGAAGGCCAGCAGGTAGGAAGCAGGCTTGCTGGATGAGGAGGAATGACTGAGGCTGACCAGAGGGAATGAATGACTTAGAGGGGCAACTGACGGGTTTGGGGGAAAAGGTTGACCGGGTCATGCAGGCTGATTAGCTGACGTAGGGCAGTCAAGATGTCTGGTTTGTAGGCAGGTGGGCTGACCAGAAGACTGTTTGACTAGGGAGGCAGGGAGGCAGTCAGGCAGGCTGGCTAGTTAGGTGACTAGTTGGGAGGACGGCAAGTTGACTGGCTGCAAGATCTTGGAGGCATGCCGGAAGGAATTAATTGGGGAAGGAGGTTAGTTGGGGGTTGGAGGCTTGCTGAAGGGAAAGGACAGGCTGGCTGGCTAGCTAGCTAACGAGGGATGAGGCTATGTGGCCAGTGGAGATAACAGGTTAGCTAGTTGGATGGGGCAGGCAAGTTAACTAGCTGGCTGACTGACTGACTGAGAAAAAGAGCTGACAAAAGGGAGGGGGTGCGGGGGGCAGATAGATTGGTTGAGGAGTAATAGCTGACCTGAGTGGGTTGGCAGGGAAGCTGCCGGTTGAGAGCAAAGTGGCTGACTGGTTCAGGAGATAGGCAGACCAGCTGTGTTGGAGAGGACAATCTTATGATTGGGCAGCTGTCAGGAAAGCTGAGTGAACAGCTGACTTAGCTGCATGTTGACTGGTTCCCTTGCAGAGCAGACTGAGTGAAAGGGAGGGCACGCAAGCTGGATGGGTGACTAACCTAAGTGAGGCAGGATAACTGCATAGGGGCAACACAAGCTGGTTAGCTATGGGGATGGCAGGTGACTGAGTTCTGACTAGTTGAGGGTGGGCAGGTAGGTTGACTGGCAGAATAACTGGCTGAAGAACTTGGTGGGCAAGCTGATGGGTCAGCTTGCAGGTTAAAGGGGCAGACTAACAGCAAACAATTGGCATTGTGGGTAGTCTGGCTAACTGGCATTGGGAGTTGGAGGGTAATTTGGGCGAAGATACTGTAGCTGACTGGGTCATTATGTTTATTAGCAATAATAACTGATAGGGGGAAGGCTAATGATTGAGTGAGCAAGCAGGCAGGCTGAGATGACAGTATGGGAAAAAGAAGAGAAGGCTAGGACTGGGGAGATGAAAAGAATGTTTAAGGAGAGAAACTGCTGGGGCCAATCTGACGCCCGGCCGCTCCAAGCCTTACAAAGCTATTAAATGCATTGCACAATTCCACTTCCTTTACAGCTATAAATTAATTCGTGCTGCTGACATAAACATGCTGAAAGCTCCAGAAAGATTACTTTTGGAAAGCGACAGGCACTTACTTACCTTACAGTGGTTGGCCAAATTCTTGGTGATATTGCTGATGTGAATCATATACTCGTTGAACTTTTTCTGGTATCTCAAAGCAGTGAGCTGCACCTCGTTCTGCAACGTGGAAAGCTGCGCTAGCAGGGACTTCTCCCTTTTGCTCCATTTGGTGGCCTGCTTCTTGAGCTCCTGCTCCAGGCTGGCACTTTTGCCCAGCAGGATCCCGTTTTGTGTCCTCAGCGCCCGCAGGCAGCAGTGCCCACCCTGCAGCAGGTCCCCGTGCAGCAGCACCAAACCACAGCCCTTTAGGCAAATGCCCACAGCCCTGTGCTCGCAGCTCTCCCGCATGTGCGAGTCCATGTCCTTCAGGTTCAGCACCTCCTGGCAGCCCTTGTTGCGGCACTTGGCTGGGCTGAAGTCACACATCTCGACGTGTTCAGCTAAGTCCTGCAGCCTGACGAACTTGCCGCAGCCCCTGCCATAGTGCTCGCACTTGATCTCCAGCTTCTGAATGAGGTTCCTCAGTGGCAGGACCTGGTGCAGCTCCTTGGCTGAGATGGCTTGGCACCGCAGTGGACACAGCCGTTGCTGCACCGCCCAGGGCAGCAGGCACCCCGCGCAGAAGACGTGCCCACAGGGCGTGGAGAGCGGCTCCTCCAGCACTTTGCTGCACAGCTTGCACTTCAAGTCGGCGTCCACGGCTTCGGAGAAACGATCCAGGTCAAAGCCCATGGCTGTCGGGACAGGGGGGTGGAAAGCAGGGCTGAACTTACAGATCTGCACTGGAAAAAGTTTTGCTGCAGCCCTCTGGAATCCTGCTGCCTCTGTTGCTGGATGCTAATGACCCAGGCATCTGCTGGGAGGGAGGGGAGGAGGAGGTGGGGGGGGGGGGGGCTGTGTGATCTCAGAGTTTGTTTGGTTTGAAGTTTTGTTCTGTTCACTAGACCCCCTGAATCTACCGTATGAACTGTAATAGGAGCCACATCCCAATATCTGTTTTACTCTTCTCAGCCTGTCCCCTCTCCTATTTCACATCTCATCTGCAGAAGGGAAAACCCGTCCTACACTACAATCAGGGAGGATCCCCAGGCTAACATCTGTTACATCTGCATCATAACAAAGCCCCTGAATTGAGGTCTTTCTAGGAAAACTGAGAATATATTAAAGAAGTCACAGCAACTGCAAATATAAAACGCAGAGCTACAATAAGACTCATGATCTAGTTCGTCATTTTTGTTCAGTATGTTGTTGCTCTTTTTTAAAAAAAACCATTCCCTGCATGACTGGAACGCATACATGGAAGCTGCAAAAAGTGAAATCAAACGTTGCTCAGAAAAAAAATACTACTGCTGTGTCTGCTTCGCCTGTGCTCTTTGCTTACACTGCCTGTTGATTGCTGTGTTCTCCCTCTGTGTTCCAGGCTCTGCTGTCCATTACTGCCAGTTCCCAACCTTTCTGCTCCGATTCACCAGCCACAGTCACATGGTTGGCATCTCCAAGGTAAACTACAGGCAGCATTCCATGCCATGACGGCACGCACCCAAGAAGCAAGATATGCTCCTTGGGCGAGCTCCTTGGGGCGACTCCGCAGGGGCATCGAGCTCTGCCCCCCCCCCCTCCCCACTGTCACTCCGGTCCTCACAGTCTCTCTGAATACATGCCCACCCACCTCCATCGTGGTAAGCTCTCCGGTCTTGTTTTTTTACAAGTCTGCTCCTACTCAGTTCATTGTTTGTACCCATCTCCACTTTGCCCCTGATATCTGCCATTCCTGTCCAGTGGGGTCGGCGTCCCCTGTTGTGGCAGCCACGCTTGTCTGGCCCTGTTTTCTTGCCACCCTCCGAACTTGATTCCTTGCCTTTCTGCATTTATCTTACAGTCTGCTTGTTCCACTATCATCTCTGCACACCTCCTCTTCAGCCTGGCCCTTGTTAACTGCCATTCACTGCGATCAAAATCACTCTTAATTCAAGACCTCATTGTCCAGCAGTCCCTTGATGCTCTGTTGTCACCGAGACTTGGCTGAGGGAGGTCGAGGACTCTCTTCTCAACCACTGTCTCCCTCCTGGTTACTCAGCCTCTGCTGTTCCCCATGTGGGGTGCAACAGAGGCAGAGTGGCCGTTTTTTATCATTCCTCCCTTGCTTTGACTGAGATACACTCCTCAGTGCTTCATTACTCAATCTCTTTGTCTAAATTCCTCTCTCCCCCTCTATTTTTCCTTATCTATTTTCCCCCCTCTGCCAAATCCTACCTTTGGGATGCTCTTCTCCTCACTCTGACAGAAATTTCTCTTCAATATCCTCAGGTACTGATCCTTGGTGATTTTAATATCCACTTTCATTCCCCACTCTCAGATCAAGTTTGTGCCTTCATTTTTCTTCTGCAGGTTCTCTCTCTGTCCCAACATGTTTCTCATCCGACCTCCACTGCTGGTCATACTCTCGGCCTACTTATTTCTCCCTCTGACTCACCGTTGCTGCTCTCCCCAGTCTCAGTAATTCCTCTACCCTGGATTGACCATTCTTGTGTCTCTTTCTCTCTTCATTCCTCTATGATCCTAGCTCCCTCTGCTACTTCCTCCCCTGACACCCCCCACCCCAGTCTGCCTTTCACGTCTCATTACCACTGATACTCTTGCATCTTTCCCTTCCTCCCTCTCTCTCCTCCCCTCAGATTTTGCCTCTCTCTCTCTGAATACCCAAGTTATGAAGTAGAACGCTAACTTGTTGGCCGCTCTTGACTCAATTGCTCCCTTGCAACCTTTCATTCTTATTGTCCTATCCATCATCTGTGATATCATTCTGGTCTTTTCCTCCATCAATGGCAAAAGCATTGTACCCTAGATTCACTTCATTATTTTCAACACTGTCACAGCTCCCACCGTTCCCTCATTCATGAGGCTAAAAGATCCTATCACACTAACCTTATTTCCTCCTCATCTAATTCGTCTCGGCAACTGTACTCAATGCTGCGCACCCTTTCTGCTTCATGTTCTGCTTCCTCCCCCTCCTCCTCCTTACCTGACTCTGCTCCAATTGCTTCTTTCTTCCATGACAATTTGAATCCCTCCGTGCAACATTCCTGAACTGCCCCCCCCCCCCGCTCCTTCCCCCCTTCTGTGCTTCTGCCTGTAGCTCCTTCTCTGTCCCACTCTTAGACCTTGCTCCATCCCATCACCACTTCTGAGCTTGCTCAGTCTTTCTCTTCCTCCCACAAATCCACCTGTCCCACTGATCCCATCCCATCCGCATGGCTTTCTGAGCCCTCCCTTGCATTACTTCCTCCAACCCTCACCATCATTAATACTAGTTTGTCCTCCGGTCATAATCCGTTCTCTCCTTAAAAAGCCTATTCTTGATTCTTCTGACTCTTCCCACTGCATATGTCAAACCTCCCCTTCCTTTCCAAGATCCTGGAAAAGTTTGTCTTCTTTCAGCTCTCCTCCCATTTCAATTCAATTCACTACCTACATCCCCGTCAATCCAGATTTTGACCAGGCCACACTACAGAGACCATTATTCTGTCCTTTCTCAATGAGCTCCATTTTGCACATGACTGTGGTGATTTTTCCTTGGCTGTCTCTCTCGACCTTTCCTCTGCTTTTAATTTGATAGACCACCGCACTCTTTTGGCTCATCTCTGGGAGGCTGGGGTCCATGGCACTTTTCACCAATGGTTCTACTGCTTTCTTTTCTCCCGCTCCTTCAAGGTTGTCTCAGCTGACTCCTCTTCTGCTCTCATCCCTCTTTCTTCTGGTGTTCCTCAGGGTTCAATGCTCTCCTTCTCTTCAATATTTTCTTGGCTCCCCTCACTTTATTCATACAACAACATGGTATATCTACCCTATTACTATGCTGATGACATTCTTGTTCTGTTCCACACTTCCCCTACTGCTCCTGATCTTACTTTGCTCAACACTTGACTCTCCCATATCACTCAATGGTTTTCCTCCAACTTTCTTCACCTAAATCCAGTAAAATTAGCAGCTATCAGAAGATGGAGAGAGGTGACAGCGAGCCGTAGCTGGAGCTGCTGCGCTGGGTGGAAGGGAGTCCGTCAGCTGGAGAGTGCTGCTTGCAGGCACCTGTGTGGCCACCTATCCAGACACCAGGATACCATCACCAGAGGTCTCTCTGGCCCTATTTCATCAGGCCCTGAGGCCCTTTGGGCTGTGCTTTAAGGAGTACAACACGCCCCTTTGGCACTCCTTCAGTGCACTGAAGGCATAATTAGCAGTTGTGTTTGCTGTTCCCAGCTATAAGGGTACACTGTGTTTTATTTTGTGTTTATCAGTGTTTTCTCTTGGCAATTCAGAAGAGGAATAAAATTGTATATGGCTCTTTACTTTGAAGGTGATTGGCCCTCTAGATAAACATTTTCTAACTCTTCCAACTCAGCAATCATCCCTAGATGGGGCATCTGTCAGCTCTGTGCAGAAGACCCCATCTCCGATCCCCACTCCACAATTGTCCTCTACTGTTGCATCTGATCCATCTCCAGAGTTGATGTTTTCTTGCTCTCCTGGTCCCCTTTCGAGACCTGTGGTTTTGGAGAAAGCCGTTAGTTCTGTGGGAACTCCTTCTCAGGACATTATGTTGAAAGATTTTTGGCTTGCTATAGCTAATATTGATTTAAAGGTGTCTACTGTAGTTAAATCTCTTTGTGTGTTCACTCAAGAAACTGTACAAAAATTTCAGGAGGTGGACAATTGTTTGGGAGAAGTTGCTACTACTGTGTCAAAGTTGGGTACTCAGATGCATAAATTGCAGCAAACTAGTGTCACTGTAATTAATGATTTTCTTTATTTGCATAATAAGTTAGCGACCTTGTAAAACTCTTCCATGGTCAATAACCTTCAAATTCTACATTTTCTAATAACATCTTTATTATCCTTGATAAATGTTTTAGGGAGGTATTGTTATTTCCAGAGAAAATAGTGACCCAGAAATGCTTTTTTTTTTGCCACTTGGTAAACGTCAACAGGATGGGGAAGGGAAGGGCTTGATGTTTTAACCTTTGATGTTAATCGTGATCTTCCTAAGTTTCTGGATGATTCTTCTGATGCTATAGCTAAGCGAGATACTCTATTAGTTACAATTGTGTCAGTGGCTGACAAAGTTAAAGTTCTGAAAGCTTATTTTAAAAATAAGAAGCTTTTCTGTGGTCAATGACTGAACATATTTCCTGATGTAACCAGATATACACAGCTACGTGGGCAAGCATTCATAGCTTTAAAATCCAAAAAGTGTTGGAACTGGGGGCATCCTTCTTCTTACGCTGCCCCTGTAAATGTATTGTTAATTTGTCTTTTTGACTCTTCTCATTTGGAGAGATTTCTGTTGGAACATAAGTCATAGAGCTGGGATCCTTTATTTTTGAGAAACCTGCTTTTAAAAAAAAAAAAAAAAAGGATTCTCCCTTTTATCTCCTAAAAGTTTTAGTACTTTTTAAGTACTGTTAGTATGTTTCCTTTATTCTCCTTGTCTTCCTGAAAAGTGGATTACTTGATTGTTTGATTTACCTTTCTGGCTCTTGCCATGTTTCCGGATGGATAATATTGATTGCCCTTTGTAGATTGATTGATATGTATAAATCTGATAAACTGATAAACTTCAATTTAAAGAAAAAAAACACAGCCATCCCTTTGGATCTCTCACCCCCTCCCTGGCCTCTCTGTTGTTGGATTCCCCGATCTCTTTGGTCACCTCCGCAAGGTATCTGGGTGTCACATTTGACTCTGCACTATCCTTTAATGAGCATATCGCCCTTTTTGTTAGTCGTTCCTTCTGCACACTTAGAAATATCCATGCCTTTTGTCCCTTTTTGTCCACTTCTGCTCTGACCACATTCTCACTTGCCCTTGTCATGACTTGTATTGACTACTGCAGTGTTGCTCTGGCTGTTTTTCCTCACTTTCAGATTCACCGCTTTCAGTTGCTGCAAAATACCATGTATTAAATCCGGGTTATAAACTCGGTGTTTTTTTGCGGGTGGCACAGATGAATGAGTATTGCACTTAATACAGGACTGGGTTCTGAAACATGCGCGTTGTGCATTATCTCTGGATGACTGTCTGCTGCTGGTCTATAAAGACAATTTTCATCAAATTAAGAAGCTAAGTTTCCATGTTGAAAGATTGGGTTGAAATAATTTTTAGAAAAATGGATGTGGCCATCTGGAGTGGTTAGGGTGGAATTCCTGACCTCCCTTGGCCTTATCCGACAAAAAGTATTGTTATCTATTCAGGTTTGTTATTTTTGGGGAAGAGGTGTATTGGTAATTCTTGGACGTTTTATAAAAACAATATTAAAGCTTCTGAAATGCAGGGGATGTGGGGAAAAGAAGCAGCACTGTGGATTGTGTTGGAAAGAGAAGATGGCACCAATATGGCACTGTTGTCCATACTGGTGTAGTTTACAGGCCTCCAACTCAAACTGAAGAAATGGATAGTAAATTGATTATTGATATTGCAAAGAAAGCCATATTGGGCAACTTTAATCTACCCGATGTGGACTGGATTATTTTTTCTGCAAATCTGGAAAGATGTAAAAAAATTGTGGATGCCTTCCAAGATGCATTACTTAGACAAATGGTGATGAAACCAACCAGGGAAAACTCGATGCTGATTTTAGTGCTCACCAACGGAGACTGCATGTCAAATATCTGGGTGGGTGCCCATGTGAGCAGCAGCGATCATCACACGGTGTGGTTTGAGATAAAAGCCAAGGTGGAGTCCAGTCACAGCAAGCTCAAAATCCTAGACTTCAAAAACACTGACTTCAGTAAAATGGCCAAGTATCTGAAGGAGGAGTTAGCAAGGTGGGAGGGGATAAGGGAAGTAGAATTGCAATGGGCTAAACTAATTGAGGCAATAAAAGGGACAACAGATACATATGTAAGGAAAGTAAATAAAGACAAGAGGAAAGGAAACCTATTTGGTTCTCCAAAGAAGTGGCTGCACAAATAAAGGCAAAAAAACCACAGCTTTCAAATAAATTCAGAAGTTTGCAAACAGAGGAACACAGAAAGGAATACAGGTTAAAACTGAAAGAGACAAAAAGAGAAGTAAGGATAGCAAAATCAAAGGCAGAAGAAAAGATGGCTAAAGATGTGAAGTGTGGCGACAAAACTTGGTCAGGTATATTTGGGAGAGAAGGAAAATCAGAGGTGGAATTGCAGGCAGGCATCAAAAGTGAGTGGCAACGGAGATGGATTTAGGGCAGGAAAAAGAAGTTAGGGGTTTAGCACTGATTTTCAGCACTAGGCACCTAAATTAGGCTCATAAATTGTCGGACCTAAATTTAGGAGCATAAATTTTAGGATCCTAAATTGGGATGAATTTTCAGCTGAAAATGTAGCCTCCTAAGTGTAGCTGAAAATAGGGCATACATTTAGGAGCCTTACATAGGAGCCTAAAGTTAGGTGCTCAGCTTTTGTTGGATATCTGGTCCAAACTATTTAATTAAAGTGAGGTTATTACTCAACTTTCTAGCAAACCCAGTTTCAAGCTAGTTTTTAGACTCATTCCACGTTCCAAATCTGTGCGCAAGTTTGTTCCGGGTTTGCTTTATAGCCGACTACTAAAAAATATGGGCCCGATTCTGTCCTAGATGTTCCGGCCCTCTGTGCACCCGGTCGGATCTGGATGCACAGAGTTAGACAAGATTCTGATCTCGTGGGGCACATCTAGCCCTGCGGGATCAGAATCGCATCCAGGCCTGTTCGTGCAGGCCGGGACCCCTATTCTGGTCACCTTGCACATACAGGCCTTGCCCAGCTAACTCAGTCAGGGTTCCTGAATGGAGCCATAGCACCATGGAATCGTGGCTCCGTTCAGGAGCCATGATCCCTGGCTGCCAGACAAGAATCTTCATTCCAAGCAACCCAACCCCCGATCTGGCCTTCCAAGGCCAGGGTCTGGCTACAGGGAATCTTCTCTGCCCCCTCCCGCCTTTGCTGTGCCCTGGGCCTTAGAGGTGGAATAAGTTCTCCATACAGGCAACCGACCCCAGAAATTCATGGCCAACATTGGAATCGGCACTGTATGTCTGGGGCCGCAGACCGCCTACTGCCTGCCCTAACTCCGCCCCCGCAATGCCCCTTTCCCATCCTCGTCTATCCTCCCCGTACAACGTGCGGGGAAGTTAGGATCGGCAGAGGGGCCAAATAGTGGGGATGGACATCTCAACGGAACATCCATCCCCGCTATTTGCACCTCAGAATGACCCCTTATTTGTTTTAGTGTTTCTATGAGTGACGAACTCCAATGAAGACTACTACATACATATGCCACAGTTAACTCTCAGTTTTTGAAAATCCTGAAGGGACTTATCTAATGCCATTTCAGTAGCAGTCCAACATGTTACATTAAGGAATTTCCCTCACCCCTGGAGGGCTTACAATTTAGGTTTGTATCTGAGGCAATGGAAGGTTAAGTAAATTGCCCAAGATCGTAAGAGGAGTGGCTCAGTGGTTGGGACAGGTTACCTTAGGCCGGAAGGCTGGGGGTTCAATTCCCGCATGGGGACAAGCAACTTCAGGCTGGCCACTCCTTGTGGCCTTGGGCAAGCCACTTAACCCTCCATTGCCTCAGGTACACTTAGATTGTGAGCCCTTCGGGGACAAGGAAATAAAAAGTACCTGTTAGTATACATGTAAACCGCACTGATTCTAAATAGCGCAGTATAAAAAATAAAATAAATAAATAAGAGGGCATGTTTAGTAGAATGTGGTAGTTTATTGCTCATTCAGCCCTAATAATTGTGGGAATGGTGCCAAACCCATGCATGCAGGATATCCCCATGCAGTTAGTATGGGTCCAGTGCCATTCCCATGCTTCTCTGATTACCACATCTACCACAGATACCTTGAAGTGGGGATAAGTGAAACCACGCTGAGTCATTGTTGGTGAGTGTGCACTAATGATGCCCATACTCTACTGAAGGGCGCTCAGGCCCCAAAGGACAGTGCAAGCCCCGAACGGCAGCTGGGAGTGGTAACAAAGGAGACTCTCACCCCTCACCCCAGAGGCCAACTAGGGCCAGGAGCAGCAACACCGCACCGGATTTGAGCAGCAACACCGCACTGGATTTGAAATCTGAAGCACACTCAGGCGGGTTTATGCCTGAGGGCCTCTCCAGAGAGCCCTTTAGTGTGGCCCTTAGGCAGAGGCTGTTAGCAGCTCAAAAGAACACTGATGTCCTACCAAGAATCCCTACCAGCCATACAACCACACTGTGAACAAAGGGACCCAGTGCCACAACACAAATAAGTGCCCCAACTAAGAAGCTACCTACACTGGCACCATTAAAAAGTAAGAGCCTCTGGGCCTTAGAACATCCTCGGACCACATCTTCAGCGCAGACCTCTAGTCATCTGGCAGTCACCCGATAAGACAGCAACAGAAGAACCTTGAATCCACTACAACTAACTAATCCCTGGTAAGCCAACAACTACATACCTAACCATGATATTCCACATACTCATACCCTACAGTGTGATTCTACTCATGCTACTCATCCTGCTAAAATTCACACAGCTGCTTGCCACTCACAGCAACAACATTCCAATTTTCTACGGGCCAAAGCCTCTGCACAAGCTCATGCCTTAAAGAACAGCACTCAAAACCAGCACACAGACTTCTACAAATCAATGCTGCTCAGCACCAGAATCCAAGCTTCAGGTATAAAAACTCTCACTGCCCACTCAAATGCTCCCTTAACACTCACTCAATCCGTAACAAGACTTAAACTATAGCAGACTATATACAACTCACCGACACAGACATCATGTGCATCACTGAAAGCTGGATCTCAAGTACTGACAATGTACTCCTCAACCAGTTACTACCAACCCATTACAAGCTTTTCAACTGCCCCAGAACAGACAGAAGAGGAGGAGGAGTCCTAATACTGGCAAAGGAACACCTGAATTTCACCATGGTTAACTCGCAATCCCTACAAATATTAGACTTCCTAACTATATGCTTAACATACCGAAAACCCTCTCCCAACACTGATGATCTATCAATCAGTTCTATTGGAGGAAATATACAGACACAGCATCCAACAAACACTTCTTTCTCATTGGCAACTTCAACCACTCATCCACTTCTACGAAGCAAGCAAGCGTGTTCATGAACGCCATAGAAACACTTCAACAAAGCCGGATAATTGATGCACCCACTCACTCTAAAGGTGCACTTCTAGACCTTATATTTGCACCTAACATACTGTAAAGAGATGATCTAAACATCCAGATTGACCCAGTGCTTGGTCAGATCCAGCTGCCACACCTCCCCCAGCAACAGAACAGCAACAGCGATTCAAAGCTTTTACCCCACAATCTTTCCTCGAATTAATGTTGCCGCGCTTATCAAAACTGACATACCCGACTTAGACAGTTTCATCAAATCCTAGAACTCAGTAATTAACAGCCGCAGTATTCACTGAACGACGATCTATGATCCCCCCTAAATCTACACACCCTCCTTTGTATTCCAGTAATCTCTACCCTATCAGATGAGGACTCAGGCTATTAGAAAGAAGATGGTAATGAACACAAGATGCAACCATTAAGCAACAATTCCTTAGCAAACAACTTGAATACAACAACCTGTTCAACAGTTGCTGAAAAGAACACTACGCCAACATCCTCAAAAAATCTCTCAATCAACCCAGGGAATTATTCTCAATTGTATCCTCCCTCACCAGTGACCCCACTTCAACATATTCCACAAACTCAAAAGAACAACTAGACCCACAGACCATGGCCGACTTCCTTTGCAATAAGCAACCTCCGACCCCCCCCCCCCCCTGAACAACAATCCATCTCATTAACATGACAACTCATCTCAAACCCACACATGGCACACTTTTAGACTAATATCGAAGAGAGAACTCTCAGACATCATCAGTAGTATCAATACCACAACCTTCCCACTGGATCCATGCCCAGTTACATGGATAAAATCCCTTCATACTGAGTTCACTCTGACTATACTAAAGATGGTCCACACCTCTCTCTCTCAAGGATACCTAACCCAGCCCTGAAACAGGCTTCAATATGCCCCATACTGAAGAAATCCCCATTAGACCCAACAGATCACAATTCATATTGATCGATGACCAGCATCCCATTCCTGTCTAGAAAAAGACTATACAACACCAGCTCCAAGATCATGTTGATTCCCATGCTTCATTGGATCCCCAGCAGCATGGCTTCTGCCCATGGCGTGGCATTGATACTCTCTTCACCGCTCTCTTCAATAAACTAATTAAAGGCTTAGGCTAGCCCCATCAAGGATTCATTACGATCTTCCTTGACATCAATGCTGCCTTTAACTTGGTATCACACCATACACTTCTAGCCAGACTTAGAAACATAGGCTTGCTTAACAGTACAATAAACTGATTCACATCTTACCTCTCTTACACTGCAAGTAGAAGTTGGATCCAGCAATTCCCAAATCATCTAACCTAAAACAAGGCATACCATAGGGATTGGCTTTATCAGCCCTACTAGTTAATATTTACATGCAGCCCATATGCAACCTACTAAGAAAATGGAACATGAACTTTCATCTATATGCAGACATCATGTTCTACATGCCCTTAAACATGTTCACCCTGGACGTCTCAGTCATATAAGACTGCATCACAGCTGTCACAAACCTTCTCACAGAATTAAATCTAGCAGTGAATAAAAAGAAGACAGAAGCACTACTATTCTTCAGAAACCCAGTTTTTAATCAATCAAAGAAAATCATACTCCAACATGCTGAAATTAACATAAAAAGGGAAGTAAATACCTCAGCATAACTCTTGACAGCAACCTTAATATGCTTTTGCACTTCAAGCAAGCAGCCAATACAGCATACCTGAAATTTAGGGTCCTCAGACATCTACGTCCTATTCTTCAAGACAACGATTACTGATCAGTTCTCCAGGCTATCATAATGCCCCTTCCAGATTACGGCAACATACTGTATCAGGGACTGCCGAAACAGGCACTATATCCACTTCAATTAGTGTAGAATACTGCCGCTATAATTCTAACAGGTACATCTGGCCACTAACACATAACCCCAACTCTCAAGAGATTACACTACCAATTGCTCAAAGGATTAAATACAAGACCGTAACCACCATCTACAAAATCCTTCATAAACTATCAGCTCCCCATTTTGATGATTTAATCTCAAGAACATTGACAACAAGGCTCAGAAGATCAGCAAATTAGAATCTTCTTGTCATCCCCCCATCAAGACCAAATGTACGTAGCATACAAGCAATAGAGCCTTCATGCTATTCGCTCCATCAATTTGGAATTCACTACCAGAATCCATTAGATCTGCACAATCTCCACAGGATCTGAAGAAACTATTAAAAACACATCTCTTCATTGAACATTTTAGTCCTAATGACTTCACCTAACTGTATACACCATAATCATCCACACACCTTTGATTTATGTATAACCCCCATATTTAACGCCAAGTTTACTTGCCCATGTTCTATGTAAAACAACTCGAGATTGTATGCTTTTGTTCTTTGTAAACCACCTTGGATTAAAGGCGGTATATAAAAACATGTTAAATACAGAAACCTTCCTACAAGCAATGGCCACCCTACAATACACACAACTGATCAACACTCCGACACACAGACACGGATCATCACCAGACCTCATATTCACCCCCAACTACCTACTCGACAGAGGTTGCATATCAACGCCCTCTGTGACACCTGTACCTTGGTCAGACCATCACAAAATTACAATAAAAATCGTGCCACAAGGGGGAATACACAACAAGTCTCAAGACAACCCACCCGTGCAAAGAAGATTCAAAAGCTTCGACAAGGACCAATTTCTACAGGACACTCTACCCCACCTGAACCCTGAAACAGAGGATTTTGACGAGCAAGTCAACAATTGGAATAGTATCATCAATGCTGCCGCCAAAGCCAATGAACACAAAGCCAAGAAAACTCCCTGCACCAAAAGGCATCACACACTCTGGTACTCAAAGGACATACGTAACGCAAAAAGAGATCTAAGGAAACTAGAACGCCGATGGAGACACACCAAATCTCCCACCACTCAGGCACTATACCTAACGAAGCAAAGGGAATACAACTAACTCATCAACCAGACAAAAAGAGACTACAACAAACCGAGAGAACTATTCGAGATAGTAAAAACCTAACCAATCCTTCGCAGACCACCTACAAGAAAAATTGGATACCTCCCCACAACCAACGACAAGCATAACCGCTAGATCAACCAAATCCTCCAAAACATGGGACAAATTCAGCACTCCATCTACAAAGCAGATCTCAGACATCATCACCGCGCTCAACATGAGCACCGCACCAACAGATCCATGCCCGATGACATGGATTAAAGCAATGACGGAAAGCTTCATCCACACTATACACAACATGGTGCATAGCTCACTGTCCCAAGGAGCCATGCCAAACCAACTAAAGCTAGCCACAATAAGACCAATCCTGAAGAAATCCCCAATAGACAAGAGTAACCCAGCAGCCTACAGACCCATCTCAAGCATACCCTTACTGGCAAAGATTATAGAAAAAGCAGTACAGTATCAACTCCAGGACCACATTGACACACATGCCCCACTGGACATCCAACAACACGGTTTCTGCCCGAACCATGGAGTTGAAACACTCCTGTTATACCTCTTCAACGACATAATCCAAATCATAGACAACTGCAAAAGAGGAACACTTATGATCTTCCTAGACATCTCTTCAGTGTTTGACACAGTGGACCACAGTACTCTGCTAGCATTGGACTACACAGAGCATTGGACTACACAGCATTGGACTACACAGCACCACCCTGAGATGGTTCAACTCATACCTAATGGACAGACAGTTCCAGGTCAAGATTGGCCCCAACACCTCCCAACCCTCAAAAATCAAGCAAGGCATCCCACAAGGCTCCGCCTTATCTACACTCCTATTTAACCTCTACATTTAACCGATCTGCAACATCATGAAAGAACACAAAATACAATACACAATCTATACCGACAACATCATGATATACACCCCAGTCAACCTCGACAACCCTGACTACACCAAAATAACAGACTGTCTCAAACATATGTCCAGCTGGTTTCAAAACAACAACCTGACCATCAACTACAACAAGACTGAGGCACTACTCATCACTCAAAACACCGGCTTCATGCCTCCACCCTCCATCAAGGTCAACAATACCATTAAAGACGGAAGTGAAATATCTTGGAGTGATGCTCGACAAATAACTAAACCTACAGTCACACATCAGCAAAACCAACAAAAACGCATACCTCAAGATGAGACTAATCAGACGCCTCAAATCCCTCCTCGCTCAAGATCATTTCCACACAGTCTGTCAAGCACTAATAACTCCCATCCTAGACTTCTGCAACCCAATCTATATTGGCCTAACCAAACAGTCACTCAGGCCACTGCAAATGGCTCAAAACACGGCTGCACGCATTATATCAGGCTCAGCAAGACAAGACCACATCACCCCATTCTAAAACACCTCCACTGGCTCCCAATCAGCTCCCGCATCAGGTATAAGACAGTCCTAAACATATTCAAAATCAAACACTGGACCTCAGCACTCAGCCTACAACCACTCATACAACCCGACATCAGCACAGGACCCAGGAGGAGAGGCACCTCTGACACCATCAACACACCAAAAGACTTCACCAAGGTTCACAAGAACACCAAAAGAAGAGCACTATCGATGGCGGCACCTGCAATATGGAACGTCCTACCTGACAAACTACGATCGACAGAAGACATTAAGGACTTTCGAAAACAACTCAAGACAACGCTCTTTATTGAGCACTATGGCAAGAGCACATAATGGTGCCCGACAGCTCCTGGACGAACACCGGTCCCCCCTCACCCTTCTGCCTTGTACAGAACATTGTATAAAAGCTCATGCTGTAAATAGCCCACCTCGAATCAACGCCAACTTACACACACACACATTCACTATATTACACTGCATGATAACACAAATGTCAATATAATTCGATTGGTTGCTGTGTACACCGCCTTGATTGAAGGATAAGGCGGGATATAAATACTTTTAAATAAATAAATAAGGGGGGCGGAGCCTGGAGCAGAGCAGGGTGGCTGTGTAGAGCTTCAGCTCCAGTGAGGCCTTGTCAGGAATCCTGCAATTGTGCATTCTTTTCGGGGGTGGAAGCCTGTGAGACCTGATCACTGAGGTGTGTGAGATGTCGGGACCTAAACCTGCGCGATTGGAGTTTACTCCGGGGCAAACTACTGGCACGAAGAGATCCAAAACCGGAGCCCCCCTCCCCTCAGAAAATGGCGGCTGCTCGAGAGTATCGGAGGCCTGCAAGAACTGCTGGCGGAGGTCCGTGCAGTCAAAGAGATCGTAACTGCGAATAGCGATACTTTAGCTACTGTGCAGGGGATCTGAGCCGACTGAAAAGCGGCATGGAACAGCTCGGCCTTCGTCAGGAACAGATGGAGCAGAGGCTGCAAATTCATGAGGAGCGTTTCAAAGTTTTGGACAAGCAAGCCCGGCAAATCCAGCAGCTGGCAGAAAGAGTTGGAGGACAACAACAACCGGTCCCGCAGGAATAATATTCGCATCATCGGCATTCCTGAAGGGGCCGAGGGGGACTGACATCTTTACCTTTCTTGCGCAAGTGATTCCTTCTGCACTGCGTTTGTCTTTTGATCTACCTTTCGAGCTTGAAAGAGCACATAGGGTGCCCTCGCAGCTCCAGCCTGGTAGCCAGCGTGCGCGACCGGTCATCCTTAAAGTATTAAGGCAACCCAGCAGGTTTTGCAGATCATGACGGCGGCCCGCGCTCGTGCACCTATTGAATTTGAAGGGGCATAGGCTGCAGTTTTTTCCAGATTTTGCCAAAAATCACCGTAGACAAACGGAAGCGTTTCCTGGAGTTGCGGCCCAGGCTTCAGAAAGCTACAGGCGCGCTTTGGATTACTTCACCTGCAAGGATGAGGGTTACCCTTCATAATGTCACGCGGACCTTTGAGGATCCTACTGTACTATCTGCTTACCTGGAAGAGAAGGAGCAGGAACTGATGCGCTGAGGCCGTGTGTATTGTCTTGTTATTAACCATTGGTCTGGTGGGCCTGTGCGTGGTGCTCTGTGCGGGCTACGCTACTTTGAGCCATTGTCTGCAGGTCTTCTTCCTTCATTGCTGTTAGCTTGTCTACTCTGTTATTTGTTCGACCTGCACAATTGCTTATATGTTTTTCTATACTTATTTAGAGGCACTCTGTACCTACCTTGCTCACTCTGGGTTTACCTAGTATTGTTTTAGGTTTCTCCCCCGCCCTGGGGTCTCCTAGCTGTTTTTTGTTAGTTGGTTTTCTGCTATGGGGCTGCTACTCATTGATTGTATTGTTTTGTTTCTTTTTCGCAGACAAGGTTTGGGGACTGGGTACAATATGCTGGGGCATTGTATATGTATGTGTTGTTTGCCTTTTTGTCAGCATGTCACAGCTGGTTCACTCGGACTTGGCCTGTAGTTATAAACCTGAAATATGGCGCCCCTTAAACTCCTTTCTTTAAATGTTAAGGGCATAAATCATCCTATTAAGAGGAAGAAAATTATTTTGTACGGCAAGCATGAGGAAGTGTGATATTCTCCTTCTCCAGGAGACACATCTGGCGGGTCGGAGGCTTTAAAATTAAGCATTAAGCCTTTTCCGTTGCTAGCCTACTCTGCCGCTCAGGGCAAAGCGTAATGGGGTTTGCTATTCTGGCCGTCAATCCCTTATTAATGCTGTGGTCCATAAGCGTCCGAGCTGATCAGGAAGGGAGATGGGTCAAAGTGAGTATGTCTGTTGGGGCTTTGGATTTGGTATTGATGAATATATATGCTCCTAACAGGGACTGCCCGGATTTCTTCCACATGATTGCGGGCGAATTGCAGGCAGACCCAGCTGCCTTTAAGATACTGGCTGGGGATTTTAATTTAGTTATGGATGATCTCGTGGATAGAAAGCCGCTTGCGAACTTTACGGCCCACTAGAGCTCAGAGGGTTTTAACATCTCTAATGGGTGAGATGGGATCTAGTGGATGTCTGGCGTATGCTGGCACCCCAATGAATTGGAGTTTACCTTTTTCTCCCCTCCCCATAAATCTCTGTCACGAATCGATTATGTTTTGCTGTCTAAACCCCTGCTACCCAGCCATGTGTTGACGGCTGCGATACACCCAGCTCATGTCTGATCATGCTGCGGTTTCAGTGGTACTGGGAGATGGGGGGGTGCCTACTCCCACTCCTGGATGGTCTTTCGACAGAGCTTTACTGTATGATGAGGACTTCTGTTCTATGATTCGGAAGGCAATCCAGGAGTATTTATTTTCAACACTCCACACTTGTCTGCTGGTTGGGCCCGGTGGGAGGGGCTTAAAGCTTCATTGCGTGCAGTTATCACCAGTTTCAGTATTAGACAGGCCAGGCAACGTACGGCGCAGCTTAAGGCCCTGGACTCACAAATCCAGGCTGGGGAGCGTGTTCTATCTAAACCGCTCTGACCCTTGTGTGCTGTTGCGGTTACGAGGCTGGCGTTTTAGTTATAATCAGCTCCTCACCTCGGAGGCCTCCAAAAGCGTTAAGGCCCAGGAGAACCTCTATTATAAGGGAAGGGAATAAGGCTGGTAGGTGGCTTGCCAATACCCTCAGAGCCCGTGGTGGCACGCGTAGGATTGCTGCAATTCGGGACCAAGGGAGCTCGACCTTATTGCTGGCGGACTCAGCTATCGCGGAGTCTTTTCGGGCCTTTTATGAGCAGCTTTATGCTTCGGAGGTGGTATGTACCTCGGATGCTTTTCTTCAGCTAGTATCGGGGATTCAACGCCCCGTGGTGGAGCCGGACGTGTCACAATGTCTCGATGAGCCCTTGTCCTTGGCGGAGATACAGCAGGCGATTGCCTCCCTTGGCGGTCGGGAAGGCCGAGGGCCCAGACGGGCTGCCTGCGGAATTCTTTAAGGCCTTTGCTGCCGAGCTGGGTCCATACTTGCAACAATATTATTTGACGCTGTTGGGAGACGGTTCCCAGCTGGGTTCTTTCGCTTCAGCAAAGGTAGTGGTGTTTGAAAAGGCGGGGCGCGATCCGCAGTTGGTTGGCAATTACGCCCCGATTTCTTTGCTTAATGTGGACTACAAAATCTATGCGACAATTCTGGCGCGCCGTCTTGCCGATGTGTTACCCCTTCTAATACATCCCGATCAATGTGGCTTTATAGCGGGCAGATCCACGGCTGCGGATAACGCACGGCTTTTTGTCATGTTTTGGCAGGTGCGGAGAAGGTGCAGGGCCCTATGGTGGTTTTGTCATTAGATGCCGAGAAGGCGTTTGACCGGTTAGAGTGGTCTTTTCTGTTTTCTGCCCTTGAGTGGTTTGGTTTCGGTTCTGGCTTTATTAATTTTGTTAAGGTGTTATATGCCCGCCCCTGGGCGTCCGTCTGTGTCAATGGCATCCAGTCCCGGAGCTCTTACTGGCTCGGGGGTCGCGGGCAAGGATGCCCTTTATCCCCAATGTTGTTTAATATCGCGTTGGAACCGCTGCCTTGTTACTTCGTCAGAACGCTACTATACAGGTTTTGCTACCTTGGGTCTGGAAATCAAACTCTCTGCTTACGCCGATGACCTTCTTCTGTTACCGCCCCCGACTCGATTCTCCCACATCCTTGAGCGATCGAACGCTATTCTGCTTTGTCGGGATATAAAATTAACTGGACGAAGTCTGTCGCATTTCCTCATTAACTCCTTGCCCATATAAAGCTATGCTTTCGGAGTTTCCCTTTGTCTGGGTTTCCGGCCCGGTAAAGTACCTCGGTGTCCACTATTGCTCTCCTTTAGAGGAAGTGATTACCTTTAATGCTAGCTCTCTACTCTCCATTGTGCAGTCGATGACTGCTAAATGGTCCCCACTGCGGTTAACATGGTGGGGGGCGCCTAGAAAACCATTAAAATGGCCATTGTCCCTAAAAATAATATACATGCTGGAGATGCTCCCTTTCTTCCTCCCGGTGCAGACTTACCGGGCAGTTGGAGAAGCTTTTGGTCTCGTTTTATGGAATAATAAGCTCCTAGAATTGCCCTTCGTAAGCTTAAGAAGGAAAAGGAAGATGGGGGTGTGAATTTCGTCCCTGATCTCTGGGTTTTACCATAACGCTTTTTTAATGAAGCAGGGGTGAGATGGTCGGAGCAACTCAGCGCTCAGTCCCCGGTTTGGCTCCAGCTTGAGGAGAAGCTTGTAGCTCCCTTCCCATTGTCGCTGTTGTCTAGCATGGTTTTTTGTATTGGGCCCTTGAAACCTCGAATGATTGTGGACACACAGAAGGCTTTTCAGTTTCTGGTGAATCTTCATCCGTCTAAGGATGTGTTGTCGGGCGGTCTGTCTTTATGGTTCAGCCCTTTCTTCAAGATACAACATAAACCCTTTGCGTGGCAGCCCTGGTATAGTAGGAAATATTTGGACAGGTCGGTCAATTATTTTCCAATGGTGCTTGGAAGAGTTTCGAGAAGCTTCAAGGAGAATTTCACCTTCCGAACTCAGCCTATTTTCACTGGCTCCAGTTGCGGCACTGTCTGGGGGGAGTTCTTGGTAATCTTTAACAGCAGGGTAATGTTGGGATATGGATCTGCTTATCGAGAATGTTCAGGGTCTCACGGGCGCAGCCTCTTTCTTGTATAAAGTATTGAAGCGGGTTGGCCCTGGGCCTCCTGGGCTCATGGAAGGAGCATGGACAAATGACACTGGGATTGCCCTCCCTGCCAGGGGATGGCGGAAGTTTTGGTCTTCTCATGTAAGAGTCACTAAATCTGCCTCTGTCACCCAAACATTATTCTTTTTCGCCCATCGAGCTTATATCACCCCTGCGCGCCTTTGCCGATGGGATGCGGCGGCGGGCAATAAGTGCTGGACCTGTCAAGCTGATCTTGGTACCTTTCGACATGTTGTTTTTGATTGCTCTCAGATCCGGGCTTATTGGCTGCCGGTTTGGCATCGCATTCAGCAGATATATTGGGCATTACTGCCCCCCTCACATGGGAATGCTGGTGTTTCGATCTCTTTCGGGTGTTCCCTTACAGAGTGCTAAAGATGGCTTCCTTTTAGATTTTCTTTTGGGCCTTGCCATATGTTGTCGGATTCGAAACTGGAAGAATGTCGCCTCCTTGCATTGGCAGGTCTGGTGGGGACTGGTATGCACCTATTCTAAATTCGAACTCATGCCCTGTCGGGGGAGACCTCAAATCACTTAATTATAAAGTGAAGTGGAAAGCCCTTTTAGATTTTGGAGAGATGGCAGCTATTAGAAGTCCCTGGATGTATATTCACCTTGTATTTGACATTGCCTTAGCGCTGTTTTGTTTTGTTTTGTCCCATGCAGCCTGATGCCTTGTATAGTGACCTTGGGGATGGGGGGGGAGGGGGAGGGTGGGTGATGTTGTGTTTGTATTGATCTTGTATTTTGTTTGGTTTTTCTGTTTGCTTGTTATGATATTGTTTGTGTTGAAACTTTAAATAAAGTCTTTAAATAAATAAATAAAACCCACCCAGTCTCTCCCCCAACCCACATTAAGTTGTTAGCATGGGACTTTTAGTGCAGATGCATTTATAGCAGATGCTATGGTTAGCACACATGCGGTAAACCCTGCATTAACCATTAGTGCAAGTTAGTAAACATGTCCCAAGGTGCATTAGTAGAATTTGAACAGTTTCCTGTTTTCAGCCTGCTGCTCTAAACATCTCATCTTGTACATATAGTACAGCTAAAGAGTATCTCCTCCTATTCCAAGAAAGTCTTTGGAAAATAAAGTTAAGAAAAAAAAGAAATCTGTGCCATGCAAATTCTGAAAAGTGCACACAAATTATACAGGAAATATATGCATATCTATTATTTGTGCACTTTAAATTCTTTAATTTGGATTTTTACAGTTCCACTGAGGGCTTCGGTATAGCCATGCTTTGAACAGTTTCATCAATCTCCTCAACCACATTCAGAGGCATGTTTACTAAGCGGCGCTACCTGTTGATGCAGGAGATAGCATGTGCTATCTAGATGTGTTAATAGATAGTGCAGCAAAAATGCAAATGGTGCAGTGATTTTCTGTGCTATCTGCACAAACTTTGTTAGGTGAGAAAGAAGATGGGAAATGGACGGAGATTGGGTCTGAGACATACGGTTACTCAGTGCATCAACAGTGTGTGGTAACCATCAAAGTCACAGTAAGTGTGGGTGCAGATACCGCCACCTCATTTAGCTGCATCTGCAGTGTTGCTGTGCTGCACTGAACTCTGCATTTTCAGTACGGTATCTGCTGAGGAAATGCTGTGTACACCCCCGACATATACCAGATGACTTTTGTAGCTAACACTCTGATATTTGCACAAAACATCATGGTAACTGCTAAAGCCTAACACGGCTTGGTAAACAGAACCTTAAAACAGATTGGCCCATATTGGAGATTACTTAGTGGGATTTTGGTTTCTTTACCTTTGCAAGTATACTAATTCACAAAGGTTTGAAGGAATTACTGGAGAGGGAAGAACTTTCAAAATAACTATATCATATTAAAAACACGGTTAAGAACCAATGCGGATTGCTGTGCTTCACATAGATTTTAGAAACTTCACTCCGTGTTTTATGGCATGAATTTCCTGTCTGTGATTATGGGGCTGTTAGACTAGGTGTAAGAACAATATCGACTGTTATATCTGGTTAAATCCTTCAGTTTTGTCCACTGAGTCCTTTACTGCTTCCATCATCCCCAGCTCCAGGGAGTAAACATATTGAACTCTCCTAATGTCACCTCCAGGATTTTTCAACTTAAGTAATGATATTCATTGACAGACTAGTCCAAAAACTAGTGTAAGGACATGCACAGGTTCCTTATGAGAAGGCACGTGTCACTACTTAAGCACATACTGTACCTGTGGGTTTCAGAGGTCGTGTCAACAATAGTCCAATCAATCTGTAATGAAGTCTTTGCCTGCCTGCCTCTCATGATTGAAAACGCAATATGAAGCACCACCCTGAACTGGATGCAATGCGGGCGGAGGATTCACATGCAGCTTAGTGGCAATGTTGGGTGTCAGTAATGTCCAGACATATCTAGTGAATGATGCCTGTGCAGTTTAGCTTGTTGTAGCTAAACAATAATTGCTACTTGAATTTAAGCACTAATGGGTCGATATTCTAAAGGTTTACTCATTTAGTTGCAGACAATTTATAAATCCTCTCTACACCTAAATTTTCAGCAGCATTATACAGATAGTTGGTGATATATTCAGCCGCTATCCAAATAGCTATGCGGATTAATTTAGGGCAGCCAAAAGACTGTCCTAAATTAAATGACTTAGCTGTACAGATAGCAGCTGCATATAGCCACCTATCTGTATAGGGGTGGCAGTCAATGCTGTACAAGTATATACATATTAAATACTTCAGGTTTCACTATAAACTTCAATTTTTCATGTGGAGACACATTCCAACATAGGCATCCAGTCCCCTTTGTGCCCGATTGGAATCAGAACGCACAGAGGTAGATCCGATTCCGATTCTGCGAGGGCCAGACATGCCCCGCATGATCAGAATCGGGTGTAGGGTCTGTACGTGCAGGCTGGGACCCAATTCCGATCAGCCTGCACATACAGCAGGGATATTGAGTCACTGCCCGGTTAGCGACCCATGGGTAAAATCAGGCACGGCAAATGCTGACCTAACTTTACCCACGGATGCTAACCAGGCAGCGGCTCAATATCTCTGCTGCCCATTTACTTCTGGGGTCTGCAGCTACCCCATATATTCAGTGCTGGTGGCTAGATATCGCCCCAGCTTTGAATATCCAGAATTAGTCTTCAGGGGCGATAGCTAGCTGCGTTAGCAGCCACCACTGAATATCGGGTCCTTGGTGAGGATCTATTTAAGTTTTAAATGAGTGACTGAGGCCAGGTATTCTGTTAGCGATGAGCTTCTGTATAAGGATCTGTGGCAATTTGGCTTGTTCAGTTTTCCCAGTAGCAGTATGGAATTTCTAAGACTAACTGCAGTATTCACGGTGCTGCCTTTTTCTAGGTAGGGCTCCATGTTGTGAGAGTTGTGGAAGTTAGTGCTGTTATGGAATGGTAGATTTTCTTTATAGGTCCTTTGCTGTGGTTCTCACCTTTTCTTTTTATTTCCGGCGTGGGGGTCAACAGCAGGGTGCTGGTGAGGGATACTGGAAAGTTTGTGGTTTTGTGTTCTTGATGCTGCTGGACTGGTCATACATTTCAAATATTTTGTCCGTTCAGATTCAAGGAAATCTCAGACTTTAAGGGAATGTCTCAGTTTAATTTTGTCTTGTGGCCCGATAGTTTTACTGTTATTGATTTCTGAGCTTTTCTGGCTCTGACACAGTTTATTCCGGCCTGCACACCACAATTTCAATTCACTGCCATTTCAATTTTTTTCTGAATTTTTTTTATCTTCCCTCTTTATCATTAAACTGGTCATAGCACTGACTAAATAAGTCTGGTTGTCGTTGCTATGCAAATGTTTCTGAATTTGAGGCCCTGTGGATATGCATAGACTTATGCATATGAGGCCGCACAATGAGTCTCTGCACACGACCCCAAATTGACCTTGAGCTGCCTCTGCATGGCTTGAGACAGCATCATTTCCAGTAGGGGTCATGTTTATTATTTTGTTCATTTCCGTCCTTTTGTTGTTTCTTTTGGATATTTTCATTGCTTTGTTTCATTCTGTTTCAGGAATGGTGAGCCACACTATTTCAAAATTGTGTATGCTATTCTTGAAGCAAAGCAAACAAGATTTAGTTATTTTTTTTCTTTTGCCCATTTATTTTGAAATGAAAAGATATGAGTTTGTTTCATTGCATTCTTCATTTTATTTTTCAAAATATATAACTCTAATTTCCAGTTATTACCTGCACAGGCACAGAAAATGACAGAGGGAGCTAGAATCCAAAAAAAGATGCATAATTACAGGGCCCTTTTACTAAAGTGCGTGTTTGCACTTAATGCGCTTTCAGTGAGAAAACTAATGTGCATTAAGTTGAAAGCCTCTGTGGTAACTGTTGGGGGATGTGATCAACATATTCCTGACAGTCAACGCACAGATGCACACCCTAATGCACAGTGCTATTATTGTGGGTGCACTTTACTCTACCTGTTGCGATGGAGGTAAATGCACCTGCGCTAATTGCAGTATTAACAGCATGTGATATGTCCCTCAGCGCTAACTGTAATGTGCTCACTACACACTCTCTGTCTCCTAGCCCACCTATTTGCACCCTCATGCGCAATTTCAGTTACTGCAAAAATCAGTATGCATTCACTGTCATGCCCCTGCTGTAACTGTTACCACAGGTATGAGCGTGCAGTTGACGTGTGCCAAATCATGCGTTAACTGCATAGTGCACTTTAGTAAAAGGGCCCCTAAGTTGCAGATTGTGTCATTTATTGATGCTGGCTTTTGCAGTCTGCATAAGCTCCTCCCCCCTCCATTGTGATTCTAATAGGCATTCACCCATCTTGCCACTCTTTGGAATGAATCTGGCTACTGCACAGGAGTTTAGGTTTCCTTAAAAGGAATGTGGGAGAAGTCGCCAAAACAGATTACAGATGACTTCGCAAGTCTGTAGCACAAATTGGATTCACTGAGCCCAGTTTTCATTCAGGGTTCTGTTTGGTAGTAAAAGAATCTGCCACAACATTTTCATGGATTATTTTAGTGAATTTATAGAATTTTCTCTAGATTTTGCAAAACATCTTGAAGTTATGGCTTCAGAGATTACATCTTGAGTGAATATCTTTCAGAAGTAAGTCAGTCCTTCAGATTTGTCCTCAGTCCTTGTAGACTCAACAGCAGACTACTGTGCATCAACCTGCATAGGCGGCAGAATAGTGTGGGCCATCAGGGCAATGACCTGACCAATAATTTGCTCAATACAGCAACAGTAATTAAAGAACTTTGTGGTGGGGTGGAGATTGGTTTGTTTAGTTCCTCCAAAACAAAAAAGTGTTCTACCGCCCCCGTCAGTTTGAAAGGCAGACCACACATGGATACCACTTGTCAACCAAATAAAATGGTGTATGCAAATAACTTCTGGAACACTTACAACAGCATTGGTGCTTTGGCTGCCTGTTCTTCCAAAAATTACAGCAACACAGATCAGGAGGAAAGTGGCCACATGTTAAGATCTTTGCAGTATAGAATCACATCTTGTTTTGTCAGTCTACTGCGACCTTAACAGCCCCCAGAAGTGATTGAAATTATGTAACCTATTGTGGGTGTTCACCCTGAGCTATCTTCTCAGTTTCAGACTCATGAAATAGAAACTAGAATGAAGTAATACCACCAAACATCTCACTACACATCTAACAACTGAACTAGCTGGTATCAGTTTGAGAAGTAAGGAAGTGATGTTGCTCACTCAAATCTACACAGTAAAAATAACATGTAGGAATCATTGCATAAGTAAAAGATTAAGAATGAGTAGAATGAAAAGCATACAAAAAAGCCAGAAAATTGGGAAACATTTATTTAAATAAGCATGAAGAAAACTTTTTTTTTGGCCATGCACAGTTCTATTGGGGACCTTGTTGTGATGTGGTGCATTAGATGAACCATCTCTCGATTCAGTCAAGCAATAACCGAGGCAAGCAGACCCGGTGCTTCGGGCCCAGCAAACATGCACCCCCCCCCCTTTCCTCCGCTCCTTCAACCACAAGAAGTAAACACTAAACAAGGCTCTTATGTGAACAAACTGGTTGCAGCTTTATTAACCATAAAACATTTAAACATTCCAACATCATAAACCTTAACCAGCCCCAGCGGAGTAGTGCCACACCAGCCATACCTTAGCAAAGTGCATTACCACCGCTACGGCCATAAACCTGCCCCGGCAAGCTTCCAATCCCTTTCCCCGACTTCGCCATGCCCATAGCAAAAGTCGGCCAGGGTTTGTCCGGGTCAGGGGCACCCCACCCCCGCCCAAGTGTACCCTGAGGCACCGGACCCCGGAAACCTCCAGGATCCCGCCCCCCCCCCCAAGCTGCAACACCCCAATTGTTTCCCCCACCCCCTCGTGAAACCTCAATGGGCGGGAGGGAGGGAAGCAGCCACCGGTTAGACCTCCGCGCCCGCAACTGACCATGCGGAGGTCCCAGCCTACTCCCCCTCCTGTCGCGCCCACCCGACAGCTCGCCCATTGGCTCCCGCGCGGCTGCATTCGCCGGGAGCCAATGGATTCAAACCGCCTCGCCCACGCACCCTCAGCCTCGGCCGCGCGCAGGGTCCCCGCACCGGGCCACGCGCCCGGTTACGGTCGGCCGCCGGGACCCTGCTCGCGGCCTCACTAATAACCGAGGCAAGAGGACCCGGTGCTTCGGGCCCAGCAAACATGCACCCCCCCTTTTCCTCCGCTCCTTCAACCACAAGAAGAAAACACTACACAAGACTCTTATGGGAACAAACTGGTCGCAGCTTTATTAACCATAAAACATTTAAACATTCCAACATCATAAACCTTAACCAGCCCCAGCGGAGTAGTGCCACAACAGCCATACCTTAGCAAAGTGCATTACCACCGCTACGGCCATAAACTTGCCCCGGCAAGCTTCCAATCCCTTTCCCTGACTTCGCCATGCCCATAGCAAAAGTCGGCCAGGGTTTGTCCGTGTCAGGGGCACCCCACCCCCGCCCAAGTGTACCCTGAGGCACCGGACCCCGGAAACCTCCGGGATCCCGCCACCGGCACAGACGACAACTCTGTCGCTGCGCCACCCCCCAAAACACGAAGCTGCGACCAGCGAGCGCCCCGCAAAATGACATACTCCAAAGCCTCCTGCCAGTCATTGAGGAGCAGATCCATGCCAACAGGAGACAAATGCACACCATCACCTCTATAGAGCCCCTCGCAACCCACTTCTACCCATGAATGCATGATCTGATAACCCCCCCGCTCACAAACCCAACGCCCAATCTTCCGGTTTATCTTAGTCAGACCCCTGGACCAACGCCACTGACTCCAGCACGCCGGCCGCGGGATAATGTCAGACCACAGCAAAATAGTCCCCGGGAACATTCGGAGAACAGCCTCAAAGTCCCCCTGCACGGCTCTGATCAGCTGTCGACACGACCAGGAGACAAGGTCATTGCCCCCCAGATGCCCAAGCAGCACTGCCGGTTGTCGCGACGTCCTCCTGTAGTGCCGAAGCAAAGGGAGCAGCTGCATCCAACGGAGTCCTCACTCACCCAGCCATGATACCGACACCACAGCAGGATCCATCCCCAAATTCAGGCCCATAGGCCTTGTCGCAGCACACTGTCCCGCCCAGTGGACAAATGAATGCCCAATCACCCAGGCTCCACCAGGCTCGAGACCCCCATCTGCAAAACAAATGAACAGTTAGTATCCCCACCCCCGAACACAGCCGACCACTCACAAACGAACATAACCCTTGAACGCCTGAGATCGCCATCTCCCAATGCTCATAATATCATTATCGTGCAGCCCAGCCCCCGCCGCACTCGTGGCCGCACCAATACGAAATGAGTGAGGCGCGAAGCGCATGGGGTCCTCACCCAGAAAACGCAGCACCAGCTGCAGCACTGCAGTTACTTGAAAACGGGTCAACACCCGCCCGTCCGCATGCAGAAAAAGACCCCCAGCGCGATCGGGACGCACCTGAAGATACCGCCTCACCGCCCCCACAGGGCATGACACGAGCCCCGTGACCTCCCTCAGTATGACCCACAAACCCCTCCCCCGCTGATCCGTCTTGGATTTCACCAAAAGGATCCGTAGCTGTCCTGCCTCCAAGCGCGCATGGTGCCGCTGCAGGGTACTCCCGCCCCCCACCCTGCCAGAATTCGCCACCAGCTCCCCAATCCGAAAGGCCCCAAAAACCGCCCGGAATAGCACAACCTCGAAACCGGACGTAGCCACCCGAGGCAATACCATCAGTAGACTCACCAGCAACTCGTGCGTAATGGGCCTACGCGGATCCGGGGGCGACGGCCATACCCGCTCCCACCCTTGCAGGAGCCTGCGCACCAAGACCCCTCCTGCAGATGATCCCCACCCCACCGCACTCGCAAAAAAGCTAAAACCCCGCCAAATGCGAACGCACTGCCGACCTGGACAACCCGCGACCGTGGGCCTCAGCAATATAACAGCCAATGAGGCCCTCTGGCACCTTGCCCGCACACCACCCCCGCTCCCCCAAAAATTCAGCCACCTTGTCACAGCCACGCTGGTACGCCAACCATGTCCCAGCCGCCACCGAACTCCGCAGCAGGCTCAGCATCCCGCCAGGCCAATGCTCCACAATGTCTCTGGGACTACGGATCCTTCTCTGTCCGCCTCCGGGGCCAACGCATGAAACCGCTCCCACTGAAAACGAGAAAGAGCATCAGCTATCGCATTACTACAGCCCGGGATATGCCGAGCCCTCACAGCTACATTCAACTGCAGGCATGCCAATACCACTTCCCGCATCAACCCCGCCACCTGCAAACACTTGGGAGAGAAACGATTGACTACGCTGACTACAGCTTCATTATCACAACACCAAAGTTATGTTTGTGGTCAAACCCGAGGCATGCCAAGCCTGTGGCCACCTACTGGCACACCAGGCCCCGCCAAAGTACACCCCCAATCCCACGCCCCCTGCTGCATCCGTAAAAAGCTCCAACTCCAGGCTAGAGACCTCAGCCCCCAGCAGAACCGGTCCCATTAAAATCCCCCAAAAAACGGCTCCAAACCCGCAAATCAGCCTTCATCACTTCCGTGACTCTAATCTGGTGGTGCGGCCTCCGCACCCCCGCAGTTGAAGCCGCCAGGCGCCTGGAAAACACCCTGCCCATGGGTATCACCTTACATGCAAAGTTCAAAGAGCCTACCAAAGCTTGCATCTCCCGCAAGGTAATCCTGGAGGATGCCAATACGGTAGCCACCAACCCCCGCAAACCGGCCACTTTCTCCGTAGGCAAACGCGCTATCATATCCATGGAGTCCAACTCCACGCCCAGGAAGGTGAGCTGCGTCGTATGGCCCTCCGTCTTATCCGCAGCCAAGGGCACACCCAGCTCCTGTGCTAAGTCCTGGAATCCACTCAACAACTGCTGACACCCATCTGACTGCACCGAGCCCACGAACAGGAAATCATCCAGGTAGTGCACAACATTCCCCAAACCCTTCTTCTGACCCAACACCCACCGCAAAAATGTGGTGAACATCTCAAATTAGGCGCAAGAGACAGAACAGCCCATTGGCATGCATTTGTCAAAATAATACTCCCCCCGAAAACAAAACACCAGCAAAGGAAAAGAGGAAGGATGCACCGGCAGCAAACGGAAGGCCGACTCAATATCAACCTTAGCCATCAACGCCGCCCTCCCCGCCAATCTCACCAACTCCGCAGCCCTATCAAATAAAGCATACCACACTGTGCAAAGGTCACGCGGAATATGGTCATTCACCGACGCGCCCAATGGACAGGACAAATTGTGTATGAGCCGGAACTTCCCCGGCTCCTTCTTAGGGACGATCCCCAGTGGCGAAATCACCATGTCCAGGAAAGGAGGGTCACTAAACGGGCCTGCGATACGCCCAAGCTCCAACTCCCTCGACAACTTGACCTGCACCACCGTTGCGAAACGCCGCACCGAAGGTGAATTCCGGGTGCTAGAAGCCACCACCACGCCCCGCACTGGAATACGAAATCCCGACCGAAAAACCCTCCCCTAACACCTCCCTATCCCGCCTTCTCGGATACCGCTGGAGCCAAAAACGCAAGGCATCCAACCGTATCGGAGACAGCGCCCGGCTACCCAACTCATTGAGGTTTGGGTCCGGGCCCCGCGGCACCGTTGGACCCCTTTTTGCTGCACTTAGTCGCGGAGTGCCCCCTGCCACAAATGGAGCAGGAGTGCTTGAATTTACAGTCTGTAAAGGGGCAGGTAGTCCTGTTGAATCGCCAGCACACATCGCTGACCCCTCCCAAGCTAGCCTTCTGCTGCAACCCACCCACCGACCGAAAGGAACGGCCACCACCCGGCATGCCAACCGCACCCCCCCTCCCCCCCACCAAAGCCCGTTCTAGCAGACATTTGAGTCAACCAGAGGTTTATGTCCTGCGTGCCCCAGGACAACAATCTATTCTCCTCCATCTTATCCCTAAACTTCTCCTCGTAATTTAACCACGCCCAACCCTCGTGGGTCTGCAACGCCTCCAAAATAGAATCCGCATACACCAGCAACATACCATAATGCGCCGGCGAATAATGCCCCCACACACTGGCCAGGCGCAGAAAAGCCCGAGTCCAATTTACCACATTGAGCGCCACTTTCCTAATCCGACCCGCCTTCTCGTCCTCCTTCCTATTTTTCCGGCTCTCCCCCGACCGCTTTCTACCCTCCAAAAGCCGAAAGATATCGATGTAACACCGCTTCCATATCTTACGTCGCAGCTTCTTCGGGACCCCCTCCCAGAGCTCCGGTAACGCGACCACGGATGGGGCCCCACCCCCAGCCCCGGATCCTGATGCCCCGCCGCCATCCCCCACCTGACACCCCACCTCAGCCCCAGATGATGATGACGACTCACCCGAAGAGGAGGAAGAAGACGACTCAGAGCTACGCCAACGACGGCAAGAACGACGCCTCCGTTTCCCAGATCCACGCCCCGCTTTGCCCCGCCCAGGCGGGATGAAAGGCCCCACACCCTGGTCCCTCGACAACTCACCTGTTGCCTGTCCATCCGGCTGAGAAGCCGCCGCGGGCACTTGAACCACCTGGCCACACTCTCCATCGAGCTGTCCTGCTTCGACCAGGCCCCCGCTGGCCGCCACCCCCACGGAACCACGCCTCACAGCCGCTTCCCTGTCAGCTGACTGCATCTGAGTTGGGCTCACCACACTCTGCCCCCACGCAGGCTGCATCATCCCCCTCACCTGTGGAGATAAAAGAGAAAAAACAGGGGGGGGGGAACTGCCGGAGACCACATGGGGGACCACGCCGAACCCCATTCCGCAGCCGAAGTACCTTGGCCCCCACTTACCCAATGCTCCCAAGGGGACGGCCTCCCCCCCACCCCAAATCCCCCCTGCATCGATGGCCACCCTGTATGGGAGGTAGCCCCCTGACCATAAGGCGCCCAACCCGACTGCACCAATCCACCTTGCCCCTGCCCACCATTAGCATTCACCTCCCCACCACTGCCAGCACCCACTTCACTCACACTCCCCCCAGTGTCACCGCTCGGTGGCACCCCGCTCCCGCGCTGTGCACCGCCAGCCCGTGAAGACCCACGTTGTGTGTGCCCCCTTGCTCGGCCCCCCTTACCCGGGAACCTCCCCCCCGTGCCCCACGCACCGCCTGAGTTCCCCCCTCCCCCGAGTCACTCCCCGCAACCCCAAAGCACCTACCCCCTAGCTGCAACACCACGCAACCCCCTGCCAGCAGCAGAACACCCCACTGCACTACCAACCTCCCCTTCGCCCCCCCTTACCCCACCTACTGCTGTCTCCGCCCTGGAAGACGGACGACGGGTCCCTGCGGCCTTACTCTGCCCGCCTGCCCTGCCCACGCGACCCCCGCAGCGTGGCATCAGTCCCTTCTCACCACCCGACTCCTCCAACTAAGCTCAGCTGGCTTTAGTTGTGTTGGTATGCTTAAGTAGCCTGAAACTGCTGCACCTCTATCTGTGTTGCTTTTTTTTTTGAAACAGCTCCCCTGCCAACCACCATCAACCTGCCACGAGCTCCCCACAGCCCTCTCACCCCCCGCTGACAAGGGACCCCGCCGCCAACACTCCAACCGGCCCACCGTCCACACTTGCCTCGCTTTTCCAGCTGCCCGGGCCCCGCCACTGCGCAGTAGGCCCTGATCTGTCGGACACACAAGCAGAAGCAAGCAGCCACCGATTAGACCTCCGCGCCCGCAACTGACCATGCGGAGGTCCCAGCCTACTCCTCCTCCCGTCGCGCCCACCCAACAGCTCGCCCATTGGCTCCCGCGCGGCTGCATTCGCCGGGAGCCAATGGATTCAAACCGCCTCGCCCACGCACCCTCAGCCTTGGCCACGCGCAGGGTCCCCGCACCGGGCCGCGCGCCCGGTTACGGTCGGCCGCCAGGACCCTGCCCGCGGCCTCACTAATAAGCAGGAACATGTGATTCCTGAGATTTTGCAATATGCAATGTATCTACGAGGGAGGTAAAACAAAGCCATTTTAGGGACTTCCTTTGTTTCAGGAAAGTTCACTCAGTAGAAACACATTCTCCCATATACAGTACATTTATAGGCAGAGGCGCCCCCCCCCCAAAAAAAAACACACCCATGCACTGGTGCCCACTGATAAATGGCCCATATTAGGGGTTGGTATGCCTGAACCCTTTGACTTGTATTTGATCCCAAACAGGATCTATATGCCTGGAGAAGTAATAAGTGACATATCCAAAAGGGATATGCCCTACATGTAATGTAATGTAATCAAGGAATATAAAACCCCTTAGAAGGAAGAGTATTAGGGAGATTCCTTCTATTCCTATCTTTTTGATGCAGACAGGTTTGGAGAGAGGTTGTATGGCTAGAGTGCTCCCAGGCTGACTAGGCCTATGTGTCTTAGGGAGAAGAGGAGACCAAAAGACCCCTGTGTCTAGGTGAAGGCTGAAAAGTTATTCGCTCCCATATTCATTAGAATCAGGGAAATGATGGCTGGAGGTGACGGTTTCCAGACCGCTGAAGAGGAAATTGGAGAACTCACTGAAGAACGATCTTTGCTTGGAGGTTGGAGTTTTGAGTTCTAAAACCTACTGGACAAGAAAGATTCCTAGTTTGGTTCTGGATAATCTCCACTGTTCACAAGTTGTAAAAAACCCACATTTTTGTAGGACTCTGTTTTTTATACAGCGGTATATCAACCATATTATTTAATCACTATGACAAACAGAATGGTTTAAAATCAGCAAAGGTGTATGACAAGGCTGCATACTTTCCCTCTACTTCTTTAATTAATATGCAGAATAAATCCTCAGAGAAGCAGGACTGTATAAAGACAACCGAGATATGAAGATTGGTGGAAGACTCATCAACATATTACTGGCCAAAAGTGAAGATGATTTGAAACATTTGCTTCTCAAGATCAAGGAATATAGTCTTAAAATGGGTCTGCAATGTTAAGAAGAAAAAGGTCCTGATAACTAGCAAAATCAATAAATTCATCATTGATGGAGAAGAAATTGAAATAGTTGACAGCTTGAACTTACTTGGATCAATAAAGGACTAGCAGTCAAAAAATCAGATGACGTATTGCTCTTGGTAAAATGGCTATGAAGGACCTAGACAAGATTCTTAAGAGCAGAGATGTATCTCTCCATACAAAGATTTGACGTGTCCAGGCCATGGTATTTTCTATAATGTTATAAGGATGCGAAAGATGGACAGTGAAAAAGATAGCAAGAAAATTGATGCCTTTGAATTATGGTGCTGGTGACGAATACTGTGTATACCATGGACTGCCCGAAGAACAAACCAGTCAGTACTAGAGGAGATCAAACCTAAGTTTTCCTTAGAAGCTTGGATGACAAGACTTCGACTTTCATACTTTGGACACATCATGTTAAGAGAGTGATCATTGGAGAAAGACATAATGCTTGGCAAGGTGGAAGGTCACCGTAAAAGAGGTAGGCTGGCAATGAGATGACTCGATACAATAACAGCAGCTTTGGATACCATTCTATCAACAATTAGCCACTTGGCTAAAGACTGAACAAAGTTTAGTTCAACTATCCAGAGGGTCGCCAGGAATCGACACAGATTCGACGCACTTAACAACAACAGCATTTAATCACTTTGTCCATTTTATTCTAATATTCTTTAAAATTCAGTGTCCACATGTATCTTCAAATATTGTTTGCATAATTTATCATTTCAACATTCCAGTTTACATGACCCAACACAGTGCTATGTTTCGGATGATAAGCACAAACATTCTTTATTGTCCTGCTTCAGGGAAAATAAAATTGTCAAATGAGCAATGACTGTACTTATCTAGTCTTCTTCTACAGAATTTCCAGTCATTCAGTCATTACAGCTATTTTAGATGCAGGCCATTACAGCCGGGACCATGTCTAGCCCTGAGCACGTGATGCAGCTGCACAGGGTACAAAGGCTTGGGGGGTGCATTTCGGCTGCCTGCTGTTGCTCTGCAGCCGCCACTTTTTCTTCTCTCAGTGGTGGCAGGGCAACAGCGCACAGCCGGAATGCACCCCCCAAGTCTTTTCACGGCAGTTTACGCAGGTCAGTCCCTCCCTCCTCTGGCGCGACATCAGAGCAGGGAGAGACAGATCTGCTTAAAATGCGGGCAACTTGCACATCGTGCGTGTGCCTTCTCCTTCATCTTCATCCAGCCGTTTTCTGCTCTTTCCCTGCTGCCGACGCCACCGTGGAGAAAACAGAGGGCAGCAGAAGCAGGGCAAAACTAGGCAGCAGCTGGATGGAGGTATGAGGAGGAGGGGGTGGGAGCACTCCCGATGTGCAAGTCGCACACGGCATGATTCTAGCTCGGTACGGCCCTGATTACAGCCGCATTCACGATGGCACTTCCAGTCTTCTTTGTGACTCCAACTCAGTGTCTGACCTCCTGCATTAGCAATAGCTGCACTGACTGAATGGCTTTTTTGAGGGGGCAAAAATTATTAGGGGGGTCAGCAGAGGGCATCCCCCTCTTCTCCCTATTGTTGCTTGCTGGCAGTAACGAGAATTTTTCAAATGCCCAGGAAAAGGTATGAACATAGATGTGTCCGAGTGGTCATAAACATATGGAGCTATTCCAAAAACTGGACATACAAGTGAATCTTTTACAGACTGCCCTGGACACACCTCTGTCACTTTCCCATGCCACGTGATTGCACCAGGCACATTTATATTCATGCCTTTCAAAATGTCTCTTGGGACATGGATGTGATTGGCATGTCTGAAGGGTGTTTTCAGATGTGCAAATCATGAATAGAGCTTCTAAAATGACTCCCATAAAAACATACGTCCATATGTGATCAGCTTTGATCAAAGGATAAGGCGGTATAGAAGTCTGGGTGAAATAAATAAAGAACTACATAAATCAACTGATTACATAAATAGGTCATTCAACATTAAAAATATATAGATACAAATACACTAATAAATTAGACAAATATTATTTTTGTATTTTGTATTATTGTACATCGCCTTGAATACTGGCGCAAGTGGGAGCATTAGGGATGGAGAGAGGGCAGGGCGAGCAGCACATCCGTGTTACCCGCACGGCAATCTAGTAGCACGATTACACGCTATGCCATCCACGCTCTTCTAGTGACCCAGCAAGGTCGCATACAGTGCAGTAACTGTCGGGAGCATGTATTCCATGCTCCAGGAAGTTAATGTGGTGTTGCCCTAATGCACCATGGCTTTCTGCAACACCTCAGCGCCCTTTAGTAAAAGCATCCCTTAGATCCTTAAAGACCTACCCTGGTTTTAAACAGTGTTGCATGAGAGGCTTTTAGTCAACCTGCCTCTTAATGCAACTCCTATGTTCTAAAAGTCTAGTTTCAAAACTCCTCTTTGCCTTACCCACATAGGACAATTGAGGTGGGCAAATGGCATTGTAAACTACATGCTTTGTATTACAAATGGAAAACGCTTTCAAAAAATAGTTTTTATTAGTAAGTGGATGTATGAAGAAAGTCTTAATTTCCTAAAGCACTTGGCAGATACTCTACTTACCACATCTAAAAAGCCCATTTTGAAGCTAAATTTCCTGTAATTAGAATGCATATAGAAATGCAATTTCTTATACTGGATTTTTATTCTTTTTGAACAGCGTTTGATGTTTCTTTTTAAGTGGTAGACCAAAGTTTAATAACAAATATATATTTGGTAATGAACTAATGATAGACTGATGATATGAATAAGGCTTTTTTTAAATTAAGAGTATGGGTATTTATGATTACTTATTGAAGGCTGTTTTAAGAATAGTTATTACAAGATTATTTATTCATTTCTGTTTTGAGGTAATAATAGTATTGATAAAGAAATTCTTTATGGAGAGATTTCTCCTTTTCTTTTTTAACTAATGAAGCCTGTGTCATATTAGTTTTGTATTGGCTGTGCTATAAATATAGAAAGATTTAAATTCAATTGAAAGATAAATGATTGTTTATTACTAATGATTCTTTGGCTCAAGTTCTATCATGTTGACGTTTTATTATTAAAATATTAAAATGATTGTTGATTGATCTTTTTATATCATTCAATTATATTATCTGATTCATTTTTTTTCTGTATTTTGTTTTAAGTTCATACTCCTGAGGCAAGCATCAGGGATGGGTTTGAATTCAGTTGATTCTGATTATTACCTGTTTTTAACATATTAAATTATTAGACATGTATATCAGTCTCTCTTGCTTTTTTATCCATTCCTCCTGTGTAAGTGTTACATCTTTGTGTTTTGTTGCTGTCTTTTATGTCTGCCTTCTGTTCAAGAAATTTGATTAGAGGATATAAAATTATCTTCTCTTAGCTATTTGGCTCCTCTCTTCTGGAACCAGCTCCCAGTAGAAACCAGAAGCGAGATGAGTTACCAGGAGTTCGAAGTACTCTTGAAAATAGCCTTTTTTGTTAAGACCTTTTCTGGATATTATTCCTTTCCTATCTACAATGGCCTAGCCATCTCATTGGTTGAGGGCTGTACGTTGTGGCAGTTTATTGTGTCCTACCTTATTGTTATTGTAATTATACTTCCCATTGTTTCTGTCTTGTCAGGTTGGCATGAGCGACTGGAACCACTTTTTATTCTATTGTAAACCGCTTTGCTGTTCTGGTTATGAAAAGCGGTCCATCAAATTGAATAAACATAAAACTAAGCACAAACGGAAGCCTGATTCCACTTACCTTATGGCCATAATCTCTGATCTCTAGGAAGAAAACTCTCCTCCTCCCTTCTCGCTGGTCCTGCCTATAGGGTCCAGCATTTTAAATTTGGTCCTTGAGAGAAATGAAATTTAAATGATGCTTTTGCTGTTTGCATGTTGATACACTATCCTGAAGCTGATTTTGTGTAAACTGTCTTTTTAGGCAGACGTATAATTTTTTATTTTATTTTATTTACAGATTTGATAACCACCCTTCATTATGCACACCAGGGCAGTTTACAATACAATCCAGATAAAAACAGTGGATGGAAAAGACAAATAAAAAACATATAAGAAAGTGGGTAAAACTTACAAAACTCGAAAAAAATGAAACAAAGGACGCTTGGAGCCCGATTTTTGTAGGGGCACATCTGGGCCAACTGGATGGCTCCAGGCAAGATGTTCCTGTGACAGCTAGAATAGGGCTCAAGTAAGGCCCAGCATGCCCCTGCCGCCTGCAGGAACGTCCTCCTCCCAGGTGCCCCTGACATCCGTGGCTCTGGCCCCCCTTATCCCTGATGCTCGACCCATGGCTGGTTTGCAATGTTTTGGGTCGGGTAGTGTGTACCCCCCCTGTACCCAGCCCCAGCGGGGATTCCCCGGAACCGATTGCCGGGTTTTCACTGCTTATACGACCTCCAAAGTGGTATAAGAGGCACGTCCCTGCGGGCACGGCAGTACATACAGGGCCGTGACGTGAATCGCCCCTGTACATTCTGCCAGACTGACCCACCCCCGCTCTGCCCAGACTCTGACCCCTCCTGCCCCCGTGGGCCTTTCCCATCTTACAGCACAAGACATGCAGGGAGGACAGGAGGGGGAATAGGGTCCAGGCGGCTTGCAGGGCTGCATGTCCCTCCAGGACGTACAACTCTGCAACCCTCGATCGTGAATGAGGCCCATAAGGAAACATATAATCAATCCAAAAACCTAAAGGGCCTGATATTCAAAGGGATTAAAGCAGTTAGCAGACCTGCTAACCGTGTTAATCCCCTTGGCCGGGGTAATCCGTGGGTGCCACCACTGCACACCCCGATGCTAACCGTTTAGCATCGGGGCATTCTGGGAACAGAGACAATATTGAGCCTCTGCCTGGTTATCTCAGCGTGGCCAACGTCGGTCAAGGTAAAGGCTGACCTATCACTACTGTCTGATTAGCTTCATGGTAATCCAGGCAACATGGATATTCAATGCTGGGGCCTAGATATGGACTGAATAGCCGGGTCTAACGTTCAGTGGTGGCAGCTAGCCCCTTTAGCAGTATTAGAAAGTATTAGAAAAGTCCCATTCTGATTCCTGAGCCAGCAAATGTAGAACATCCGATTTTTTAGATGAGCTCTTCATCTACTTTGATTTGTTTTTGAACGCATGAAAAGCCTGCATAAAAGCCTGTATAAAATTACCCCCTTTGTGCATAACTTACAGGTACACACATAAATATGCATTGACGTGGGTTAACATGTTAACACACATTAGTAAATCTAGCGCTAAATTTGTATTTGAAGCACTGGAGGGTTGAAGAGATTTTCCCATTGCCACAAGGTATCTGTTTTTCCTGAAATCTTCCACGACTAAAATAATCATTCTCATGACCAAAGTATGGAATACCATTAAGAGGAGCATTTTTGTTTATATTGGAAAAGGAAAAGCTAAAGACATTAGGGCTCTTCAGCTTGAAAAAGAGAAGGCTGAGGGGAGACATGACAGAAAGCTATAAAATCCTTTATGGAATGGAACATATAAAGTGGATCAGTTGTTTATTCTTTCTAAAAGTATGAAGCATAGGGGACATGACCTGAAGTTACAAAGTCATACATTTAAAACAAATACGATAACATTTTTTTCACTCAACGCATCATTAAACTCCGGGACTCATTGCCGGAGGACATGGTAAAGGAAGTTAGCGTAACTGGGTTTAAAAAAGGTTTGGACAAGTTTCTGGAGAAAAAGTCTGGAAAAAAGTCAATAAACTCATTTAGGGAGACCTGAAGAAAGGCACCGCTTACTCCTTGGATTCTAGGCCATTAATTATGACCCGGATTGGCCATTGTTGGACCTTTGTCTGACTCAGAATGCCAATTCTTATATTCTAGGGCTGTTAGAAAACTGCAAAGACAGCATGCAATCCATAAGTCAAATTACATTTATGTTTTTGTTTTGGAAATTATCCAGAAGGTAACTAGAGTTTTCTACCTGCTTTTCCACAGATACATTTTTGACCAAAACTACTTGACTTGTTTTCTTTCCTGATTTAACTCCCCCTGCTCTGGGAATCCCTATGCTACAATACAACTATGAACCTATAAAGCAGTGGCGATTCAATAAATCATAGGCAAATCCTTCTATCTGTGTTCAGGTAACAGAAAAGTACCAAATACTGTCTTTTCTCAAAGTAAACACACTCATGCTATCCAAAATCCTGTTTCTTTGGCTCATACCCTATAACATGTCAAAGGAAAGTTTAATTTAGAGCAGAAACATTCAGATAGATCCTGTTTTCCTTAAAATGATCAGGGTCACTGTCTGGTGAAGTTTGGCAGCTAGATCTCGGTAAATATTATTTTATTGATAAACATGAGAACTGAAGCTGAGACTATCCAAAGGAAATATTTTATCAGCGCTCTTAAAAGAACAACTAAAAATGAAAATCCAGGCTGCTGCAGTGGCAGCACTGTGAACTGTGATGCAGAAGTCCCTGCTTTCCTCCCCGAGCTGGATCGTCTTTTCCCTGGGTGGGTAGAGAGGAATCATAGTCATTGTATAAGGGTGACACCTAGTGGTGGGATTCAGCGCCCGCGTTTGCAGGATTCCAGAGAAAGCCCTGGTGCATGGCCCATCACTTCAATGTCCCGACTAGGAGGCTAATGCACCAGAGCGAAAATGACTTAGCAAAAGAAGAAAAAACATTTTGGGGCATGTTTACTAGAGCCTGTTACCTGGGTAGCGTGGCGTTAGTGCACAAAGCAGCACAGGGCTAACCCCCCCCCCCCCACTCTGTCCAAGCAGTGTGTATCTGGACAGTGCCTTGGTGGGGTATGGGTGTTCCTGCCACGGTGCCACTGGTGCAGACCTTGAAAGCCCACACAGCTGGCACTTGTGGTCTGATTCAGAAAGACTAATGCACCCTTTGCATGTAGATAACACAACTTATATGCAGAAGTTCCAACACGCCAAATGCAGAAAAGAGATGGATGCATGTGTAAACAGCAAAGTAAACACAGTAACACCAAGTGTATTTAAATTATATGCAAATGAACTGCACGTATTAAAAAGGAATGCTAATATTTTCTGCAACATATGCAGAGAAATGCGTAGAGGAGTATGCAAGCAGCCGCAGTGCTGATATCTCTACGCCTGGTCTGAGGTGGCTTAAATGTCTGTGCATGTCATCAAAATACTGTCGGAGGCATTGGGGCCTGGATCATCTGCAGTGAGAAACTTCCCCTCAGATGATCCAGGCATTGGGGAAAGCCCCCGATGCCATCAAAATACTGTCGGGGGCAGGTGTCCCAGAAACTGACCCCCCATTGAAACCAAATCCTTGGTGGCCCAGATCCCTCTCCGCACTGAACCTCCAACAGAAACCAAATTCCTGTGGGCCCAGTGGCCCCAATTCCCCCACCCACCCAATAACCCCCCCCCCATTGTGGCCAGTGAGCCGATCCCCCCAATTACTCAATAACTGATCCAGACATTGGGGGCTTTCCCCGATGTCTGGATCATCTGAAGGGAGGCATCAAGCTTCAACTCAGATGTCCCTGATTCTCTGGGAGAGCATGCCAAACTTGCGCCGACTTCTGTGCGCATGTGTTTTTGCTTGCTCTCCCAGTTTAACGCTGACATTTTTGCAGCAGTTTAACGTGTGACCAATTTGCATATGTCCCCCTTTCTGCATGCCGGCACTGAAGTCGCACGCTATGGGTGCAATGCATAGAGACATAGCTGATAGCGCACGACTTCAGCACTGGCTTCTCTGGACCGGCCCCTTGATGTGGGGCAACTAGCACCAGCACATTGGGTGGCAGTATTGTTCCCCATGACAGTATTAATGCAGCAAACTGCACTAAATTCAGGGTGGCAGGTGTCCCCAGCCCCTGCATCTCAGGGGCAGCCCAAGGGTGATGCGGGGCCATGTGCGAAGACTCATTGCAGGGCCTCATTTGCATAAATATTTGCATATCCACTGGGCCTCGTTTGCATTCATTTAATTTATTTTAAAATTAATATGTTGCCCATTTTAAATTTTAGGAGGCTTCCAAAGGAACTCTTCACAAATGTCTTTTTGGTCCCTGCAGTGAATTACTAAACATTAATGCGTTAAGTGCCACTGTGCACATAGGAATAAATAGCTGCTGCTGTACCTAGTGCACACTAACATTTGTGAATACACATTAACCTTTAATAAACATGCCTCTTAATCTTAATACCATTTGCATGGACAGTGAGAATAAAGAAAGGCTATTGTATTTCTACATTACCATCTCTGCTCATTTAGAACCCATAGCAAACCTGCCATATTATAACAGCACTGTCAGGACTCACACAGCACCAAACCCTACTTATCAAAAGGCAGCACTGCAAATATAAAACCAATACATCTACTGGGAAAAAAGAACAAGTGGGACTGCTACACAGAAAATACAGAAACAGAATACTGCGACTTGGTCTTATATGAAAATCATAGAGAGACTGTCACTAAATACAGAACAAAGGATTGCAATTTAGAAATACGAAGGCAGTAATTGAACTGGGAACCACAAAAGCCAAACTTGGAATGCACCACAACATTGGAGAAATACAACTATAAATTCATTTTCTTTTGTATTGAACAAACACAAAGACATCAGTGATTTACATTTCCCAGAGCTGACATATTCAAGGTAATAAATTAAAAGTAAAATATTTTTTCTCTCTTTTGCTTTTTGGGCATGTTATTTTTCATTCACAATTGCCCCCGTCTCTTTCTTCTGCTAATTCTACATTGTCTGCTGTCCATGTGTCCTTTCTTCTCTTGTCTGCAATTTTTCCACTCTCTCTACATCTGTCTCTGACATATTGATCTTTCTCTTTTTGCTCTTTCCTCCATTTCCTTCTCTACTCTTTCTTCATTCACTCATATTTCACACACATACACACGCGTCCTCAATCCCCCTTTGACTTTTCACCTAGTGACTTTCCATCTACTCCTTTAACCTCCAGCCCAACTATTCTCACTCCTTTGCTAGCCTCTTATTCCCTTCTGTCTTTCATTCACTCCCCATTACCACATATCCATTCTCTGTAATCACCACCCTGCTCTCACTCATCTCCTTGCCAACTTCTCATGGCCTTTTTCACATAGTTCCACCATGCCCACCATCTCCCCCCTCTCTCTCTCACCATCCCAATTCAGCATCTCCCAATCTCTTCACCCTTTCCCTTTACCCCCTCCCCGAAGTCCAGCATCTCCCTCTTTCTCTTCCACCTCCCCAGTCCTTTTTGTCCTTCCCCCCATAGACTAGGAGTTTTCTATCCCCTTCCTATTCTCCATCCTCTCCTCCTCCAGTGGTCCAGCATCTCTGCTATCTCCCCTCCCAGCCCAGCATCTCTCCTCCTGCTATCCTCCTATCTCCAGTCCAATATATCCCTTCTCTCTCATAACCCCAAATCACAGTGCAATGGCCCCACATACTGGAAGTGAATGCTACAGGCAGCACTGGCTGCTGTCACTGACTTTCAGAAAGAAAGATCACACTTGGGATGGTGCCGCACGATGCTGCAATCTTTTTGCTGCTGGGGCTGAATGCACAGTGAGTTGTGCTGGCCCTGGGCCTCCTGCCTGAGTCCCCACTTACTCTCCCAATACCCAGTCAATTTTAGAGTTTGTCTTCTTCTTTTCTCCCACCTAAGTCTCCACCTGGAAAGAATGGTAGATGTGTGGAATGACCTCTCCCAGTGGAGGTAGTGGAGACAAGGATGGCATTTGAATTCAAGAAAGTATGGAACAAACACAAAAGATCTCTAAAGGATAAAAGGGACTATTGAGGTGGATATGGAAGGGCAGATTAGATGGGCCAAGTGGTCTTTTTCTGCCGTCATTTTCTGTGTTTCTACATTTCTATTTCTGAAAGTATTAACGCATATGGTATTGCTATTTAAGATTCTTCATAATTGTTGAAATTCACTGGTTTTTGATTGCTCAGGGAACTAGGAAATTTTTTTAAGAAAAGAAATGTTATTCTTCTGAAAGTAGTTTTTAAAGTATCAGACTATCTCACAATTGTTTCTTATTTGTATGGCAAATTATTCTGTGAAGGTACCCAGGTCACAGTTGTTAAAGTGCCTCCACTTCTTAAGTGTCATCTTATATTTACCATCTACATGGGGAGTGAATAAATCTTAACTCTTACAACATCTATTGGTTTGAAGCTTAGATTCATTATATTTCCAGTTGCCTTTCCTTCCTGTTTATTTTGGAAGGTATTCCTTCTGGAACTTTAGTGTTTTGTCCTGTTTTGTCCTTCTCTGAAATAGATCAGACGTTTAACATCTATCCCGGTTACCGTGAACCATTTTCCATCTGAGGGGAGCCTTATCGTCGGACACTAAAATAACCTAAGGTTCAATAGGATTGGTAAACAGGGTTTGTAGTTGTAAATATGTAGGCTAGATAGCTTTTCTTTAAAAAAAAAAAAAAGGTTATTTTTTCCTACCTTTTCCTCTTGTATGGAAAAACAAACTTGGAATGTCTCCCAGACCATGGTCTATTTTGATTCTTTGTAGCCTATGTCATTAAAGTCATATTTCAAGTGGACTACTAAATAAAACATGTGTGGAATTAGCTGACTTCATGATTTAGAAGCAATGAAAAAATATTATTCAATGGCAAAATGGATTCCTTTGGGCCAAGTTCTAAATCAGGGCTAACCTTCTTCTGTTTACCTTCAACATTGCAATGGGATTCTTTGCCCTCTTATCTTTCTTATGCTCCTTGCTACCCTTCCTTTCTGCTATTTTTTTATCATGTGAAAATGCCCTTTTATATGAATGAATGGTCGGTACTTGACTCATCTAGTAAAGTCATTTTACCATACCAGTTTATCGTAGGGAAGTATGTTGAAAAAAGTGAAAAATGAGTTCATTCTTGGTTCATTCCCCTTTAACCGTGGGAGTACCGATGGGGTCAAAAGTGACCCCATTGCAAGTTTCACAACACGTATCTCGGAAACTAGCTGTTCAAGAATGCAATCTTTTTATGACTTTTCACATGTCAATATTCTCTTTATATTGTGCCATGAGAGGAATAATTTCACAGGTCTGCGACTAAAAAGCTGTTTGATTATTTTCATCTAATTTCCATGTATTTTGGTGTGCTGAAAACAAATAAAATATTGAAAAAACTCCTAGACGTCATGATTTGCCACAACATGCAAAATTGTCTTCAAATTTATCAAATTTTTTCAAATTACTATTAATTAATTCAAATTACTATTAATTAATTCACATAAGTGCATTTAAGATATAAAATGCCAAAAAAACCCTTAAAGGGATTCCAGAATACAATGATTAAATTATTTTCAGGCACCTAGCTCCGATGAAGGTGAAGTCATACCTGAACCAGATGACGAATCAAGTTCTGACTTTGAAGATGATACAAGACCAAAATTGTTTTCTCAGGAGGAGATGAATGATTTGGTAAGAGACTTGAATCTTCCCAAAGATGCCGCTGAGTTACTCGGATCAAGGCTGAAAAGCAGGAATTTATTGTTGCCAGGAGTGTCATCTTCATGTTTCAGATATCGTGAAAAGGAGTTCGTTCCTCACTTCGCCCAGGAAGACAAGTTGGTTTATTGCATCGATGTCGAAGGTCTGATGGGTCAATTTAAAATCCAATGATTCAGAGCAATGGCGTCTTTTTATAGATTCTTCAAAAAGAAGTCTCAAAGCAGTTTTACTCCACAACGGTTTTTAGGCTTCCATACCTGTAGGTCATTCCGTACACTTGAAGGAAACCTACGAGAACTTGGAAATGGTTCTTCGTAAACTTAAATATGAATACCATGGTTGGCAAGTGTGTGGGGACTTGAAGGTCTTGTGCATGCTGCTTGGGCAACAAGCTGGGTATACCAAATATCCTTGTTTTCTGTGTCTATGGGACAGTCGAGACCGACAAAATCACTGGACCAAGAAGAGTTGGCAGCCGAGGGTGCTAACAGTCGGTGAAAAAAATGTCCTCCGAGAAACTTTGGTACCTTCCCATAAAGTTCTTCTACCACCTCTCCACATAAAATTGGGATTGATGAAGCAATTCGTAAAATCATTTCCAAGAGATGGAGAATGCTTCAAATACTTGGTCACTAAGTTTCCAGGCCTGTCGGAGGCAAAATTGAAGGAAGGTGTGTTCTTTGGACCAGACATTAGAAGGCTTATAGTTGATCAATAGTTTGTCAATACCATGACGGATCCTCAAAAAGAAGGGTGGATTGCATTTAAAGAAGTTGTACAGAAATTTTTAGGCAATAACAAAGATCCTCACTACAAAAAGATCGTCGGACGAATAAGCTTTAGGTTGCCTGATGAGTTTGAAAGTGCAATTCCTCCAGTCCCACCTTGACTACTTTCCTGAAAATTTGGGAGCTGTGAGTGAGGAACAAGGTGAACGATTCCACCAAGACATTAAAGAGATGGAAAGGAGATACCAGGGAAAATGGAGCATTACAATGATGGCAGACTACTGTTGGATGCTTCAGACATTCCAGATGCTACTCACAAGCGTAAATGCACCAAGAGGAGCCTCACAAGGAAGAAGAATCGAGTTTAGTGTGTGTGGGTGAGCTCATTTCAGTTCAAAAAAGGATCTTCATGAAAATATTGTAATAAAACTTTAATTTTATAAGTCTATTTCCATTTATTTTGAGGTATTGCCTTATATAACATAGTTACCTAAATTGTCAGGAAACATGATGTCCTATGACAAAATGGAGGTCATTTTCGGATTCAGCGCACCAAAAAACATAAAGATTACGTGGAATAACCAAAACAGCTCTCGAAAAAATTTTTTTTTGCAGACCTGTGTTTTCATCCGCTAGGTGACGCTAGTGATGAATTGCAGCACAGAGTACCAGTGGGGTCATTTTTGACCCCCGTTGCTTACGTCCGGTTTGGATCATGATACAATTTTGCAGTTTTGTCAGTTTTTTGATCTGACAAAGGTATTTATCATTAATTATGTATCATTTATTTTTTGTACTCTTATTATATGAAAATTACACATTTTCTGTAATTGATATCATACGTTCTCTCATTATTTCCAATGAAATCTAAAGGCTTTCAGCTCGTTCATCACGATTATTGTACACCTATAGTAAAACTGCTTTGCGTTTTATTCAACTTAATCTTTATTTATTTTAGGTTATTGTTTATGATGTCAAAACAAAAGTATTCAGCTGCCCAAGTAAGAGAAATACTGCAACGAGATGCTGACAGTGACGGCTCTGAGTCGTCTGATGATGCAGCATATTCAGCAAGCAAAGAAGCATATCACCCAAGTTCAGGTGATAAATCTGATGACAGTCATGATTCAGATGGCGACAGCAGTTGGTCGCCAAGTGAATGTGAGACTGATGTTGAGCCGGTAATATCGCCTGCAACAAAGAGTCAAGTTACAGGTCGAGGCTGTGCTGGACGGGGAAGAAGGCAGGAGTCCTCAGCGTCAGTATCATCTGTGAGGAATCTTAGTTGTGGTCATAGAGGAGCTAAGAGGTCATCAACTATAAGCACAAATGTTGCAATTGAAGCCTATGTATCTAAGGATGCCACATCATAGAACAGGAAACCTATAAAGCAAGCTGCTGGAAGATACGCCAGAGCTAATGTCATGCCCGTACAACAAGGTCCTACAAAGTATGCTGTACGAAATGTTGATGGCCCTCTCGCAGCATTCCACTTGTTCATGAGGAAGAACTTATTGAATGAAATCATAATGTGGACAAGCAAACAAGGAAGACACATTTATGACGCCAGCTGGAAAGATTTGACGGTGAATTTCAACGTTTTCTTAGACTTCTGATCCTCTCAGGCGTGTACAAGTCACAAAATGAATCCATAGTTCAGTTGTGGAACCTTGAAGATGGTCGTTCTGTTTTCAGCAAAAATATGGCCCGTAACCATTTTCAGCAAATTTCTTGTGCTCTCAGATTTGATGATGCAAACCAACAGATGTGAACAACGAGGCGTGGATAAGCTTGCTCCAATCAGACACGTTTTTGATAGCTGGGAATCAACTCTAATTGACGCCTTTGTTCCTGGTGAAAATGTTACCGTGGATGAGCAACTGCTTACATTTCATGGCCGTGTTCCATTCAGACAATATATTCCCAGCAAACCTGGGAAATATGGCATAAAGCTATGGATGTTGTGTGACAGTGCAACGTCATATGTTCTGCGTCTTCAAGTATATACAGGAAGGGAACTCGGACAAAACAGGGAACAGAATCAGGGTGAAAGGGTTGTGCTGCAGCTCACTGAAGGATTGACGCGATCTGGCAGAAATGTTACTGTTGACAATTTCTTTTGCAGTTTATCCCTGTCATGGAAATTGCTAGAAAAGCAAATGACACTTTTGGGGACAATTCGAAAGAACAAAAAAGAATTATCTCCAGAATTTGTAACAGCAAAGGGCCGAGAGGTATTCACTTCACTGTTTGCCTTTCACGATGACGCCACTCTGGTTTCCTATTGCCCGAAGAAAGGAAAAATGGTTGTTCTTCTAAGCAGTTTGCATAATCAAGAAGAAGTAGATAATACACGTCCAGACAAAAAAAACCACGCATGATCTTGGACTATAATTCTAGTAAAGGTGGAGTAGATACGGCAGATCAAATATTGCGCACGTATACCACAAAACGAATGCCAAGACGCTGGCCAGTGACAATCTTCTACAACATGTTGGACATCAGTGCTTTGAACGCCTTCATTGTTCGGATGTCACTAAATCCAGAATGGCAGTCCAAGTCAAAGTACAGACGTCGTCTATTCCTCTTGGAATTAGGAAAGCAGCTGCTTCAGAGTAATTGCAGCGAGACTTCTTCCAGCATTGAAGAAGCCACTGATGCTGTTTGCAATGTCGGGATCCCAAAGAAAAGGGCAAGGTGTCACTGCTGTTCCAGAGAAAAAGACAAGAAAAGCAACATAGTTTGCACCTCCTGCAAGCGCAATGTTTGCAAAGAACATTCAGAAATTGTCTGTGTCTCATGCAAATGACTGTAGTACTTTACTGTGTTCATCAAGTGCATGCAAAAACTGCTTTCATGGCAACTCTTCTTCATGTAATTTTATGATAAAGCATTACATTTCAAAACATTTAACCTTCATATAATAAATAATTAATTCAGAATAATATTTTGTCTGTTTAGTTTAAAAGTTTCATGGTTAACAATTAAAATTTGTCGTGGGGTCATTTATGACCCCAACGGTATTCAGTGTGTGCAAAAAATCTCGGTAATTTCAGGGTTAAACATACAAAATGGGCATGGGCCCTGAATGACGCAAAAATCATTTGCTTTTAGTATGTTTATAAGCTTCCTCAATATCTAGGTTAGGAACAATTTCTTGATTGTTTCTTTTTTAGTGCTGTCATGTCAGTGCTGACTCCTGGCAACCCAGCTACCTCTGGTTTTTCTTGGCAATGTATCACTGGAAGTAGATTGCCAGCCTTTTCTTCCAAGGCAATGGAGGGTAAACTGACTTGCCCAAGGTCACAAGGAGTGCTAGTGGGAATTGAACCCTTGATCTTCTGGGTACTAGGTAGTTGCAGTTGCTCTAACCATTAGGCTACTCCTCCACTCCTACTTTCTATTTAATACAAAGCAAAAAAAAAAAAAAAAAGGCAGCAAGAGTTGTATGAGGCAGCACGACCTTTCTAGTGTGGTATGAAAAATAGTAAAAATAAAATATAAATAAATATGCCTTAAAAATATAAACAGAATGGGGTATGTTTTCTAACATGCTAAATTAGTGCACACTAAGGCTAATTCTTGGTGGGGGCTCTAATTCATGCAAGGTATTTCTGTGACTTTTGCTACAAGTTCTCTTCCTGAATTCATTAAAAAGAGAGCTATTTTGTTAGATAACATTTTTTGCTACTTAAAGTTACTGGATTATATTTTGTAGCTGGTTTTTCTGGTTTAGGAAATAAGTTTTGTTTTGTTGCTGTGGGGTCCTTTTCTCTTTCTTCTAGCTTGCAAGATAAAAAAGGGAAACTAGTGATTATTCTATGAAGCTTCTGTCCTGCTGAGGTGTGAGTGCTCCTAATTTACCTACCTGAATCAGGATGCTGAGTGCTGCATAAAAAGTCTACACTATCTTGCAAGCCCTGCCATTCTTGGTGGGGCTTTATTTCAAGCAAGGTAATTCTATGACTTTTGCAACAAGTTCCCTGCCAGAAAGTTCTTTCAAAAGTTATTTCCTCTAGTCTGAAAATTCAAAGAGGAGAGAAACTAACAAATATTCTTTGAAGCCACTGTGCTACTGAGGTGTTAGATCCCTCCCTTCCCACCCCAGCTCCCATTCACCTCAGTGCTAACTTTTGCTATGTAGACTAAATATCCCCCAATTTAAGAGCTAGCTTATAGTTTTATTTTTGAGTAAGGCAGATTAGGGAATTAAAGATATAAGCTAAATTTAGGTTCTCGGAGGAAACAATTCAGAGGTCTTTAGCAAAATCAATAACTCCTTGAAGTAATTAAAAAAAGGGGACACACTATACTACACACTCCAGATAAATTAAATCTTTTGCAGTCTGATGAGATAAGTTAAACTACTGCAGACTCCAATAGGAGGGAGCAAAAAAGTAGGGCTACACACAATGAATCTAAACAGAGGTAGTGGCTTTCATATACCAGATGCTATTTTTTTTTTTTTACTGACAGGACAGCTGAGAACAGGGTAGGGACATTGGTAGGTCTTTTTTATTCTAATTTTTTTCCAAAAACTCCAATAGCAGAAATATGATTGGGAGACACTGTGGTGCCGAAGTTGTCACCCCATTATCACTTCTACATCTGTCCAGACTGACAGCCAGATCCAAGACATGGAACCAGTTCAGTGTACAAGATGCCTGCAGGTTGAATCCCTCAAGAAAGAAGTTGAGGAACTGAGAGAGGAGGTGGCAAGGCTAAGAAGCATCCGTGACAGTGACAGGTGCATCGATGAAGATGCCTCTAGAAGCATTAAGATCGCCAGTAGAAGGGAAGATGCCACTGTACAAAAAATATGACAGCTGGATACACATCACCAGGCCTTCATACTTGAAACCAGACTCCACCTTCCCTATAAATGATGAACAGATATGCAGTCCTGGAAGTGGAAGAAGTGACATCCCAGGAACAGAAAGTATTAGAGCTCAAAAGCCCCAAAGTTGTAGGATCAGTAACCACTAGGGAGTGATGGATAGTTGTGGTTGCTGACTCCATTCTAAAGACTACAGAGGCATCCGTCTGCCATTTAGACATGATGTTCTGAGAAATGTACTGTCTGCCTGGCGCCAAGATCCAGGATGCTGTGGAGAGTTTGCCAAGACTCCTCCAGCCTACTGACTATTATCCAATGCTACTCATCTATGTTGGCACAAATAATACTGCTAGGTTACCACCTGAGCATATCAAAAGTGACTTTGTGGCTATGGGAGAGATGGTGAAGCAGTTAGGTATGCTCCTCAATCCTCTCTGTCTAGGATCTAGGCTGGGGCCAAGAGACTCGCATCATGGAGATGAATACCTGGCTGCATGGATGTTTATGCAATTTCTTGATATACCACTCAGGCTGAAGGACATCAGAGTGGTTTACAATCGCTACAAGCAGGTACTGGATACATTCCCTTGTCCCCAAAGGGCTCACAATCTATGTGTACCTGAGGCAATGGAGGGTTAAGTGGCATACTCAAGGCCACAAGGAGGGCCTATAGGACTAGAAACCCCAATTCCTCTGTCCGCAGGTGGGAATTGAACCCCCAGCCCTCCGGCCTGAGATACCTTGTCATTGAGAATGTTTTGGCTTCTTGGACCATAGCATGGTTTTCTAAGGGCTGCTGAGCAGAGATTGCATCTACCTTTTGAAGAAGGGGAGAAGTATCTTCCGCAACAGATTAGCCAATCTACCGAGGAGGACTTTAAACTAGGATTGTCGAGGATGGATAAACAAAGCCTCCAGGTAAGTAATGAAAGATCTCTCTTCTACCCATGGCCTACTTCTTACCAGGCTACCAAATAACTGACCTCAGTTTTTTTGGCTTCAATTCTCTAAATTCAAATGCAAATAAGGAGGAATCAAATAAAAACAAAACACGTGGAGCCCGATTCCCTTGGGGGCATATGATGGCCCTGAGCAGGACGGGCTCATAAGGACCTGATTCTACACCATGGGAGCCAGATGTTTCCTTGGGTGCAAGCTTTGGCCCTTAGACGGTCGGGTCTGCCCCTGCATACCTGTGGGGATGTCCTCCCCATCTGTTCCCCTGACTCCCACAACACTGACCCCCTGTTTCCCCGCTGCCTGACCCAAGGCTGAGCAGTCGGGGCCAGGATCAGGTGGCGGGGACCTACCTGTCCCTTACTCCAGTCCTTGGGGGGTTCCATCCCCCATCACCTCTGTTCAAGCTGCTTATTCTACCTCCAAGGTGGAATAAGCAACACGTTCCCCCTGACTCGCAGGACGTTTGGGACTGTGACCTGAATCATCCCTGTTCGTTCTGCTGCCTCGATCCATCCCTGCTCCACCCGCACTCTGTCCTCTCCTGTTCCCCACCAGCTTTCCCTGTACTGCAGCTCGGGCTGTGCAGGAAGAGTCAGAGGGGGAATACTGGCAGGACGTCTTGCGGGGCTACACAATCAACCCTGTAATTCACCTTGCAGAATTGGGGCCATAGAGAATTATGTTAAAAACAGTACTACTTAAGGCCTTACGGGAGGGACCCACAGTCCTGCAAACTTTCACAGTTCCTGTAAATCCCCTCACCTTCACTAGGTCAGAGCATCTCATTTTATTAGGGAAAAACTGCTACATGGTACAAATTCAGCTCTATGTCAAGTATTGTTTATCTGCATGTTATAGGTCAGAGCACAGACATTTCTCAGCTCCAGCATTCTTAAAACAAAAGCATTCTGTCTTGTTCTCACAAATAATGTCATCCCAAAGTACAACCTTGGCTTTTATAACACATCTCTCTCTCCAGGCTACTAGGCTTCAAACTGTCAGCAACATTCCAAGCCATTCTCCATATTAACCCTTTCAGAGAACCCTGGTCACCCTACTTCAAGTTACTTTCAACAAATAAAGGCCCTCAGATAAGTAAAACATTAAATGATAATATAGAAATGGGAAAAAAGGTAAATATCTGGAGAGCTGCATATACTAATGCCCTTAATATGCAAAATAAAGTTCCAGATTTAAAAGCTGTAATGGAAGAGGCTGACTTGGATACAGTGGCAGTCACAGAGACATGGTACACAGAAAACAATGACTGAGATGCAGGGCCAGTGCAAGTACACGAGACGCCCTAAGCGACTCTCATTCCTTCTGCTCCTATCCCCTGGTGCTCCGCCCCTCCTACACTCATTGCTACCGCTTCCGCCCCTTTCTGGAATCTGCAGCAGCAACAATGAAAAAAACAGCCCCACAATGCTTATCTTAAGCTTCAGCACCATGGGGCTATTTGCTTTCACCCCTCTCCGATTCCTGATGCTGGCTTCTGGTTCTGACAGGAAGTCAGCATCAGGAGTCGGAGAGGGGCAGAAGCAAACCCCAAGGTGCAGAAGCTTAAGATAAACACCACGAGGCTGTTTGTGATGATTATCACTGCTGTAGGTCTCGAGAGGGGTGACAATGATGGCAATCTGCGCTCCTGCAGGGATGGCACTAGGCGATTGCCTTGTTCACCTAATGGCAGTGCCGGAGTTGCTGGGATGTAATTACACCAGGCTATAATCTAGTCAGGAAAGACAGGGTAGCAAGAAAGGGAGAAGGAGTGGCACTATATGCAAAAAAAGTAATACTAAAGCCATAGAACTACAGGGCTTATGAGAAAAGGAGAAATATGATGGGTTACTCTGGAAAGAAGAAAGAAAATGTATTTATATTGGTGTGCTATACAGACCTCCCTCACAGGCAGAAAAATAGAGATTTAATTGAAGGCATTCACAATATTGCTATGAAATATTGGTAGGAGATTTCAAATTGCCTGATATTGATTGGGATATCCCCGCAGAGGTGTCATCTAGAATCCAGGGAGATCCTGGATTCTCTACAGGGACACCTATTCTGGCAATTGGTAATGGAACCCACGTGGGAGGGGGCAATACTGGACTTTATGCTTACTAATGGGGAGAGTGTTTTTAATGTTGCAGTGGGTGGTCATTTGGTGTGCAGTGATCACCGGTTGACAAGCTTCAATATTGGGACATTGGTGGAGGTGATTTATTCAAAAGCCAAGGGTCCTAGACTTTAGGAAAACTAACTTTGTAAAGATGAATAAATACTTCTATGAGTCATTAGGTAGATCGGAATATCTGGGGGAAGCAGTACAACAGTGGGCAAAACTGAAAGGAGGTATTTTAAGGGCAACAAACCTTTTTATTAGGATAGTAAATAAAAAATAAAAGGAAAAGAAGGCTTCTGTGGTTTTCAAAAGAAGTAGCTGAAAAGGTAAGGAAATAGAGATTAGCCTTCATAAACTATAAAGATAACAGAAAGAGGAAGACAAACAGCAATATCTGGAGAAGCTAAAGGAAGCTGGTAAAGTAGTCAGGAAAGCAAAAATGCAAATTGAATTAGAAATAGCACATACAGTAAAACAAGGTTACAAGACTTTAGACATATTAATGACAGGAAGAAGTACAAGGGTGGCATTATGAAAGGGAGGGATATGTAGAGGCTGATGAGGGTAAAGAAGAATTTCTTAGCAAACATATCTGTTCTGTGTACACAGATGTAGGGTCTTCATTGCAGTCTTGGAAGAGCTTGTTGCAGAAGAGTATAAATGCATTAGATTTTCTTGTCAAGCACACATTTGTGTTAAGAAAGGAATAGACAGAAGACAAGCTAAACCCCCTAATGAAGGCACGACATTGCCGAAACACTGCTGGTGTTGGGGTTTACCAATAAAATCTATTCCAAATCTGAGAGGGTGTGCTGGTCTCTTTGCTCCTGTTGCTCATTTACTAGAGGTAGGTCTTGTCTGAGAAATGGATAGGGAGAAAGTGCTAGATGTGATATACTTAGATTTTAGAAATGCCTTTGACACTGTTCCACATCAGCAATTTATAAATAAACTTGGAGGAGAATTTTAGAAGATACATCCAAGTGTCGTCTGGGATGTCTAAGCCAGCACATCTGAAAAAAAAAAATGCAGGCATGTCCAGGCGCAAACGTGATTTCACAAAATGGGTGTACCAGATAGGGACATCTGAAGGGTAATCTACTTGTACATCTTCAGAATCATATTTCATAACCTAGATGGCTAGGATAGCATAATGGTTAGAGTAGTGGGTTAGGAACAGGATAGCCAGGGTTTAAATCCTGCTGCTGCTATAGTTGAAATTGGACTGGGAATGCTAGAGTCCTTTCTACCCTACACCCTCTGGATGTTTTTCAGTTAAAACTTGATGCTTGTTGGTTGCTATGCATGCCTCATTTAGATGGGATGCCCATGATGTTTCTTTAATCAGGTGGGGAGATCCTGGTCCCTGGGAATGCCCTAAAACACCTCTAGATTCCCAGGCATGCCTCCTCCATGCCCTCATTCAGATATCATACTAGGGACATACCCAGACTTGGTAGATGAAACAAAATCTGCAGCAGGGTAGACATCCTGGAAGGTGTGGATCGCCTGAGGATGGATCTAGTGATGCTTGATGACTGGTTGAGAATTTGGCGTCTAAGATTTAATAATAAAAAATGCAAGGTCATGCATTTGAGCTGCAAAAACCCAAGGGAGCAGTTCAGTATAGTGCATGAAAGAAAAATGGGACCCCGGGGTGATGGTATCAGATGATCTCAAAGTGGTCAAACAGATAGAGAAAAAGATGGCAAAAGCTGAAAGGATGCCATGGGTGCATAGGGAGAGGAATAGCCAGCAGGAAAAAGGAAGTGATAGAGCCTTTTTACAAGTCTCTAGTGAGACCGTTTCTGAAGTACTATGTACAATTCTAGAGAATGCACCCTCAAAAGGATATAAAACAGGATGAAGTCCATCTAGAGGACCACTATTAAAAAGGTTAGTGGTTTTAGTTATAAGGCATAAGGGGATAGGCTTAAAGAGCTCAATATATATACTTTAGATGAAAGGAGGGAGATGAGTGATGTTGTTGTTGTTAAGTGCCGTCAAGTTGGAGTCGACTCATGGCGACCCTCTGGATAGCTATCCTAAATTGTGTTCAGTCTTCAGTCAGGCGGCTCATTGTTGGCAGACTGGTACCTGTAGCTGCTGTTATTGTATCGATCCATCTCATTGCTGGCCTTCCTCTTTTGCATTGACCTTCTATCTTGCCAAGCATGATGTCTTTCTCTAATGATCTCTCTCTTCGCATGATGTGTCCAAAGTATGAAAGTTGAAGTCTTGTCATCTGAGCTTCTAAAGAAAGCTTAGGTTTGATCTCCTTTAGGACCGACTGGTTTGTTCTTCGGGCAGTCCATGGTATACACAGTATTCGCTGCCAACACCATAATTCAAAGGCATCAATTTTTTTCCTGTCTGTCACTGTCCAGCTTTCACATCCATATGATGTTATTGAAAATACCATGGCTTGAACAAGTTGAATCTTTGTATGGAGAGAGACATCTCTGCTCTTGAGAATCTTATCTAGGTCTTTCATAGCCATTCTGCCAAGAGCAATGCGTTGTCTGATTTCTTGACTGCTTGTTGCTTCTTTATTGATAGTTGATCCAAGTAGGTTAAAGTTGTTCACAATTTCAATTTCTTCTCCTTCAATGATGAACCTGCTGATTATGCCAGTTGTCATGATCTTTGTCTTCTTTACATTAAGGTGCAGGCCCATTTTGAGACTATGTTCTTTGATTGTGAGAAGCAAATGTTTCAGATCATCTTCACTTTCAGCCAGTAATGTGGTATCATCAGCATAGTGAAGGTTGTTGATGAGTCTTCCACCAATCTTCACACCTCTGTTGTCTTCATACAATCCCGCTTCTCTGATGATTTGTTCTGCATATAAATTAAACAGGTAGGGGGAAAGTATGCAGCCTTGTCTTACGCCTTTGCTTATTTTAAACCATTCTGTTTCTCCTTGTTCCATTTGAACTGTTGCTTCTTGATCAATGTACAGATTGTGCAAAAGTACGATCAGGTGTTCTGGTATACCCATGCTTCTTAATGTGGCCCAGAGTTTCTCATGGTTTACACAGTCAAAAGCCTTGCTATTGTCGATAAAGCACAAATAGATATCCTTTTGGTATTCTTTAGTCTTTTCAAGGATCCATCTCACATCCGCAATGATGTCTCTCATTCCTCGCCCTTTCCTGAACCCTGCTTGCACTTCAGGTAGTTCTTGTTCCAGGTATGGTTTTAGTCTGTGCTGAATAATCTTCAGTAGAATCTTGCTGGCATGTGGGATCAGAGCGATTGTGCGATAATTTCCACAGTCAGTTGGATCACCTTTCTTTAGTATTGGTATAAACACAGATCTTTTCCAGTCAGTTGGCCATGATGTTGTCTTCCATATTTCTTGGCAGAGCCTTGTAAGTACGGTAACAGCTGCATCAGATTGCTGTAATACTTCTATGGGAATGCTATCAATGCCTGGTGCTTTGTTCTTTGATAAGGCTTTCAATGCTGCTTCAACTTCTTCTTTCATCACCAATGGTTCCAGATCATAAGGCACAGGTTGAAAGGGATGTTGGTCCACTTGATCTTTATCATATAAAAACTCTGTATATTCCTTCCACCTTTTCTTGATCTTCACAGCATCATTCAACATAGAACCTTGAGCATCTTGTAGCATTCCAATTTGTGGCTGGAACTTTTTCTTTAACTCTCATAGCTTTAGGAAAGTTGATCTTGTTCTTCCTCTAAGATATCTAAATACCTTCATGGAATAAATGCACATGAGGTGGCCCTCTTCCACTTGAAAGGAAGCTCTGGAGTGAGGGGGTCATATGATGAAGGTGAAATGGGCTAGAGTCAGGAGTAATCTTAGGAAATATTTCTTTATGGAAAGGGAGGTGGATGTGTGGACAGTCTCCCAGTGGAAGTGGTGAAGAGAACAGTATCTGAATTCAAAAAAGGAATGAGAAAAATACAAAGGATCTCTGAAGGAGAGGATGGGATTATAGAACTTTATAGTTCTTATGGATGGGCAGACAGAATAGGCCATATGGTCTTTATCTGCTGTCATTTTCTACGTTCTTGTGTTTCTATAATTTTAGTGTGGGGGAAGAGCCAGACCTGCATTAGCTGATGAAGATGTGCCCAACGTTTCTCCTTGTAGTTAAGCATGGGTTTGGTTCCATCTCCATGCTAAGCTATTTGTCGTGATTAGCATGAGTGCACTTACCATCACCCATTGAGATGGCGATAAGTGCACCTATGCTAACTACAACATTGTTGGTTATCATGTGCCAAAGATGTCTATGCTAATCGCAATGTGCACTTTCCACTCCTGAATTAGTCTGTCACAGCCCTAACCTGTGCTAGGTGGTTAACGTGGGGTTTTTAACACAACTGCATTTGTTGCCCTGGGTAACGGTTACTGCCGTGTGCTTAGCACATGACAAACCCCACACTAACCACTAGTGCATTTTAGTAAACCTGCCTAATATGAGGTAAGAAATATAAATTAAAATTTGAATAAACTATTAAAAACGAAAACTATGAAATTCTAACAAAACCCAACATGGTCCTTTTTCGCTAACCGTTTGCCTTAGGGTTGCAATAAAAACTAAGGGGGGGGGGATATTCAATGGTAGCTAATACAGTTTCATTGACTAGCTGTTGCTCTTGAAAGTTAAACCCAGACATTTAATGCTGGAGTCATATCTGGCCACTGGCACTGAATATCTGGATCGGCCGGATAGCAAAGAAGCTATCCGGGCACCGGCTGAATATTCCCGTTGCCCATTTATCCTCTGTGGCAAATGTTTAGCCAGCCTTTCATGTTCCTAACTTGTGTCAGTGTGATAACCAGACAGTAGCTTAATATCACCCCGAATGCCCTAATTCTAGCTGCCCCACGTCGGGGCATGCAATGGTGGCACCCACAGCTATGCAGTGACAATAACCATGTTGTGTGGAACAGTCTCCCATGTTAGTACTACCGAATATCCCGGTCAGTGTGATTTATGTGGCTAACACGTCTGCTATCATGTCGATCGCTTTGGATATCCCCATAGGAGTGCATATACTGACAATATGCAGCCGTGATAACACATACAAAAGTTACAAATAGCACAGCTACAATACTGTTCAGCACATGATGGATCTGATTTTATAACTAGATACTTATATAAAAAGCCCAAAAGGTGCCTATTTTATAAAGGGATGCGAGCACCTTTATAAAATAGACAATCATTACCCTGAAGTGAACAAATTCCAACACAAACACATTTACAAGTGCTCTGAAGCTGGTGTAATTATGTGCATGTACACTACATGCATATTTGTGTATTTTATAAAATACACATGGACAGCGCGACTCTTCCTCTGGTCTGCCAAAACTATGTCCTCCAGAATGCCTACACATGCACCCCCATCTTGTCAGTACATCTACTTACGTATTGCAGCAAATGCCCTCAATTGACAAGAAAATCTAACTAAATAGGGTATCTCCTATCATATCGTTGCCTGCAATTCAAATATCCTTCTTGATATGTAGTTTTATTCTTTTTTTTCTTTATTTTTTTCTTTTGTAATTTTTATACTTGTTTATAGTTTCATTAGAACTTAAATATTGATAAACATAAATAACGATAGATATAAAAATAGATAAAGTGCAGGTCTCAGACTAACACTGGCAGCGCTTATTGCATGAATCAAAAAGCAACTTGCCTTCACGCATCAATGACCTTCACAGCACTTATCTATTGGCAGAAGAAATTGGTAAGGATTAGCAGTTTTTCCAACACTCCCTATTAGATACTTTCTTCAATCATTTCCAACATATATTTATTCACATTGTTTGTAGTAAAAGATTGTGCTTATCTTTTCAAATGTGTAGATGATTAATCTCCCCGATGCCAACAAATGGGTACCGCAAAAATGCGTTTCGTTTTTCTTCCTCAGGGGGGATATTTTACTTCATAGCACGATCTATAAAACAACAGGAGAGATAATAGACATACCAGTACACTACTCACAATTGCAGGTATAATTTTCCGCTATATAAACCCAACTTCTACCTTGAGATGGAACGCGGTTACTTATTGTCTGCGTCTTCACAGTCGTATCTTACTGAAACGTTTTTACTAACGTGTCACAGAACGCCGCGCATGCGGATTGCCTCAGATCAACAGGTTTAAATAATGATGTCATACTTTTCAACCAATCGGAAAGCTCATGTATTCATTTACAACTTGTCATTCAGATATCCAGATAAATGTAGGGGGAAGACTTGACCAACATTATATGCAAGTTCTCCATTCTATTGAATTATTCAGACCGGTTACTCCCGTAGTAGCTAGTCGGAAAATCTATTTTTGTTCTTGTATTAATAAAGATTGTGCTCGTGATTTTCCATTTCTTCCTGTCAAGATCATATCAATGACAAAACAGCGTAGCTCTTCAAAGCAGTGACCTTTAGTGACATAGTGAGCGACTATTGGGGCTTCTAATGTTCTACATTTCAGTTTACTGCGATGTTCACGCTATTTTGTCATTGATATGATCTTGACAGGAAGAAATGGAAAATCACGAGCACAATCTTTATTAATACAAGAACAAAAATGGATTTTCCGACTAGCTACTACTGCTATGTACTTGTGATTTAGACTGGCCACTGTTGGAAACAGGATACTGGGCTTGATGGACCTTGGTCTGACCCAATATGGCATATCTTATGTTCTTATCTTAGTAATCATGTACCTTGGTCTTTGAGCCTATTTTCGGACACAATGGGCCCAATGCAGAGACATGCTGCATGTCCTGGTGGGATGTCAGCTCCTCAAGCTGTCTTGGCTTGATTCCCCCGCTCTCCTTGCACGGCCAGAGCAGCAGGACGGGGAGAACCAACAGAGGGCAGGAGGTGGCGGGCCTGTATGTCTTGCTGGGTCAGATAGGACATGCTGATTATTTCACCTTGAAGGTGGAATAATCAGTACTGACCCAGTGATCAGGCCAGGGGAACCCCCCAGGGCCGGGGCCAGGTGCAGGCGTATCCCTGCCACCCGATTCAGGCTCTGGTTGCCAGCCATGGGTCAGACAGCGGGGAAATGGGGGGCCTAAGCCGTGGGAGTCAGGGGTGCCTGTGGGGAGGACGTCACTGCAGGTGGCTGGGGCATGCCAGGCTGTCCACAGGCCTGATTCTATGTACCGTGGGAACATTTAGTTCCCACAGGCCAGAATAGGATCCTAACAGGCCCGTTTTCATCAAGAATGTCTGGACGGCCTGGACGTGCCTCTCTGGGAATTGTGCTCCATGTATATGTCAGCTTGCAGTTCTGTGGGTAAAACGTATCCTAGTCAAAGGCCTATGGGAATTATTTTTATTGCCCTCTATATTAGCACGCAGGAAACTGTCATGCCATGACCATCAAGCTGGCATTTTTGGCCCAGATGCCAGAGTTTTTATATGATTGGAGAATGAATTACACTCTCTTTCGCTGAGCTGGCCTCTCCAGAATAGGATTAAACTATACCAAAAACCTACCAACATAGAAAAAGCTTGTTTATGACTACTTGAAGGCTGAGTACTGTAGATCTTGCAGCTTTACAATCATAATTCACTGACAGAACAGTAAGTCAGCAATATTAACTTTTGAGTCCCCAAATGTTGCCGATAGGACACTATGCAGAAAAAAAGCAACAAAAAGACATCCGAACATAAACAACTTAATTTTACTGTTCACCGTTACCTTTGATTCTGACTTCAAATTAATGGTAACACACAAATAGAATTTTCCTATTTTTCCTTCCAGCTAGAATGGAAAAACAAATCCCTACATAAAAATAGAGGTTTATCAGTCCTAAAACTAATTAATGGTCTTGTTGCCAAATCAAAAGCTATGATTTGACATAGAAATGACCTAATGCGTTCTAAGTACATTCAATCAATCACCATTATGAAGGAACACAACAGGCATTATAATCTTTTGGACAACCCATGCAATTGAATGTTGGCAGGTAAATACCCTGGAGTAAAACCACCACAAATTTTTCAGAGTGAACACTGTAATCATTTAGCAGTAGAGGTTTGCGAACCATGTCATTGTAAGGGGGGTTAATAGAATTGAAAAGCATATTTGGAAATGTTGTAACCAAGAGCAGAACCACCAGCTTAATGGAATAGAAGTAGCAACTCTAGGGAACAGCCAGAAAGAGGCCTTCTACAGGTCAGTATTTGAAAGAATTGATATATATAACTCCTTAAAGTACATGGGTCAGTCCTTTGCTTTCAAATTCCTGCCGCTCTGAATGGATAACCTTTGACTGTGTAAATCAACACACGGCAAAAGTTGTGTATAAAAAGAGGTGGGATTAGAGGTATACCAGGGTCAAGGCCGTTAGTTTGATATTCAGCCACTCTTTGGATAACTTAGCTATATGTCTGAATACAGAAGTAGGATTCCTAACCTCATACAGACAACTTAACTGCAATAATTTAGGACCTCTTGCTCAGTGGTCTGACTTGCATAGATAACTTGGCTGACTGGAGGCATAAAGACTTTCAGATAAAGTTTCCATATATGTTGAAACTGTTACCATCCCCCTGAATATTGCCCTCCTTACCAGCCAACTGTTTTCTATGCAAAGCTTTAGTTTTTCTTAGTTCTAACTTCATATTGTTGCTGTTTATCGTGTGGTGTGGTTCATGATTTATGAGGTTCAGCTTATCTGACTTATATCTCATTAGCCACTTTAAAGAGAGGGATAAAAACTGGATGTGTGTCAGTTGGGATGCTTCTGCCATTGTTTTTCTTTAGATTAATTCAGTGTGCAATTGATTTTGACGCCAAAGGAATCAGATGGATTAAAACAATGTTAAACTTCATTTTGATATAAATATTCTCACTTGTTAAAAATCAAGCAGAAAATAAATACAGGGGAAGAAAAAATCCTAACTGTATCCGAATGCTCTAATTTTTTAAAAGCATCAGTAGCTTTCTGAATTTGCTTTTGGGAACCACTAATAACATAACAGGTTTTATATATCAAACCCTACTGAACACATGAGACATGCTAAATATGTACCACAATTATGTGGTCCTGATAGTAATGCTCAATATAACCACAAAATTGCTAAATTGGACTCAGCTTTAAGCCACAAATTATACTGTAGGAATACTTAGCAGTCTCATGCATTTTGCATGACACCAAGGGGTCTGTTTCCCAAGAGCTCTTGAGTGCCTGACTCAGCCAGCTAAATTTTAGTTGGCTACATTTAGGAAAATTTCCAGCCACAACCTAGCCAGTTAGGTTCTGGCTACAAATTCACCTAGAGCTAACTTCTAAGAACAGCAGGTTACTTCCGCTTTTGCACTGGTGTTCTGTGTGCTAGGATACTTCTGATGTACGAAGTGTCTTATGCACAAGATATCAGTGCCAAACTGAAAGAGAACTGCTGCAAGAATTTTAGCTCAATCAGCATGTTAATGCGTACTAGGAAGCAGTATACAGAATTACTTTCGATGCTGCAAATTGTGCTAAAGATTAGCACAGTTTTCTACTTACTGCTACTACTATTTATCATTTATATAGCGCTACAAAGTCACGTTGAGTGTCAAAATTTGACTTCATCTCTCTCCCCCAAGAACTCATATGCCAAGTTCAAAAAGAGAGTCAAAGCAGTTTTCTTCTCAAGCATTCAGATTAATATTGAGTGTTCCTTGCTTTGCCCTGTCTTACCTATTGTAAATCTTATTTAGGATTATATTGTTGTTCTATATTCATCCCTTCCTTTTGTGTCATAGTTTGTTTGCATTTTAACTAACTGTGTTCGTTGTTTGTTTAAAATTTAAATGTCCTATTTTATTTTTGCCTTGTAACTCATGTTTTATTATGATATATTTTTATCACCACAGCCTTTGGGCTCTCTCTTTTTTGCAAGCTGCTGTCATATACAATTAGAATAGCAGTATATCAAATCACTAAATTATAAATAAATAAAATAAAACCTCCATAGAATTGCAAGAGAACTGGGCTTCTGGATCAGATTCCCCAGGTGTATCTGGTACAGTCAGTGGAGATGTAAAAAATGTTCGTATTTGTACTTAAGAGTGGAAGAGGAGGCTTTTTTTCTGCCCTGATCTGTGTTGTGGGTACTAAAAGGAAGTGGCTTTTATTAAACTCAAGTTCTGTTGCACTGGAGGTGTTTTTGTGTGTAATCACATCATTGATGTCAAGCTACATCGATGTAAAGTTAAACAAATTGACGGGTACTTCATACTGTCACACCTCAATATTTGGCAGATTTATTGCACATGCATGCCCCCCCTCCCATGCCTTCCGTTCCATTCACAATAACCGTCTGTTTCTTCCCTTCCCAGCTCACGCACGTCTGGAACTCACACGTCATTCCGCATTTTTCTTTCTCGGTCTTGGAACTCTTTACCATTTACCCTACATGCTGAGCAGTCCTTCCCTCGATTTAAGGCGATGTTGAAGGCCCATTTCTTCGGCATCGCCTTTGATCTCCCCCCAGCCTAGGATCACATAACATATCCCTCCCCTTTTCTCTATCTCTCCTGTGTGCCCTGTTCTCTTCACTGTCCTATCACGACTTTGGTATTCTTTTCTTTCTTTTAGTAGCGATTATTTGTTTTCATTGTATATCGCCCTGATGCTTCGGCCTGGGCGGTTAATAAAATGTGCAAATAAAGATAAAGATTAGGATTCCAACACTGGGGAATCAATACTAACTGCTTTAGGGGATAATAAATTTTATACCAAGCAAAAAATGCCATTGCAAGAGGATTCATTTATTGACATGCCACATTTGTGATTGCAGCCTTTGTTATATTAGCCTAATCTAAAATGTATTTCCTGAAACAGTTAATATTGACTAACGCAACTCAAGTCAGACTGGTAAGGCTTTTCTTTGGACTGCGAGTTTTGGCTACATTTAGCTGGCATTGGATAGCTGGTTTACACCAGGATTATATATATTGCTTTTCATGGACACCTTTCAGGACCGGAAGTTAGGTAGAACTTTAACAACTTTGAGAAGATCGTAGTCATGAGAAGCCCAGCTAATCTAAAAACAGACAAAGGGATGGGGCCAGAATGGATACATCTGAGAGTACTGAATAAACGTGGGGAAGTTTTGATATCCTCTGATGTCTGAACTGACAGTGTAATTTCTGGAATCCAATAGATTACAGAATCAAAGGCAGCATGGTTTTACTAGAGATGGCTCTTGTCAGACAAATATGATCAATTACTTTGATAGGGTGATCAAAGAGCTGAATCGGGGGAGAGTTAAGTATGGTGTACTTAGGTTTCATTGAGGTCTTAGACACAGTTCTGCATAGGTGAAATAATTAAACAGAGTACTCTTAATATGAGCTCTAAAGTGGCTGAGTGGGTCAGAAACGGACTGAGTGGAAGGAGACAAAATGGTGGTAAATGATGTTCACTCTGAGAATAGGGCATTACCAGCGGTGTGCTGCAAGGATTGGTGCTTGGTCTGGTTCTTTACAACGTTTTTGTCAGCGATATTGTGGCTGTCGGGAACGGTTTGCTTTTCATGGATGATAGCAAAACCTGCAAACAGGTAAACATATTGGAAAGTGTGGATAACACTAGGAGGCATATTTCAAGCTTGATGGCAGCTAAGATGTAATGCTAAAAAGCACAGGTTCACACATTTGGGCTACAAAAACCTAGGGGAGTAATACAGCATAGCGGTGAAATACGTTTGTGTATGAATGAAGAGCAGGACATGAGGATGATTGCATCGGATGATTTTAAGGTGGCCAAACAAGTAGAAACGATGACAGCAAAAGTTAGAAGGATGTTTGGGTACATAGCAGAAGAATTGCCAGCTGAAAAGAAATAAGACGATTGTGCTTCTGTAAAAGTCTCCGATAAGACCTCATTTGGAGTATGGCGTGCAATTCTAGAGACCACACCTTCAAAAGGATATGAATTGGATGGAATTGGTCCAGAAGGTAGCAACTAAAATGGTTAATGGTCTTCGTCATAAAGCATATGGGGACAAAGGTGAGAGAAGGAGGATTTGATTGACACATTTAAGAGGGAGGAGTACCTCAGTGGTTGGGACAAGTTACCTCAAGCCGGAGGGCTGGGGGTTCAATTCCCGCATGGGGGACAAGCAACCTCAGGCCGGAGGGACTGGGGTCTCTAGTCCCATGGCCACTCCTTGTGGCCTTGGGCAAGCCACTTAACCCTCCATTGATTCAGGTACACTTAAATTGAGAGCCCTTCGGGGACAAGGGAATAAAAAGTACCTGTTAGTATACATGTAAACCAAACTGATTCTAAAGAGCGTGGTATAAAATAAATAAATAAATAAATAAAAATACACAGGAGGCAGGCCTCTCTCAAACTGAAACAAGTGCTAATAGGATATGCATGTAACTTAGATCTGGAAGGATTAGGTGTTTTTATGCATTCTTGTGCTGTTGATATTTTAATACATATTCTAGCGCAATGTAATATGTTACAGAGAGATGATTTATTAAATAATATTTATTTATGTACTGTCATCAACCCCCCCTGGTGGCCAGTGGCGGCAAGGGCAGGTTGAGCATATTTATTATTTGTGGAGGTAAGAGACTTTTGGAGGCCAGGTGCACCCTGGTCTTTGTAGTCCTCCTCCTTATAGGAATAAGTTGTGTAGACCAGAATGGAGGGTAAATAAGGCTTTTATTTCCCCTTTCAAGCACTGAGGTTCGCTAGGTAATAGAAAATAAAGGGTTCTCCTTCTTTGTCAGGGTTTTTTTTTTACCACAGCATAGCTAAACAAGTGAACTGTTACATACTTCACAGCTTCTTGTAAAAACAACACAGGGTTTTCCAAACTTCGGAGCAAAGTAAAATTAGTGAGCTTTTTCTCTTTCGCTCAACATGAACAAAAACAATATCAGAGCTTATCTAAATAAGTTACAGCTCGGGGAGTGACTCAAAACTCCCTGCTACACAAACCGAGCAGTCCATTACTTCTTCCTGGGACAATGTAACTGAGTCCACAGGCTCCAGCTGCATGGGCTCTGTTTCATTTGTGCCTCCCTCTGTACTTGAGCTTTCCCTGGCTGCTGTGGTTTGAAAGTCAGTACTTCTTCTCCCTAGCTTCCAGCTAGGCTGTTCTAGGGCTTTCAGGTAAATAACAGGGTTTGTCCCTATGCCCCTACGTGATGGCTTAAAGGACTCCTGCCTGCTTCCTTTTCTCTTAGGCTGATTATCTGGTTTTAAAGGCGTTCTAGGAGCTGGGCCTTTCTTTGAGAAAAAATAGTCACCGTACCTTGGCTTTGTGAAGTCAGGGCGACTGTTACTTGCCCACTCAGGCACCTCTCTCTGGCCACGGTCTCCTTTGCAGACTCCCTCTGGAAGCCTCCTGGGTACTGTCTGTCCTCTTGGTAGCTTGGGAAGACCCTGTAAAAGATTCCAGGCTTCCTGGCTTCTTAGTATAAGTAAATCTCCTGTCAGGACTTTTTCTTCCAGTACCTTTTAATCCTGCTTCAGACCCTCCTGGTGAGCAGAGGCCTCTCTCCCGGCTGGGCTCTCTCCTTCTGAGCTTTCTGCCTTTGGGATTTCTTCCAAGAAGATCTCTTTCCAGTCTGTCTCTCCCAGGTCTCTCTCTCACTCCGGCTCTTTTGGGTCTGCTCCTTTCTCTCTCTCTTTCTGAGCTCTCCTCTGAGCTCCCTCCTGAGCTCCCTTCCGAGGTTCCTTCCTCTCTCCTTCCTTCTGAGCTGGGTCTCTGCTTATAAAGGCCTTTTACTTTTGAGTTTCCCGGGCTACCCCTCAGGTGGAGCTGATTAGCTCCTGCACAATCAGTACCCGGGTGTGTTAGCTCAGCCTCTGTAGGTTCATGCCTGCTCCCTCTAGCTGCTCTGTGAGGGAACTGCATCTTCTGCACGTTAGCTGCTTTGTAAGGAACAGCGTTTTTTTCTAAGTTTTTGCTTTCAGTGGCTTCAGCCCTATCACACATCCCCCTTCTTAAAATATTACGGGCTGGCTTTTCATCTTTTCCACAGCATGTAATTCGTGACATTGCATCGGCATTGTAATGCAGCTTTCCTGCACTATGCTCGACCTTATATTCATAGGGCTGCAATGCCATATACCATCTAGTTAGGCGACTGTTATTATTCCTCATGTGGCTTAACCATTTAAGTGGGGCATGATCAGTGATAAGAATGAATTTTCTCCCTGTTAGATAAAATTTCAGGGCTTCAACTGCCCATTTAATCGCCAAGCATTCTCGTTCGATTGTAGAGTACTTTTGTTCGGCCTGAGATAACTTTCGACTCAGGAACATGATTGGATGTTCCGCACCCTCATGCATTTGTGAGAGGACGGCGCCTAAGCCAGTTTCTGAAGCATCTGTCTGAACTAGAAATGGTTGGCGGAAATCCACGCCTCATAATATCGGTGCTTTGCACAGCTTCCCTTTCATCTTCTTGAAAGCTTCGTCGGCTTCTGAGGACCACTGTATCCTATTCGGGGCATTTTTTCTTAACATATTGGTAAATATTGTACTTTCCTCTGCAAAGTGAGGGATAAAGCGTCTATAATAACCGATAAGCCCTAGGAAACTTCGTAGCTGCTTCTTGTTTTGGGGGACGGGAAAATCCCTAACACTCTCTACCTTGTTTAATAAGGGACGGACTGTACCCCGGCCTACAAGGTGACCTAAATATTTGACCTCATGGGCTGCAAACATATATTTTTCGGGATTTAGTGTTAAACCCGCTTGTCTCATCGCTCGTAACACTGCTCTTACGTGGAGCAGGTGTTGGTCCCAGGTAGCGCTGTGGATGACTATGTCGTCCATATAAGCTGTGGCATAGTCTTGATGAGGACGTAAAACTACATCCATTAATCGTTGGCAGGTTGCAGCCGCTCCGTGTAGCCCAAAAGGCATTCTTCTAAATTGAAACAGCCCGAGCGGAATACTGAAGGCTGTTTTAGGGCACGCTTCTCTCATCAGGGGCACCTGCCAATACCCTTTGGTCATGTCTAGGGTGGTGAGAAACCTTGCTTGTCCTAATCTGTCTAGCAGCTCTTCGATGCGGGGCATTGGATATGCATCAAAGGTGGATACTTCATTGACCTGACGAAAATCAATACAGAATCTCATAGTACCGTCAGGTTTGGGTACCAAGACGATAGGGCTGCACCAGGGACTTCGCGATTCTTCTATAATGCCCATTTTTGGCATTTCCTGTACTTGGATTATCACTTCCTGCCTTTTTGCCTCTGGAAAATGATAGGGCCTCTGTCTGATAATTTTCCCAGGTGGTGTAATTATCTCATGAGCAACCAAGCTTGTTTGTCCAGGGACTGGTGTCAGTACATCCTTGAAGTTCTCCAACACTCTCGCTAACTCTTGCCTCTGTGTTATAGAAAGTTCATCACTAACCCGTGGTTTAGGGCTGGTTTTACAGTCGTCCACAAGTGGGCCCAGATCTTCATCCGGTTGTTCCTTACCCACCGCTATAAAACCTTTCATCTCGCCTTGACCCGTGGAGCCGAACCCTGTGGTCCCTCGGCTCGTAGGGGTCACCATAGAGACTTCCTCCAGGGTCGGGAAACCAACTCGTTCACATATCAGCTGTGCATTGCGATCCCCGGTTTTGACGTTAAAGTCTTCCCCTGCAAAATTAAATAGCAGGACTTTAAGGGCACCCCTGTAATCAGGGTCTACTACTCCGGTGCCTACGTCTATGAAATGGTTTACGGCTAGGCCAGACCGAGGCGTAATGCGACCGTAGCATCCTTGGGGTAATTCTATTTGGATACCCGTATCGATTAAGGCTTTTCCGTGCTTGGGAACAACTCGGTTTACAGCACTATACAGGTCATACCCGGCAGCCTGAGCCGATGCTCGACAGGGACTTTGAGCTTGTTTAGCAATTTTACAAAACTTCAATACAAATTTTTTTATAGGCTCCTCCTGATCCGGCTGTTTTGTCTTTTAAGCTTTTCCCAAGAGGGGGCGGGGAACTACCGGTATTCTGGAGGGAGTACGCATAGAAACGAAAACTTCCCTGGGTGATAGGCCCTTGCTCAGACCCCTCCTAAATTGGGGCCAGTCTCTGCCTAGCACCAAATCTTGGGGTAATTTGGGTACCACTGCAATCAACATCTCTCTCTCTATCCCTAAACCTCTTACAACTAGGTTGTACACAGGATAGTATGCTGAGGCACCGTGAATACATTTTATTTTTACCGTCCCTTCTGCTCGGTCTGGTGCAGATTCAGCCCGCTCCTCAATCATAGACCAGAGCTTACGAGAGATCATGGACTGATCTGCGCCAGAGTCAAGAAGAGCTTGGGCGGCAACACCTTGTACTGTTACCTCCAGCACAAACCCTTCACGTAATACTTTTGTATTCTTACTTATTAAAGCAGTACGTGATTGACATTCACTCTGTATGTGACCCATTTTTCCACACAGAAAACATCTCCTCCTAGAGTGATTTCCTGATACAGGGCTAACATTCGTCATACCTCAGGCTTTATAGCGTGAGAGACTTCCTGATGACTGCCTTATTGCGGCTGCTGCTGTTTTTGGGTCTTCATTATTTTGTTGGGTGGCCAATTCTGCCTCCAAATACCTCTCTGTTAACATAATAGCTTCTTCAGTATTACGGCAGTTCTGCAGTATAAGGAAGCTCTGCACGTTTTTAGGTACCGCAGACATGAATTGTTCTAACACTATTACATCCACTATAGTGTCAATAGTTTTCTCTTCAGGTCTTAGCCATTTTAATGCTAAGCTTCTCAGCCTATGACCTAAAGCTTTTGGCATCTCGCCATTTTTAAGGTGAGTGGCGCATAGCATACGATTATACACTAGGGGAGTCAGGCCAAGGTGGTCCCGGATGGCCTTTGTCACCTCGGTGTAATTGTTTGCTAGGGCCGTGGGCATCGCTCTATAGGCTGACAGCGCTTCCCCTGTAAGCGTAGCTGCCAAGCGTAAGGCCCATTGTTCTTTCGGCCAGCCTACCGAATGTGCTATTCTATCGAACGAGTCTAAGAAGTTATCTATATCATCAGTGGCGGTTAATTTCCCTAAAGTTAAGGTCTCATAGGACCAGTGTCCTACCGCACTGCCACCCAGTCCAGGATTCTGTTCTTGATGATTAGAAGCTTTCGACGTCATTTTCTGTTGGGCTAACTAAGCCTCCATCATCTGAAGTAGGGTTTCTGTTGCTCCTGCATTGCCTGTACCGCTTGTTGCTGCGTTTGACAAGCCAGTTCCCTCTGCTTATCAAACTGCATGGCCATCCACGGAAGTAGCTCTTTTGGATCCATGGCAATGGGGTTCCTAGAAAAAATTAGAGAGAGAGAAACCCAAGTGTGGTCTGATAACAAATCAGTTCCCCCTTTTCCTTCTTTCCTTTTTTTTTTTTTTTTTGAACCTCACACCCACATCCAGCACAGGTTAGGTTTATCTACATTTTACCTTGTGCGGGTGTTGAGTCAAGCTTCTAAGTAAAGACGTTGTTGCTCCGTCCTGTAGTACTCGGCAACTGCTGCCAGCAACACCACGATCTTCCACTCCGTGTTTTCTTTCACTCCGTGTTTTCTTCCACTCCGTGTTTTCTTTCACTCCGTGTTTTCTTCCACTCCGTGTTTTCTTTCAAACTTTGGCGGTAGAGTTTCTTCCTTTTCTTCTATATTCCTTAGCCGAAGTCCTGCCAACTATGCCATTTATGTCATCAACCCCCCCTGATGGCCAGTGGCGGCAAGGGCAGGTTGAGCATATTTATTATTTGTGGAGGTAAGAGACTTTTGGAGGCCAGGTGCACCCTGGTCTTTGTAGTCCTCCTCCTTATAGGAATAAGTTGTGTAGACCAGAATGGAGGGTAAATAAGGCTTTTAGTTCCCCTTTCAAGCACTGAGGTTCGCTAGGTAACAGAAAATAAAGGGTTCTCCTTCTTTGTCAGTTTTTTTTTTTTACCAAAGCATAGTTAAACAAGTGAACTGTTACATACTTCACAGCTTCTTGTAGAAACAACACAGGGTTTTCCAAACTTCAGAGCAAAGTAAAATTAGTGAGCTTTTTCTCTTTCACTCAACATGAACAAAACCAATATCAGAGCTTGTCTAAATAAGTTACAGCTCGGGGAGTGACTCAAAACTCCCTGCTACACAAACCAAGCAGTCCATTACTTCTTCCTGGGACAATGTAACTGAGTCTACAGGCTCCAGCTGCATGGGCTCTGTTTCATTTGTGCCTCCCTCTGTACTTGAGCTTTCCCTGGCTGCTGTGGTTTGAAAGTCAGTACTTCTTCTCCCTAGCTTCCAGCTAGGCTGTTCTAGGGCTTTCAGGTAAATAACAGGGTTTGTCCCTATGCCCCTACGTGATGGCTTAAAGGACTCCTGCCTGCTTCCTTTTCTCTTAGGCTGATTATCTGGTTTTAAAGGCGTTCTAGGAGCTGGGCCTTTCTTTGAGAAAAAATAGTCACTGTACCTTCGCTTCGTGAAGTCAGGGCGTCTGTTACTTGCCCACTCAGGCACCTCTCTCTGGCCACGGTCTCCTTTGCAGACTCCCTCTGGAAGCCTCCTGGGTACTGTCTGTCCTCTCGGTAGCTTGGGAAGACCCTGTAAAGATTCCAGGCTTCCTGGCTTCTTAGTATAAGTAAATCTCCTGTCAGGACGTTTTCTTCCAGTACCTTTTAATCCTGCTTCAGACCCTCCTGGTGAGCAGAGACCTCTCTCCTGGCTGGGCTCTCTCCTTCTGAGCTCTCTGCCTTTGGGATTTCTTCCAAGCAGATCTCTTTCCAGTCTGTCTCTCCCAGGTCTCTCTCTCTCACTCCGGCTCTTTTGGGTCTGCTCCTTTCGCACTCTCTTTCTGAGCTCTCCTCTGAGCTCCCTTCTGAGCTCCCTCCTGAGCTCCCTTTCGAGGTTCCTTCCTCTCTCCTTCCTTCTGAGCTGGCCCTCTGCTTATAAAGGCCTTTTACTTTTGAGTTTCCTGGGCTACCCCTCAGGTGGAGCTGATTAGCTCCTGCAAAATCAGTACCCGGGTGTGTTAGCTCAGCCTCTGTAGGTTCATGCCTGCTCCCTCTAGCTCAGTGGTTCTGAACCTTTTTTGTGCCGTGACCCCTTTTACCATTGGTCAACTTGTGGGGACCCCAATGATAAAATCAAATGCGTCTCTCATCCTTTATCATTAACGCAATGTCGCTGTAATAATTTGTTGAATTATTAATATTACAGGCCTTTGCAATATGTTTTTATTTATAAAATTTACTTATTTAAACCACAATAATTAATCACAACAACAAATAACAATATTTGATCTCGAAATTATGATGATTTTGTAGTCAACGGTTTTAGTATGCTTTATTCAAAAAGACTGACGAAGAACAAAAATGTTAGCGTTGTCAAACCTAAAAAGTAGGCATAGGCTATCAGTGCGAAGGTTGTGCTTGCTTCCTTCTCGCCAGATGTGAAATTCTCGGCTCAGTCTTTGCGAGAGCACAACGAAGATCATCTTCTGCAGCAAGTCTATTGCGGTATTTACTCTTGATAAGCAACAAGCTTGAGAAGCCGGTTTCACACAGATATGTTGTTGGAAACGGAAGAAGTAGATGCAACACAATCTCAGACAGTCCAGGATACAATTGAAAATACTTGATCCAGAATTTAATTACTGACATTGAAGAAAAATCATTTTTCGCTGCATCGCTGGTAATGAGTTCAATGAACTCTTCTTGTGCAATCTCAGGAACATCCTCAACTTTAACTGTGAATGGACTTCTGGCAAGTGCAAATGGTGTGCCAGGTAGATTTGGAAAATACGCTGAAATTTCTTCTTCCAGCATTTCTAGGTGCTGTTTGACAGAAATTATAATTTCATTTCTTGTGTCAAGTTCAATCTCGTTTCTTCAAAGAAAGTGGATAAGTTTAGCAACATGTACGTTTTATTTTCAGCTAACTTTTTCTGCCAAAGCTGAAGTTTCATTTGAAATGCTTGAATCTTTTCGGACAAATCTAGGCATGTTGCATTTGGTCCTTGCAGTGATAAATTTAATTCGTTCAATATTGCAAATATGTCAACCAAGTAAACAATTTTCAGCAGCTGCTTTTTGTCACTGAAAAGTGCTTCAAATTGTGGTTTTGCTTTTTGCTTAAAAACATTTTTAGTTCATCGCGAAGATCAAAGACGCGCTTTAAAACCTTTCCTTTTGATAACCATCTCACCTCAGTGTGTAGTAAAGAACATTATTGGATGCATCCAAATCATTACAAAGTTTTGTAAACAGTCGCGTGTTAAAGCACTTGCTTTTATGAAATTAACAGCACTTACTACATTTGTCATAGCTTCTTGCAGCTCTGGTGGCAGTGTCTTCGTTGCTAAAACTTGTCTATGAATCATACAGTGAGTTCCAATGGCTTTCGGGGATTCATTGAACACCAAACGTTGAAATCCCGACCGACATCCTAGCATAGCTGGAGCTCCATCTGTGCAAACACCACAAACCTTGTCGATGGGGATATCGTGGTTTGCAGAAATGAACTAAATATTTCAAACACATGACGAGCAGTTGTTGTCGTTTCAAGTGGCTTGCAAAAAGGAACTCATCTTTAAACTCACCATTATTAATATATCTCACATAAAACAGTAACTGAGAATAGTTTGAAACATCTGTGGAGACATCAAGCTGGATGCTAAATAGTCCAAGTGGAGCGGATTTCATTTCCTGGATTACTTGTTCAAGGATATCAGCAGACATCTCTTCTATTCGTCTACCGATGGTGTCGTAGACAAGGAAATTGGACTCAATTTCCGTACAAATTCATCTCCAAGCATGACTCGAACAATATCTTTTGTTGCTGGTAACAGCAATTCCTCGGCAATGGTGTGAGCTTTCTTGGCTTTGGCGATTCTGAGAGCCACCATATATGAAGCTTCAACAGCGGCTATGTTTTGCTGGTGGAGCTTTCCGCCAATATCAAGTCTGCTTTTCTTGATTCCATCAGCTTTGTTCTTAAAATACTGAATATCCTTGCCTACAAAGGTGGGATGCTTACAGTCAAAATGCCGTTTCAGTTTGTTTGGCTTCATGGATTCCGCTGATAGAACTTCGCTACAAATAACGCATTGTGGTTTCTTAATCCCTGCTGAAAATATGGAGGTGAAACCATATCTTAAAAAGTCATCGCAATATTTTCTTTTCCTGGTATTCTTCTCTCTGTCATTCATTTCAGTGGAGTCGCTGGTGTTATATAATATCACAAGGCGAAGGCAGATGAGGTCACAGGTGCTAACTTTCGGCTATATAGAAAAAACAATATATCTTTAAAAAATATATATATTTATAATATGAAATGCATAATGTGCTGTGCTGCTTTTGAACTCTTCTACTTCAATGCCTCCAGTTCTTGCTATTGCTACCAGTTGTTTTTCTCAGCCTGCAATACTTATCCCATTCCTCTTACATTTCTACCCTCTCAGCAACCCTATTCACCCCTACCAAGAAACCCACTTATTCCACACCGGCATGTCTTGCATACAGTTATATAAACAGACAGACAGAAATGCCCTCCCCAGTAGAAGTTCCCTCCGAAAAACCCAGCATGTTTTTAATAGGAGGCCATGCAGTCCCTCCCCGATCACCCCCACAAGGCCCGATCCAGCCCACTGCACCCCAGCAACATAAAAAGCAGCACTGGAAGGTGGACCTGTGTCTGAAAGCCTCACTAGAGGGCTCCTTGGTGTGGCCAAACAGCGGGCGAGCCAGCAGCACCACACTGAGTGAGGGCATCCAGCAAAGACCAACAGAACTGTATTAACAGACCTCCATAAAAACTAATTGTAAGCTTGATGAGCAGGGACTGTCTCTTACATGTCTGTGCAGTGCTGCATACGTCTTGTAGCGCTATACAAATGCTCAGAAGTCTCTGTTAATTAGGCCAACTTGCACCAATGACAATAAACAGCATATGGTTACCGTTGCACATATCACCTTCTTTTCAAAAGGAAATAGTCAGACCATCCAGCATACCCACACAATTACAGTACTCTAGCAAAGTATAATATTCAACACAATGAAAAAAAAATACAAATGCAGAAGGAAAATATATATGGCTAGGGGACCTTGCACTTTCAGCTAAATAAATCTTTTTATTATAAAAACTGCAACAAAATATAAACATAACAATAAAATAAAATTACAAACCACAGCATTCCATTCCACAACAAGGGGGGGGGGATAAAAATGTATGAGTCCCCGAAATGGAGGTATATAAAACACAAATGGAGGAGAAGGCCTTCCGCAGAAAGTCCAACAACAAAAGTACAGCGGAGTGCAAATCACCCCGTCCTACCAATATGTTGGTTAAATTCTTTATTAGGGACCCAATAAAGAATTTAACCAACATATTGGTAGGCTGTGGTGATTTGCCCTCCGCTGTACTTTTGTTGTTGGTATATAAAACACATAAATAAAAATACTGATGAAATCGGTTGCTTTCTCAGTAATATCCTCTCAAACACAATCAAGTATGGACCTGGGACTCAAACTAAGATTCTTCTGTATGGAAGTGCCAGCACCATGAGGCCAGCCTCCCATTCAGCATTTAAAATGTAAAAATGAGCTATGTTTTATTTCACTTACTTATAGTAAATAAAGCTATGTTTTATTTCACTTGGAAAGGGATTGGAGTTTATCCGCCTACTTATCAAAATTCACATGTATACATAGAAATTAGCCAAGAAAATCTGTGTTCACCAAAGAACAGGTATAAAATGTAGGCATAAATTCTCGGGAGTAATTTTCAAAGTAGAAATAGATGCATATTTTTGCTCTGAAAGTTCTAAGTATGCACAAGTATAAAACTACCCCATTAACCCATTTTCTCATATGCCATACTCTCCCAAATAGCTATTGGCCAACTATCAGCTTCTGATTCATGATGCGGAGGAAATAATGGATTAGCATTTTGTAGGTGGGCCTGCACACTTCCAGTCACTTAAGCAAGCATTCAAAAAAGATAGTTTGGATAATTCTCTAGAGAACAGTAAATAAAGCTATGTTTTATTTCACTTACTTATAGTCTCCTCCTGCTGCTGAAGAGCCTCTGCCACGTGGCTGCAAGGCCTGGACCACACGGTCTGTTGTCCGGCGTTTTTTCTGCTCCTGCCTCCTTTTGCACTCGTGCACCGGAGCTCCCGTGCTGTTCTCGCCTCCACTTCGCCGCTCCACTTATCCTCGTCGCTGATATCTCTCTCTGGGCCCGATCAACACCTCGCTGCACTATCGGGTGCCGGAGTGGATGCAGAGCCTTCCCGCCGCTGAAGAGCCAATGCAGATGTTTCCCGCCCCTAAAGGAAGTTAATGTAACTTCCTTTGGGGGCGGGACGTATGTGCACAGGCTCCTTCACAGAGACGGAAGGCTCTGCACCGGCTTGGCTTTTTTCAATTTTTTTTTCAATTGAAGGTCGTTGCCGCCGCCGCCGTTGCCGCGACCCCCGGTAAATCCCGAAGCGACCCCAACGGGGGTCGCGACCCACAGGTTGAGAACCGCTGCTCTAGCTGCTTTTTGCTTTCAGTGGCTTCAGCCCTATCACAGTACGGAGAAATGGACACGTTATCATGGTTTATGTTTCAATGGAAGTAAAACAAATTTATTTTGCTTTGGAAGTTCCTCTGCTGATGTATTTCAGAATGATTTTATGTTGGCAGATTATAAATGATCTTTTGTCACTTCGTTGAAGGTTTTAGGAATTATATCGGACTCCTTTAAAACCATGTTTTTACATTATGGTCTTATTTTGATGAAGTTCATTTTAGAATTTTAGCTCAAGCTTTAATTGTACCCCAGCTTGGCAATTGTTATATCATTTATTTGGGTCTTCCTAAAAAAAAAAAAAAAAAAAAGAGAAAGAGAAAGAGAAAAACATTACAATTACTATTGAATGCTATGGCTAGACTTATTTTTCATGCTAGCTCTATGGATAGAGTTACTCCTTTACTGGCAAAGTTACACTGGGTGCCTTTGCAGGCACTGGTAAGGTTTTAAATTACTGTTTTGAGATTTTTCATGGATTGGCTCCAGCATATAGGTCAGGCTTATTTATTTTGAATCTTAAAGATCTTTGTATTCTGCAAAGCATTGAAATTTAGCTTCTCCTCTCTGAAAATCTTTCTGGATAAATTGTTTTTGTATCAGGCTTTTTCTGAATGGAATCAACTCCCTTCTGAAATTTGGTCTATTAATAGTTACATGGTATTTTTCCAGCTCTTAAAACTTTTGTTTCAAATGTATTTTGATTCATTTGAATATTTTGTATATTATATTGTGTTTATGTTTAATTAAATTTGATATTGCTTTATTGCAATATGGTTGTACTGCTTTTGATTTTAGATTTTATTTTATTATATACAGTCCACTTTGAGCTATTGGGATATTGCAGAACATAAAACTTGTATTAAATTACATTAAATTAAAGGGGCTGGCTCAGAGACATTATAAGGAAATATTTATTTTTGGAAAGGATGGTAGATGTATGGAATAGCCTCCTAGTGGAAGTGCTGGAGATGAGGAAATTATCTGAATTCGTTAAAGCATGGGATTAATAGAGGGAAAAGGAGGGATTCTAGAGCTTGCTAATTGGTGTGGCGGGGCAGATTGGATAAGCCATATGGTAGGGATATGCACAGGAAAGAAAAATTCAGTTAGGTTTATTTTGTGAATTTTTCCAGATTATCAGGGGTTTTTTTTTGGTTAGTTTCACACATATATTTTAATAGAGCGATTTTAATGCACTCTAAATTGATTTGACACATGCTAGCTGACAATTAAGGCATAATATGTTAATCAGAGAACATTATAAGGGTTATTTTAGAAGCATTTTATACATGTATCTGCCATTACATACATGTGTAAATAGCCGTCACGTGTAAATAGCCATTTTCAAAAGGATTATTTACACATGGCATGTTTACTAAGCTGTGCTAATGTTTTGCAGGTTTCGTGTGTTGAAAATATAAATAAATGTATGGTACACATACAACAGTTGTATGCTAGCTGTCGGCAGCATGTACAGCAGGTCCCCAGCAGATACTGCACTGATCCAAACTCTGGCATGCTGCAGTGGCATACACACACCATGAATGCACTTAATGCTACCCATTTCAGAGAGGGAATACAAGTGTATGACATCAAAAATGTACATCCAGGCTTACACCTGGATCAAGATCATTCCGCTATATCTTTGTTAGTGATATTGCGGAAGGGATGTCAGGTAAGGTTTTCCTCTTTGTGGATGATACCAAAATCTGCAATAGAGTAGACATCCAGGAAGGAGTAGATAACAGGAGGAGGGATTTAGCTAAGCTTGAGGAATGGTCAAGAATTTGGCAGCTGAGATTTAATGCTAAAAAATTCAGGGCCATGCATTTTGGCTGCAATAATCCAAGGGAGAGGTACAATGTAGGGGTGAAGTACTTCTGTCCACAAAAGAAGAACGGGACCTGGGTGTGATTGTTTCTGATGATCTTAAAGTAGCTAAACAGGTGGAAAAGGTGACCGTGAAAGCTAGAAAGATGCTTGGGTGCAAAGGGAGAGGAATGGTCAGCAGAAAAAAGCAGTGCCTCTATATAAGTTTTGGTGTGACCTCATTTGGAGTATTGTGTGCAATTCTGGAGACCACATCTTCAAAAGGATATAAACAGGTGGGAGTTGGTGCAGAGGGTGGCTACTAAAATGGTTTGTGGTCTTCATTATTTATTTAAAGTCTTTTCTATACTGCGCTCTTTAAAATCAGCTCGGTTTACAGTCAACAGCAAATGTGTACAGTGCAGGCAGCGCCCGTACTGTACTTACAAAGAACAGGTTTTGCAACTTGTGTTAACTGGGGAAACTATGTACAGGCTACACAGTAGCTTGGCTACTCATTTAAGTAACTATTTACAGGCTAAGCAGTGACTATATACATGTGCATACCAGGGTGTCTGGTAGTGCTAATGTACAGGGCTGAGACTGTGTGTTGTGAGTGTTTTGGAGCGGCTGTCTTGGTGGTTGCGTATAGCTGGATGTTGTGTGTCCCCTTTGTGAGAGTAGTGTTGGAGGAAAAGGTGGTGTTTCAGTTCCTTCCTGAATTGGGTAAGGTCAGCAATGGCCCAGATGTTGGCGGGAGGGCATTCCAACATGTGGGTGCATAGTACACGAAGGCTCTGCTTCTTGATGCTTGAGAGCACTTCGTGATTTTGCTAGGGATACTCAGTGTGTTGGCAGCGACTGACCTTATGACTCTGTTTGAAGGAGGGGGAAAGATGAGGTCCGTGATGGAGGAGGAGGTGAGGCTGTTGATGGCCTTGCAAGTCAACAGTAGAATTTTGAAGGTGAGTCTGCAGTGGACCGGCAGCCAATGGAGGTGTTTCAGGATTGGGGTTATATGGTCCCTCCTGGCGGCTCCATGTAGTATTCTGGTGGCTGCATTCATTGCAAGCTGAAGTGTGTTCAGCGTATTTTCTGAGAGTCCCTGTAGGATTGAGTTGGTGTAGTCAAAGTGGGGGATAACCAAGGCTTGGTAGATTGTCCGGAAGTCGTCAGGCTCCAGTAGGGGTCGTAGATGCCGAATTGTCCGTATATTGTGGTATACTGCCTTGACAGTGTTGTTTATGTGGGCTTTCATATCCAACTGTTGGTCTAGTGTGTTCCCTAGGTAGTGGATCGTGGGCTTGCTTTGGAGCTCGGCACATCTTACTTTTAGTGATGCAGGAGGGGTGAAAGCTTGGTTCCTGGTGATGAATAGCGCCTCAGTTTTCTTGCAGTTTATTCTGAGGTTTTCAGTGTGAAGCCAGTCAGTGACAGCGTCGAAGCAGGTAGTTAGTGGAGAGAAGTCCGGCTGGTCAGCTGAGAATGGCATGTAGAGTAACACGTCATCAGCGTATACGAGGCATGAGATGTCGAAGGAGCGGGTGAGTGCACAGATAGGCTGCATATATTTATTTATTTATTTAACTGCATTTATATCCCGCTTTTCACCGGGTCAAAGCGGTGTAACATGTAACATAGGGAGGGGTAATTTCTTTTAGGGTGGGGCCATCGCCAGGGTCAACAATTAATGATTATGGGTGAACATAGACATGTTTTACTTCTGCTGAAATCTACGTGTGGGGTCATGGTGGTGTTTATATAGGTTGAAGAACAGTTTATATAGGTTGAAGAACAGTTCCGAGAGAGAGGAGTCCTGAGGTGTTATAAAGCATATGAGGATAGACTTAAGAATCTTAATATGTACAGTATACGTTAGAGGAAAGGCGGGATAGAGGAGATATGATAGAGATGTTTAAATACACAGGAGGAGAGCCTCTTTAGATTGAAAGCAAGCTCTGCTAAGAGAGGACATAGGATGAGGGCGAAAGGAGATATTACTCCTGAGTTTATGTGGAAATATTTCTTTATGGAAATGGTAGATGAATGGAATAGTTTCCCAGTGGAGGTGGTAGAGATGAGGACAGTATCTGAATTCTAAAAAAGCATAGGACAAACACAGAGTATCTCAAAAGGAAAAAAGGGGACTATTGTAGTAGCTAATATGGAAGGGCAGACTAGATAGGCTATATGGTCTTTTTCTGCCATCATGGTTCTATGTTTCTATGCACCATTCCTCTGGAACTCCCTACCCGACAAAAACAGAAAGACACCTGAAAACTAACCTAGTCACAGAACACTTTGGACCCACCACTTAACTCCTTCCCACCAACCCTACCTCCTCGCCCGTACTAGCCTCTCTACATACGTAATACAATTGTGAATAAGTTCTGGCTTCAAGTCCATGTCAATTAGCTAATGCAAACGAGTTATGGTTATATGTAAATGTAAATAAGTTATGGTTACATGTAAACAAACTTTTTTTTTTTTTTAAGTGCCTTCAAGTCAGTGCCGACTCCTGGCGACCCAGCAACTCCTGGGTTTTCTTGGCAAGGTAGGCCCGGAAGTAGATTGCCAGGCCTTTTCTTCCGAGGCAATGGAGAATAAAGTGAATTGCCCAAGGCCACAAAGAGTGCCAGTGGGAAACAAACTTGCCGAGTTAAATGTACACCACTTTGACCTGGTGAAAAGCGGTATAAAAGAACAGTTAAATAAATAAAATGCACCTGCCCCCGTCACATGCAGGTTTTAGAAAAGTTCTTGATCCACCCAGCCCTTTATTCCCAACTCCAAATTGTAATTAGGTAGCAGCAAAAGGTGGCAATGAAAGCTAGAAGGATGCATAGGTGCATAGGAAGATAAAAGTTTGTTTACATGTAACCATAACTTATTTACATTTACATATAAGCATAACTCGTTTGCATTACCTATGGACTTGTAGCCAGAACTTATGTCTGTGTTTGCAAGATGACTCTGCTGCATGAGGAAGTACCAGCATATACTTGCACGTGTACGTTTCCTGGTTTCCTCTGTTGATATGTCTCAGATGTATATTTGTGAAATGCGTTCTCCTGCTTCATGTGGAGTCTTTTATAAAATACATATTCACATTTAGTAGAGTCCTTTCTAAAATACCAGCAGAACTGTAAACATCCTGACCCGGTGTCTCAATGCCGCTTTCCACATCCTATCTAAAATGCACTTTTAAATCAATTTGGCATGCACTAAATTTTTAAGGCGTGCTAATGAAAGAACGCCCTTACTCAATAGCATCTATCTGCTTTCATTATCTCTGTTATGTTAGTTTGACATTTTTGATATGAAGTGGCATTTTAGAAGGGACGTCTAGGAAACATCTGGGTTGTCCAGAGCAGAAAGTCCAAGAACCGAGTGGCAGCAGTACCTTCTGAAATCTCTCTCTGAAAAAGGAACATCCCATAACCAGTTCTGGAGATGGGCCCTGTGCAAATAGCAAGGCTGTGTATGTGCACAGGGGTAGGCCATTTTAAAAATATGGATGCCCCCAAAATGCACACCTGCAGAGCTGAGTACTTAGACGCCCTGGCCTGGGTAGGTCAGAAGAGGAGGCCTCAATGTTACTTTATGAGACTAGCACGTCCTGCCCTGCCGTTTCATATACTCAGACATGTGGCGGCAGGCCAGTAATGTTTGGAGTATGTATTTATGGGCAGGTTTCTTTAGCCAGGAAGTATTAATGACAGCCATGTGAGGGCATTTTGCTCTTTCCCCTGGAAACAACGCAACCATGAAACAAGAAACTTTATGGTACCTTATTCGTGGTCAGGAACTACTACGGTAGACAATTATGGTGTTTCTAAAGGAGTAAACACATCTGTACACATGAAAATTTCAATTTCAATTTACTTATTATAAACTTTGACTCCACATAGCTCATGGTGGTATAATAACTAGATGCCAATTAAATAGAAATGGAGCCCTACCCTTGTGTTACACATAAAGCTTCACATATAACCTCTCTGTTCAAACACTTTTATAGCCGGCATAAATAGATGCCACCGTACTTCTATCAAAATGCGATTGTGTTGCAGTGTACTCATATTTTCTTACCTTTCTCTGGTAATAGAATAGCGTTTTGCACTGGAATAAGAATGTCAGTTATCAGAATATGTTATGATGTTGAAGAACTTTCAAGGCTTCAAAAATAGCGGGCTCATTAACATAGAAACATGACAGCAGATAAAGCATAGTTACTCACCTGTAACAGGTGATCTCCGGGAACAGCAGGAATTTAGTCCTCACATATGGGTATCGTCGGTACCGACGGAGCCTGCGTGGGAACGCTCCCCAGCGTCCAATTAGAACGCTTTTGGAAGCATCCCACAGCGCCTGCGTGCTGCCTTCCCGCCTTTCCAAACTGCCTCTCTCCAGCTGAGTTTTAGAGCTGAGACAAAGAGAGAGAGCGAGGGAAAGAAAAAGAGAGATAGAGAGATACAACTCCTAGGGGAGGTGGGTGGGTTGTGAGGACTAAATTCCTGCTGTTCCCGGAGATCACCTGTTACAGGTGAGTAACTATGCTATCTCCAGCAACAAGCAGGAATGTAATCACATATGGGGACTCCCTAGCTTTAGGTGCCAGGGAGAGACCCCAGAAGTTGTGTGTCCCTGAAAAGGGCTCCACTTCCCTCCACGGATCTCTGGCATCCTACCAGGGATGGTGGGTAGGAGTTGATTAGGTATGGAACAGGTGTTTGAGAACAGCCTGACCAAACAAGGCATCCCGGCGGGAGTCCTTGTCCAAGCAGTAATGGGCTGTGAAGGTATGAACCGAAGCCCAAGTGGCTGCTCGACAGATGTCGTCAATAGACACAGAGTTCAGATGAGCCATTGAGGCTGCCATGGCTCTCACATTGTGAACTGTGACATGGCCCTCCAGAGAAAGGTTCTTACTCTGATAGGTGAAAGAAATACACTGAGCAATCCAGTTAGATAGTGTTTTCTTGGAGACTGGAAGTCCCAAATGAGAAGAATCAAAAGCAACAAAGAGTTGAGAGGACTTTCTATGTTGCTGTGTCCTTTGTAAGTAAAAAGCTAGAGCTCTTTTACAGTCCAAGGTATGAAGATTCCTCTCTGCATTTGATGCATGAGGTCCTGGGAAAAAGACAGGTAGGTAGACCTCTTGGTTGAGATGAAAAGGCGAGACCACCTTAGGCATAAAGTGTGGATGAGTCCTAAGGACTACCTTGTCATGATGGAACCTTGTATAAGGTGGATTAGCTACTAGTGCTTGCAATTCACTAATGCGGCGTGCTGATGTGATTGCAATGAGAAAGATAGCCTTCCAAGAAAGGAATTTCAAGGAGGTGGTAGCCAAGGGTTCGAAAGGTGGCTTCATGAGCTGCCCAAGAACCAGGTTCAAGTCCCATGCCACCGGAGGTGGTCTAATGGGAGGCTTAATTAGAAGGAGGCCTCTCATGAATCTTGCTATAAGATGATGAAAGGAAATAGGTTGTCCATTTAGAAGTTTAAGAGAGGCAGCAATAGCACTCAAATGGACTCTTACTGAATTTGTCTTAAGGCCTGCATTAGACAAATGGAGGAGATACTCCAGTAAGGATTCCAGAAGTATAGCAAAGGGGTTAAGACCCTTTTCTGAACACCAAATAGTAAACCTTTTCCACTTGAAAACATAAGAACGTCTAGTGGAAGGTTTTCTGGAAGCATAAAGAACATCTTTCACTTGCTGAGAAAGATGAAGATCTTGGAGATCTAGGCCTTCAGCAACCAAGCCCTGAGATGCAGGGACTGGGGATTGGGATGCCATAACATCCCGTTCTCCTGAGATAGGAGATCTGGAGCAGACCTTAACTCCAGGGAGGGAGCTTGAGAGAGATGTAGAAGCAAAGGGTACCACACTTGCCGTGGCCAATGTGGTGCTATGAGGATCATGTGGCCTCTGTCTCTCTGAAGCTTGAAGAGGGTTTTGGGAATTAGGGGAATGGGTGGAAAGGCATACAGGAAGTCTTGACCCCAGTAAAGGAGGAAAGCATCCTTGGCCTGAGCTCCCTGAGCTGGAATTCTGGAACAGAACCGGGGAAGTTTGGCATTCCATGGACTTGCAAAGAGGTCTATGTCTGGGGTTCCCCAAAGTTGAAATATCCTGGTCACCTGGTCTGCATGCAGAGACCACTCGTGTGGAAGGAGAACTCGACTGAGTCTGTCCGCCCAAGAGTTTTGAATGCCTGGAAGATATACTGCCAGCAGATTTATCTGATGCTCTCTGGCGAGGGCCCATAGTCGCAAAGCTTTGTTGCACAGCAACAGAGAGCCCGTTCCCCCCTTCTTGTTCACATAGAACATGGCTACCTGATTGTCCATGTGAATGAGGACTGTCTTGTAGCTGAGCAGGGAGTGGAACACTCGCAGAGCCAGGAAGATTGCTCTGAGTTCCAAGAGATTGATATGAAGACAACTCTCTTGTGGAGACCAGGTGCCCTGGGTGGAGAAGTCTTGCAGATGAGCTCCCCAACCCTTTGGAGAAGCATCTGTTGTGAGAGTTGCTTGGGGTAAGGGTTGTTGGAAGGGGCAATCCAGCAACAGATTTTGAGTGGACCTCCACCACTGGAGGGACAAAATGAGGCGACTTGTGTTTGCTATTTTGTCTGACAGGCACCCTGATGCCTGGGTCCATTGGGTGGATAAAGTCCACTGAGCTGCCCTCATGTGGAGGCGAGCATATGGAACCACATGCACGGTGGATGCCATGTGGCCCAGCAATTGCAACATTTCTCGAGCAGTTAGAAGAGGCTTTAGCACTGCTTGAGAAGCTAACTGCACTAAGCGAAGGCAACGGGCCTGGGGGAGATAGGCCCTTGCTCTTGTGGTATCCAGAAGAGCTCCTATGAACTCTAAAGACTGAGTGGGAGTCAGACTGGATTTTGTGATGTTTATTACCAGCCCTAAATACTGGAGGATATGCATTGTGCAGGATAGAGAACTCTTGGCCTCTGACTGTGTTGGAGCTCGAATGAGCCAGTCGTCCAAGTAAGGGAAGACGAATATTCCCAGAGTACGGAGAAATGCTGCTACCACAGCCATGCATTTCGTGAACACCCTTGGAGCAGAGGCCAGGCCAAAAGGAAGCACCCTGTATTGATAGTGCTTTCCTTGAAAAAGGAACCAAAGGAACTTTCTGTGGGTTGGATGGATGAGCACATGGGTGTACGCATCCTTGAGATCTAGAGAACAAAGCCAATCCTGACTCTGAAGGTATGGAAGCAGAGCACCAAGAGAAATCATCTTGAATTTCTCCTTGACAAGGAATTTGTTCAATTCTCTGAGATCTAATATAAGTCTGTATCCCCCTGTTTTCTTTGGGATAAGAAAATAAGGGGAATAGAACCCTGTGCCCTGTTGATGAAGAGGCACTTCTTCTATTGCCCCTTGGGCAAGAAGAATGGCAACCTCCTGACCTAAGAGGCTGATGAGAGGTGTCGGAGAATTGAACTGCTTCACTATTGTGTGAGAGGGCATGCTTTATGATGGAGAGTGTCCAATGCTCTGCTTTTATTTGCCCCCATCTGGGGGCAAAATGACATAACCTTCCTGGAATGGTGGATGGTTCTGGTCCTTCCAGAACCAGAAAGGCTAAGTTCTCTAGCTGAAAGTCAAAGGCCCTGAGGAGGCTGAGGCTGCTGAGCCAGTGGCGGCCTAGCAGCCTTTGCTTTCTTCCGTTTGGGTGGTTGCTGACGTTTGGTGGAAAACTGACCTGCAGAAGATGCCTGTTGAGTATAAGCAGGATAAAATCTTTTCTTTTTAGGAAAAGGTGTTTTCTTGAACAACTTCTTTCTAACAGGATCAGCAGTGGACTTGGATAGTCTATCCAAGGTGGAATTTTCAGCATCCATTTCATTGGCTTTTTCCTGCCAATCTTTCCCAAATAGGTTTTCACCATTACAAGGGATATTTCCCAATTTATCTTGTACCCAGAGCTCTAAATCAGATGCCTGGAGCCAAGCAATTCTACATGCACCTATGGCAATAGCCGAGGTTCTGCTTATAAACTCAAAGCAGTCAAAGGCTGCACGGTTGGAGAATTTAGAGACATCTTGGGCATGTTTGACCCAAGTGAGAAAGTCCTGTCTTTTCTCCTCAGAAATGAAAGGACTTAAAGTCCGTAAATTATCTGTGACCTCCTTTAGGAACATTCCCATGTAGAGACTATAGGAACTGATTCTTGCAGCAAGCATGGAAGCTTGAAAGACTCTACGTCCAAAAGCATCCAGGGTTCTGCATTCACATCCTGGAGGATTAGAGGCATGTCTTTTTGCACTTCTAATCGTTCTCATAGCCGATTCCACCACAATAGAGTGGTGAGGAAGCTGAGTTTTATGGAACCCAGGACAAGGAGGGACACGATACATAGTATCTAACCTACGAGAATGAGGAGAGGTGGTAAGAGGTGTTTCCCACATTCTCAACATGAGATCATATAGAATCTCATGAATGGGTAAGGTAGCTGCCTCCTTAGGAGTTTTGGGATATTGTAAAATTTCCAACTCCTTGGCCCTTGGCTCTGTTTCAGGCGCCACAGTGATGGACAGGCCCTGAGTCACCTTCCTGATAAAGTCTTGGAAAGACATGTCCTCTGAAGGAGACATCCTGCGTTTAGGGGAGGAGGACTCCTCTGGAAGAAGTATCTCTGCATCGACAGAACTTTCAGAATCCTCAGATTCTTCTGAGGACTCGAAGTATTGTCTGTCCGGATGCTCCTACAGAGCCCGATACCCGTACCGACCAAGGTCGGTACCGGGAATAACTGGTACCCGAGAATCGGTACCGGAGGGCATCGTAGGACAGAGTACCGGCATAGCAGACACCGATGCCGATGTTGATGCTATCGGTACCGGTGCCGATACCGATGCCGGTGCTAGTGCCGGTACCGGCGGAGTTGTCTGTCATGGTACCAAGGGTGTTGATGCCGCAAGGAAAGCTGCCAGACTGCGTTCCATGCTCAGAATTCTCTGGTCCATGGACGCCGCCAATGCCTGGAAGTCGATACCAGTGGAAGCCACCGATACCCCAGAGCATGGCACCAGGAGATCTGTTGAGGCCGAGCCATCTAGAACATCCTGGAACCCCAATAATGCTTTGGAAGCCGAAGCCTCCCGCCGGGGTAATTTTGCCAGTGCAGAATCCTCGAGGGCAACACCAGAGGCATCTTGATGCTTAGAAGGAGATCTACCCTTCGAGGACCGGCTGGATTTATGTTTAGTTACCTGAGACCCACGGGAGGAAGAAGAATCCCTGGAAGACATTGATGCCACCGAAGCTGCATCAGAGGGAAACAGGGTACTGAGCTTTGCAGCTCGGTTCTGCCGACCTCTTTTAGACATCATGGCACAGGACACACGATCCGCGATGGAGTGGTCAGGATCTAAACATTTTAAACACCATTCATGGGTGTCGGTGACGGAAATGGTACCGCCACACTTGGTGCACTTTTTAAAACCTGAGGCAGGTTTTTCCATGTTAAGGAAGTTTTTGGGCCCAAGGCCCAAAAAGGCGGGTACACCTGAAGAAAATAGAAAAATAATTTTTTTTTTTTTTTTAGAAATAGGAAAAGAAAGACCGGTGGTACCGGTAGAGCGTCGAAGAAGGCAGACATGACCACAAAAAGAAATAAAGAAATTCTTCTGCGGTGACAGGAACACGACCTGCTGGCTCTGCGGAAAAAGAAGAACTGGAGAGAGGCAGTTGGGAAAGGTGGGAAGGCAGCACGCAGGCGCTGTGGGATGCTCCCAAAAGCGTCTAATTGGACGCTGGGGAGCGTTCCCGCGCAGGCTCCATCGGTAACGACGATACCCATATGTGATGACTACATTCCTGCTTGTTCCTGGAGATAGACCATACGGCCTATCCGGTCTGCCTTCCATACCAAGTACTACAGTCCCTTTTTTTTTCCCTTTAGAGACGCTCTGTCTTTGTCCCATTCTTTCTTGAAATCAGATACTGTCCTTGTCTCGACTATCTCCACTGGGAGACTATTCCACGCATCTACCACTCTTTCCATAAAGTTATGTGCTACTAGCACACGTAAATCACATATTTTTAGTAACTTATATGCGTGGATGGGCCTCTATGTGCGTACTTTAACCAGTCACTATTCTATAAATATGCACCTCAGGCTAGTGGCGTGTACTTTCACTGAGGGTGTGCACAGTGATAGAACATACACAGAGTGCAAATCTACGCATGTAAGTTGTAAAATACTATAACTTACATGTGTTCCTTAAAAGACTAAGTGCGGACAGTTACACTCACTCTAAGATTGTTGCAATTCATCGTGCCTAGATTTTGCCGCACATGTCCAACCATTTTATAAAGCTAATTATATATGTATTTGACTTTATCAAATAGACATGTTAGATGCTCCGCAACCTACACGTTCCCTAGATGTGATTACATAAACTTACCCCCCCCCCCCCCACTGGTGTTAAAGCACAAACATAGAAGTTATGCAGGACGTGTTAGTTTGAATCAGTGAGGAGCTCCATTTTTATTTGTCATTCAATAATAGTCTACATTATCTTTTGCCTCATTTTTGGTAATAAATTTTTTAACAGTATGTGCAACATCATTACAATAATATAAGAACACAGAGACATTTGCAAAATATACCATGCATTATTATGGAATCTGCAGCAGGAACAGTCATTTCATTAAAAAACTCATAAAAGAAAAGAGAGGCAACACTCAGGGCTTTGGATATTTAAGTTCAGGTAATTCACATGTGTAAGTATTTTGCAAAACTGCACACCCAAGGGAAGCCAGTTACAGTGCCATACTCCAGAACTATAATTTTTGCCTATTCAATCATTCCTCTAAAACCCAGTAAGCTGACATTTATGTGTGACTCTGAGCAGGATTAAGTGGTGATGGGGAACTATTTTGAGGTATATGTGTACTGCTCTTGCAGAAAGGAAATTCACATATACTTTTAAAGTCCACTCAATGCATGCTCAGAACATATCCTCTTAAAATCTGTGCAGATACGTGTGTGTAAGCAGTGCCTTTTCAAGAATTGCATTTATAGATGGTGTCTAACCCTTCATAGTGTATTTGGATTTTCAGAAGGAGATAGATGAAGTTCCCCATGGACGGGAAATTCTGCAGTACTAACCTGGTTAGTGCAGCTGAATATCTGCCTCTAAATGAGTTGAACACCCCAGTACTTCTTGGATACATGGGGCAATTCCAGGGGCGATGTGGGAGTGGCTCTGTTAGCTAGCCGGATAGCAGTGATACTCTGACTAGTGCATAAAGTTAAGACAGGTAAAAGGCTATCCTAACTTTAAGTTGTTTTGCAGTCCTATTAGTGACTGAATATTCCCACTAAGCAAATGACAATGCAACAATCCAGTGAAACCGGACCTTCCGCGCTGGTCACCCAATTGGCACCGGCACGGAATATCCAGGTTTAATTTAACCAGCGATAGCCAGTGCCTTTAGCAGTGCTGGCCTCCATCACTGTAAATGCCTTCCTAAGAATTTAGCTCAGGCCTTTCCAAGGCGAGTTACAATCAGGTACACTAAAAAATGCACACCTAGACAGGCCATATGGTGAAAACACCTGCAATTCTGGGTCAGTCTTCCTAAGAAATGTTGGCATTTACTTTCTACCATGTAGAGATTGTGTAAGTTTCTGTTGACATAGAGAATCATGGAAACATTCAATTTGGCCAGGGGGTATCTAAACTTTTGCATACCACTGTATGCGTATGTATGTATACTGTTAAATAATTGACAGCTAATGGTGCTGTATCTTGGAGGCCTGGATCACAGTCACACTCTGTAGGCTGTGTGCAATAAATATTTCTCCATAAGAAAGGGAAAGAGTCTTAATGTAGGGTGGGTGGGCCGGAGTTGGCACTTGTAGGGGCTTAGTTCTAAAATGTGCTATGTGGCTCAAGAAAGTCTTTGTCTTCCTCTGTCTAATACCTCTGCTTAATTTGCAAAATAAGGAAATATATGTGCATTATTACCCAGCCAGACATTTGTGTCTGATAGCCTGCCAGAAACATTAGCAACTATTTTGGACAAATGATGATTGTGCATGTTTTTCTTGGCTTTGTCAGTGCACTGGAAAAATCTTCTCTGCTTTTTATACTAGAATTACTAATGGCATCCCAGCTTCACCATATGACATATTGTCACAAGTGGTCTTTTGGGAATTAATGAGAGCCAACAAAGACAGGAAATATTATACTAATGGAAGAAAACCAAAAAAATAAAGATGAAAAGTTTTACTTTGCATCTGATATGGAAGGAGCCTTAAGCATCATTCCAGCTTAATAGGGAACGACAGAATTAGAGAGTATTTTATTTGTTAAGGACGTTTCCTTTCAGTTACACATCTTTGAGCTAGAGTTTAGAAAGAACATCTACTGGTGGCAAGTGGAATTTTCTGAACTTGATATTTTCATTACCAAGATACAGAAGGCAACCAACCTAATTGCTTAAGGATGAGCTGATACACAGTCTGTCTATTTTCGGAAGGAGAATAATCGAACAATGTAATAACAGCTGGTCAGGGGTGGCCCAAGGGGGGGGGGGGGTGCAGGGCCATGTGCAAAGACTCATTGTGGGGCCTCATTTACATAAATATTTGCATAATGTTAACGTGCACTAGATTTTAGTAAACATGCCTCTTAATGAATATCTGGATAAAGAAAGACTACCAGATTTCTACATTACTATACTCCAGTGCCAACCGCCAGGCACATTAGGAAGTACTATAAACATTGCCCATTTAGAACCCATAGTGCTACCAGGACTCACAAAGCACCATAACAGCACTACCAGGACTCACAAAGCACCAAATCCTACCTATCAAAAAGGCAACAATGCAAATATTAAACCAATATATCTCAGAGAACACCAATACATCTCCTACTGGGGAAAGAGAACAAGTGGCACTGTCAAATAGAAAGTATATAAACAAAATACCTTAGCTCAGTTACACATGCAGAACATAGACCATCACTAAACAAAGAACAAGGTATCACAATTTACAAATAGGAAGACAATAATTAAACTGGGAACCCCAAATTCCAAAGTTGAAATGTACAATAACACTGGAGAAATAAAACTATAAATTAATTTTCTCTTGCACTAAACAAAAACACAAAGACATTAGCAATGCACATTTCCTAGAGCTGACATATTCCAGTTAATAATTTCAGAATAAAAAAGTATGTTTCTACCTTTTGTTGTTTGGGCATTTTATTTTTCAGTTGCAATTGCTCTGGTCACTTTCTTCTGTTTTTTTCGTGTCTTCTGCTAACTCTCCATTGTCTGCTGTCCATTCGTCCTTTCTTCTCTCTTTTAGTTTTTTTCCCATTCTCTCTCTACATCAGCTTTAACATACTGATCTTTCACCTTTTGCTCTTTCCTCTATTTCTTTCTTTATTTCTTTTTCATCAATTACCCGGCCAATTGTAGATTTTTCTTCCCTCCCACACAAAATATCTTTTCCCTTTTCCATCCTCACTCTCCAGCCCCATCTCCTTCTAATCCTCCCCCAACATCAACTCCCTTCTAGTTCCAGTCTCACCCAACATCTGCTCCCTTCTAGTCCCATTCTCCCAACCCCACGCATCAGCCCATTTCCAGTCTTAGCCCCCCATCAGCCATTTCCAGTCCTATTCCAGCCCCCCATCAGCCCATTTCCAATCCTAGCCCCCATCAGCCATATCCAGTCCAAGCTCCTCACCCCATCAGCCCATTTCCAATCCTAGCCCCCCATCAGCCATTTCCTGTCCTATCCTAGACCCCCCTTCTCTCCCCCCAAAGAGCCCTGTGCCTATCTAAACTGCTTCAGAGGTGAGCCAGAAAAGCCTGTTTGAGGCCCCGGCTCACCTCTGCACAGCTACCAGCGTGAAAAGTGCCATTTTCCCTCACTCTAGTGGCTGTCTTACTGTGAAGCTCGTTGAATGCTGGGAAAGGTTAAAGCCCATGTAAGAAAAACAATCACTCAAAATGAAACATTGTTAACTACAAGTCCTTCAGGTGAACTTTCATATCCTTACTTGTTGCAAAATATAACAAAAGACGTATACAAAGGAGGTCTCAGACTCATGTGGCATCTACTCAAGCAATCAAATGTTTAAATGCTCATGCCAAGTCGCATCACCGACCATCCTTTGCAGCACCACCAGCCTTATCCATACAGAAAAACACAAATTGCTTAACTTGTTGGTCGTTTCTCAACCACTGCAGGGCTTAGGAGCTCTTCCCAATTGAATAATTTTTACCTGTAACTTTTACCCAACGCCTATACACAATGGCGCCAATTAAACGTTTCGCTTCATGGAAGCTTCTTCAGGGGTAGAACTCTATCAACAAAAACAAAAAATACAATATAAGTTACTACTCACTCTACATTATTTACACTCTACAACAAATTTCAGGGGTGGCTATGGGTGATACGTGTGCCCCCTCTATTGCCAATCTTTTTATGGGGAGGTATGAAGAGCAATGGATAATGTCATCTCCGTTTTTACCCCAGATAAAATTATGGTGCAGGTATATTGACAATGTGTTTATGCTGTGGAAGGTATCTGTTGATGGTTTAGACATTTTTTTCAATGGTTGAATAATTTAGATCCGAATATTCAGTTTACTTATTCTTACCATCAGGAGAAAATGGTATTTTTGGATGTGGTAGTTTATAAAAGCAGTACTGGATGGAGCACTTCGGTTTATAGGAAACCTACCGATAGGAATACGTTCCTCCATTATGATAGTGCCCATCCTGTCAGGCTTAGGATTGGTCTTCCCTTCTCCCAGTTTGTTAGGTATCGAAGGAATTGCTCTGAGCTAGTGGATTTCCATAGAGCCTCTAGTCTGCTTTCAGCTAATTTTGTTGATAGAGGATATCCGCAGCACATAGTTAAACATGCCTACTGTAGGGCGTTGTTTAAAAATAGGGAGTTGCTTCTAAAGCCAACTTTGTCAAGGGACACAGAAGATACTAATTTTGTGAATCTGATTATGAAATACTCTGTGTTTAGTTCTCGAATACAGCGCATTGTAGATAAACACATGAATGTGTTAAGCACGATCCCTGGGCTGACTAACAAGTGGGTTAGATGTGTATGGCAACGCCATCAAAATCTTAAAGAGATATTGAGTCCCACTGTGTTGCGCCCTCTTGAGTCAGGGTCTGGTGATTCTGAAGTACAAGCTGGCCACAGGAGATGTGGAAATTGTGCAATTTGTCCTTTGTCTTGCGAAACAATGGCTTTTACTTACCATGGTGTGACCTATAAGTTAAGGAGTCAGACTTCATGTGTGTCCTCTTATGTAGTATACGGTATTTTATGCCCATTTGGGTTATTATATATTGGTAAGACAATCAGATCTTTGAAAGTACGTATGATGGAGCACAAAAGCAGAATAAAGAATAAGGTGCGTGATGCCCCTATAGTACAACACTGCATCGATCAAAGGCATGTTTTTGATGACTTGCAATGTTTTTGTGTAGAATATGTAGTGGCTGGGAGAGCTGGGCAAATGCGTGAGCAAACACTGTTACTATGTGAGCAAAGATGGATCTTTAAATTGCAGACGGTGTCTCCTGGGGGGGTGAACATGGAAATTGATTGGGGTGGTTGTATTTGACCTGTTGGATACTCGTATGAATAGATTGATTTTCTGTGTTTCTTCCGGGGATACACACCTGACGTAATGGGTATAGATTGAGGATTTTGTGGTTTTATGACTTCAAGTAGTTATAAGTCCCTGATTGTGCTATGATATTTATATGTGTAGTAGTCTGTTTGGTTCTCGTTAACTGTAGTGCGGCTGTGATGTTCTTAAAATTGATTTAAATGTGTTTTTGTTACTTTAAAAGTTGACGTCACTAGAGCTCCCGTATTTCAGTCGGGTTGCTGTCTCGCACTCCGCATGCATGGCGTTTTTGTGTTCCATGTCGCCTTTGTTGAGGGAAGTGCATCTAGAATGGACGTCTGCAGCATTATTGTGATTAAGGTATAGTTTTGAAAGTTTTGAACGTAAGTGTTTTATGATTGTTATAAATGTATAGGCTGGAATGGTTGAAGTGGTCCTGTAGATAGTACATGTTGAAGATTTAGGTTTAGTTTTATGGTCATGATGAGGTGTTGGTATATTATGATTATGTTAATTGTCGCGGGGCACCCCCTTTGGAGATGTAGTAGATCCTGGTGGGGCCTGGACACAAGAAAGGTGAGGTTTGAGGTTGGCCTATGATGCAAGGGTCAAGGGTGGTTATTCCTTGTGGCTTCCTTGTAACCAACACTCAAAGAACAAATGCACAGAGTGGAGGGAAAGTTAAAGGCTTTATTTCCCTTTCTTGCACAAAACAGTTCATAAGGATTGGCTATGGTAACAACTGAAATGTCCTTACTTCAGGATAGAGAAAAAAAATAAAAGCAAGCAATAAAGTAAAGGCTGTTATCTTCACAGAACATTGTGCAAAACAATAAACTTCCTTCACTTAGGTATCTGATAAACTGGGGATAGATTCAACACTCCCTGAGGCACAATATGTACAATCCATTGCATTATCGGATTCTTCCCCCACTGATTCCACTTGCATGGATTCAACCTCAGAAGCCTCTGAATCTGTAGCCTCCGGGTAATTATAGTCTGGTTTCTTATATTCTTGTTGCACTATGTCCCAATGCCTAGCATTTAGTTTTGGGCGTCGGTCTCTAGGAGTTTTGCAGTACAACGGTCCCTCTCTGATTAGAGGTTCAAAAGCAGGTTCATAAAAAGATTTCCCACTCAAACCTCTTTTCTTAGACAAGCTTCTTTCATACTTTTGCTCACCAGAATGTTTAGGGTAACAGTAATCCTCTTCCCACTGTCTTCCTCCTACTTTAGGCTTCTGAAGGCAATTATCAGTAATAAGAGTTTTACCTTTGAGGCTTCTCTTCCTTCTCTCTAATAAGGCTGGAGGCCTACCTTGGTTTGTCTTCAGCACAGCAGTGCTCAGGCTCTCCTGTGGTCTTTCCTTAGCCTTCAGACCATAGTGGTAAGGATGTTTTCTTTTCTCCAAACAAACATTTCCCACCTCTGAAAATGGACGAACCTCTTTATTCCACGGCTGCTGTGGTGAGCCTCTGCCAGGTGCTCCCTTGCGGCCCCAGTACCTCTCTTGGCTTTTTCTCTGTTCCTTATTCCACTCCAACTCTTGTTGAAATTCCTGCTTTGCTTCCTGCTCAGGACTCTGCTTCTTTCTGCTCTTGCCAGTGCTTTGGCCTTCCTCTTTGCCTTCTGTACTCTGGCTCTGGCTGCTGCTTCTGCTTTGGCTTCTGCTTTGGTCCTTGCTTTTGCTTCGGCCTTGGTCCTTCCTTTTTAAGTCAGACCTGCCTCTGTTCAAAAAGAAGCTGGCTGGGGTTGCGCCCCGCCCAGAGGGGCGTGGTTTCTCGGTCTCTCTCTCGACTCTCCTGCTCCCCCTAGATGGATCCTCCCAATATTGCAGGTTATGCCTGCCTTTTTCTGGTTTTAAAACTTTTTCTCTCCCTTCAAGAGGGTCCGCAGCATCACATAATGGAGTCCATGAGAGTGAGCAGTAATTTATATTGTATTTTTTGTTTTTGTTGATAGAGTTCTACCCCTGAAGAAGCTTCCATGAAGCAAAACGTTTAATTGGAGGCCATTGTGTATAGGCGTTGGGTAAAAGTTACGGGTAAACGTTATTCAATTGGGAAGAGCACCTAAGCCCTGCAGTGGTTGAGAAACGACCAACAAGTTAAGCAATTTGTGTTTTTCTGTATGGATAAGGCTGGTGGTGCTGCGAAGGATGGTCGATGATGCGACTTGGCATGAGCATTTAAACATTTGATTGCTTGAGTAGATGCCACATGAGTCTGAGACCTCCTTTGTATACGTCTTTTGTTATATTTTGCAACAAGTAAGGATATGAAAGTTCACCAGAAGGACTTGTAGTTAACAATGTTTCACTTTGAGTGATTGTTTTTTCTTACATGGGCAGTATTTTTCACTCTAAAAAATTGACCAGTGGGAAAGGTTAAAGGGCATTTTCCGGCACTCACGCGCTTCACAGTAACACAGCCGCCAGTGTGAGGGAAAACAGCGCTTTTCATGCTGGCGGCTGTGCAGAGGTGAGCCGGGGCCTCACGTGGCTTTTCTGCCTCACCTCTGAAGCTGTCCATTGTGTGCAAATGAAGTTCGTGCAGGGACGTGTGCACGAACTTCATTTGCACATTCTTGCACAATGGATGGACCAGACCTGCAGCTGGTCTTAAGGCTTCTCTTTAGAAGATATGTCACAAAAATATAAAATATGCATCATAGCCTATCTAAAGCTATTTACACCCATGTGTAAATAGTTTATCACTGTCCACCTTTTTGAAAAATATGTGCACACCTTTCACGTGGAGGCAGATACCATATAGGCTGGTTATCTCTGGCAGACATGTTTAAATTTGGTACAGGCACTATACAGTCCTAATTTTGCATCTGTGGGTATAGTTGCACCTGTGTTTATGGAATCAGCATGTAGACGTGTCTAGGCAGCACATCCAACGTGCTGTTCAGCCATACCGTGCACGTATTCAGAGAGAGAGAGAGAACTGCGCACAGGTGCAGGCATGGGCAATAGAGTGAAGCAGAGAAGCCCATTCCTACTAATATTACAGGTCACGGGTAGGTGTTGAAATGGTTTTGGATGTCCCCATGCTCACTGTATTCTGGACAGTAGCACATTTCCAATAGTGTCCATCTCTGCGATATACCCATGGACACCTCTGACAGCCACGCCTCCTCCGTTAAAATATGCATTACTGACACTGTGATACCTGGGTACAAACTATATTGTAATGATAGAGCTGATCAAATTGGTGGGGGGGGGTTGTGCTCTATGTTAGAGAGGGCATTGAGTCAGAAAGGATTAAAGTTTTGCAGGAAACAAAATTTGCTGTAGAATCTCTATGGATTGAAATTCCATGTAAAAATGGGAAGGCGATGGCAGTGGGGGTGTACCATCAACCGCCTGGCCAGAATGAACAAATGGATGTTGAAATGCTCAAAGAAATCAAGGAAGCTAACAAACGTTACAGCGCAGTAATAATAATGGGTGATTTCAATTACCCCGGTATTGACTGGGTCAGTGTCACGGCAAGACATGCTACGGAGATAAATCTCCTAGATGAAATAAATGACTGCTTCTTGGAGCAGCTGGTTCATGAACCGACCAGAGGGGAAGCCATATTAGACCTGGTCCTTAGTGGAACACCAGATCTAGTGCAAGAGATAAGGGTGTTGGGGCCACTTGGCAATAGTGATCATAGCATGAACACATTTGATTTAATTAGTGGAGGAGGGATAGTAAGGAAATCCACAGTACTACCTTTTAACTTTCGAAAGGAAGACTATGATAAAATAAGGAAAATAGTTAAGAAAAAACTAAAAGGAGCAGTTGCAAAGGTTAAAAACCTACATCAAGCTTGGGTGTTGTTGAAAAATACTATCTTGGAAGCCCAGACCAGCTGTATTCCATGCTTTAAGAAAAGTGGAAGGAAGTCCAAAAAACTACCAGCATGGTTTAAAGGTGAGGTCAGAGAGGCTGTTGTTGACAAAAGCATCTTTCAGGAAATGGAAAAAAGAGTCAAACGACGAAACCTGGAAACAGCACAAGCACTGGCAAGTCAAATGCAAGGCATTGATAAGGCAGGCAAAGGGAGAATTTGAGAAGAAGCTTGCTGCGAAAGCAAAAATGCATAATAAAGACTTTTTCAAGTACATTCATAGCAAAGGGAGGAGTAGCCTAGTGGTTGGGGCAAGGTACTTCAGGCCGGAAGGTCGGGGGTTCAAATCCCACTAGAGGACAGCAACCTTGGGCCGGAAGGACTGGGGTTTCTAGTCCCACAGATGCTCCTTGTGGTCTTGGGCAAGCCACTTAACCCTCCATAGCCCATGTTCCCTGTAAGTATTAGTGTATGTGTCTCATATCCCCACGTGTTAAATGTATCCCCCAATTGTGTCGTGACCGCTTTGATTGAAGGATAAGGCGGTATACAAAAAAACTGTCTAAAATAAAAAAATAGCAAAGAACCTGTGAGAGAGTTAGTTGGTCCATTAGATGATAGAGGGGTTAAAGGGGCACTTAGGGGCGCAAAGGCGATAGCGGAGAGACTGAATGAATTCTTTCATTAGGTCTTTACTGAGGAAGATGTAGGGATGTTACCCATGACTGAAGTGGTATTTAAAGGTACGGAAGAATTGAAGGAAATATCGATACATCGGGAAGATGTATTACAACTATTAGATAAACTGAAGAGTAGCAAATCAACTGGGCCGGATGGTACACATCCAAGGGTGTTGAAAGAACTGAAATATGAGATTGCAGACCTGCTATTAGTAATCTGTGAATTTTCATTAAAATCATCTGTAATACCTGAAGATTGGAGGATCGCCAATGTAATGCCAATTTTTAAAAAGGGTTCCAGGGGTGATCCAGAAAACTACAGACCGGTGAGCCTGACGTCAGTACCAGGAAAAATGGTAGAAACCATCATAAAGAATAAAATTACTCAGCATGTAGATAGTCATGGCCTAATCGGAGACAGCCAATATGGCTTTAGACAAGGGAGATCTTGTCTTACTAATCTGTTATGTTTTTTTGAAGGTGTGAATAAACAGGTGGACAAAGGTGAGTCGGTTGATATAGTGTATCTGGACTTTCAGAAAGCCTTTGACAAGGTCCCTCATCAGAGACTTTTGGCAAAACTAAAGAATCATGGGATAGGAGGCAGTGTACTATTGTGGATCAGGAACTGGTTAAAAGATAGAAAGCAGAGGGTAGGGCTAAATGGCCAATTCTCCCAATGGAGAAAGGTGAACAGTGGTGTACTCCAGAGATCTGAGCTGGGTCCGTTGCTTTTTGACATATTCATAAATGACCTGGAAAGTGGAATAACGAGTGAGGTTATCAAATTTGCAGATGACACAAAACTATTTAAAGTTGTTAAAACCCAAGAGGATTGTGGAAAATTGCAAGAGGATCTTGATAAATTGGAAGACTGGGCATCAAAATAGCAGATGAAATTTAATGTGGACAAGTGCAAAGTTATGCACCTAGGGAAGAACAACCCAAACTTTGGTTACACGATGCAAGGTTCCACATTAGGAACCACCACCCAGGAAAAAGATTTAGGCGTTATTGTGGAAAACATGTTAAAACCCTCGGCCCAGTGTGTAGCGGCGGCCAAGAGAGCAAATAGAATGCTAGGTATCATAAGGAAAGGAATGGAAAATAAAACAAAAGATATTATATTGCCTCTGTATCGTTCCATGGTGAGACCGCACCTTAAATATTGTGTGCAATTCTGGTCGCTGTATCTTAAAAAGGATATAACGTTATTAGAAAAGGTTCAGAGAAGAGCCACCAAAATGGTAAAGGGAATGGAAGGATATTCCTATGAAGAAAGGCTAAAAAGGTTAGGGCTCTTTAACCTGGAAAAGAGACGACTGAGGGGAGATATGATAGAAGTCTATACATTCATGAACGGAGTGGAACGGGTAAACGTAGATCGATTGTTTATGTTATCAGATATAGAAAGACTAGGGGACATGCAATGAAGCCACAGGGTAAACTATTTAAGACTAATAAAAGAAAATATTTTTTCACTCAACATGTAATCAAACTCTGGAATTTGTTACCGGAGGATGTAGTAAAGGCTGTTAGTGTAGCTGGGTTTAAAAAAGGTTTGGACAAGTTCCTGGAGGAAAGGTCCATAAACCATTATTAAGAAGGGACCCAGGATATCAATGCTTGACCCAGTACAAGCATTGTGGAGCCTGTGTCTTTTGGGGAAACTGCTAGGTACGTATGACCTAGATTGGCCATTGTTGGAAACAGGATACTGGGCTTGATGGTCTTTGGTCTGACCCTGTATGGCATATCTTATGTTCTTATGACAGTATTTTGCTATCGCAAGCTAGACATAAATACCAATGATAAATGAAGGCTGATGCAACCTAGACTATATACTAGTCTTTTTTCATGCCCAGAAAAGTGCTAAATAATCTCAATGCACTCTAATATATTATGAGAAAATAAATATTAACATATTTTTCATGACATACCCTGCATCAAAACATACTTGGCAGTATAAAAATGCTTCAGTTATTCTTGCATTGGCCATCTCTAAAAACATTCTTTAAAATACTAAGTATGGACCCTTACCAAGTTCACAAAAACCTTAATTAACTTTGCTATTCACCAAAAGATGCATAATATTGCTGAGTTACAAAAGTATGATCTTTTAATTACTATGGCCTTTTGGCTATGGTATCTGCTTCCCATATATCTGGGTACAAGCATTTCTCACAGCAGCTCCCTACATGTGACTACACCTGTTCCATACAGGGGTTCATTAAGACATTTGCGTCCCTGGGCCGTCTGGACATCTAGACATCCCAATGGCCTGAGGATGCACCAGATTCTGCTCCCATGGGGGCTTGACTTCCCTGCGGAAGCAGAATTGTAGTACTGTGGCTGGACGTATGGGAGATGCCCTGATTCAGGCACCCTGGACATCCAGCCAGGCTCCCTGGCTAACTCAGCCAGGCTCCTCCATGGAATGGCAGTGGCATGGTGTCCTGTTGCCATGCCACCATGAAGGAGCCACGATCACTGGCTGCCACAACAACATTCTTCCTCTGCAGCCCGACTCCCGATCGAGCCTCCTATGGCTGGGGTACTTCCCGTACTCCCTTACCTCTTTGGTCAGGCCCAGCTCCACTGACCCCTGATGTCCAGGTGGACATATTCCACCTCAGAGGTAAAATAAGTTCCCGTCTAATCTGCCGACCCTGGATGTACAGGGCCAACCTCAGAATTGTCCCTGTACGTCTGAGATTGCTTCCCCTCCCATCGCCTGCCCTCTCTCATTCCCAGGCCCACTCCCTACCACACACCAACAGAGCTCCCCGCACAAGTCAGCTATACATGTGGGAGTTCTGTGGCTGCCAGTGCAATCCAGATGTTTTCTTTGTCTGGACATCCAGATCAGACATCCAGACCTGCTAAACGAGGATCAGAATCTACCCCACAATGTCCACTTTCTGTCTTGGCTTATTTTGATCTATATACATCCACTATCTAGAAAAATAGAAACATGACAAGAGAAAAAGACCACATGGCCTATCTAGTCTGTCCTTCCATATCAACCAGTACAACATTTCCCTTTTTACCTTTAGAGATTCTCTGTGTTTGTCACATGCTTCTTTGAATTCAGATACTGTCCTTATCTCTACCACCACCACTGGAAGACTATTCTATGGATCCACCGCTCTTTCCATAAAGAAATATTTCTGCATATCATGCCTGAAAGTATCCCCTTTCACCCTCATCCCATATCCCCTCATAGCAGAACTTGCTTTCAATTGAAAGAGGCTCTCCCCCTGTGCATTTATGCCATGGAGGTATTTAAACGTCTCAATCATATCTCTTCTATCCCGCCTTTCCTCTAAGGTGTACATATTAAGATCCTTAAGTCTGTCCTCATATGCTTTATAATGAACTAACCATTTTAGTAGCCACCCTCTGTACTGACTCCAACCTATTTATATTCTTTTGAAGGTGCGGTCTCCAGAATTGCACACAATATTCCAAATGAGGTCACACCAAAAACGTATACAGAGGCACTATCACCTCCTTTCTTCTGCTGGCTATTCCTCTCCCTATGCACCCAAGCTTCCTTCTAGCTTTTGCCATCACCTTTTCTACCTGTTTAGCTACTTTTAAGATCATCAGACACAATCACGCCTAGGTCCCGCTCTTCTTTATTGGACTAAAATACTTCACCCACTATACTATATTGCTCCCATGGATTGCTGCAGCCCGAATGCATGACCTTGCATTTTTTAACATTAAATCCCAGCTGACAAATTCTAGACCATTCTTTAAGCTTAGCTAGATCCCTCCTCATGTTATCTATACCTTTCCGGGTGTCTACTCTATTGCAGGTTTTGGTATCATCTGCAAAGAGGCAAACGTTACCCGACAGCCCTTCCGCTATATCACTAACAAAGATGTGAAAAAAAGAATCAGACCAAGGACAGATCCCTGGGGCACACCACTGGTAACATCCTTCTCCTCAGAGTGAGCTCCATTTACCTGTACCCTTTGTCGCCTCCCACTCAACCAATCTCTAACCCAAGCGGTAACTTTACGGTCCATCCCTAGGGTTCTCAGTTTGTTTAAACAAGATTAAAAAAAATCAACCAAAGTCCTCACTGGACCAAAATTCCTTTAACAACTTTGGAAACTGTTTATCACCCTTAGCCCACACTTCCTTGGGCAAATTTTTCCACAACAGTCCCATTTTGATCCCTAGCAGTAGTACTGTGAGACTATCTCTACAGGTTTACCAGCTCTCTTTTGAACCTAGCAGCCGATGGGGAAAGATTGATAGAATTTGCTCCTGGCAGCCACCATGGAACCTCTAATAGGTGCTGGGAAGCAAGTTCGAGGGGTGGTGTTGGATATCGGAGGTGGGGTTCATTTTAACTTGGGACAACAGCCTCTTTAAAAGACTGCCAGGGAGCATCACGTTGCATATTAATGGCCTGATGCTTCAGAGAAGGAAAAATAATGCCGGCTCAAAACTTATCAGGTTGAATGTAAGCTGCATTATCCAATTTGCAAAATAATAAGGTGCACTGTATGCTTTGCATTTCATTATTTAGCTCACGCTGAACTATCAAAATGTGTATTAAAGGCAGATAGTGCAAGATTTTGCCATTTAGCACATTTTGGGTTGTGTTTACTAAAATGTGCTAATGGATAACATGGGGTTTACCACATGCTAAGTGCATGACACTGCAGTGCAGGGTAGTGCGAGAAAAGTCCCATGTTAAACATTAGGGGCTCGATATTGAATTATGATGGCTATGTGCCGACCCTTAACCCCAAATATTCAATGCCGGGATTATATGCCACCCTGGCATTGAATATCCGGGTCTGACTCACAACCTCCCAGTCACAGTAGCTAACCTGGCAGCAGCGATATTGCATTCTGCCCGGTTAGCCCCTGCATGAAATATTGCCACTGCTGGTTAGCGACTGTTGCCACCTCCACTCCTCCATGGAATGCTAAGACATGCCCCGACGCTAAGCAGTTAGCATTGGGGCATGTAGGGGAGAAGATCGGGGATATTCAGCAATATTAACCATGTTAATGCTGTTGAATATCCCACCGAGTGGCATTTACATGATTTACAGAGCTGTAAACCATGTAAATGCCTCTTGAATATCGGGACCTAGGGGCAGGATGTGGGTATTGACTGCACATTGTGATTATCGCAGCTATTGCTGGCATGTGCTAACCACATTTGCTGCCATTAGTGCAGGTGCACTTACCATCTTCTCAGTGTCTGGTGGTAAATGCAACAGCTTGAGATGCGATGGCTGGTTAGGGTGGTGAGGTGCATTTGGGAGCTTACCATGCACTAACTTAGTGCAATTTAGTGAACATGCCCTATTATTTGGAAACGATCATGCATTATTTCTTTAACAGATATTAACAGCAACACTTCTGAGTTGAAAGGAGGTGGAGAAACCTCTCCTTTTTTCTTAGTCTTGGTATTCTCATAGATACTGACATTCTGTAATTCTTAAGTCTGATGAAAAGTTATGTTGGATTTGAATACCTATTGCTCTTTTGTTTCTTTTATCTCTCTATATTTTTCTTTTCAATCAAGGCTTTCAATACAATGTTTAGTGTCCTTATTTTCTGTAATGCCCATGTATTTCTATGTGAGTTGTCTTTGGGGGTTTATGGGTGAGGGGTGGGGACTTTGAGGGGTAGGCAGAACAGGGTGACTTTAGGGAGTGAGAGGGCTTTATTGGGAACTGGGGGAGTCTTTCGGAGAGGTGATGGGATCTTAACTTGGTGGGGGGGGGGGGGTCCATGCATCTTGCTGGCTTTGGCTTCTTTAAAAATGACACTCAGGAGCCATCGCGCTTTGAGCTGACATCATGCAGCAAGTGGACCAAAACTAGTTAGAGACTTTTGAGAAAAAGAAGGACCTCTAGCTAGCTTTTCAAGAGCATGATAAGAAATTGATGTTGATGAGAGGTCCTTGATATGAACCGACAACATATCACCGATGACTGATAAACCTTGGAGAGACAAGGCGCTGTATATCTTAATAGGACATAGTAATTCAGTAGCCAGGTGTCCTGGAAAGGCAGCAAATCATTGTGTAAATTTTCCCTATGTACTCATTACTGATTTCGAAGAGATATGGGTACCAAAAACAGAATCTGCAGTACTTCTCTCTGTGATGCTATCTTCTGCTAGGTACTTATAATCAGCCTTGCAGTGTTACAGGGACAAGCTTGTATTTACCTGTCCTAGGCATTTCTCTATTCCCATTGATAAAAAAAATACCATTGTGGTGATTTTGAATTTTGATTAGGAAGTCAAGCAGAAGAACAAATCAAATGAAAACAAATGAATATGTATAAGTTACATTTGTTGGCACATGAGAAGAAACCCTACCAGACACTCAACCTTCCCCAAGAGCCAAGAGTAAATGATAGAAAATAAAGGCCATAACCATCCAGTCTGTCCAGCAAGATGCAACTTCCACTCCATGTAAGCTGCGGCCCGCGCTGTTCTTTGGGGTTGCAACTGCTGCTCTGTTAGGTAACCCCTCGCGCCCCTTTCGAAGAACAGTATAATCGTTTTCCTTCTTCCCTGTTCCCCCCGAAGGCAGCAAAAGATTGAGGGGTATATTTACTAAAGAACGTGTCAGAAGCGCGCATTTGGGCTGGAAATCTAGCAGAGGCCCACCCTGTCTTCAGGGAGCATGTGTCCCCCTGCCATTGGTGCACTGCTAATGCATAGCACCGTGGAAAACCGGCACGTGGATGAACATGACACCAAATATTACAGTGGTGTTAAGTGCAACCAAGCTAATGGCAACATTCACAGCTAGCATACAATTATAATGCCCGTGCTAATTGCAATTGGGCCAGTGCAGAAAGACTAACATGCCATTTGTACGCAGATAACACAACTTATAAGCACAAGTTCCAACACACCAAATACAAAAAAAGAGACTGACGTATGCGTAAACAGCAAAGGAAAAACAAGCACACACAGTAACACTAAACATATTTAAATTGTAGGCAAATGAGCTGTGCATATTAAAATGGCATACTAATATTGTCTGCACCCAATGCAGAGAAATGTGTAGAGGATTATGTATCCAGCTGAAGCGTCAATATCTCTACACCTGGGTCTGAGGTGGCTTAAATGTCTTGCACATGCCCCTAACAGTATTTTGATGGTTTTGGGAACTTTCCTCGATGCCTGGATCATTTGAGGAGAAGTGTCAAACTTCCTCTCAGATGAACCAGGCATCCGGGAGAGCCCCCGATGCCATCAAAATACTGTCAGGGGGGCTAGTTCTCCCCCACACCAATCCCCCAACAGAAACCAAAACCCTGGTGGCCCAGCAGCCCTGAACCCCCCCCCCCCATCCTCCTCCTGGAACCTTTACAATGGAGTGGGAGCATTATCCACATACTCCCGTCCCTGCTCCGCCATCTTGAAAAATGCACTGGGTGGGGTCAAACTGCCATATAAGGTAGAAAATGCTTTATATGGCAGTCTTACCCCACCCAGTGCATCCTGGGATGCACCATGCATGGCCAGGAGCAGCCATTTCTCATATTTGACACATAAAAAAATCAAATAAAACAAGACCAATTAAAAAATAAATAGTATAAAAATGGGGGCATTGCCAGGACATGATTATTGACACCCTTATAAACAATTCAAATCAGTTTGAACAGAAGAACCACATTCCCATTGCTGTAAAATTAGATGCACCTGTGATCAATTGTCAGTACTTACATGACTTGAATCAACCAATGAATGATGGCTCTAATGCTTAAAATGGCCACATTCACTCCCTAGTCCATTTTTACAATGCTGAAGATAAGAGAACTGCCTAAGACCATCAGAAAAGCCATTATCAAACTTCAAAGAGGAACAAGACCATCTTCAAAGACCTTGGGATTCCTGTGTCTACAGTTTGCAATGATAATAAGAGGTTTTCTGCTCATGGAACTGTCTAGAACCTCCCAGGACGTGCTGGGAAGAGGAACATGAGTACAAGAAGTCTTCAAAGGTTAGTGCAAACTGTTGGAAATGCACCATGTACCACATCCAAAGAGCTTAAGGTTGACCTGGAGCAATCTGGAGTGGTGGTTTCAACCCACACTATTCCTCACACACTAAACAAAGAAGGACTTCATGGGCGAAGATCAAGGAGGACCCCACTGCTCAAAGACAGACCTAAAAACCCACCTTGAGAAACCACAGTCCTTTTGGGAAAATGTTCTGTGGACAGATGAAGCCAAGCTTTTGCTCTTGGCAATGCAGACCAGTGATACATTTACAGGTGAAGAAATGAAGCTTATAAGAAAAAAAAACATTAAATATGGTGGAGGTACCATAACATTGTGGGGCTGTTTTGCTGCCTCAGGAACTGAAGGCTTGGAATGTATTAAAGGAATCATGAAGTCAGAGGACTACCAAGGTATTTTGAAGCGAAATATGCTACCTAGTGTCAGAAAGCTATGCTTGGCGAAGGTCATGAGTCTTCCAGCAGGACAAGGACCCAAAACATACATTCAAAAGTACAAAACAATGGTTAAAAAGAAACAAATGTACTGTTTTAAACTGGTCAGGAATGAGTCCTGATCTCAATCCAATCGAAAACCTTTGGAAAGGGCTGTAATCTGCCATTGGTAAAAGGAATCCTGGAAACATTCATCAGCTGAACATAGCACAGTTGAAGAGTGGGCGAAATTACCAGCAGACAGATGTACAAAACTTATAGATGGCTACAAAAACATTTGAAGACTGTCATCACTGCCAAGATTTGTGCATCCAAATATTAGTGAAGGATGCCATTAATCCGGTCCAGGTCATATTTTTTTTTCTCAGAAATTACTACATCTAAGTTGCACAGACATTTTTTCTTTATTTGTTGTATAGCACTGAACATGCTCTTAAACTATTATGAAGAAATATAGTTGGAATATTTCCATTTATTTCTCTAGATATTGTACACAACATACCTAAAATTCAAGGGTGCCAATAATGTTGACTACAACTGTATGTGTGCATATGAATGATAAACTTGATAGACTTGTGTGGCTTCATGTGAGCAAGGAAGGTGTACTTGTGAGACTGATGGGGCAGGGATGGAGTAGAGGGGAGAGGTAACATGTGGATAGTGTGCTGAAACATTTTTGTAGTTGGTAAGATAGATGGTGTCTTGGTAGGTCGGGGATGTAATCATAATACTATCTTTTTAAAAACAGTGAGAGAGAGAGAGAACTCAAACAGAGTACTTTAAATCTTTCTTGACACTAATTTCCTTTTCCTTTCCAATGAAATAGTAAAAAGAAAAAGATGACAAGGTTCAGCTCCCCTGATTTTCCATGCAAGTACAAAAAAAATTATGGTTTTCTACCATATTAAAATTGGGAACTAGACAGCTTAATGGGGTGTCTAGAGTTATCCATTACTGAGCGAAATAATACTGTACATTCAGACTTGAAGCCTCATGGAGGTGAATAAAATCAAAGTAAATATTTATTTATTTGGATTTATTAACCACTTTTATGAAGAGATTCATCCAAAGTAGAAGCAGTACAACAAATATTTAGGTGAATAAGTGTAAGTGGCCAAATATGTGCATTAATCTAAGGCACGACCATTTACGCCAGACCTTGAGCTGATGTAAATGTCAATGTCTAAATTTTTCAAGAACATGTGTAACTATTGTATTTTATAATTTCCAGCACAGGGACTACCAACAGCTCACCTCCACCTTTTCTGCGACTAGCAGAGCTTTCCAGTGCTCCGCCCCCACAGCGTACTCTTTGGCTAGATCCTGTTAGTTACATTGGTAGCAGGCATGGAAGACACAATCACACAGGGAGGGGATTAGAAAACTGCAGATATAGGTTTTAAACTCTGAAAAATGTACAGACATGTTAGTCTTCTTTCTAACTTACAAACATCAATGCAAATATCAATAGAATCATGAAACAAGTCAGATAGTTGTCAATCCTAACCTCCTGAATGCTGAGCACATCTGGCAACACCCCCCCCCCTAAACTTTGAACCCTAGGTATGTTCCTAGTTTGTCAGTTCCTTAATCTAGCTCTACCCTTGACAACTGGCACTAGCTGGAGGTACAGAGAACAACCAATAAGAAATCAGAACAATTCAGTCACAATTTCAAATGCAGTGGTGTTTATATGCTTGTGTGGTCTGTGCTGTACATCTTTAGTGTATGTGCTGGGGTAGCTGAGGGTGGTGAGTTATGTATGGAGGATGTGGCTTTGAGGATTGGCAACAGCTGTCAGAAGGTAGTTTTGGGGATGGGGTAGTTTGCAGGATGATGGGGAAGTTACATTGAGGAGATTTTGGGGTGCAACATTTCAATGGGGCAGTTGAGTATTTTTGGTGGGTAGGGCAGTTTTTGGAGTAGTGGGGCAGTTGCAGGGGAGTAGTTTTTCAGTAGTGGAGCAATTGTGAGGTGGTAGATTTTGGGAGTGGAGGCTATTTGCAGGGCAGATGAAGGGGCATTTGATGAGGTGCTTTGCCAGTTGCAGGGGGCAGTTTTTTTAGGGAGGGGCATTTTCAGGCTGGATAGGCAGTTTAGAGGTATTTTTAGGGCTTGGTCACTTTGTGGGGTTGTAGGTCAATTACAAGGGACGAGGCAGCATGCCAGTTTTTTTTTTTTGGGGGGGGGGGCGTGAGTTGTGAGGGGGTAGTTATTAGGAATGTGGCAATTGTGGGGCAGTAGTTTTGGGAACAGTGGTAGGTTTTGGGAAGGGGTCATTTTGTGAGGTGGTGGGGGTTTATTTGTAGGAGTGAGGCAGTTTGAAGGGTGATAGGGCAGTTGTGAGGGAGTGTATTTTAGGGGTGGGGATGTGTGTGGGTTAGTGAGCAATTGCGGGGTATTTTTGAGGATGGGGCAATTGGCTGGGTGGAAGGACAGTTTCAGGGGTATTTTTTGGGAATGGAGCAGTTTGTGGAATAGTAGGGAACTTGTGAGGGGGTATTTTGGGAGGATGGGGAAGTTTGCAAGACGGTTAGCAGTTATGGAAGGTTGAGGTGGGACAGTTTGCTGTGTGATGCAGTATTTGCTGGGGTGTAGTTTTGAGCATTGGGGCAGTTTGTAGGGTGCCGAGGCTACTGCAGTAGGATGCCTCTTGGGGTGGACAGTTGACAGGGTGGTAGGGCAATTGTTTGGTGATGGGGCAGTTTGCAACATGGTGGACAGTTGTGAGTGGTTTTTTTTAGGGTGGGGCAGTTTGCACGTTGGTAGGGCAGCTGTGGAGGGTATGTTTTGAGAGTTAGGACAGTTTGGGGATGTAGTTTACGATGGTGGGGCAGTTTGTAGGGTGGTGAGGCAGTTGCGAGGGGGTACATTTTTGTGGTGGCAGCATTTGGCGGGTCATTAGCAGGGCCAGTGCTACCATCAGGTGAACCAGACAGTCACCTAGAGCACTGGCCCTGCATGGGTGCAATTGCCACCGCTGTTGCCCCTCTCGGGACCTACAGCAGCGGCAATCACCACAAAGAGCCTCATGGTGTTTATTTTTATTTTTATTTTTTCCGTTTTAAACCTCTTTATTAAGGAAAACAAGGAAATACAAAGTAATAAAACATCACAATACAACACAGAATGAAATTCCACGATTATAATGACCCTCAGCCCACAAAATGGAGTGCAAGAAAAAAAAGAAATATCACAAATATCCCGAAACAGAGGAAGTCATGAGAAGTTCTTTGGCCAGATGATTCAGGTTTTTTCCTGATGTGTGTCGTAATACACAGTTAAAACGAAAGGCTTTTCTTGCATTGCGTCCCCGTGTTTTGGAATTAGGAGCCTCTTTTGTTTTGAAGTATCCATGTAAATGTGTAATAATTCTTCAAGGTAAAATGTATATCTTTTTCGATTCGTCTCAGTTAGAGACCTTTTTGCAGGGCTCAGTTGTAAAGTAATATTTTATGGAGTTCCTTTGCTTAGTATAAAGGGGTTCGTTAGTTTTTTTTTATTTTTATGGTGTTTATTTTAAGTTTCGGCACCATGCTTCCACCGCTCTCCGACTTCCGGTTCTGACAGGAAGTCAGGATCAGAAGCTGGCATTGGGATTCAGAGAGGAGTGGAAGCAAACAGCCCCGGGGCATCGAAACTTAAGGTAAGCACTGTGGGGCTGTATGCTGTCATGCTGCAGGTTCCAAAGAAGGGCAGCAATAGTGGCAATGAAAGTAGGAGGGAGGGGTACAAGCGATGAAGGTCGCCTAGGATACTTCATCACCTTGCACCGGCCCTGGGCAGTAGGACAGTTGCGAGGAAGTATTTTTGAGGGGTAGAGACAGTGTGTGGTGGGACAGTTTTGAGTGGACATTTTATGGTGGTGGGGGTTGGGATAGTAAAGAATAGGGAGCGAGAGTTTCAAAGGATCTATTCTTTACCTGCTAATTTTCACTGTATGTAAGTTTCTATGTTACAGAAGCTGAAACTCCTCCTATAGAAATATGTACATTGAGCCAATTTTTGGAGGGGGGCCTATTTCTTTGGAACCCCCAGTCAGATTTAGCCTATTTTGAACTTAATGGGCCAGATTCTATTCTGGACGTCCTGGCCCTTTGTGCGCCTGGTCGGAACCAGATGCAGAATCAGAATCGCATCCAGGCCTGTATGTGGAGGCTGGAACCCTGATCTTGGTCAGCCTGCATGTACAGGCCTTGCCTGGCAAACTTATTCAAGGCTCCTGAATGGAGCCGTGGCGCCATGGCGTCCAGTTGCCATGGCACCACGGCTCCATTCAGGAGCCTCATTCCCCGCAGCCTGACCCCCGATCTGGCCTCCCAAGACCAGAGTCGGGCTCCAGGGAAGTCCTTCTACCCCCTCTTACCTCTTCCGATGCTCGGGCCAGCCGTCCCCCGCCGACTAGGGGAACTTATTCCACCTCAGAGGTGGAATAAGTTCCTCTTTCAGTCTGCAGGCCCCGGATGTACAGGACCAACACCGGAATCATCCCTGTACATCCAGGCTACGGACTGCCTATTGCCTGCCTAACTCCACCCTCACTCTGCCTCTTTCCCACCCCTTTCCTACCCCCTTCTAACCTCCCCGTACAATGTGCGGGGAAGTTAGTCAGGGTTTGCAAAGGGGCCGAATAGTGACATCCCCTCTATTTGCGGCTCAGAATGTCCCCGTATGTGTCCGTTTACCAGTTTTTCCACGTCCAAGTTTCATGCTGTTCCATTAAATTTTTAATTATTTTGCCCCCGGACAGACATTCTTAATCCTTTTTTCTATAATTCTTTTCAATTTCGATTGGGTTGGAAAGAATAAAAAGGGCACTCTTTAGGCCCTTTTACTAAAGCGTGTTAAGTAATTAATGCCAGAATTAGCTTTGTACCACTTCGTGCACTCTACTTCCTATGTTAGCTGCATAACATGGAGAAGGGCAGGAATGGGCAAGGACTATACTGTAACTTACTCTGAGTTAACTGTTAACAGAGATGCTGAATCTCACTCACTAGGAGTGTGTCACACTCATTTGTAAGCTCTCACTCTCACACTCCATGAGTCTCTTGTCTCAAGCAGTAGAGGCTCAGTACCAATGTACTGGTCTGGCTCACTGCTTTCATGAGAGTCATGCCTGAAGAGAATTAAACCAAGTGGCCCAGCCAATAGGAAGCAATCTGGGCTCACCTTCTTGTGTGCTGCTTCCTCCTGTGTCATCCTTTCCCACTGAATTTACAAACAGAGGTGCTGTGAAACCTCTGCACACTTCAGCATCTGAATGGAGAGCAATTTTCAGCCTAGAAAATTTGCCTATATTGCCTCCAGTATGTCCTTATCCTTTCAGAGGCTCCAAAGAAAAAGCAAATATCATTTTATGTTGCTTTTTTTCATTTGCAGAGCAATAATACATTGAAATCTTTCTAGATGCATGCCCTCAACGCACCATCTGAAAAAAAAAAATCTCATTCTTTGGACTTCAGTCTCACTCGTTGAGATGGTTCACCTTTGGCATCTCAGATAATGCCAGTCAACACTACCTTAGCAGGTGGTATTAAGTACATTTGGGTTATCTGCCAAGCAGTTAACATGTGGTATGTATATTGTCCCTGCATTAACTGTATGGGAAAATTCTGGGCATGCATCCAACAATTACTGCAAAGGATCTTCAGTTCTTGCTTGTTAATTTTTGCAACCAATATGTGATAACTGTACATTTTTATTGCTCTTTAGTAAAAAGACCCCCTTTGTCCCAGATGATTCAGTTTGAAAATCACCTCCATATATGAAAGATGTAGTGTTGCATGTAACCTCCAATTAGTTTAGTTTCTTAAAATTTCATTGCTTAAAATATCCTATCTAAAACAGTAACTGGACAACTTTCAAGATGAACATGTCTACCCCCTGAAAAAATGAACTGGCATTTTAGCAAGGACGTCCAAATTAAAGCAGGGATGTCTAGGGCAGAATGTGCCAAGAAACGCCAAGGGCATCTATGTCTCCGCCGGATCTTAGTAACAAAGATGTCCCTGACATGGATGTCCGCACCAGTGGCCACATAGACATCACCCTTAGGAAAGTGTGGGGTGGGGTGGGGACGTCCATCTCATGCAAATTAAGCTTAAGATGACATCCAGTGGCATAGCAACATGAACCTTCATTCCCAGTCAGTTTTGTTATCAGCGTGGAAAATATAAGGGGCACGAGGATACCTCGTTCTCCATACCTTCCAGATGTCTGTCTGACAAAATGAATGCTTTGTTGATGCCTATTCAGATCTGGAGCATATATAAACTGCAATGCAGCTTGGGCCATCAGGGTATTTCTGAAATCAGGTGAGGATGTCCAAGTTCTGGAAATGCCCCAGACACGCCTACTCCATGCCCCCATTTAGACTTGGAACATCTTCACCCGAGGGACATCCATAGAGCCAACTTCTAAAATGGCTCTGGGGACATCTCCGTGCTTCGGCCGTATCCATGTCCATTTTCAGACGTCCAAAACACAACCAGGACTTCTAAAATAACCCCTTTAACCTGTATTTCTTCAAGATCCTCAAATTCACATTGATTTTCATCCTCACTAGACTGAAAAATTGGAACCTTGCTTTCATATTTTTAGATGGCCTTGCACTGCTTTAAACCTCTTCCATTTTTGTGCTGTGATGGCAATCACAATTTTATTTCCTTCTCATGGTACAGATACTAGTGCTATGACCCTTTCTGGGATTACCAATAATTGAGGATATTCCAAAATATGAATCACAATAGTTTTGAGGGGTTTTTTTGTTGTTGGCACTTTGGGACCTATCCAATAGAGTTTAGCATGAACATACCTTTCTATACAGTAAGGCTGTAACGTACCTGTTAAGATGGTCCTTGAGTGTATCATTATTTAAATACTACATTTTTTATCTGCATGTAAATAAAGTGGTGTCTTATGCAAATTAGGCATTACCAGACCAACATGAAATAGTCTGGCATACTCTCCAGATCTCCACATCCACTATTTTCCCTCCTTCATGGCCCAATATCTTCCCCTGCTCCATGTCTACCATATTCAAAATAGGGCACTAAAATATTGGGGCGGGAGAAAGTTGTTTTAATTCGTGCCCCAAAACTGGTGCATTTTATAGGCACTTTTTGGAGTGAGATGGGATCCTGCGAGGAAAGGGTAAGTGAACAGGAACAACCCTCAAATAATTTTATTTAAGGGTGGGACTTCCTGGGGAAAAGGTTCTTTATACATTTTAGCCTTGGTTTTAGGGCTGAGAGGGTTCCAGCACAATACATCACTGGGATATGAGGTCTCCTTGGGACTTTCCCTTAATTCATTAATGCTGTGCATCATGGCTAAGATGAGAGATAAGGGCGACTAATTTCCCTTTATTTATTTATTTATCTAACAACTTATGCCACCATATCTACTGGTCATAGCGGGTAACATAGAACAAGCATAACAAAGAACGTGAACGTTACATGGAACAATTTATTGGAAGGATTAATAGACTAAGCAAATGATAGCTCTGGAAAACTTTGAACATAAAGAACTTATTGTTGATGTAGGAAAGAGGTGTAGGAAAGTTTTGGTTGAAATGGGGCCTCAAAGCCTTTTTCATATGCACATTTTCACAATTTTTGGCATAAATAGACTGCTTTGTATGATTTTGAATCACAACAGCTCATTAATGGCAAATTTAAATAATCATTGTGAAGTGACTCTGTGCGAAAGATAGTATAAAATGCCTGAAATTTGTCATTTTTGCGAATTTCTATGCGTTCTGCACCCATTTTCACTTGAAGCATACTTTGTACTTTAGATCATGAGGGTCTTCATCTGAAAACCCGTTGGAGGCAGGAAAATATGTAATGAAAGTAAGTTTCCTTGAGCCACCAAAGGCATGAGATAAATTGAAATAATTTGAAATAAATTAGGGCCTTCATGGTTTGCAGCCCCTTTATTATCATGGTAAGGAAAATTTAAGTTTCCCTTTTCTTGCCAGCAGTCATTTTCTGTGGTGATGGAGAGTCCCGTTTGGACCTTTTGACACTTTGTGAAATTGCAAAAAAAATCACTTCTATTTTGCCTGATTTACCATCAGCCATGACAGTTGTGAAAGAGAAAGCAATTTTTTCCTATAGGGTTCACTGATTCTCGCTTGCTCCTCAGAGAACAAGACTTGTCTATCACCAGGCTCTCTATTACCTCCTCTTTTCATATTAATTCTTATGAATTTAGGATGAGAAAGTAATTGACAAATGTACCAAATGAGTCGTTTTTGAGCGTGGGAGTATGGGCAACCAATTATGGCTTCATGCCCTTCCTTCCTTTCCTTCATGCTGATATGTGTTTGTGCTGTACCTGTCACCCTTAACCTAAAGAAGATAACATGAAGGTGATCACCATAATTAATAAGGAATAGTAAAATCTGTAAATTGCTTAATGAGGCTGATAAAGGTTTGTGCTATTTTAATTGGGTGGTGCTCAAAAAAATTGTGGAAAGGGCATTTTTATTGGCTGTGCAGGTTCCCAGTATCTGCATGGTGTTAGCACAGGATCCGAATATTTCTATTCAGCAAAACAGAAACATTTCCATTATGAAGGTATTTGTCAGAGGCTCAAGTCAGGACAAATTAAAGCCTTAATGGATAATTCTACAACTGCTTGGACGCATAAAGGAGGGTAATTTTATGAGTTGCACCTACATTCCACACACGCTTCCATGCATAAGCTCACAGATTTTAGTGCTTTACACACCATGACCATTTACATGCAGAATGTTGTCAGTTGCTATTCTGAAAGTATGTGTGTTGGACTGATGAAACGCACTATGGGCATGCACTGGGGTGGAGTTTAGACAGAACATGGACGGAGCTCAAGTTTATGAAGTTAAATTATAAGATGCTATAATTTACGCACATTCTTGCAAAATCTAGGTGCAGACATTCACACCAGCCATAGGCCTGACGCAAGTGCTCATGTCTAGTTTAATGCGCATTTTAGATCACTTAAACTCCTATTTCATAAAGTATGTGCATGCCTTACTTTATAAAATAGGTCCAACTAAGAGCAAACCTCACGTCAGAAACAGTACACAGTAGGGAAACGTGATGTGTCCAAGGATAGAACAACTGATATATGATCAGTTGTTCTATCCTTGGACACATTACTTTATAAAATAGCCATGAAATATGTCCGTTAAACATGTGTGCCTAGTTTAAGCGTGAAAGTAGGTGCCAACTTAAGCGCTGTTTATAAAGAAAAGTAGAAACCTAATTTTCTATTAAATAACAGTGTAAGTGGCAGAAATGATAACTTAAGTTAAGGCGCAGGCATTTACACCAGTCCTAGAGCTGGTGTAAATACTTGCGTTACATTTTGCACATAAATTATATTATTTTATAATCTACTTGCACACTTGCATCCTCTATCCAAACTGCACATTTGTGCACATCCACCAGCACTGGGCACAAGTGTAGACACATTTGTGCCCACATATTCACCCATAAATAACTAAAATAGTCCCTATATAGCCCCATTTAGCTGCCTACTTTCATGTTTAAAGTAGACACTTCCTTATAAATGATTTCCAACAGCTATGGGTGCCGCTCTGTCAACAATGAGCCGCCTGACTGAAGACCGAACACGTTTTAGGACAACTGTACAGATCGTCGCCATGAGTCAACATAGACTCGATGGCACTTAAAAACAATGTCTAAAAATGATCAGGGGTCCTAAACTCTGCATAAATCATCCTCGCTTTGCGAGAGCGAGGGAGTCTGATGAAGACTGAGGGTGCTCAAATAACCACTGCACCCACAGAACTGGCTTCTATGGTACCACATGTATAATCTTTCCTGTACAGGTACCTGCCAATTTTTAAAACTTCTAGCTTGAAAATTTCCCTGAGACATTCATGTGCATATATTTATACCTGCTCTTTGGAGCACACACATTTCCTTAATTTACATGTATATGTCTATATATTATCAAGCATGTGCATTAGTTTTTTCCCCGAGAATACCTCTACTCTGCCTACATGCTTCACTTTATCTATATATCGACAAGGAGGAAGGGGAATTTTACAAAAGCCTATTTCTGCATGTAAAACATTGTTTTACCCATGGAAATATCTTTTTTTTTAATTCTTTATTTTCGTTTTATAACAACAAAGGAAAGGAAGACATACAGCAAAAGACAGATACATACATAGAATGTAATACATACACCAAAGTAAACCCCTGCCACCCCCCTCCCCCCTGCTTCTTCTCTAGAAACTAATCATTCCCGAAAACGGGCGTGTACTGACATTATTGTGGTACAAAGCCTACCGGAGATCTGAAACATGATGAGGATACATTAAACAGACATGTCGGAGCAATGAGCAGATTGTACATAATCGTTAAGCATCTGCCATTTAGACAAGCGAGAGTGAGTTTGGGTATGGGGAATAGCTCTCCGAGATATCTGCTCATATTTACTATATAAGCAGACGAGGTTCCACCATTCATTGGCAGTAATTCGAGAGCTATCCTTCCAATTCCTCGTGATTAAACATATGGCTATACCCAGCATGAAATCAAGGAGAAAGCGACCCTTCTTAGGAAGAGAGGGGACCTCCGCAACTGAGCGGAGTCCCACAATCTTCCAAGAAAGAGGCTCGTGGAGGTGTAAGATGGATTGAATACGACCCCAGACCCGCCCCCAGTAAACCTGTAGTTGAGGACATTCATAAATAACATGAGCGAGTGTTCCCACAGCAGTATGGCAAGACCAACACTGGTCCCTAGCAGTTGTGTTCCATTTGGCTATTTTTTCTGGAGTATAAAAGCATCTATGTGCAAAAAAGAAGAGAGTTTGGGTAACAGAGGCAGATCGGGAAACCCGCACTACTTTGCTCCAGAAAACGCTCCATTGCACAGGGGTTAAAGTGGTTTGCAGTTCGCGTTCCCAGGCTTGTTGAGCTCTACAAGTAGCAGTATCGGTACCCTGACATAATAGTTTATAAAAGTTAGAGGCTACCCCATGTGTACTACTGATAGAGTGAATGAGTTCTAATAGCCCGTCCTCAGTAGGGGCAGAGGGCGGCAGGATTTGAGCACTTTTGAGGCAGTGTTGAAGCTGCATCAATTGAAAGTAATGTTTCGCTGGTAACGCAAATTCCTTTTGTAAATCAGAAAAGGTCTTCCAACGAGCTGCAGAAAAGAGCTGTTGGGGTGTCCAGATCCCCCTAGAGTACCAGGGTTTCCATGCGATCGTTTTATTTAGGACTTGAATTCTGGAGTTATTCCACAGCGGGAGTCTGTCCTGAGGACATACGTTTGGGCCCAGTGACAGAATGAGAGTGTTAAAGGCCGCAAGAGTATCGACAATCATTGGGGGATGGCGGGTGTCTACTTGGTGGGACATACCGGGGAGATGGATCAACGGAATTGGGCCACTAAGCTCCTCTTCTATGTCAAGCCAAACTGGTCTGTTGTCTGTTGAGGCAGCTAGCCATCGGGCACCTTGTTTAAGTAGGAAGGCTTGATGATATCTAAGAAAGTCAGGAAAGCGGGTACCCCCTAGTTCCTTCGCAGACTGTAGTTTTTGTTTAGCTACCCTTGGTGGTTTGCCCTGCCAGAGATAACGGACGAGAAGGCCCTCAATGTCTTTGTAGGTGTGTAGCGGGAGTAAGCAGGGCAGCATTTCTAAAATATAGTTCACTTTGGGGACTATCATCATTTTCACGGTTTCTAGGCGGCCCCACCATGTAAGGGATAAGGGAGACCAACGATTTGTGAGCTCACGGACTTTGGAGACTACCTCCTTGGCATTATAACTAATAGTGTCTTCTAAAGGAGAACAATAGTGGACCCCAAGATATTTCACCATGCGGGATTGCCAAAGGAAAGGAAAGGCCTGCATGTCAGCCTCATGTACCCAGCGGTTCAGTGGGAATGCTACGGATTTGGTCCAGTTTATTTTATAGCCCGATAATTGCGAATATCCATCAATCAGGTCCAAGACAGCTGGGACCGAATCAAGGGATACGAAGAGCATAAGGTCATCTGCATATGCAGATAGTTTAATCTCTCTGTGACTGAAGGGGACACCTCGAATACGTGCGGACTGTCTGATAAGGAGGGCGAGGGGTTCAAGAGCTAGATCAAAGAGCATTGGTGATAGGGGGCAACCTTGACGCGTGCCTCTTTGGAGATTAAAAGGCCGAGACTTAATGGCATTTACACAAATACTGGCAACAGGTTGAGAATACATGACTTGGAGGTATCGGAGGAAGCCCTCCCCAAAGCCATACCATCGGAGAACTGCAAATAAGAAGGGCCATTCTAGGCGATCAAAGGCTTTTTCAGCATCTAGGGAAAGACCCACCCATGGGTGGTCTAAATTGGCAGCACTGGATAGCACATGGCACAAGGTCCGAGCATTGTCAGCGGTGGAGCGGCCGGGTATAAAACCGCATTGGTCGGGATGGACTAAGGTGGCCATCCTGTCAGATAGCCGGGTGGCCAAGATCGTTGCGAAGATCTTATAATCGGCATTGAGTAGGGAGATTGGACGGTAGTTGGCGGTTAGCAGCGGGTCTCTGCCTTCTTTCTCAAAAACTACCACATTAGCTGCAGAAAAGGATCCCAAAGAGGATGTATCTACCGCAAGGGCAGTAAAAATAAGTTTTAAGTAGGGAACTAAATCTGCACTGAATGTTCTGTAGAATTCTGTCGGGAGACCATCAGGCCCGGCGGCTCGACCCGAGGCTGTTCGTTTTAGGGCAGAGTGAATCTCTGAAGTAGAGAAGGGTTCATCCAGCGCATCCCTATCAGCTTCAGAAAGGGTCGGCCGCTGAATACCAGAAAACAAGCGCTCGAAGGTCTCTGATGAGAACTCACATTCAGATTGATATAGACAGGTATAGAAGTCCCGAAAGAGTTCTACGATATTGGAGTCTGTAGTCAGTATGCCCCCTCCCTGTGGGGCTCGAAGGGCCGCTACGCGTTTGGCTTCTTTTTGACCTTTCAAGGCGTTGGCTAAAAGTCAACCGGCTCGGTTGCTTTCACGGTAGTATGTCCCTTGTTGAAGTGCAATACTCTTAGAAGCTGCAGTTGAGAGGATTGCATTATATTGAAAACGGAGATGCTGTAAGCGAACTAAGACGCATGGATCAGTACGTGAAGTTAGAACTCGTTCGCCTGCTTTGATTTGTTGGTCAAGTATAAGGAGCTGCTGTTTGCGTTGTTTCCGCAGGCGAATTTGATAACTAGTGATCGTTGCACGAATGGCCGCTTTAAAACCCTCCCACCAAGCCCAATTTGCAGTATCCTGGGGTAGATTAAAGTGGAAGTAATCTTGTATGGCTGCTCGAATTTCTAACTGGAACTCTGGTTGAGTTAATAGAGCTCTATCAAAGAACCAGGCCCCCGAATTCCCTTGGGGCGCAATGGTGTGTAGTTGAAAAGAAATAGCAGCGTGATCTGAGATATGTTGGGAGTGAATCTGTGCAGTGTCCACCTGAGGAACTAACAGTTTTGATATTAGAAAGAAATCTATACGAGACTGGGATTTATGAGGGGAAGAGAAGAAGGTAAAGTCAAGCTCATTGGGGTGTAGTAACCTCCATAGATCTACTAAAGCAAGATCTTTGATCACAGAGGTAAGCGTGGTGTGACTCTTGGGGGGACCACTTGTCCTAGGCGGCTGTTTGTCAATCAGGGGATCAAGAACTAAATTGAAATCCCCCCCAATTATCAATGAAGTATTAGCAGAGGCCTGCGCAACCTGAGCAATGGTAGCAAAAAAGGCAGGGTCATCTATATTAGGAGCATAAAGGCATATACATGTAACTTCAAGGTTACCTATCTTGAGGTGAGCCCTGGACCATCTACCTGCTGTATCTGAGCTAGTCGCAATAATAGTAGCATTCAGAGATTTCCTAACCAGTATGGCAACCCCACATTTCTTAGAAACAGCTGGGGAATAGGCGGCCACCATATAAGGTTTAACATTGAGTTTAAGAGTTTCCTTCGAATTTAAATGCGTTTCTTGGAGGAAAATCAGGTCCGCAGCTTCATGACTTAGATAGCTCAGGATTTTCTTCCGTTTTATCGGATTATTGATGCCTTTTACGTTCAATGATAAAATCTTACATGGTGCCATCAATCGGTAATAGACATTTTAGGTAAGGGCGCTTGAAAATGTACAACATAAGCAGAATCTGTACAACAATGACATAATCACCGAGTATGCTAACTAATACACCCCATATTGAAAAGCATGTACCAAAGTAACTTAGAGAAGAAGCAAAACCCCCAATGAATATGGCGACCATATGTCTGCGGGAGGAGGCCCTAGAGAGGAAGATAGAGACATGAAAAAGAAAAGAAACACCAGAGTCCATAATTAACACTGTCTCTGATATTCATCAAGGCTACTCTGGGTAGATGGAGTCGGGTCACAAATATCAGCAAAATAAGGCAACAAACCGCCCTCGACAGACTCTTTGCTGAACCGTGGCAAATCCAAGATGGCAGGTACAGCGGATATGAGAACACTGGTAGGAATACTCTGGAAGTCAGCGCATCAAGTCGGCTTCTTTAGCATCCAAAAACTCCGCTAGTAGATCAGGGTCCTCAAATGTTCTTGTCTGATTGTGAAGCGTGACTCGGAGCTTGGCCGGGTACATCAGGCCGTAGCGTGCTTGTAGTTGTTGAAGCCTCGGCCGGAATTCCAGAAAGCGCTTTCGGCGATCAACCGTGGGTTTCGCCAAGTCAGGATAGAAGGAGATCTTGTGGCTCTCAAACTCCATATGGCCCTTTGCCCGAGAGGCGCTGAGAATTTGCTCCACATGTTGATATCTCAAGAGTCGAAAGATGATAGGCCGCGGGGTCTTCCTGTTGAGCGTTATGTTTGTGGGTACACGATGAGCGCGATCGATCTCCAATTCTTTGGTAAAGGTGATTTGGAGCAGGGAAGGGAGGATTTTATATAAAAACTCCTTCATGTCTCCCGATTCCGCTCCCTCCGGTATGCCCACCAGTCGTAGGTTGTTGCGGCGCGCTCTATTATTGCCATCTTCCACTTCTTTCTGCAAGGCCCGCACCTGACGTTCAACTTTGTCGAGTTTGGATAGCCGGACCACATGGGAGTCTAATATGCCCTCCATTTTGTCCTGACGTGAGGAGAGCCCCTCTAGCCTGCCTTGCAATACACCAAGATCTTCCCGTAGCGCTCGAAGTGCTTCCCCGTTTGACTGCACGAGATCCTTAACCCCTCTGATCTCTGCGAGGATTTCCTGCTGCATTTCGGGGCCCTCGCGCAGAGCCAGCCCCTTCTGCGGGGATGGGGGTTCAGTTTTGGAGCGTTTGCCGTGAGAAGCCGCTGGAGATCCAAATTCCAGGCGCGTAGGTTTGGTCCCCGCCATCTCACCAATGTGCCCCGGTAAGATCAGAGCAGAAATTCAAGTATGTCCGGTGTTAATTCAGGATTCTGAGTAGGCCTCTCGGGAGCCTCAGCGTTATGCGACCATCCCGCTGGACATCGGGCTCCGCCCCCCCCATGGAAATATCTTTTAACATTCCTCCTCCCTGGTGTCTATTTTTTATATTTGTCTATGAAATTATCTGAGAGATTTTGAAGAAAATCAAGAGCAGGGCATTGGGTCCAACCTGATCCTGTGCTATTTGTATCATAGAATCCTTTTGAACCATTGCCAAGACTTTTACCAACATTAATTCAAACCCAGTGGAGAACGTGCTCATGCCCAATGTATTTCTAGTCTTATCACGTAAAAATAGATATAGTTTCTGATATTCTCTAATCGGTAGGTAAGATCAAATGCAAAGGGTGCCATCGACTCCTGGGCTTTTCTTGCAGGGTATGACCGGAAATAGATTGCCAGGCCTTTCTTCTGTGGCAATGGAGGGTAAAGTGACTTGCCCAAGGTCACGAGGAATGGCAATGGGAACCAAACCTTGGTCTTTTGGTCATCAGGCCACTGCTCAAACCACTAGGCTGCTACTTGCTGAACATGCTGACGACAAACGTTACTTTTTGTAAGACCTGTGCCCACAAACACCAAAAAGGAAACACCCCCTTTGTTAATCTGTCTCAGAGCTTCCTGTACAAGACATTGATCGGCTTTCTTTATAGCAGTTTTGTGAGTTTTGTAATAGAATGTGCCAATCTCCAGAGACTGCAATAAACAAGCTCCTCTAGGTGATTTTTGGAAAACCTTGGCCTCTTCTCCTTGGGCTGAAAAGCAAACTTCAGAGCTACAGAGAATCAGTCTTGGGCCATATAAATCACTGAGCATTTCCTACGTTAAAAATAGTTTGCTAAATTTGCTCAGGCAGAATAGATCACTTGTAAATGCTATGATATTTTTTTTGGAAGATTTCCACTTTGATTGTAGGATAAGGTAGTATACAAGTATGTCTAAATAACTATATAAAATTTCTGTATTGTCACATTAAGGAAGCTTGCAAATTTGGAGAAACAATAAATAAATAAACGGAGGCCAAACTTTTCTAAGTTCTATCAGATTTGCATTGAAACAACCTTTCAATGCAGTTCAGAAATCACAGATCTTGTATAGAGAAAGGGGAGGTATATGGGTTTAATGACCTTTGGACTCTAGCCAGCATCATTAACACCACATATACTGTATCATGATACAGCTGCCATCGTAAATCGGAGCAACATGGATTCTGTTTTATAGGCCGTCTATGATGTCATTAAAGTTCACATTCCCTAAAGCTTTTCTTCCATTCTATGTCTACAGGAAAAGGTCTTGATGAATCAGGCCCTAAGTCGCAGTTATTAAAATGAACTATGATTCTGAAAAATTATATGACCGTTCAATTATTCATGCGAATAGCTAGAAAAATGATGTTTCAAGTTACTGCACTCAAACCCTTCTTAAGCCAAGCAATAAATATTGTGCTTATAGGTGCAGTAATACTGTGCACTCTGGCTCTTTGTAAAAAGGCTGGTTTTAATGAAAAGAAATGATGGCAGATAAAGAAAATAAAGTCTACCAGTCTGCCCATCTATGAGAACTATTAAGTTCTACCATTCTTTCCTCTCTCTGAGATCCTCTAACTTCGTCCAATGCTTTCTTGAATTCAGACACAGTTCTCATTTCCACCAGCGCCATTGACAGGCTGTTCCATACATCCACCATCCTTTCCGTAAAGAAATATTTCTTCAGCTTTCTCCCGAGTCTATCCCCTTTTACCTTCATCATATGACCCCTAATTTCAGAGCTTCCTTTCAAATGGAAGAGGGCTACCTCTTGTGCACTTATACCATAGGAGGTATTTAAATGTCTCTATCATATCTCCCATCTCCCACCTTTCCCCTAAAGTATGCATATTGAGATCTTTAAGTCTATCCTCAATGCCTTATGATGAAGGTCACTGGCCATTTTGGCAGCTTCCCTCTCGGTGGGCTCCATCCTATTTATATGCTTTTGGAGATGCGGTCTCCAGAATTGTACACAGTATATCAAATTAGGTCTCACAAGAGTGTTATACAGAGGCATTATCACCTCCTTTTTCCTGCTGGCCATTCCTCTTCCCATACACTCAGACATCCTTCTGGCTTTTGCCATTGCCTTTTCTACCTGTTTGGCCACTTTAAGATCATCCAACATGATCACCCCCACGTCTTGCACTTCTTTCATGCACTGAAATACTTCACCCCCCTGTACAGTATTGCTCCTTTGTTTTTTTTGCAGCCCAAATGCATAACCTTGCATTTTTTTTCACATTAAATCTAAGTTGTCAAATTCTCAACCAACCATTCTTCAAGCTTCACTAGATCCCTCCTCATGTTATTTACACTTTCCAGGGTGTCTACCCCATTGCAGATGTTGGTACTATCTGCAAAGAGGCATACACTTCCGAACAGACCTTTTGCAATATTGGTTACAAAAATGTTAAAAAGAACAGGACCAAAGACCGATCCCTGAGGCATACCACTGTTAACGCCCCTGTCATCAGAATGAACTCCATTTACTACTATCCTTTGGCACCCCCCACTCAACCAGTTTCTTATCCAGTCAGTCAATTTAGAATCCATCCCAAGGACACTCGGTTAATGTAACTGGTGGAACAGTGTTAAAAGGCTTGCCAAAAATCTAAGTATACCACATGCAGCTCTTTCCTTGATCCAGTTTTCTGTTCATCCAGTCAAAGAAAACAATCAGACTCATCTGACAGACTTATCTCTAGTCGTGCTGTCTCAGATCCTGTTATCTCTTGTGAGTATAACTGCTACGTTCATAGACTGTAGGCATGTATTACAAAGGCTTTCCTCCTGTTGTGTGTTCATGGAGAAAAAGCTTAGTGAATCAGCTCCTAATGGCAGTGGAACATGATCATGGACTATCCAAAATAGCATCTGTTGGTGACGAGAAATCACTTGCAAACATTATGAGGTTGATATTCAAAAAAGATACATGCAGTTAACTTTGGAGTTAACCCCATCTTTTTTGTTTTCAGTTTGGATAACTTTTGGCCAGACATCAAGAGATCTGCTCAAAGGTTATCTGCATAACAGGAAGAATCACTGGGGATGTGGCTTAAATTTAACCAGGTAGTAACAATATTCATCTGTTATCCAATTACATGTACCCCTTTATGTAAAGCCGTATAAACAGTTGTCCTAGCATAAAAGGATAGGGGCTGATATGCATAACGGTCGGCCAATGGAAGGCTAGTTGGATGAGAATGCTGTCTGTAATATACAGTGGTAGTATCTGGATCGTGCCCTGGAATATCTCCACAGACCACCCCGGCACTATCCGGTTAAAGCAGGGACAGTCCATGGGTGGAGCGAGGATGGTGTTGATGCTGTCCAAATACGTGCTGACTTTATCTGGTTAGTGGGATTTTCAGTCAGGACTTATCCAGGTAAATTAGGCCACATGAAAGTGTCCTAAGTTGCAATCCAGATAAGTGACGACTGAAAATCCTGCTAACCAGATAATGATTGCTCAGCCCAGCTATTCCGCAGCAGCACCTATCCGCACACTTCTGCTAAATATCCTGCTGTATTTAAAGCGCCACTGCTAACTATCTTGGCATCTGAATATTGCCTTTTTTGAAAACTGGGCCCATAGCTTATTAAAGTATAGAACCACATATTCAGTGGTGCAACTCCAAAGTGTGATTGAAAGTTCACATAACAAGTGATTAAGTTATTGCTTCTTTTTATGCAGAAACTGCCCTACCGAATATTGACCTCTGTATACTTACGTGAAGATTATTGAGCTAATATTCAGCTGCTGGACTCTGTGCTTTTTTTTAAATGCAGGCTGTGGGGTTTAAAAATAATCCAGATATTCCCACTGGTATCTGAATACTGGCCTGTGCTGAATATCAAGATAATGAGGACAGCTTTCCAGAGAATGGACTGAATATCACTGCTATCAGCATAATTTGATGCTTTGCCTTTGTTCTGACCACGGATTGCCATGGAACTGTCCGGATAGTGCAGAAGAAGTGTATAAGATACTCAGCAGCGAGGGCGTCCCAACCATCAGGCAAACTAGATGGTTGCCTAGGGTGACAGATTTGGAAGGGGGGGGGGGGGTTTGACAAAGAGCAGGGCATTTAAAGCTAAATAGGTCATTACTGCCAAGGGGGACATAAGGTTAAAGTTTCCCTAGGGTGCCAATTCCTTGAACCAACTCTGGAGCCAGCCATCTGCAGTATTATCTGGATAATATTGCTGAATATCACCAAATAGCCTTGGCCAGCAGCACGTATCTGGCTTGCTGCTATCCAGACAAGTGATTCTAAATATTGACCCCTATATATTCTATTTATCTAGGTATATACAGCCAAGCAAATAACTTATGAGGTTTTTGGATATGTTTATTTTAATTCTTTTTTTTTTAAATTTAAACTACATGATTAAGTATAACATTTTTAGATTAAAATACGTGCATAGGCTTGACCTAGTGGCTTGATAGCGGAGATGCACTACCATGTGGAGAACCTTGCTTCAATTCCTGGATTGGGTCTCCCACTCCCCAAGTCCATCAGGACTGAATATGCTACAGAAGCATCATTTGCAGATGCTGGGGGTGAAGGAATCTCAGTTATTATACAACAGTGACACCTAGTGGCCAGATTTAGGGTCTATGATTCCAGGATTCCAAAAGGAGCCCTTGTTTCTAGATCCAGACTGAGGACAGCAATGACTGGGATAAGTAATTTGTGAAGGGATAAATATAGGACAGTTATCCACAGGGTCACCATGAGTCAACATCAACTTCACGGCACTTAACAACAACAGAAGAAATATCTTTAGATAACTATGCATAAAGATTCATAGTATCACATTTCAACAGAGATCAGTTCCAGCTGAGCAAAAGTCTTAAAAGAGTAAGGTGAGGAACTTGCGTTAAGAGCTGTGTTGCTGAGGGGGAGTTTTAAGATGGTGGATTTTGGGCACGGTGCTCAGTGTTGCTAGTGTTGTGGGTATGAGGAAAGCAAAATTGGGCAAGCAACTCTCCAGTGCCTGGGTTACTACCTCTGCTTTACCTCTGATTTCCACTGGTCCAATGGATTCTTTTCTTTTGTGACCTGTGCCTCAGCCAAGTAATTTGAGAGTGAGCCCAGCTGTTCTGATGTCTTATTCGGGTATGGAGGCATCTCTATTCTCTGAAGTGCAGATTCTTCCAAAGTCACCCACAGCATTTAATTCTCTGGATAGTCATCGGGCGACTGACCCACCGATGAGTGAGGGTGTAGCATCCAGAGGAGAGCTCATGCCTGTAGCCGGAGCGGGTGCTAAGCTTCCCCTACGGGAACTGTCAGCTGTGTGTGCTCAGGTGTGAGGGTTTGGTGCTGAATCACCTGGAAACAAGGCTGCTTCATTAACCAACAGTAATGGATTACCTTCTGCTTATTCTCTACTTATTTTCCTGGATCAGTTTTCAGGAGTTGGCTTCCTTTTCCCTTGAAACCCCCAGACACTTTTACTTTGGAAACCATTTGGTCTGCTGTCTCAGAGTTGGGGGAAGTACTTATACCACAAATGCAGGTACTGACAACTCATCTCCAAACTAATACTTCTCTTATGCCTAAAAGATATGGAAGAGATTGCTAATATTCATCAGTCTCTTCCAGAGGTGGAATCTAGACTTCCTTGAGTATAGAGGGCTCCAGTGAAGCTTTTATTAAGGACAAAATGCTGGTGAAATCCAAGATTGAACATCTAGAAAATTCTGTACGTTTGGCCATTTTGAGACTAATTAATTTCCCTAACTCGGCATTAATCTCCTCCAAAGATATGTTTACAAGGTATTTGGTTGAAATTTTGGGAGTACCTCTGGAGTCACATCTACCTTTGACTCGTTTATATTATTTGTCTCCTGTTAAGAAAGACTGGTGGGGGCCTAAGCAGTGGGTTGCAGCAGATGGATGTTGTAAATGTCTCTGCTCTACTGGAGTCCTCTGATAGTGATTCCATTGTTCTGGCTACCTTGATTGTTACATTTGCTTTATTGCTTGATTGCAAGTGGATGTTGAAGATGTTCTACAAGAAAAGGAATTTTTTCTTTCAAAGGGCTAATTGTCCTGATTTAGCTAGGGAGACTCCGAGGAAGAGAGAGTTCCTCCTTCTGAGGCCAGGTGTTTTGCAGCGGGGAGGCTTATTTTTTCTTATGTTTCCTTGTGAAGTTTCAGCCTATTATACTTACTTTGAGCCTTCCCAGCTCCTTTTCTTTATTAACGCAAGAAGGTCCACTGTTCCTTTGATCACTGGTACCGATAATCTGTAATATATTGTTTTGTGGCTGTTTTGTGTCCGAGTATTTACTTTCATGTTAGGTTTGCTTATTACAATTTGAACTCCTTTCATTGTGGGCTCCACTCCTACTAACACATTCAAGCCTCTTCCCCTTATCTTCCCTTTATCATCCTCGCTTCCCCCACCATCTTGTCATCTACCCTATCATCAGCTCTTGAGCTTCACCATTTTCTCCCTCTCAATCTGCCATCTTCTCTCTCTCTGAAACAACTTCGCCTTCATTATTGCTGTGCTGTCTCCTTTCTGCCCCACCCTCTCCTTCTTGCTTCTGGAGATATCAACCCCAACCCTGGCTCCCCTAGACTTCTATCAATAGGAGACCCAAAAAAAAACCAATCGATCTAGACCACAGGACAAATCCTCAACAAAAGAAGGTCCAATCTTAAAATGAAAAAGGAAAAAAAAAAGAAAGAAAAAATATCATGATATAAGTAAATGTTGGAATGTTTGTTGTGCAGGGTATTCCCTCCGAACAACAAACAACTCCTTTTTATTCTATTTTTGTAAATTATAGTGCCCAAAAGCCAACAAGCCAAGTTATTACTGTCATCATTTATAAAGACATATGAATGAATACTTAGCTGACAATCGAAACTCAAGCCATAATGATCCAGGAAAAACAGGAACAGCAGCAGCAGCAAAAGTTATGGTCAACCACAGCGAACTGTAAAAGTTGTCATCAACAGCAGCAATACTACTTCAGCTTCGGTATCCACCTTTCAGGTTTCTGACATTATTCATTCAGTCAAGACAGTAGGTATTTTTCCTTATTTGACAGGATTGTCACACGTTATTACTATACTAAGAAAATATTGGCATGTGCTGACCCTTCACCCATGTTTTTCAAAAGGATCTGATGGTGGCATTTAAGCATGGGTGTAATATTCTTGACATTATTGTACATGCTGCCACACATTTAGATCAAACCCAATTTGTTTAAGATTCCCCTGGTCACTTTCCTTGCAATGGTTCCCGTTGTACCCATTGTCAATCTATTTATCCAGGACTCCTAGACTTCTGTCACACCCTCATAGATTCTTATGCAACAGCTCAAATCTTATTTATATCCCTCTCCTCTTCCCATCCACTCTCCCTTTCTCATGTGCCTTGTGGAACGCACACTCCATCTCAAATAAGCTTATTTTTACTCAAGATCTCTATCTCTAATGCTTCCATCTTCTTGCCCTAACCGAGACCTGGCTCCTCCCTGAGCACTCAGCTTCAGTTGCTGCTCTCTGTCATGGTGGCTATCAGTTCTCCCACATGCTTCATCCCACTGGAGGTGTGGAGGGTTGGACTTCTACTCTCTCCTTTCTGTCAATTTCAACCCCTCCCTCTGCCTCAGTCTCACTCCTTTCCCTCCTTTGAAGTCCATTCCATATGGCTTTTTACCCCACTACCTCTCCAGCTAGCCGTTATTTATCAACCCCCTGACAAGTCCACCTCTACTTTTCTCTGACTTTGACTCATGGCTTTCCTTCTTTCTGGATTCATCTTCCCCCTCCCTTATTCTTGGGGATTTTAACATTCATGTTGATAACCTTTCTGACCCTTATACTTTAAAGCTCCTCTCCCTTACCTCATCATTCAACCTCCGGCTTTGCTCTACTGCCCCCGCTCAGCAGCAAGACCACTGCCTTGACCTTGTATTCTTCTCTAATTGCATACCTTCAAACTTCGGTACCTCACTTCTCCCCTTATTGGACCACCACCTGCTAAACTTCACTCTTCATCACTCACCACCTCAACCTCACCCTGTCACCTCCGACCTCTTTAGAAATCTTCATGCTATTGAACCATTGGCTGTCTCCTCCATTGTCTCATCACCTCTTTCCTCCAGTATGTCATCTGAATCTGTTGATGAGGCAGTAGCTTCCTATAACATTGCACTCTCCTCTGCTCTGGATGCTCTTGCTCCCCCAATGTCACATGCTGTGAGGCATACTGTACCTCAACCCTGGCTGTCTTCCACTACTCACTATCTACATTCCTGTGCCTGCTCAGCTGAGTGCACCTGGCTCAAATCCCGTACCCTTGCAGAATTTCTACATTTCAAATTCATGCTTGCCTCTTTCCAGTCAGTCAAGGGCCTTTATTCAGTCCTCATCCTTCTTGACTTTTCTGCTGCTTTTGACACTGTTGACCAAAACCTTCTCCTTGATACGGTCTCCTCACTTGGTTTTAAGGGCTCTGTGCTATCCTGGTTCTCTTCTTATCTCTTCCATAACTCTTTCAGTGTTTGCTCTGGTGTATCCTCCTCAACTGCTATCCCACGCTCAACTAGTGTCCCCCAAGGTTCAGTCTTGTGTCCACTCCTTCTCTCTCTCTATATCCAGTCCCTTGGTGCACTCATCTCTTCCCATGGCGTTCAGTACCATCTTTACGCTGATGACTCCCAGATCTACCTCTGTACACCTGAAATCTCTCTGACAATCCAGGCCTGGATCTCTGTCTGCCTTTCTGACATTGTTGCTTGGATGTCTGACCACCATTTGAAATTGAACATGGCCAAAACTGAGCATCTTTTCTTCCCCAATAAACCCTCCTCTCCCCTTCCTCCTTTCTCAGTCTCTGTGGATAACTCTCTACTTCTCCCTGTCTCCTCAGCTCGCAACCTTGGAGTTGTCTTTGACTCCTCTGTCTCCTTCTCCACACACATCCAACTGATTGCTAAAACCTGGCATTTCTTTGACTGCAACATCAACAAAATTTGCCAATTCCTTTCTGAACACACTACTAAGACACTTATCCACTCCTTAGTCACCTCCCATAAAGACTATTGTAACCTTCTCCTTGCTAGTTTTCCTCCAAGTCATCTCTCTCCCCTTCAATCTGTTCAACACTCTGCTGTGAGGCTAATCTTTCGCAAGCCTTGTCATGCTCATATTATCCCTCTTCTCAAGTCTCTTCATTGGCTTCCTATCCTTTTCTGCATCCATTTCAAGTTTCTCCTACTGATCTATAAGCACATTCACTCTGCAGTTCCTCAATACTTTTCCTCTCTTATATCTCCCTACACCCCTCTTTGCGAACTCCGCTCTTCTGGCAAATCACTTCTATTGCAAACTCAAGACTTCACTCCTTTCACCTTGATGCTTCTTATGCGTGGAACAAACTACTTGAGTCTGTACGTCAGGTGCTTTCTCTGACCCTTTTCAAATCCAGGCTGAAAACTCACCTCTTCAATGCCTCTTTCAGATCTTGACTCACCTGATCTCCTTGTGTTTCCCTTACCTTTCCCCCTAGCTGTATCCCATGTCTACAGCTACTGTGTTGTCTGTCTTGACTAGATTGTAAGCTCCAATGAGCAGGGACAGTCTTTTACGTGTGTCTGTACAGTGCTGCGTATGCCTTGTAGTGCTATACAAACGTTCAGTAGTAATAGTAGTATTAAGGGGCATTAAAATTTAAAGTAGGGGTATTTTTTCGGAATGTTTTATTTTATTTCATGTGCTTCTTAACATTTTTTCACAAGATCTATTGCTTGGCTATATTGTAAATTCATAAAGATAAATTAAAGAAAAAAAAAGAGTAAGGTGATACTGTCTGGCCCCCGCCTCCCCCCACCCCTCGGTAAACATTTTCACAGTGTTCATATGCATATATGTCAGATAGTTTTAGATCAACTACATTTATATTTTAGGTCAACTGCATTTACATGTATATAATCCACAGATGAGTGCTCCCAAAGAACATCCACTATCAACCTCCTAAAGATCCGAAGAGCAAGCAGTTCATCTGCAAAGTAGCCTTCTCACTATTCACCCTCTCACTATGGAACTCAATCCCTCCAACTCTAAGAGAAAGCCTGGACCTGTCAGAATTCAGAAAAAAAGCATATAAACCTACCTCTTTAGTAATGAATTCAATGTGGATGCGGAACCAAGAACTCAGCCACTATAAAATTCACTCTAAGTACACAACAGACAAATGTTGTTGTTAAGTGCTGTCAAGTCGGAGTCGACTCATGGCGACCCTCTGGATAGCTATCCTAAATTGTGTTCGGTCTTCAGTCAGGCAGCTCATTGTTGACAGACTGGTACCCGTAGCTGCTGTTATTGTATCGATCCATCTCATTGCTGGCCTTCCTCTTTTGCGTTGACCTTCTATCTTGCCAAGCATGATGTCTTTCTCTAATGATCTCTCTCGTCGCATGATGTGTCCAAAGTATGAAAGTCGAAGTCTTGTCATCTGAGCTTCTAAAGAAAGCTTAGGTTTGATCTCCTCTAGTACCGACTGGTTTGTTCTTCGGGCAGTCCATGGTATTGTGATGAAGCAGAGGCCAGTGAACCTATGGAGATAGGAAAAATCACTGATCCCTTTAAAGAAAGTGACAGACCTAAAGTGCATTTACTGCAAAGTGCAGCCAGAGGGAGCAAGCACGAAGAATCAGAGGGTAGGCTGACACACACAAGCTTGGATGATGCAATAACTAACTCAAGGGATAATCAGACACACCTGGTCAGGGTGAGAGAAACCCTAACTGAGAAGCAGCTTTATAAGCATGGCTTAGACAGGACAGAAGGGGCAGCAGCAGACGCAGAAGAGAGAGGAAGGAGACGGCTCAGAGGAGAGAAGGAGAGGCAGTTGGATTTGCAGTCCTTACAGAGAAGGAACAAGTTCCAAGAGAAACAGTTCCGCGGTGAAAAGCTCCAGGGAGAAGTCTTCAAGGAAGACAGAGAAAGGAGAGGGACCTGGAAAGTGCCTGGTAAAGAAAGTACCAGAGAAGCACAGCTCAGAGAGCAGAGGTACCTGCATACTTCCTTTACTGACTGTGAGCTACAAGGAGTTCAGAGGTGGGTGCACAAGACTCAGCCCAGGAGTCTGAGAAACACAACACTGAACCAGGAACTGTGGCCAAGCCCTAGAAAGGCATGGAAGTCAGAGAGAGATAGGTGCAGTAAACACAGCTGGAGAGAGGTTTGGGAACCTGTACAAAAAGTGCTAACTAAAAGTCCTGTTACCTGTTTTCCAGACCAGGTAGAGCAAGGCTGGAGAGTTTTAGAGAGAAACTCTGAAGTGAAGCCAGAGTTACATGAGGAAAGCTCAGGGCCAGCAGATATATCATCAGAACAGGAGGAGATGCAAATAGACCCTGCTAAACCCGATTCATTGCTATCTGACTGTCTCATGGATTGTACACTTTGTCTAGCCGGGAGTTTGGAATCCTTGGCAGAAGTATAGCTCGCAGGGTATACGTTAAAATACAGTTTTGATAAGCTAAAAGAAGATGCTTGCTTTTATTTGCATGAACTGGTTTGTTCTAACACCTGCATAGCTAATAAGACTGTGAAGCACGTCTAACTTTTGAATTCTGTAAATATCTTTTTGAAAATCCTGAATGAGGTGAGAATCCTGTTTTCCTTCGTTGAACCTTTGTTTGTGGATTATGGGAATAAACCTTATCCTTTAACTTACACATGGCTTTCAGAACTAATTATTTCAAGAAAGGACTACTAGTACCAGCATGCATCTGGGCTAAGAAAAGTTTCACCCTTTGATGAAAACAATAATGTTCACCCTGCCCCTTTAAGCACGTGGCTCGGGGGCTGGGGTTGTGACAGTATACACAGTATTCGCCGCCAGCACCATAATTCAAAGGCATCAATTTTCTTCCTGTCTGTCTTTTTCACTGTCCGGACAAATACTCTGCTATATAAACATAAGTAGACTAATATACCCAGTGAATCCATAACTGTAAATAGTTGGAAATTAATCTGTTAAACTAATTTGTACCTCTTTACTGTTCCCCGTTTCATGTAAACCAGTATGCTGACAAGCCCTGTTACACATTTGTTATTTGTACACTGCCTTGAATTGTAGAAAGGCGGTTTAGAAGCAAGTTTAAATAAATAAAGTAAATATTATTACTGTTTTGGTATATGATCACGCTTCTTTCATGAGTTTGTGTGGTGCTTAGACTTTGCTTCTGCTTTTGAATTAAGTGTGAAACTGATACTAAAACAACGTGTAAACTAGGGCCATACTTGACATTTAATATATCATCCAGGTGCAAAGCCCCTAGAAGAGTAATTAGTCCTGATCCTATTTTTTGCCTTCAGATTGAAAGTAATTTCTTCAAAATTCCAACCAATTACATTGTTGCTACTGTTTAAACCATATACCACATTCACTGGGATCAGATTTCAGCTTTAACTCTTACGTGATTGCAAGCGCCAGAGAAAGGCCAAGAAAGAATGAGTGACGCTATCTAATCATGTGCTTTGCTTCTGTGCCTTTCTTCTCATTATCACTGATAAGACTTTTCAATGATCCCTATACATTCCAGGGTTAATCAGGTTACATTTTACACTAAGCAGCTGCCTTAAAATCGCATCATAGGTTAACCAAATTTATTAAAACAAGTTGAAAAGTGCACAGGTATATTGTGTCAAAATGGTGGGTTTCCCTTCTTCCATTTGCAAAATCATGCATATCGGTGGGGGGAACTGTATGTGAAGAGACATAAAGGGGCTCTTTTACTAAAGTGTGTTAGGTTTTTGCACCTAATGCATTGTAGCAATTAGCAGCATGGCCAGCATGTTTCCAGCAATTACCGTATGGACACGTCACCTAACGCACGGCAGCAGCATTTGCGATTGAAGTAGATGCACTTAATACCACCCACTGAAGTGTTATTAAGTGCACCTATACTAACTGCACATTAGCAGGGTGCAAGATGTTCCTCTGTACTAACTGCAATGTGCACTCTATGGCAATCTTCGCCCCTAACACCCCATGTCCCACTGCATTGCATGATTTCACATTACCGTGGAAATCAGTGCAGTACCTGTCAGGTTCACGTGTGGGCCTGCACGGACATTTGCCAAACACTAAAATACATTTTAACTGCTTAGTGTAGTTTAATAAAACAGCTCCAAAGTCTCTATCATTAGGGTAGTAAGGGCTATGGAGCTCCTCTATGAATGGTTTTGTGTGTATATTTGTCTCCCTTTTCAATGTGTGTGTTGAGTGGGGGTGAATGGCTGTATATGTGTATGTGCATGCATGCATGAGAGAGTGGGGAATGCAATAAAGGTCTGTGTGCAGAGGGACAAAGGGCGGTGTTAATGTCAGAGAAGGCAGGGGTGGAGGTTGTGCTGAAGGGCTGTGTGGATGGTGGGGCAGTGGTGAAGAGCTGTGTGTATGTGTGTCTTTCTTTGTGAGGTGTGTGTGTGGGGGGGAGAGGGGGTGTTAATAGTGAAAGGCTTTGGAGACTGCAGTGAGGGGTGTGTGTGTGTGTGTATGTGTATATGCATGGTGGTGCTCATGTATATGTGAGTAGGGAGTGTACATTCATGGGAGTATATGTGCATGAGCATCAGCCCATGTGCAGGGGGTTGTGTGCATAAGAGTGGATGCACATCTGAGCATGTGTGTGGGGCGCATGAGAGCCTGTGTGCGAGATATGTGAATTAATTTGCGTATGCACTTGTGTGTGCATACAAGGGGAGTATGCATGTAGGGTGGGAGTCTGTGCATGGGGATGTATGTGTGCACATGCATGCAGAAGATGTGTGTGTGTGTATATATATATGTGTGTGTGTGTATTTGCATGCATGAGTGTGTATATGAATGTATATGTGCACATGCATGGAGTGTGGCAGTGTATGGAAGGAGCACAAAGGAGCAAGGAGACCAACACACCCTCTCAATGTGGAACAGACTTTATTCATAACACCCCAACACTAGCAGTGTTTCGGCAGCCTTTGTCTTTATCAGGTTAAAAACCTCCAACACAAACAAATAAACATATTAAGTAAACAATATAAACATTAAAAACATATATACGAGGGACTCAATGTATATACAGTGGTGTGTAAAAGTCTGGAATCACTTGTGAGTTTTGCATTTTTCGTACTTTCTAAAGTTTTTTTTAAAATTTTGCATTAGCCCAGCATATTCATCTTTCTACCACGTTAAAAGGGATTTGGCTATTAGAGTTTACTTTTCTGCATTCCTTGCTTCCAATTTAAATACTTTACAGACACTGGGAGATAGCTACTGCGATTTTTGTGGATCCTGCGTCAAAACTGGATGGAGATTATCCAATATGCACATGTTATTTCTGACCAATCAGGAGGCTGGTTTCACTAACCGATCACAATGCAGATATCTAGCCAACAGTGCAGCTATAAAAACGCGTGGAATTTTTGAATTTCATATGCTTTCTGGATGGACCATGAAGATAAATCGGACCCTGACGCTGGAGGAGCGTGTTCGTATGTCCTTTATGAGCGAAGAAGGATTTTCAAGCCATCAGATAGCCATGAAAATTGGCTGCAGTCAGAGCACTGTTAAGATTGTACAGAAGAAGAAAGAAATGGGTTCAGTGGTGGACAAGCCTCGTTCAGGTTGTCCACGTGCATCAACATCATGCCAGGACCGCGCACTATGACGCATTTCACTGACTAATCGCAAGTTGACCTCTCCTCAGCTACTTCGAGAGTGGTCAGACAAAAGTTAGGTCAGTGTCAGCTCATCAACAGTTCGTCGCCGGTGCCTGCAGTTTGGTCTCCGGGGCTGCAAAGCACGGAATAAGCCACTGATGACTGACATACAAAGGCGCAATTGGATCGTGTGGGCGAGAAAGCATTCAACCTGGTCGACTGAAATGTGGGTAAAGGTGCTATTGAGCGATGAAAGCACCTTCTGCCTGTTTGTTAACCATGCCCACACCTATGTGAGAAGATTTCCTGGAGAGAAATTCAAGCCTGAGTGTCTCAACCTCACTGTGAAGCATCCTTTGAAGGTCATGGTCTGGGGCTGCATGGCTGCCAGTGACATTGGACGTCTTCACATCGTCGATGGAATGGTCAATGGGGCCAAGTACATCACCATACTACAAAAGTGCATGGTGCCATCAGCACACCAGCTGTTTCCTGGCCAGTTCCTGTTCCAAGATGACAATGCACCCTGCCATCACTCCAGACAGGTGATCAGCTGGAAGCAGCAGAACAACATCAAGTCAATGGACTGGCCTGTCCAGTCTCCTGATCTGAATCCAGTCGAGACCCTGTGGCACAAGGTGGCCTTGGAAGTATCCAAGAGGCATCCGACATCAAAGCGTGAGCTGATTGAGTCACTCATTGAAGCTTGGAACTGCGTTGTCACCAACAATCACCTTGTCAGACTGGTTCATTCAATGCCGACAAGGTGCAGTCAGATGATCAAGAACAAAGGGTGGCCCATCAAATACTGAGCCATCACTGACACATAAAAATGGCCTTTTTCAAGGCCACATACATTAATTTGAAGGAAACCTGGCGTGCGTCCATAATATTTTAAAGCATACTTATAATAATATATCGTTGGCCAACGATGTACTGTACATTACGCGATTTTCACAGAAAATCTATCAACAGGACAAGTATGGAGAACAAACTCAGAAAATAAGGGCCAAATCAATACTTAAAGTTGGTCCTAATAGCCAAATCTATCACTTATCATGAGATACACAGAAAAAGCCACTGGAAGGAAAAAAATTAAGATATAAGGTCACGAAGCTGAGAAAACGTCAAATTTACAAGTGATTCCAGACTTTTGCACACCACTGTAATACCTTGTAAACAAAATATACTAAAATTAACCAATAAATAAAAAGGCACATGATCATAAGTAAAAGTTTTAAACTATAAATAATAAAAACAATGATAGAAAGATAAAAACACTAGGGACTGGAGGTAAAATGAGTAGTGGGAATATCATTAAAAGGCATCTATATTCATGAAGATGGCATGTTACTATGAAACTAAAGCAGTTATGAACATAAAAAATGAAAAACAAAATGCAATCTGTATGTGAAATAGTAAGAGGAACTTACTGTCTATCCACAGAGCATGTGCAGAGCCAATACTCCTTTTAAGAGATCTCACTAAAAATAAACAGGAATATTCTCCATTATATAAACATCAAAGTTGTGACTGCAAACCTAGCACACTATAAGAGATATGCAGGCAAACAAAACAGACCCTAAAGAGAAGGCATAGGGTATGCCTCACCACCATGAGTGTCAGTGCTTGAAAGAGCTAAGAAACCGAACACAACTTCACCAGGTGTTCTAAAGGAGCTCCTTCTGGCACCAAAGGCACAATGAAAAACCATGAAAAAACTATAAAAAGACAACCCAATTCTAAAACTAAAAGAATTGTACAATCATTTTCTAACAAATTGCACTAGGAGAAAAATAATATACACTCTTTTGTATCTTGGGAACAGAAAAAAGCCAGTGCTGAAAAGTGTGTATGATTCTAAACATAACACTGAATCACATGGTCCTAAACACCACCATATTCAGGCCTGCGGTATCTACAAAAGCCAGGATTTGCAAGGTGCTCATTTGAACCCAGAGCCCAAAGCAAGCCTTGATGTATTAACATTCTATTTTGACCAGAGGAGAAGAATGCAGGGACAGGGTGTTCAATTTTGAAGAAAGTAGTATTAGTTGAACAAATGGGAAGTCATATCATACTGAAATGCAAACTTGAAAGAATCGGGACTGTAGGGTGCTGTTGCAGCTAATGGTGTTATATCTAAAAAATGTTAACTTTAGTGTTCCACTGATAGTCTTCACAAGGAGTATTATAACAAAAGAGTATTATGAACATTCAAATGTGTGGGATTCAATTTCATATATTGAAATGCTTATACTTTCAAGGTCAGCCAAGTTAAAACAATAAATAACCCGATACTTAAAAGTATATAAATCCAGGGGGGGCGCTAGTGAGCCCGAGACGGAATGGCCGCAACTTAGATCCGCTCCAACCCGGGACTTCCCTATCTATAGCTAGCATTTGCACAAAACTAACTTTTTCCCCCCGTACCTATCGGTCCCCGGGAGGGGAAAGTGTGGGGACTCGCTCCGCCGTGAAAGAGCGCGATCGGTGGCGCCACGTAGGTGCGGGAGGAAGGCAAGCATACCTCTGTGGCCGGAGCCCCATCGTAGCACCGGATCCCTCCTGCTTTCACTACTAACGGAAAGAACGCAGATCTGAGCAGTGTACATCGCGACTCTGAACCTGCTACCTCATCGATCCTGCCTGGATCGCCCGCCTCCTGCAGACTCGAGGGACTGCGATCAGCTGCTGGCAGGCCGGCCGGTGAGTACTGATACACCCTGAGTGAAGGCCTGCGGGAGTTATTGCTGGGAAGCCGACTCTGAAGAGCACTTGGACCCGCAGGGGCAGCAACTACTCCCGGGGCTCCCAGCTTGGCCGCGACGCCGAAAGAAGAGGTGAAAAACTGCATCACCCACCTGAGCTGAGGCTTCCCGGTCCCACTTGACCTGCCTGTGAAAACTGGTGGCCATCACCACGTGGCCTTGGAATGCACAGGCCTTCCTGCATCCTAGGCACTACTGGTGGGAGCATCCCCTGCTGGGGCCCTTGAGCTGTGCTGAGGCCTATATGTGATACTCTTCAGCCCCGGGACGGCCGTTGACACGCTGACTGGATTCCCAGTGCTGCTCCCTGATCCCTGACTCACTGTGCTGCAGAAAGCATAGAACTGCTCACTTTGCAGGGCCTTCCGAAGTACACTTAACATTGCTACCTGCCTTTTAGGTGCACTGCCACCTGCTGGTCACGAGCGGGACTTTACCTCTCTTTATTTCCAAGTGTCCCTAATACTACATTTCCACTGCTCTGAAGCCTCGTGGGGTAGACTTCATGGCTTCTAAAGCCAAGGGCCTTGAGTCACGAGATGGTGTGCGGGCCTCTCAACGCCTGCAAGTCAAGAACGGAGCGCCGACTACCCCCCCCTGGAAAGGCGAGGTCCGGCGGCTCTGGGGACGAAACAACGAGTGAGCTTGAACAGGCTTCCGCAGTGCCCTCCTCTCATGCTCTCCTGCAGAAGGAACTTCGAAGGGGCTTTGAGGAGTTAGCGAATGAATTTCGCTCCATGCTTGAGGAGGTGATGAGCTCAGTGGTGGAGCTCAAAGCGGATATAAAGGGCTTAGGCACTCGTGTAGAAGAGGTTGAGACAAAAATTGAGGATTATGATGGTACCCTGGTGGATTTACAGTGTGCACTTGACAGACAGCGTGCGCAATCATTGGAAATGACTTATAAAATTGATGATATCGAAAACAGATCTCGTCGCAACAATGTGCGCTTCCACGGCATCCCTGAGGTGGTGGGGGGCGCTGAAGATCTGCAGGTGGTGCTCAGCTCCTTGATAGAGAAGTTGCTTACGCCCGAGGAATTTGCATCACAAGGTTCTGGGATGGAGATCGAGAGGGTACACCGTGCCTTGGGGAAGCCCCCAAATAACCAACTGCGCGACGTTATTGCCAGATTTTTGAGGTACACAGACGCGGAGCTCCTTTTGAGGCGGGGCCGAGAGAAAAAAGTGATCTACTTTCAGGACTCACAGGTCTCGGTATATCAAGACCTTTCAGTCTTCACGCTGGCCCGCCGGAGAGAGATGAAGCCAATCACAGTGTTGCTGAATAATAAAGGGATACGTTACTCCTGGTCTTTTCCTTTCCGGATGAACTTCCTCTTGGGTAACAAAAAGATCTCAGCCAAAGATTCTACGGAGGCATGGAGAGCGCTGCGACAGGCTGGTTTGTTGGAAGACAATGCGCTGCCGGAACCTTCGACCTCTACATCTCAGCGCTCTAAATGGACTCGGTGGGACGATCCACTTGAGACTCCTGGGAATGCTCGGGACTGTCCTCCAGCCACTGAAGGGCTTCTCTCGGACTCTCTGGTTATGGAGAAGTGTTTACTATTACATATTTGCATAAGGTAGCTTTGTATCACAATGGTTGTTAATATTTTGAAGGTGTACGGTCCTCATGGGGCTTTAGAAACTTGTTCTGTGTTAAACCGGGGGGGAGGGGGGGGGAGAAATGGTCAGTGGGAGAGGGAATGGGGGATGAATAACACCGTCAGCTGCTCTTAAACTGCAGACGGGGGGTATATCCACATGGTAAATGTTGATATTTTACAGCATGGGGAACCGGGTGGAGCTGGATATGGGGTTAGCTTTACCATGCCCTGTTATTTTGACAGGCAGATGGTACAGCTGGGAGGGAGGGACGGGTGGGTTGGGAGACCACCACGCATAAGATTGATTTGGGGGGAAGGGAAGGGGGGGGTTTCTGGATATCTACTGAGATTGGGAATTGGGTATGTTGGGGGTGGGGAATATCTCTGAATACTATCAAAAGTTGGGGAAATGAGAGAATGTTTCCATTGTATCAGACTAATGGTTTTGCGGAGTGGGGAGCCTATAGCGGTAAAATAAGTTGATTACCTATGTTGAAAGTAATTTCTTTGAATGTAAAGGGTCTCAATTCTCCAGGAAAACATTCCTTGCTGTTTGCAGAATTGAGATCCTTGAGAGCAGATATGGTATTTTTGCAAGAGACACACCTCCGTCCAAGCAAACAAGGGTGGTTAAAACATAAACCTTACCAAGAGGTATGGGTTGCCTCAGATGCAAATGGGCGAAAGAAGTGTGGTGTAGCCGTGCTTTTCCATCAGAGCCTGTCCCTCCAGGTTGAAGATGTTAAAAGAGATAATTTGGGGCGGTGGCTCTTTTTGAATGTACGCCTAGAAGGTCATTTGTTAACGTTGGCCAATGTATATGCCCCCAATGCAGGTCAGGTGTCCTTCTTTGCGCAGCTTAAAGCCCACTTGGCCGAATTTGCAACCGGCACTATCATACTCGGCGGGGACTGTAATACCCATCTGATCCCTCATTTGGATTCGACGGGTAAAGTTGAGAGGGAGACACGTGGACCTAGCAAGGCACTGCAGAACTTAATGCGTGACTTAGGCTTGCACGACGTTTGGAGAGACACACACGAAGGGGAAAAAAGCTATACATATTATTCGCCGGTTCATCAGATACACACCCGTATTGATTATTTTCTCTTAGATCAGCGTTTGATAAATGAGAGGGTCGAGGCAGGGCATGGGACACTGACGTGGTCGGATCATGCACCATGCTGGATCACCCTACCAGCATATTTTTACGGTGACCAACATCTACTCTGGCATCTAGATACTCGCTTTTTGCGGCAACAGCGTGCTGTTCAGGATCATGACTGTTTTCTCAAAGAATTTTTTGAGCTAAACGACACCGGCGAGGTCCCCTTGCCAACGGTCTGGGAAGCCTTTAAGGCTACCGCGCGAGGCCGTCTGATAGCAGAAGCAGCCCGTACTCGGCGGGCCTGGAAGCAGGAAAGCTGCCAATTAGAGGCAGAGGCTCGGCGCTTGCAACTAGAGCATGCTCGGACAGGCTCTAAGCGTGTCCTGCGCCAATGGCGGGCAGTCCAGACTCAACTGGAGGCATGTCAGCAACGTAACTTGGATAATATGCGACGGAAAATGCGCCAAACGTTTTACGAGCAGGGGAGTAAGGCTGGTAGATATCTCGCCCTACGGCTCCGCCAGCAGCACACCTCGAGGGTAATTCGTGACATCCGGGATTCTCAGGGGCATAAGCGGTTGATCTCCAGGGAGATCCGCGAAGTCTTTGCCGAATTCTTGGAACGGCTGTACAAAGCTGGGCCAGTCGACCTACATCAGGTGCAGGAGTATTTACGATCAGTTACACTGCCGCGATTGACCGATGCCGACGCCGCTCAACTAGATGCCGAACTTACCGTAGAGGAAGTTGAGACAGCGATCAAGCGGTTGAAGTCCGGGGGGGGGGGGCGCCGGGCGCGGATGGATTCCCCGCTGAATACTATAAAAAGTTTAGAGTACAGCTGGCGCCGACCTTGATGGTGCTCTTCAATGAAGTGTTGCGGGGAGCACCGCTGCCCCCCTCCCAGCGTGAAGCTCTTATAGCTATGATACCCAAGCCGGGTAAACCCCTACAGGAGGCAGCTTCTTATCGCCCAATCTCCTTGCTCAACACAGATGTGAAAATCCTAGCATCTGTGTTGGCAACTCGATTGAACCGGATCTTACCAACTTTAGTACATTCAGACCAAGTCAGGTTTGTGCCGGGCCGACAGGCAGCGGACAATATCCGACGGATGCTTCAGGTTATCCATGCTGTGCGACAGGACCCCCAGCCGGCACTTTTGGTAGGAGTTGACGCTGAGAAAGCTTTTGATCGCGTAAGCTGGGACTTTCTGTGGGGTGTCCTCGAAGTGATGGGGTTTGGCCCTAATTTTCAGCGCTGGGTTCATAGCCTATATCAAGAACCTAGGGCACGTGTCTGCATTAATCGGGGTCAGTCTGCAAGTTTTGCCCTGGAAAGGGGCACTCAGCAGGGGTGTCCTCTCTCACCATTGCTATTTGCGTTAGTGATGGAACCCTTAGCACAGCGTTTTCGTGATCACTCCGACATACTGGGTGTTCGAGTGGGCTCAGCGGAGTATCGAATAGCACTTTTTGCGGATGACATCATCTTATCCCTGGTAGATCCAATTGTATCTCTCCCTGCTGCTATGCAACTTTTTGCTGCCTTCTCTCAGGTCTCTGGGTTCCAGATTAACTACACTAAATCTGAGATTTTAAATGTTGGGGTCCCCGATGTGGTCTGCTCGCAACTGAAGGCCACATATCCCTTTCGTTGGGTTACAGGTAGCTTACGCTATTTGGGAGTGAATTTAACGGTTGACCGTGCGACTCTTTATAAGGAAAATTATATCCCACTCCTACAGCAGGTTAGACAGGATCTTGAATCTTGGGCTGGGCTGATGTTGTCCTGGTTTGGGCGCATTGCGGTGGTTAAGATGGTGGTTCTTCCGAAGTTCCTATACTTCTTTCAGGTACTCCCTATCCCGCTCCCGCAGGGAGTTTTGACTTTCTGGAAGGCAATGCTGATCAAGTTTATATGGCGATTCCATCGACCCCGCATCGCACATCGAACTCTATATATGCCGACCCGCCGTGGAGGTATGGGGATGCCCAACCTCCAGTGGTATTACATGGCGGCACAATGTCGTGCGGGAGTGGAGTGGATGGACACTGATAATCCCAAGCGCTGGGTTCAGTTGGAACACTGTCTTTCGGGAGGGGCGGAACTGGGCGATAGGCTGTGGCTCGGTTCTGGAGTGTGAGGGGGTCCGCGCTCAGATAACCCCTACATTCTGCACACCCTCCAATGCTGGGACAGGTCTTTTCGGTCTCAGCGGACAGAATTGACTCCCCTAGCACCCATTGTGGATAACACTCTGTTTCCACCAGGGATGAGCGACCCAGTATTCCGAGTGTGGGGGCATAAGGGACTTAGCAGAGCAGGGCACCTGTTTGATGAGGGACGGCTGCGCTCTTTTTGTGCCCTTCAGGACGATTTTGAGCTGCCCGATTGTCATCTCTTCCAGAATATGCAAGCGGTTCATTGGGTACGGGCCCGGGCTGTTCGCTCTCAGGATGCTCGTGACTTGTCAGATGTCGAACGCTTGTGTGAAGGGAGCACTACTACGAAAGGTCTTATCGCTATTTTGTACGCCCAGCTCCAAGAGAGGCGCTCGGGACTTGGGAAGCATAGAGAGCAGTGGAACCGTGACCTGACTCTTAATTATTCGGAGCAACGCTGGGAGCAGGTTGAGGGTAGATTGTGGAAGAGCTCGGTGGCGGTTAATGCTCGCGAAACTAATTATAAAATTCTCTACCGATGGTACATGACTCCTGAGCGGATTGCGCGTGCATATCCTGGGGCTTCTGCCTTGTGCTGGCGGAATTGTGGACTGAAGGGCACCTTGGCACACATCTGGTGGTTCTGTCCACGTATTCACACCTTCTGGAGGGGGATCCAGTATCGCTTAAAACAATTGGTTGGGCTGCACATTCCCTGGGATCCGGGTATCTTTCTTTTTGGTATGAATGTCCTGGGAGCCAGAGCCCCTCAGCTAACTTTGATTCGACATGGTCTGAATGCGGCTCGCCTGGCGCTGGCGGCTGCTTGGAAGCAGACCCTGGCACCCTCCTTCTCTAATTGGTTGGAGCGGATGTGGGACACTTATGCCATGGAGCGTGGGGTGGCGGCTGGAAAACTACGCCTGCCTCAGTTTGAACGAGTGTGGGAGGCCTTTATTTTGAAGTATAGTCTTTGACTGCCCCGGGGCCAACTACGCTCCCTGGCTATGCCGACTATGCACATCCATGAGAGGTGTTGTCTCTGGGCATCTTTCCCCTTTTGCATGATCTAATATAGTAATGCTCTCTCACCAATCTTATTAAGCATGGAGAGTCTTAGAGGAAGGCAGGGGGCAGAGGGGGGAGGGTGGGTAGGGGGTTTAGGAGGTTTGGGAAGGTAATTAGTGTTGGTGGGTATGGTGGTTTGGGATTGCTACAGAATAATGAGCGGTGAGTAGGGGATTTCAAAAGAACAAAAAAAAAAAAAAGGCTTTACGTTTTGCTTGTGAGTTCTCAATTGTCATGCCTGTTTTTGTATTTTGCTTGCTACTCATTACCTTACTGTTTCTCTGTAACTTTGTGCTGCCTTTAAATTAAAAAAAAGAAGTACAGTCAAACCTCGGTTTTCATGATTAATCCGTTCAAAAAAGTCTGACTATAACCGAAACGGACTAAAACCGAAGCAAGATTTCCCATAAGAAATAATGTAAATTCAATTAATCCGTTCCAGACACCCAAAAATATTGACAAAAAATACATTTTATAGAGAATAACTATCTTTTTACATACAGAAAACAATGAGAAATACATATAAATGACTAATGAAATGGATAAATGAGCATGTAACATCACTTTTACCTTTATTGAAGACTTTTGTTGGCATACACAGTGTCGGGAGAGGTGGAGAGGCAGTGTCAGCCAAGCAGCAGGCAGTTGAGAAACAGTGGGACAGAGAGTCTTAGGCTGCCTCCGGCCCCCCTAAGGTAGCAGCCTGACACAGGTGAGAGTCAGAGAACAGCGTGGGGCTGTGCCAGCAGGAGCCTGCAGCTGCAGACTGCAAGGTTTCAAGGAGAGGCCGCGTGTGCAGGCCTGCAGGACACCCAGAATCCAATCGGGAGGGCAGGGGCCCCGGCGGGAGACTGGGCCGCCAAGGAGAAGCAGATTCGGTCACCAGCTCCTGTCCCGGTTCAAGGGATGTGCAGGGGAAGAGGCAGCAGGCAGACGTCAATCGGGGGAGAGTCCGGGGCAGGAAGCAGTTTCGGGCAGGCCACGCTGGAGCGTTGAACTCCTCGGCTCCCCAGAGGTCCCGCAGAATCGCTGGCTCAAGCTCCGTGGGAGATCGCTGGCTCACGCTAATCCATGGCAGGTACGGGGGGGGGTAAAATGCTGTACGAAAACCGAGACAACGTACGAAAACCGAAACACAATCTTGATGAAAAAAATCAACGAAAACCGAATCGTACGAAAACCAGGGCATACGAAAACCGAGGTTTGACTGTATATAAATCCAACCTTTATGGAGAGCAAGAGAAGTTAATGTTTAAGCATATTACCATTGCATAAGAAAAAACTTTGCGACCGCCAAAGGGACCGTGGTTCAATAAAAGCAGCTGCTCTAAAAACAAGTCTAGCATTAAAAAATAAAAAGCTTCAGAAGTAAAATTGTGTGCTATGGGGTAGTCTGATAGGGGATATTAACAGAAGGAATACATCAACAAGAATATTGTCATTTCAAATGGGTAAAGAAATTATAATAAGAAGAAGCGGGGGGAGGGGGAGAGAGGGGGGGGACCCCGATATGAAGAAAGAGAAGACCAAACATTCTTAAAAACAGTAAGGGTTAAAAGTACGGAGGTGACACCATAAGCCACATTAAAACATTGTAATTGCAATAAGTAGTCCAGGAGGACTTATACACAAACTTAAAAACTCCAGTACTTAAAAAATGTATATCCCAGGGACCGATCAAATACTAAGACAACAGTTAAATAAAATGTCACAAATAAAAACATCAAGTGTTAAGAAGTTAATTACATAGACTAATAAAATAGACCACATAGTGAAGATGAAAAATGAATAAATAAGGTAATAAAACAAAAAAGTAAATCAATAAATAAACGAAGGAAGGGAAGAGGAGAGGCGGAGAGGGGGGAAGATGAAAAGAAGGGGGAGGGGGGGAAGGGAAAGAGAGGAAAGAGAGAAGGGAGGAGGGAAGGGAGGGGGAGGGGAAATGGAGGAGAGGAAGGAGGACGGGAAACGACAAAACAAAGCAAAGCAAAACTCCGTTGTCGTATATGCAATCTTTGTAAAAACAAGTAAAGCTGCACAGTAAGCTGGTCTGGCTTTCCTCACAGTTCTTTGCCCAGAATCAACTCCCTCCTAGGTATCACATGGGGCTAGGGTTGCCAACTGGCTGGTTTTCAGCCGGCTTGGCCGGTTTTTCCATGGCCAGGCCGGCTGCCGGCGCAGAGGCAAAACCGGCCCTTGAAAAGCCGGTTTTTTTGCTCTGGCCGCAAGATCGGGAGCGGCCAGAGCAAAAAAACCGGGTTTTCTCCCCCGGAGGGCTTCAGAGGGAGCCGGGGAAGCCCGCGCGAGGCCCCGGCTCCCTCTGAACAGCCGCCAGCGTGAAGAGCCTTTACCTTCACGCTGACGGCTGTTCCTGTGAAGCCGCGATTGGTGGGAAAGGTTAAAGGCAATGCCCTTTAACCTTTCCCAGCATTCGCGGCTTCAAAGGAACAGCCGCCAGCGTGAAGGAAAAGGCTCTCCACACTCGCAGCGGTTCAGAGGGAGCCGGGGCCTCGCGCGGGCTCCCCCGGCTCCCTCTAAAGCCTCAGACCGCCGCGGTTTTGGGGGGGGGGAGGCCAAGGACTGCATGGGCTGTGATGGGGGAGGGGGCCTGGACTGGAAAAGGGCTAGGAGGGTGGAATTTGACTGGAAATGGGATGTGATGGGGGGGGGGACCTGGACAGGAAAAGGTCTATGGGGGGGGGGGACTTGGACTGGAAAGAAACGGGCTGTGATGGGAGGGGACCTGGACGGTAAAAGGGCTATGGGGGGGGGGACAGGGACTGGAAATGGGTATTGATGGGGAGGGGGACCTGGACTGGAAAAGGGCTGGGGGGGGGGAACATGGACTGGAAATGGGTTGTGATGGGGAGGGGGACCTGGACTGGAAAAGGGCTATGGAGGGGGGGGAACTTGGACTGGAAAAGGGCTAGGATGGGGGGGGAACTTGGACTGGAAATGGCCTGTGATGGAGGGAGGGGGAACGGACTGGAAATCGGCTGTGAGTAGGGGTACTTGGACTGGAAATGGGTTGTGAAGGGGGGGGGACCTGGACTGGAAAAGGGCTATGGGGGGGGCATTGGACTGGAAAGAAATGGGCTGTGATGGGGAGGGGGACCTGGACTGTAAAAGGGCTATGTGGGGGGGGGACATGGACTGGAAATGGGTTTTGATGGGGAGGGGGACCTGGACTGGAAAAGGGCTATGGGGGGGGGGGACATGGACTGGAAATGGGTTGTGATGGGGAGGGGGACCTGGACTGGAAAAGGGCTATGGGGGGGGGGAACTTGGACTGGAAATGGGCTATGGTGGAGGGAGGGGGAACTTGGACTGGAAATAGGCTGTGATTAGGGGGGCTAGGACTGCAAATGGACTGTGATGGTGGGGGGGGGGGTAGGACTGCAAATGGGCTGTGATGGTGGGGGGGGGGACTCGGACTGCAAATGGGATGTGATGGGGGGGGGGGCTAGGACTGGAAATAGGCTGTGATGGGAGACTTGGACTGGAAATGGTCTGTGATGTGAGGGCTAGCACAGGAAATGGGCTGATGAAGAGCTGGAATAGGACTGGAAATGGGCTGATGTGGGGCATGGGAGAATGGGATTAGAAGGGAGTGGATGCTGGGTGGGTCTAGAACTATAAGGGAACTGATTTTGGGGGAGGACTAGAATAGATGGGGAATGAGAATGGAGAGGGGAAAAAATATTTTGTGTGGAAGAAAAGTCTATGATGGGCTGGGTATTGGGAGAGTGAGGGGCTTGAGAATGGAAGGGTGAAATTTAAATGGATGATAAAGGAATAAGGAAAGAATTGGGGGAAAGAGCAAAAGGGAAACAATCAGTATGTTAAAGCAGAAATAGAGAGAGAATGGAAAACATCTAAAAGAGAAGAAAGGACAAATGGATAGCTCGCAGAAGACACGAAGAAACCAGAAGAAAGTGACTGGAGCAATTGCAACTGAAAAATAAAACGCCCAAACAGAAGGTAGAAAATACTTTTTATTTTGAATTTATTAGCTGGAATATGTTTGGTCTGGGAAGTGTGTATTGATAACATCTTTGCGTTTTTGTTTAGTGCAAGAGGAAATTACTTTATAGTTTTATTTCTCCAGTGTTGTACATTTCATGTTTGGATTTTGGGGTTCCCAGTTTAATTATTATCTGACCAAGGAAGTTAGCCTACACGTATCCTCGGTAATTTTTGTGGGTGGGGCTGGGGGCGTGGCAGGGGTGGGACTAGGGGCGGAGAATGGGTGGAGCATGGCGAGCCACAGGTGTCGGGTTTTTCTCGGTGAAAAAGTTGGTAACCCTACATGGGGCTGCAAGGCCTTTACAAGCTGGCTCCACCAAGAGGCCTTCTCACTCTTTCTTATTCAGCTATTAACAGTACATAACATTAAAGGCAGTTCATCAGTAGTTAACCGTGGGCAAATCCTTACTCCTCGATGGTTTGGAGTAGGGTTGGGGAACCCTTCCACCCACACCTCCGCCAGGCATTTCCAGATCCAGTTCACATCCACAATGAGGCAAGCAAGGAAGCTCACACGCTTGAAAGTCTGGCTTCCTGATATTTCTTATCCTCAAAGATAGAATTCCAGGGTTCTGCTTCTCTCAACTCCATAGGCCCAGGAACTGTAGAAAGCTCACTTGGGGGTTGACTCCAGACAGGAGGAGCCCTTTGGTGCTTTGGGAGCTGTCTTCCATACTCCTTGTTCTGCCAGGGCAGAATATCGGCTCCACCCTCTTCCCCAGTTTCCCTGAAAAAACCCAGTTCCCGACTCCACACCTTTGACCCAGCTCTTCTTTCTTTAGTGCAGGGAGATCTCTAAAACTCGGGTTGGATCCAGCTCCTTCTCCCCTGGCCTACCCTGGACTCTTTCTCCTCTTCCATGCATGGATGGCCCTGACTAAGGGGGCTGGGTGCTGCGGGGTTCTCTGCCTCCCTGAACACTGAGGCAGGCTATCCCTGCCACAGTACATACATGTGTGCATGTGCACGGGAGGTAGGTTGCATGAGGGTGCAGGGCCGGATTTACCTATACGCCATGTACGCCATGGCGTAGGGCCCACAGCCGGCAGGGGCCCACAAAAAAAGAACCAGGTAATTTTTTTTAAACACAATTAAAAAAAAAAACCTGGTGGCTGCCGCCGCGGGGCCCCCTCTGCTGCCGCGGGGGCCCCGTCTACAAGCTGAAGCCGTCGGGTCGGGTCGGGTCGGGTCTCTCCCTCCCTCCCTCCCTCCCTCCCTCGCTGCAGGCTGCGAGAGACGCGAAGATAGAGCGTCTCCTCGCGTCTGTGTTAAGCCCGCAGGGGCTGATGGGATTTCCCATCAGCCCCTGCGGGCTTAACACAGACGCGAGGAGACGCTCTCCCTTCGCGTCTCTCGCAGCCTGCAGCGAGGGAGGGAGGGAGGGAGGGAGAGACCCGACCCGACCCGACGGCTTCAGCTTGTAGACGGGGCCCCCGCGGCAGCAGAGGGGGCCCCGCGGCGGCAGCCACCAGGTTTTTTTTTAAAATTAAATTTTACTTTAGGCCGGGGGGGGTAGGACTGGTAATGGGCTATGGGGGGGGTAGGACTGGTAATGGGCTATGGGGGGGATAGGACTGGTAATGGACTATGGGGGGGTAGTGCAGGTAATGGGCTAGTGGGGGGCTGGGGCTGGAAATGGGCTGGGCTGGGCTGGGCTGGGCTGGCTGGGGGGGGGGTTAAGGCTAGAGGTGGGCTGATGGGGTTAGGACTGGTAATGGACTGTGGGCTGTTGGGGGGGGCTTAGAACTGGCAATGGGCTTTGGGGGGGGTTAAGAATGGTAATGGGCTGTGTGGGGGCTAGGAATGGAAATGGGATGGGGGGTTAAGACAGGAGGTGGGCTCATGGCGTTAGGAATGGTAAAGGGCTGTTGGGGGGGGGTTAGAACTGGTAATGGGCTTTGGGGGGGTTAAGACTGGTAATGGGCTGTGGGCTGATGGGGGTTGTCTGGTAATGGGCTATGGGGGGCTAGGACTGGAAATGGGCTGGGGGGTTAAAACTGGAGGTGGGATGATGGGGTTAGGACTGGTAATGGGCTGTGGGCTGATGGGGGGGGGTAGGACTGGCAATGGGCTATGGGGGGCTGACTGGAAATGGGTTGATGGGGTTAGGACTGGAAGTGGGCTGATGGGGGGTTAGGACTGGTAATGGGTTATAGGGGGGGCTTAAACTGAAAATGGGGTGATGGGGGGTTAAGGACTGTAAGTGGGGTGATGGGGGGGCTAGTACTGGTATTGGGTTGGGGGGTTGCTAGGACTGGAAATGGGCTGATGGATGGCTAGGACTGGAAATGGGCTGATGCAGGGACTAGAAGGGAATGGATGCTGGGTGAGGCTGGAACTAGAAGGGAGCTGATGATTGTGTAGGATTAGAATGGGATGGGTCTGGAAGAGTAAAATGGAGAAGGGAAAAATATTTTGTGTGGGAGGGATAAAAAATCTACAATTGGCCGGGTATTGGGAGAGTAAGTGGGGATTGAGGATGGAGGGGTAAAATTTGAGTGGATGAAATAGGAATGAGGAAAGAGCAAAAGGAGAAAGATTAGTATGTTAAAGCAGATGTAGAGAGAGAATGGAAAAAAATCTAGAAGAGAGAAGAAAGGACAAATGGACAGCAGACGATGGAGAGTTAGCAGAAGACACGAAGAAACCAGAAGAAAGTGGCTGGAGCAATTGCAGCTGAAAAAAATGCACAAAAGGTAGAAAAATATCTCTTTATTTTGAATTTATTAATTGGAATATGTCAGCTCTGGTAAATGTGCATCATTAACATCTGCGCTTTGTTTAGTACAAGAGCAAATTAATGTATAGTTTTATTTCTACAGTGTTGTACATTCCAAGTTTGGCTTTTGGGATTCCCAGTTTAATTATTGTCTTCCTATTTCTAAATTGTGATTCCTTGTTTGGTGATGGTCTATGTTCTGCATGTGTAACTGAGCTGAGGTGTTCTGTTTATATAATTCCTATTTGACATTGCCACTTGTTCTCTTTCCCCAGTAGGTCATGTATTGTTGTTCTCTGAAATGTATTGGTTTAATATTTGCAGTGTTGCCTTTTGATTGGTAGAGTATGGTGCTTTGTGAGTCCTGGTAGTGCTGTTAGGATACGGCGGGTTTACTATGGGCAGTGTTTGTAGTAGTTCCTAATGTGTCTGGCAGTTGGCACTGGATTATAGTAATGTAGAAATCTTTTAGTCTTTCTTTATCCATACACTCATTAAGAGGCACGTTTACTAAAAGTTAGTATATGGTAACATTATGCAAATATTTATGCAAATGAGGCCCCTTATGCAAATGAGGTCCGCACCCCCCTTGGGCCGCCCCTGCTGGGGGCCCACAATTTTTGTTGGCGTAGGGCCTCACTCAAGGTAAATCCGGCCCTGTGAGGGTGGATGTACAAATGTGTAGCGGGGAAGGTGTGTGTGTATGTTTGTGCAAGTGAGTGGATATGTGAATGCGCATGTGTGGGGGGGGGTGTATGTGCATGGGTGTGTGTGTATGCACGTGTTTATGGGGGATGGATGTCGGTATGCACATGTGTGGGAGGGCTGGGTATATACAGTAGTAGATTGCTCTTGGCATACAGTCATACTGGTCCCTTTTCCCCCATGCACTCAATTTTTCAACCTCCTACCCTCTTGTATTCTTTCCCCTTTTTTCCTTCCCCCCGCACTCTCCTTCTCACTCCCTTCCCTCCCATTTTACCCCCTTTCACTCTGGCCCACTTCCCATCCTCTCCTCCATTTCCTTTCCCTAGCTTTACCTCCATGGGCTCCTCAGTCTTCTACACCGTATCCACAACCCTGCTCCATTTTTCTGCGGAAGGGGTGTGTGGTCCCCACTGGCATACACTTTTGTTTGCAGCTGCAGCTACGGCCCTATTTCATTCTTTTGTTGATGAGGCTTGGGGTTCCCACTAGAATCCACCCTCATTGGGATTGCATCAGTGGCCCTCCATGTTTCCTCTGCCAGTAAGGGATATAATCCCCACCAGCATCTGCCACAGCTTTTGGTCACAGCCTACAGGCTGTCCCATGGAATGCATAAATTTGTTTGCTCAAGCGCAAACAAACCCATCCGAATGGACAGACAGACAAACAGATGAATGGGTGCTCCCCAATAGATGCTATCGCCTGGGCAAAACACACCTAAAAATACATTAAATTTCAGCACAAAAATAAGAACGTTGCATATATAAGGAGCTGTTAATATTCTCCAAACCATTTTTTCTTCTCCCGGAGTTTTCTATATTATCTACAATTAGGAAAAAAGATTTGGGAAAATGAGCCAGACATTTGTTAGATGGGAAGCTGTTAAAGTTAATTCTAATGTAATGACTTAGATTGGAATTAGCTCCCAGGATATCAGCAAGCATCAAGCCCCATCTGAACTGTGTTTATATTGAGTTTTATGGCTTTCCAATTGTGGCCACAAACAAATGAAAGTCTTATTTTTAAGTGTCTCTGAGAAAGGACATAACCCTGCCTCCTTTCTTTATCTGTTTTTAAATCCATAAATTAGAGTATGCAGTTCAAATGAGTAGGGGAATTTTTTTAATCACTGGAAAGAGATCAATCTTACTGAAAAGTATTTTTTAACTTTATGAGAGGATCTCTGAGAATAATTCACATATTGTGGCATGAATGAGACTCTCGGTGGTCCATTTAGGCTTCCTTAGTTTTCTCCATTATCAGTAAACTGGACTTCTAGGAAAGGAAACTATGATTTCCTTTTGCATAGATTTTCATAGTGCATGTACTTTCAGCTGGGTTCAAACGAGGCATGCGGGGGGGGGGGGGGGGGGAGGGAGGAGGGGAGGGGTCAGAGGAGAAAAACAGCAGGCAAGGCATATTTGGTATTTCCTAAAGTACACATATATCTTAATTCACCTCCCCCAGTTCATTGCCGCACAGATTTGAGGGCATGCATTCTGTGAGAGCTAATTTCCAAAGAGAAACTAAGGAGGTGATTTTAGAAGGGTTAGGCACAATTTACATATATAAAAAGGCCAACTACATCTGTAAATGAGCATATACCTATAAGCAGCAATTTTATAACAGGCATGACTTTTATGTGTGTGCATTCAGCATGCACGGATTTGAAGGGGTCATGTTCTTGACATGGTTTATACGGACTCTAAAATTATGGGGGTATTTTAGAAGCTCTATTCGTGAGTTAAATGTCCGAAAACAGGCATTCAGATGTTTAAATCACAGAGATGTCACCAGACCCATTTTAGAATGCTGGGTATATAGACATTCCGGTCTGAGCACATCCATGGAGCATGGGTGCATAGTGGAGGCGTGGCCTGGGTGGAGCATTGGAGAAGCATGTCGCGGTGCAATTTCAGAATAGTGCAAGCACATCTGTTGAGGCTTCCATATCTATACCTGCTCTGGACCATGAATAAGGTGCAAAAAATTGCTTATTTCATGGCTGCAATGCTTCCAGAGGGTAGACTATAATGCACTTTCATCACCATAGTTAATATTCCCTGGCCAATGAAACCAGCATGTAAATACATAGTCTAGACATAGTACTGGCCTGCTGCTGCATATCTGAGTATCTGAATGGCAGGACAGCATGTATAAATCTCATAAAATAGTACCCCCTTCTCAAATACCCCTTCCGGCACATCCAAGTATCCAGTTCTGAGTCCGTGAAGTTCTGAGATGTCCATATAGCAAGGCCGGGTACGTCCACCTGCACGCATACCCGGCCTTGTTATCTGCATGGGGCCTGTCTCCAGAATGGCTAGTGGGAAGTTCATCTTTCACAATGGTGATGGAATGATTTTAGAAGGTACTCATATGCGACTCCCCTCACTGTTGCCAATCCCTCCGATTTTTCCAGATTCTTCCTAGATGTCCCATCTAAATCCCACTTCACATGTGCATTTCCTATTTTGCAACAGAAATGCACATATATTTCAGTTTCCATGCTGGAATTTATACCTGTACTAAAGCACACTTGGTTTGCAGCTCATCGTGCTGTGAGGGCTTGCGTGCATCAGTGATGCTGAGAGCTAAGCTATCGGTAGCTTAAATACTGGCAGGGCATCCCAAGATTGACAGCTCTCAGTTGAGGTGCCAACCAAGACAAACCAACCATCTGGGCAGCAGCAGCAGAATGGGATGGTGTTGCAGCAGAGGATCACATTTCTGTGACATCTGCAACAACACTAGAATTACCTGCGTGGAAGATAGGCCTGGCAATCTACTTCCATATCTTGCCACAAAAACCCAATGGATAGTCACAACAAAACAAAATGCACTATAATGCTGGAAGATGAGAAACCCAGGTTGGAAAGCACTCAACTGGCTACTGGGGAGGAGCAGAAGACTTTTCAGAGTAAAGCCAGCATTTATGATGTGGTTGTATCAAAGCCCTTGGGACGTCTGACTGCTGATGTAGCTGTGCATGAAATGAGAGTCAGAAGTTGCAAAGATGTCTTACATTTGGGATATGGAACTTATAAAGCATGAACTGAGGGAAGGTGGAGGTGGTCAAGAATGAAATGGAATGTGCACAACTCGATCTGTTGGGTGTCAGTGAACTGAAATGGACTGGCACCAGGCACCTTGCATCAGATGATCACATGGTCTACTATGCTGGAAACGAAAGACAAAGAAGAAACGGTGTTGAATTTATTATTAAGAAGAAACTTGCAAGAACTGTAATGAAGTACAGTGCAGTCAGTGAATGCTTAATTTCTATTTGTCTATGAGGAATACCCATCAGCATAACTATAATTCAAGTATATGCCCCAACAACTGCTGCAGAAGAAGATGAAGTTGATGAGTTCTATGAACAAGTACAAGCTGAAATTGACAGAACATGCAAACAGGATATCCTGATAGTCATGGATGACTGGAACACAAAAGTTGGCAACAAAGAAGGAAGACAAAGTGGTTGGAAAATATGGACTTGACAAAAATGAATTTGGAAAAAGACTGATAGAATTCTGTAAGATCAATGATCTATTTCTCTCAAACCCCTTCTTCCAGCAATACAAGTAGCGACTGTACACATGGACTTCACCCAATGGATTGTACAATTGCTCTGGTCTCGAATGCCAGCAAGATTCTACTCAAGATTATTCAGCAGAGGCTACAATCATACCTGGAATGAGAACTGCCTCAAGTGCAAGCAGAGTTCAGGAAAGGTGAGGAACAAGAGATATCATCGCGGATGTGAGATGGATTCTTGAAAAGACTAAAGAATAGCAAAAGGATATTTATATGTGTTTTATCGACTATAGCATGGCTTCTGACTGTGTAAACCATGAGAAACACTGTGCCATGGAGGCGGAGCCTGATCGCTGGTGGAATGGATGCCAAAGCTAGAGCTCCCCGGGGCTTTGAATTGAATCCGGTGTTTGCGCTGGCATTTGCGAACCACAGCTTACCTCGTTGGATCTTATTGCAGTAGGAGCATGGCGGGAACAAAACCGACTCGGTTGGACTTTGCCGGAGGTCAGGTTTCTAGCGTAAAACGTTCTAAAACGGAACCTCCATCCCCCCAGAAAATGGCGGTGGGCCGTGAAGGAGCGGAAGCGATGCAGGAGATCCTTGCGGAGATCCGAGCGGTCAAAGAAATTGTCACCCTTAACAGTGATTCACTGGTCTCTATGCAAGGGGACATCCATGCTCTTAAAAATCAGATGGATGACCTAGCCGTGCGTCAAAGTAACGTGGAAGCCAAGCTGGCGGTGCACGAGGAGAGGCTGCACGAGGTGAGCAAGCATACCAAACAGATACATGCTCTGCAGAGAGAGATAGAGGATAATAATAATCGTTCCAGACGAAACAACGTGCGGATCGTCGGGGTACCGGAGGGTGCGGAGGGAAAGGACATGGGCGCTTTCCTGCAGCAGCTTATTCCTGCAGTTTTACAGCTTTCACTTGATCTTCCCTTCGAGATAGAAAGAGCCCATCGTGTGCCTTCGCAGCCAGCATTACATAATAAGAAAGCCAGGCCGATTATTTTTAAAGCACTGCGATTTCAACACGCTGTGAAAATTCTGGAGGCAGCGCGGCTGCGATCGCCGTTGGAGCATGAGGGCCATCGGCTACTGTTTTTCCCGGACTTTGCGAAGGCAACGGTGGATCGGAGGAAGGCCTTTTTGGCGCTGCGGCCCAGACTTCAACATCTTCAAGCACGCTATGGCCTCCTATACACGGCCAGAATGAGAGTAACTCTTCATAATCAGACAAGGAACTTTGACGATCCAGAATCTCTCAAGCAATTTTTGGACAATAAAGAAGCAGATTTAATGTCTTAACCGCTATGTGGGTACCCCCCTTGGGGGTGGCTGGTATATCTTAATCTGGTTGAAGGGTGGTGTGGTTCGCAATTGTTTGAGTGGGACAGGACGGTGTGGGCAGCATGGTAACAATGGTGCCTGCACCGCTATCTTGATTAGTTTTGCATTGGTTTCCGTGATATGCGCAAACACATTGATAAAAGTATGCTGGTTCTTGGGCTTCTTCTGCCTCCTAGGGTTCACCTTTTTAGGTTATGGGTATTGTGTCCCCCAATGGGTCCACTGGAATATGGGTTATAGGTCTGTTTCATAGAGCTGTTTTGGGTACAGTGTTAGTGTGTATGCTAGTTTTATGTGTCAGGAAGATGCATCAGGGTCACGTGTGTCGAGTGGGGCTTGCTCTGTCTATGGGAGAGGCGCTGATTGTCATAAACGTAGGGTTTTCGACGTAATCTGATGGCACCTATTAAGGTTCTTTCCTTGAATGTTAAAGGTATCAATAGCCCCATAAAGAGGAAAAAAATAATTCAGTATGGTCAGCAGGAGAAGGTAGACATTATGTTATTGCAAGAGACCCATCTTAATGCTAAAGAGTCGTTAAAGTTAAACATCAAGCCTTTCATGGTGGTGGCGTTTTCCGCCGCGGTTCAGAAACATAATGGGGTTGTGGTTTTGGTGCGGAGGGCTTTACTCCCGTGGGTGGTCCAGACAAGTATGGACCAAAGTGGCAGATGGGCTAGGGTTCACCTTCAGGTAGGGCAATTGGAGTTGAACATATTAAATGTTTATGCTCCCAATAACGACAGCCCCGATTTCTTCAGGACCATAGCGCAGGAAGTTTATAAGGGGGCCCCGGTCCCTTACATTGTGGGGGGGGATTTCAATTTAGCATTGGACTCCTTAGTAGATAAAAAGCCCCCCCAGGTCAAACAAGCCCCCGAAAGCCCACTCAATATTGGCCTCGCTCCTTCAAGATGCTGGCCTGGTGGACATTTGGAGGGTGTTACATCCGGTAGATCAGGAGTTCACGTTTTTCTCTCCCCCGCACAAGTCCCTGTCTAGGATTGACTTCCTACTGCTTTCTAAGACCCTGACAATGATTGTTCTCAAGGCAGAGATTCATGCTATGCATGTATCTGACCACGCGGCTGTTTCCCTTTTGTTGGAGGATAGAAGTGTAGGGCGCGCTCCAAAGCCTTGGTCTTTTGATAGAGCCCTGTTGGGGAATGAAGATTTTAAGGCCAAATTAAGACTGGCTGTTAAGGATTATTTCCACTTTAATGTGCCTCATTTGACGTCCGGCTGGGCAAGGTGGGAGGGTTTTAAAGCTACTATCCGGGCTGAGATTACCAGTTGTAGCATTTTTCGGGTTAAGCAACGTAAGGAGCAACTAACCGATCTGGATATGCAAATCAAAGTGGGCGAACGTTTGTTGGTCAAGAGACAGGATCCTTGTATCCTGCTTAGGTTGCAGCGCTTACGATACGCTTATAATAGATTGATTTCGGATGAGGTTACCCAGAGCATTAAAGCTCAGGATGGGCTTTATTACTGGGAGCATAATAAAGCTGGGCGTCTTTTGGCCAATGCACTTAGAGCGCGGAAAGATGCCGGCCGTGTGGCTGCCATCAGGGTAGCAGGGAACCCCATGTCATTAATAGAGGACACTGATATAGCGGAGGCTTTTCGGTCTTTTTTTGTGGATTTATACTCTTCTGAAACGAGTTGTTCTCAGGAAGCCTTTGGGCGGTTAATGGGTAAGGTTGAGAGGCCTCTACTGAGTGAAGCTAGGAGACAAGATCTAGATGGTCCCATTACTCTTGAGGAAATTGAGCTCGCTATTTCTTCCCTAAAACCTGGCAAGGCGGCTGGTCCCGATGGACTGCCTGCTGAGTTCTATAAGGCGTTTGCCAAAGAGTTAGGTCCTTTTTTGCAGCAATACTTTAATGCCTTAGTGGCGGAAAGCCCCGCGGTGGGCACTTTTGCAGCGGCCCGAATCATTGTTTTAGAAAAGCCAGGCAGAGATCCGCAGCTCGTCAGTAACTACCGCCCGATATCTCTTTTAAATGTAGACTATAAAATCTTTGCCACAGTATTGGCGTGGCGGCTGGCAGTGGTGGTTCCTAGTTTAATCCATCCGGATCAATGTGGCTTTGTTGCCGGACGGTCAACTGCGGATAATGCCAGGTTATTATGTCATGTTTTCGCGGGGGCCGAGTATATTCATGAACCATTGGTCGGCCTTTCATTAGATGCCGAAAAGGCCTTTGACCGGTTAGAATGGTCCTTTCTCTATTCAGCTTTGGAATGGTTTGGGTTTGGAGAGGGGTTTCTTAGTTTATTGAAAGTCATGTATACACGCCCATCTGCCACTATTTATGTTAACAGTATCCATTCCGGGGACTTTGTGTTAGGTCGGGGCACCCGTCAAGGCTGCCCATTATCTCCGCTGTTGTTTAACCTTGCGCTTGAACCATTGCTCCTACTTCTAAGACAAAATGTTAATATCCGGGGCGTCAGATTAGCAGGGGGAGAGATCAAAGTGTCCGCGTATGCAGATGATCTCCTGCTTTTTACGGGTCCTGGTTCTGTTGCATGTATCTTGGAGCAGATGGAGGAGTATTCCTCTCTATCTGGTTACAAAATCAACTGGGCCAAGTCCGTTGCTTTCCCCCTTAACTTGCAAACTCATAAGTCAGATATGTCTTCCTTTCCCTTTGTGTGGGAGCCCTGTAAGATAAAGTATTTAGGGGTACACTACTGCTATTCCTTAGAGGAGACACTGAAATATAATGCTGAGGCAGTCCTGGCTACTCTTCAAAACCTGACTACCAAATGGTCCCCGTTGTTTTTATCCTGGTGGGGCAGACTCGAGACAATCAAGATGACCATTGTACCTAAAGTAAATTATATCTTAGAAATGGTGCCTTTTTACTTTCCGTTGCAGGTCTATCGACAGATTGAGAGAGTGCTAGCGCTTTTCCTATGGCAGAGCAAGCCCCCTCGCATTGCTCTTAAAAAACTGAAAGCTCGTAAGGAAGGTGGGGGGGGGGGTGGGCTTTCCCGATTTTCTAGCATATCATCATGCATTCTTGTTAAGGCAAGGTATCAGGTGGGGAGAGCAGATCTCTGAATTGAGTCCGGCATGGCTGGTACTGGAGAGGGATCTCGTCTCTCCCTTTCCGTTACCTCTCCTTCCTGGAATGGTGTTTAGGGAGGATGCTGGTAGACCCAGGGTGATTGTTGACACGCAGAGGGCTTTTAGAGCATTCGCCAGTCTGTTGGGGATCGATGGCTGTAATTCTTCTAGCCTCCCCCTGTGGTACAATCCATACTTTAAGATTCAACGGAAGTCGTTTGCGTGGAAGCAGTGGTACGAGAAGGGTGTTTGGACTATTGAGCAGTTGCGAGATAATGGGAACTGGAAGAGTTTTAGTAGCCTGCAGCAAGACTTTCAGCTTCCTGGGTGCTTGTATTTTCAGTGGCTTCAACTGCGTCACTGTCTGAGTACAGCGCTGGCTGGGTGCGAGCTATCGCCGGGAGTCTCGGAGGTGGAAGATAGGCTCTTGCGCTTACAGCAATCAGGCAAGCCCGCCTCCTCCTTTTACAAGGAGATACAAACGGGGGTTTCCTTGCGGGTCCTGAGGCTACAGGAAGTATGGGAACAAGATACTGGTATATGTTTGCCACAATCTCACTGGCAAAGGTTCTGGGCGCGACAAGTTCGAATAGCCAAGGCGGCTTCTATCACCCAGACCCTTTTCCTTTTTGCCCATCGAGCGTATATTACGCCTGTTAAATTGAACAAATGGGATAGCTCGCGCTCCTCGCTGTGCTGGACCTGTGGGATGCACCAGGGTACATTGAAACATTTGTTGTATGACTGTCCTGGGGTGCAGGTATTTTGGTCGCAAGTGTGGGCAAGAATGCGAGCGATTCTCGACCTTGATGCATCCTTCCCCCTCACTTGGGGGCTGATTGCCTTTCGTTCGGCAATGCCTATCCCCAATTTACGAAAGGATTCTAGATTCCTACTGGACTTTATGTTGGGGGTGGCGATCTTCCTACTAGTACGCAATTGGAAGAACATGGCAGGGGCCCACTTTCAAGCATGGTGGCAGCTGGTCAATGTTTTTTGTAAATACGAGCAGTTGCCTCGCAAAGGCGTTATCCTTGGCCCTGGTAGCTTTCAGAAATGGAATGCATTAAGAGACTATGTTGAATCTGTGTCCGGTGGTGCTGTTCCCTGTTAGAAGGAATGTTTGGGCTTACTTTATGCTGGCAGTAACATGCTCATGTCTTGGACTGATCTTTATCTCTGTTATGTATACAGTTCCAGTGGGGGGTGGGTGGGCGGAGGGGGGGGGGTGGGGCGGGTGGGGGGTGGTTTGGGGTTTCTGTTGGGGTTAAGTTTAGTTCCTTTGTATGACTGTTCTTGGTTTGTTTAACTTGTGTGGGTTTGTGCTGTGTACTGTGTAAAACTGATAAATAAAGCTATTAAAAAAAAAAAGAAACACTGTGCCACATTAAGAAGCATGGATATACCAGAACACTTGATCGTTCTCTTACACCACCTTTACAATGATCAAGAGGCAACAGTTTGTATGGAACAACGAGAAACATAGAAACATGATGGCAGAAAAAAACCACATGGCCTATCTAGTCTGCCCTTCCTTATCACCCATTACAAGAGCCCCCTTTTGTCCTTTAGATACTGCCTAATCTCTACCTTCTCCACTGTTAGATTATTCCGTGCATCTAACACTCTTTTCGTAAAGAAATATTTCCGCATATTACTCCTGAATCTATCTCCTTTCACCCTCATCATATGTCCCCTCATAGCAGAGCTTGCTTTCAATTGAAAGAGGCTCTCCTGTGCATTTATGCTAAGGGGGTATTTAAACATCTCAATCATATCACCTGTGTCCCGCCTTACCTCTAAAATATACATATTAAGGTCCTTATGTCTGTCCTCATATGCTTTATAACGAAGACCATTAACCATTTTAGTAGTCACCCTCTGCACTGACTCCAATCTGTTTATATCCTTTTGAAGGTGCGATCTCTAGAATTGTAGCCAATACTCCAAATGAGGTAATACCAAAGACTTATACAGAGGCACTATCACCTCTTTCTTCTGCTGGCTATTCCTTTCCCTATGCACCCAAGCATCCTTCTAGCTTTTACCATCACCTTTTCTACCTGTTTATCTACTTTAAGATTGTTAGATACAATCATGCCTAGGTCCTGTTCTTCTTTCATGGACAGAAGTATGTCAGCCCCTATACTGTACCTCTCCCTTGGATTGTTGCAGCCCAAATGCATTATCCTAAATTTTTAAGAATGAAATCTCATCTGCCAATTTCTAGACCATTCTTCAAGCTTAGCTAGATTCCTTCTCATATTATCTACACCTTCCTGGGTGTCTATCCTGTTGCAGATTTTGTTATCATCAGCAAAGAGGCAAACCTTACCCAACAGCCCTTCCGCAAAATCACTCTGAAAGATGTTAAAAAGAATCAGACCAAGGACAGATCCCTGTGGCACTCCACTGGTAACCTCCTCCTCAGAGTGAACTCCATTTATCTGTACCCTTTGTCGCCTCCCACTCAACCAAGTTCTAACTGAAGCAGTAACTTCAGGGTCCATCCCTATGGTGCTTAGTTTGTTTATAAGTTGCATGTGCGGAAAAGTGTCAAATGCTTTACTGAAATCTAAATGTACTATATCTAGGGCTCTCCCTCGGTCTAACTCCCTAGTCACCCAGTCAAAGAAATCAATCAGATGTGTCTGACAAGACCTGCCATTTGTGAACCCATGCTGCCTCGAATCTAATAATCTCTTGGACTCCAGAAACCTCACTATTTTCTCTTTCAGCAGTATTTCCAATAATTTACTCACTGCCGATGTTAAACTAACCGGCCTGTAGTTTTCAACCACATCTTCATTTCCGATTTTGTGTAAAGGGACCACATATGCCTCTCTTCAATCCTCTGGCACCACTCCTGATTCCAAAGAGGCATTGAAAAGGTTAGTCAGGGGAGCCACTAGAACATCCCCAAGTTCCTTCAGTATTCTCGGATGTATCCCATCCCATCCCATCGCTTTGTCTATTTTTGTTTAGCTAGTTCCTCCCGAACACAGTCTCCTGAAAATTGTTTGAGATCCCTGTCACTTCTGTTCCTATTTGTGGTTTTTTTCTGAGGTCCTGCTCCTGATCCTTCATCTGTGAACACAGAATAGAAATATTTGTTAAGCAGTTCAGCTTTATCCTCCCTTTCACCCTTGAGTCTGACAATACCACTTTTGCCCTTCCTTTTCTCACCAGCGTATCTGAAAAATGTCATTTTATTGCATTGGCTATTTTTTCTTCTTTTATTATCTTTGCTTTCCTGACTACTTTGCTAGCTTCTCTATGTTTTTCCAGATATAGATGCCTGTCTTCTGCTTTCTATGATTTCTTGTATTTCATGAAGGCCTCCCTCTTCTTCTTCACTTTTCAGCTACTTCTTTTGAGAACCATAGCAGCCTCCTTTGCCTTTTACCTTTATTTACCTTTCTAACAAAAAGGTTGGTTGCCCTTAAAAGGTCCCCTTTGAGTTTAGCCCACTGTTTTTCTACATCCCCCAGTAGTTCCCATCCCACTAACGACTTCTTGAGGTACTGGCTCATCTTGTCAAAGTTAATTTTCCTAAAATCTAAGACCCTCACTTTTGAATGGATTTTATCAGCCCTAGTCCTAATGCTGAACCACACCATCTGGTGATCACTGGATGCAAGATGATCTCCCACTATAACATCAGAAACACTTTCACCATTGGTAAGCATCAAGTTCAGTATGTCCCCTTCACATGTAGGTTCTGTTACCGGTTGCTTGAATAGTTCTCCCTGTAGAGAATTCAGGATCTCCTTACTTCTAGATGACACTGCAGCAGAGCTGTTCCAATCAACATCTGACATATTGAAATCACCTATCAATAGAAACAACAAGCAGTCAAGAAATCAGATGATGCATTGCTCTTGACAGAATGGCTATGAAGGAACTAGACAAGATTCTCAAGAGTAGAGATGTCTCTCTCCATACAAAGATTTGACTTATTCAAGCCATAGTATTTTCAATACAAAAACAAGACACATATCCCTTTTATTCAACCACATGTTAGCCAATCTCAAGTTTGTATCCTCAATTTCAACGGCCAACAGTTCGGCGTTTTTTTGCCAGTTTCATGGTGGATTTAGTTTTCTACAAGTCGAGTTCTGAGCGCTTGATGCAGGGGTTTTTCCACCGAAACGTGCACGTCGCGCGTGTTTACAGATAAGTGCAGTGTTTTTTATTGATGAAATGCTTTCACGTATTCAAATTTTGAGTATTTAAACCTATGTGGTTGAATAAAAGGGATATGTATCGTGTTTGGGGGTTGGTTCACAGTGCCTCCTCCTCACGATTTATGTCCGACAAAAAAATACACTAAAAGATTTTTTTGGGGGTTGCAACGGTGTCTTGTTTTTGTAGTGTCATTTTGGATTACCGTTTTGGGGTTTTTTTGGGACTGATAGTATTTTCAATAACATATGGATGCAAAAATTGGACAGTGAAAAAGATAGACAGGAAGAAAATTGATGCCTTTGAATTATGGTGCTGACGACAAATATGGTGAATACCATGGACAGCCCAAAGAACAAACCAATCAGTACTACAGGAGATCAAACCTAAGCTTTCTTTAAAAGCTCAGATGACAAGATTTAAACTTTCATTCTTTGGACACATCATGCAAAAAGACATATCATTAGAGAAAGACATCATGCTTAGCAAGGTAGAAGGTCAACACAAAAGAGGATGGCCAGCAATGAGATGGAGCGATACAATAACAGCAGATATAGGTGCCACTCTGTCAACAATGAGCCGCCGGACTGAAGACCGAACAAAGTTTAGGACAACTATCCAGAGGGTAGCCATCTGTTGATACCAACTCGACAGCACTTAACAACAACACTAAAGCACACATAACCGTCATCTTACTGTTCATTTGGACATGGGGTTTGGAAGAGTGATTGAGGAGGATAATGTGCTTACCTCTCTAGTGTTTCAAAGTGCCTCAAAAAGCCAAAACTTTAAGTTTTGGAACTTGAATCCTTAATTAGTTCCTTTTGCACATACGGTTTTGCAAATTCTGGCACATACACATCTCAACAATGGCAATTATGAAAGTCCTGAATGAAGCTGCTTTGTTTTTGTATATATGTATTTGTAAAATCTCTGTTTTCTCCATACATGCTACCAAATACATGTATTTTCCTATTTTCAATGAAGCTTAATTATATACTATGGTGGTCATTTTAAAAGGCTTAGTCATGATTTGGACATCTACATGTAAGTGGACATCAAAATCATGCTGAAGTCTCCAAAGTCATTACAAAAATGATGTTTACATACATCTCCAATGCAGGGATGTGAAGTAGGCCATGAGGTGTAGTGGAGGTGCAATGGACTTACACATCCCTGTTTCATTTCAGGACATCCACATTTAGACCTACTGCAGGCACAAATAGGCAGGGGCGGCATAAGGGGGGTGCGGGGCCATGTGCGGAGACTGGGTGCGGGACCTCATTTGCATAAATATTTGTATAATGTTACCATACGCTAACTTTTAGTAAACATGCCTCTTAATGAGTGTATGGATAAAGAAAGACTAAAAGATTTCTGCATTACTCTAATCCAGTGCCAACCGCCAGACACATTAGGAACTACTACAAACACTGCCCATTTAGAACCCATAGCAAACCCGCCGTATCGTAACAGCACTACCAGGACTCACAAAGCACAATTACCTATCAAAAGGCAACACTGCAAATATTAAACCAATACATTTCAGAGAATAACAATACATAACCTACTGGAAAGAGAACAACAACACTGTAGAAATAAAACTATAAATTAATTTCCTCTTGTACTAAACAAAGCGCAGACGTTAATGATGCACATTTCCCAGAGCTGACATAGTTAATAAATTCAAAATAAAGACATATTTTTCTACCTTTTGTGCATTTTTTTTTCAGTTGCAATAGCTCCAGCCACTTTCTTCTGGTTTCTTCGTGTCTTCTGCCAACTCTCCATCGTCTGTTGTCCATTTGTCCTTTCTTCTCTCTTCTAGTTTTTTTTTTTCCATTCTCTCTCTACATCTGCTTTAACATACTAATCTTTCTCCTTTTGCTCCTTCCTCATTCCTATTTCATCCACTCAAATTTTACCCCTCCATCCTCAGTCCCCACTTACTCTCCCAATACCCGGCCAATTGTAGATTTGTCTTACCTCCCACACAAAAAAAATTCCCCTCTCCATTTCACTCTCCCAGCTCCATCCCCTTCTAATCCTCCCCCAACATCAGCTCCCTTCTAGTTCCAGCCCCACCGAGAATCCGCTCCCTTCTAGTCCCCACATCAGCCCATTACCAGTCCTAGCCCCCCATCAGCCCATTTCCAATCCTATCCTAGCCACACCATCAGCCCATTTCCAGTCCAAACTCCCCCATCCATATCCAGTCCTATCCGAGTCCCTCCATTAGCTCATTTCTAATCCCAGCCCCCCATCAGCCCATTTCTAGTCCTTTCCTAGCCCCACCATCAGCCGATGTCAAATCCTAGCTCCCCTCCACTCAGCCCATTTCCAATCCAAGCCCCCCATGAGCCTACTTCCAGTTCTAGCCCCTCCATGAGTCCATTTCAATCCAAGCCCCAACCACAGCCCATTTCCAATCTTAGCACCCCCAACAGCCCATTTCCAGTCCTATCCTAGCCCCTCCATCAGCCCATTTCTTGTCCTAGCTCCCCCCACAGCCCATTTCCAGTGCTAGCTCCTCCCCTCACAGCCCATTTCCATTCCAAGCCCTCCTCCCCATCAGCTATTGGCAGTTCAAGCCCCCCTTCCACTCAGCCCATTTCCAGTCCTAGCAACCCCCCAGCCCATTACCAGTCCTAGCCCCCCATAGCCCATTACCAGTCCTAGCCCCCCCATCAGCCTATTTCCAGTCCTAGACCCCCCATAGCCCATTACCAGTTCTAGCCCCCCCATCAGCCTATTTCTAGTCCTAGCCCCCCCATAGCCCATTACCATTTCTAGCTCCCCCATAGCCCATTACCAGTCCTACCCCCCATCAGCCCACTTCCAGTCTTAGCGCCCCCCTCCCAATAGCCCAGGTAGATTAAAAAAACAACAACTTGCTGCTGCTGCCGCCATGGCAGCGGCAGAATTGAGCGTTCTGCGGGGCCCCCCCTGCCCGGCAGAGTCCTCCATGCGGCCTCAGCTCCCTCAGCGTGGGCTTTTCAGAGGCGCAAAGGGAGAGTTTCCCTTTCTCGCGGCTCTGTTTAAGCCCGCGGGGCTGATGAGAAACAGGAAATCCTGTTTCCCATCAGCGCCAGCGGCTTAACAGAGCTGCAAGGGAGAAGCTCTCTCCCTTCGCAGCTCTGAAAGCCAGCACTTAGGGAGCAGAGGCTGCATGGAGGACTCTGCCGGGCAGGGGGGGCCCTGCGGGATGCTCGATTCTGCCGCTGCTAAGGCGGCAGTGGCAGCAGCAGCTTTTTTTAAAAAAATTTACCGGCAGATGCAGAATGTTGTTTGCACGGGGCCCCCCTGAAACGCGGGGCCCTGTGCAAACAACATTCTTGCACAATGGACGGGCCGGCCCTGCAATTAGGCATCAGGAAAATACTTGTTTTGGCCTTAAAATATCCACAGAATGTAGAGAAGATGGAAATTTACGTGACTAGTCTAGGATCACAAGACCTACACTGGGATTTGAACCCTGGTCACTCTGCTCTCAACCCACTAATTCAAACATTATGGGCCCGATATTGAATTAGCCAACCCTTACCCCCAGGTGCTTGCAAGTCTGTCAAGTTTAATCTTCCCTTCAACCTGAAGCAAGGCCAGGGTTATTGGCCCGAGACGTAGCCATTGTTGATGTTGGGCAGTGTTACAGCACAATTTTGGAGCTAAGTGGTTTTTTTGGACTATTTTTCAAATGTTTTTTTACATGCTGTTTTCAAATTAAAAATTAAAAGGGAGCTGCTACAGCAAGGGGGTTGGTAGTCCTTTCTACTCTCTTTTGGTTTGAAGCTCCGACACATATATATTTTACATATATGGTTGCTCTGGTAGCTTTTTTCTGACTGGGACCCCTTTTAGGCATAGGTCGTTAAACAGGCAGCATGCAATATCGCTACTGCCTGGTTATCGATTGTTGCCGCTTCACTCCTCCCCAGAATACCCCTGACACTCCCCGATGCTAAGCAGTTAGCATTGGGGTGTGTAAGGTAGAAAAGAGAGAATATTCAGCAGCACTAACCATGTTAGTGCTGTTGAATATCCTGGATAACAGCATTTACAAGGTTTGCAGGGTTGTAAACCATGTAAATGTCTTTCGAATATCTGGCCCTATGCTATTAGAAGACCATGTTCTGAGATGCTATTTTGGGGATGTCTATGTAGACATCTCTATAGATGTCCATCTTGGACACATCCACGTTTCTGAAATCATGCCAGGATTTGCATGTGCCTGCTTTTTTTTCAGACGTTCTGGCTTTGAAGTCCCAGCTTGCACTTGGACTTCCAATTGTAAAATGTGCCTTTATGTGAAAGAAAGCTTAGCAACATGACATCATGATAAACTCTACTCCTCAAAATCTTGTCCAGTTTTTCCATCTGAAGTCAGATGTATATTTTCACACTCCGTCTGATTAATCTGGTCTGCAGACTGCAGTCTGTCTCTCCTGTGGCTCAGTCAAGATCAGTTTTCTTTCATTGACACTCTACTGCTTCAGGTTTCAGCAGCACTGACTGACTGAGAGGAGGACTTTCCCCTGGAGTTCAATGAGGCCTCTGGGCAGAAAGAGGTTTGTATTATTGTCCCCACTATCAGATCTTCTCCTCCAGAGACCTGAACAACTGCTGCTGACAGCAAAACATATTTAGCAATAAACCCAAACACCAGCACTGTAGCCACAGAAAGGTAAAACCTTCTTGTATCCTCTCATTTACCATGTTAAACAAGTAAAAAGCAGTGCTGAATCTCTCTACATGGAGTTCCTGCAGAAATGCTTTGATTTTAAGTGCAGTGAGTCTGGTATCTTTCTTAGGTACTAAAAAAAACAACAAAAAAACTCCTTCTCAATTAAAGATTGTGCCATTAAAGAAATCACAAATACACAAAACTATTTTGAGTAGTTGCAGGACAGGAGGTTCTTCTGAGATTAGGAGCTAAGGATCGAAATGCATATTGGGAAAATTAATGCTAACTACAGATATCAATGCTGGGTACATTATTTGGAGTTATCTCCCAAGAAAAGGATCTTGTTCTCATAAAAACAAAAGATGTGCCCAAATAGGGCTGAGCAACAGTTTATAAAATCCAGCATCCTGTTTCTGAAAGTGGACAACCAGTTCACAAATACCTGGCAGGATCCCAAAGATTAGATCACTTTCAGGAATAAGCAGTGACTTGTCCAAGCCTACCTGATTTATGGATTTTTCCTCTAGGAACTTTTCTAAACCCTTCTAAACTTGGCTATGCTAGAAACATAGAACTAGAACAAAATGACAGCAGATAAAGACCATACGGCCTATCCAGTCTACCCTTCCATTCCAGCTACTAAGCTTTATATTCCCTTTTTTCCCCTAGAGATCCTTTGTCCATGCTACCACTTCCTCTGGGAGGCTATTCCACACATCTACCACTCTTTTTGTAAAGAAGTACTGTGTTTCATTAAATTACTTCTGAGTCTATCTCCTTTCCCCTTTATCCTATATACCCTCTTGTTGCAGAGCTTTCTTTCAGTGGAAAGAAGTTCCCTTCTGTGCTTGGAGGTATTTAAACGTCTTTATCATATCTCCCTTCTTCCGCCTTTCTTTCAAAGTCTATGTATTGAGATCTTTAAGTCTGTTCCCATATGCCTTATGATGAACACCACTGGCCATTTTAGTAGTTGTTCTCTGCGCTGACACCATCTTCTGTGTAGCCTTTTGAAAATGTGGTCTCCAGAATTGCACACAATACTCTAAATGAGGTCTTACCAAAGACTTATACAGAGGTACTATCACCTCCTTCATTCTGCTGACCATTTCTCTCCCTATGCACCTAAACATCCTTCTGACTTTTACCATCACCTTTTCTATCTGTCTAGCCCTGGATCTCAATCTTCTTTTATCGAGACTAGGGACTTAGCTGCCAAATTCTTGACAATTCTTCAGGCTTTGCTAGACCAATCTTCATATTATCTACACCTTCCTTGGTGTCTTCTCTATTGAAGATTTGGTATTATTTGTAACAACCCTTCTGCAATATCATTTATGAAAGAATCGGACAAAGGACAGATCCCTGTTGCACACCAATAGTAACAGCCTTCTCCTCAAAGTGAACTCATTTGCCTGTATCCTTTGTTGCCTCCCACTCAACCAGTTTCTAAGCCATTTGGTCACTTGAGGGTCCATTCAAAGGCTATTTGATTTATTTATAAGGTGCCTGTGGAATAGTGTCAAAAGCTTTACTAAAAACTAAGTATATCATATCTAGCACTCTCCTTTGGTCGAAATCTCTGATCATACTGTCAAAGAAATTAATTGATTAGTATTCAAAACCTGCCTCTACTAAAACCATGCTGCCTCAGATCCTGTAATCCACTGGATTCCAGAAACCTCACTGTTTTGATAGCATTTTGACTAATTTACTCACCACTGAATTCAGACTAGCCAGTCTATAGTTCTCAACCTTGTCCTTCCATTTTTGTTGCCTTGATTACATTCTCTGGCAAAAAAATTCCACAGTTCGATTAACTGATTATCTTCATCAGCTGCTTATTAGACCTTAGGAGTATATTAAGTCCTTGCAGTTCATCTTGAGGGAAAAACTAAAAGTTCTTTAAACTTACTAGGTATAATTGTATTGGTTAAAGTATCCCTATTCTCCTAGCAACTTTGCAAAACTTGTCAACTTTACATAACTAAAAGAAATCTTTAAATCTAAGATGCAGGCAGCAATCCACCAGCCTATCCATAGGCTATCCAGTCTTTTGCACTGAGTGTCACATGTATGATTTTCTTCCAGTTGGTGAGAGGTATTATGTGTGTATTAATTGCAAAGAACTCTTTGCTCTCAGGGAACAAGCCCAATCTCTGGAGGCTAGAGTAGCAGACTTGGAGGAGCTAAGGAAGACAGGTATATAGACGAGACCTACAGGGATGTAGCACTGAAGTCTGACCTCTAATCTGGCAGCCTCTCTGCTACCATGGAGGAGAGAAGTCAAGTGAAAGGAGAGCATCATCTTGGAGTGGCAAGAAGTGATCTTGTAGCTAGGATCTGTCCTTTAGGTGATGTAATACCCTCTTGCATCGAAGATGCATCCCCAAGGCCTTTTGCCCATGAGGGAAGGGTTAGGACTGCCATTATAGTTGGCATTTCAGTCATTGTGCATGTAGATAGCTGGGTGGCTGGTGGATGTGAGGCTGCCTGGTATCATGCCTGCCTGGTGCGAAGCTAGCAGACCTCACACACACCTAGATAAGGTTTTAGATAGTGCTGGGGAGAATCCTGCTGTCTTGGTACATGCTGGTACCAATGGCATAGGAAAATGTGGAAGGGAGGTTCTGGAAGCCAAATTTATGCTTTTAGGTATAAAGTTGAAATCCAGAACTTCCAGGATAGCATTCTAGAAATGCTTGCCGATCCATGCAGAGAACCCAAGAGGCTGACAGAGATCCAGAGTCTTAATGCATGGATGAGATGATGGTGCAAGGAAGAGGGTTTTGGATTTGTTAGGGACTGGGCAATATTCTGGAGATGGAGGAGAGGGGCACTTTTCCAAAAGGATGGGCTCCACCTTAACCTTAACCAGGGTGGAACCAGGCTGTTGGCATTAACCTTTAAAAAGGTGATAGAGCAAATATTGAACTAGATAATGGGGGAAACTGACAATTGCCCAAGAGCACATGGTTCGGAATAATATATCCTTGAAGGATAGTAGCAAAACATGGAAGTCCATGGATAGAGAGGTTCCAGAAAAGGTAAGTGTAACCCAGGTGCCTTTAAGTAAAAATCAGAGTTGAAAGATTCCAAATTAACCCTATCATCAAAGAGCCAGACTGTTAATATTCAGGGAAACATTCACCGGTATAGTCCACATAGCAAATACAAATTTTTGTCGGAGCATACCGAGGGAGGAATGAACAATATATCATCCACGCCAGATGGTGCACTTCTTTTATTCATATAAGGTTCACCACCCACACTATTATATTTAAGTCCACTTATCTGAAGTGATGCCACTGGAAATTGCAATTAAAATTGTAGAGAAGCACGACGTGCACGTTTTGGGCCTGATGCCCTGTCTCAAGTTCCCATTAATTCCGTACTAGTGTCAACTGTCAAAAAATGCCAGATTCATATACGGCCATCTTTGTAAGGACCTTTAACTCACATAAATGGCTGATATACTGTCAATCAAAGGAGAACCTCCAATGAAAACAGGGAACACCCCACTCACAGGGGAATCCCTATTACCATTGGTTGAAACAGACAGATGCATCATCGGGAGATCAAATACTTCAGGGGATTTCCAATTCAAAAAAGACTAGCCCAGTCAATCTCCCGATTTAATCCATAAGGTTGAATGGTGTTCAAAAGAAAAATCCATCGTTGTTCAGTCCACTGAAATCTACAAATCCTATCACCCCTGCGAGGATCATATGGTACCTGGTAAATAATCATCCAGGTAAAATCTTCAAAAGTATGATGGTATGCCACGCAGTGCTCCACGACAGGTGCTGACTGAACCCCCTGACGTATACGAGATGCATGCTTTCCAAGCCTTAGTTTAATAGATCGAGTTGTCCTTCCAATATATAGCAGCTTACATGGGCATTGTAAAATGTAAACCACAAAGGAAGACAGACAATTCGTGGTCCATCGCCGTATATGGGAGTAAGTTGTAGTTGGGTGCTGCCAGACTACTCCTGACAGAGCTTGTGAAAAATAACTACAATTATTACAAGGTTCATGTCCCCCAGAGCCCTGTATCGGCTTAGGCGGTTGGTCTATCGGCGAGGTTGATTTAACCAAAATATCACTCAAATTTGAGCCCCTAGAGTAGGCGATCATCAAGGACTTATCAAAACATGGATGCAATTGTAACATAGACCAGTGGCTGTGAAGAATCCGAACAATCTCAGGACTATGTACAGTAAACGGTAGTACCCCCACAATCTCCTCAGAGCGTTGCAATTCAGCTGTAGGGCGATCACTATTCAATAGCCATTCACGTTGAACATGATAAGCACGCCGATAAGCCCGATCAACTACATGTGCAGGATAACCTCTACAAACAAGTCTAGATTATAAATCTAAAGCATGGTGTTTAAATTCATGCAATGAAAAACATAATCTTCGAAGCCTTAAAAATTGGCCAAACGGAAGTCCTCTACGAAGTGGACCAGGATGGAAACTTAGAAGACTATTACGTTGTATTGGTTTTCTAAACAGAGTAGTTCGCATTTCCCCCTCCTCTACAAAAACCAACATATCCAAAAACTCAACTTGTTGTTGATCAATATGTTCTGTGAAACGAATATTAGGCTTTAAAGAATTCAACCATATGATAAAATTATGGAGGGATTGCAAATCGGATGTCCAAATAAAAAATATGTCATCCAAAAACCATTTCCAGATTAAGACATGAGCAAAATATAGGGAACCCGATAGGTACCGTTCCTCCATTTCAGCCATATACAAGGTAGCGACCGAGGGAGCCACTGTCGCACCCATGGCTATACCAAAAACCTGTTGGTAAAATTCTCCTTCCGACAGAAAATAATTCTTCGTCAGAACAAATCACATCTAGCCCCTGCTAGACTCCCCAAATTGTTTTTGATTGATCTGATGCGATTTGTTAATGTAGCTGGGTTTAAAAAAGGTTTGGATAAGTTCCTGGAGGAAAAGTCCATAAACCATTATTAAAGAGGACCCGGGAAATCCACTGCTTACCCCAGAACAAGCATTGTAGAACCTGTGTACCTTCTGGGGAATGTGTCAGGTATTTGTGACATGGATTGGCCACTGCTGGAAACAGGATACTGGGCTTGATGGACCTTGGTCAGACCCAGTATGGCATTTTTTACGTTCTTATATTCATAAGAACTGGCAAGTTAAATACAAGGCATTAATGAGGCAAGCAAAGAGAACATTTGAAAAGAAGCTTGCCGTGGAAGCAAAAGCACATAATAAAAACTTTTTAACGTATATTCATAGCAAAATACCCGTGAGGGAGTCAGTTGGACTATTAGCTGATAGAAACATAGAAACATGATGGCAGAAAAAGACCATGGCCTTTCTAATCTACCTTGCCATATCAATTACAATAGCCCCCTTTTTTCCTTTAGAGATCTTCTGTGTTGGTCCCATGCTTTTTTGAATTCAGATACTGTCCTCGTCTTGACTATCTCCACTGGGAGACTATTCCACACATCTACCACTTTTTCTGTAAAACAAATATGTCTGCATATTACTCCTGAGTCTATCCCCTTTGACCCTCAGCCTATGTCCCCTCACAGCGGAGTTTGCTTTCAATCGAAAGAGTCTCTCCTTCTTGTGCATTTATGCCACGGAGATATTTAATGTCTTCATAATATCTCCTCTATCCCGCCTTTCCTCTAACTTATACATATTACGATCTTTTAGTCTGTGCTCTTGTGCTTTATAATGAAGACCAATAACCATCCTGTTTATATTCTTTGAAGGTGTGGTCTCCAGAATTGCACACAATACTCCAAATGAGGCTGCACCAGAGACTTACACAGAGTCACTATCACCTCCTTTTTTCTGCTGACCATTCCTCTCCCTATGCAGCCAAACATTATTCTGGCTTTTGCTGTCACCTTTTCTACCTGTTTAGCCACTTTAACATCATCAGAAACAATAACATCCAGATCCTGTTCTTCTTTTGTGGACAGAAGTACTTCATCCCCTACACCCCCTCTGTTTTTTGCAGCCCAAGAGCATGACCCTGCATTTTTTAGCATTAAATCTTAGCTGCCAGATTCTTGATCATTTCTCAAGCTTAGCTAGTTCCCTCTTCATGTTATCCTGGGTGTCTGCTCTATTGCAGATTTTGATATCATCTGCAAACAGGCAAACTTTACCTGACAGCCCTTCATCAATATTACTAACAAAGATGTTAAAAAGAATCAGACCAAGGACAGATCCCTGCGGCACACCACTGGTAACTTCCTTCTCCTCAGATTGAGCTCCATTTACCTGTACCCTTTGTCGCCTCCCACTCAACCAATTTCTAACTCAGTCAGTTACTTTAGGGTCCATTCCTAGGGTGCTCAGTTAATTAATAAGTCACAGGTACAGAACGGTGTCATAGGTTTTACTGAAATCTAAATATACCTCATCTAGGGCTCTCCCTCAGTCCAACTCCCTGGTCACCCAGTCAAAGAAATCAATCAGACTTGTCTGACAAGATCCGTCTCTGGTAAACTCATGCTGCCTTGGATCCTGCAATACATTGGACTCCAGAAATCTCACTATTCTCTCGTTTAGTAAGGTTTTGAATACTTTACTCACCACAGAGGTTAGACTAACCAGGCTGTAGTTTTCAAGCTCAAAACATCAGCAGTCTAAAAACACCTCTCTAATAGGCGAAAACCTTTTTAGCAGTTTGTGTGCATGACAAAAATATACAACCACTCTATACAAGAAGATCTTGTATATAATACTTTAATTCTGCTAAATTAACAATGTGGATGTGACTGTTCACTGCAGGTGTCTTTCTTTTGTGCTGCATTTCTTCAACTTGATCTTCAACTAGAGCTTCAACTTGTGTGGATGAATGTAAGACTGTGTTTGAATTTTTACTGCACCTTTTTTTAGTTTTTTATTGCACACACTGAACATAGGACTGTGTTTTGTTACACACACTGTATGAACATCAGCTTAAGTTTTCTGTGCGCTGTTGAAGACTGTTATTTTGGACACATTACTTATGAATTGGTTGAAGATTTAAAATTTTGAGTATTTTTGTCACACACACAAACTGCTAAAAAAGGTTTTCGCCTATTAGAGAGGTTTTTTTAGACTGTTGTTGTATCGAGCTTTCACCAGTCTTAACTGTTAAATTCTGGTCAGCTCACCCTCTGCCATTTGGATTATGTCATGGCTCTGAGGGATACTGAGGTCTTTTTCTCTCATTGAAGAGATTGTGATTCATGCACTGTTGTGTTTTGTGGTATCAGGTTGGTTGTTTTGTTTGTTTGTTTTTTGACTGTGTATGGTTTTCTTAGGTTGATTTCTTGTCAACATAAGGAGTTTCCACTTTCATCAATGCCATTCCAACTACTATTCCCTCATCCACTCCACCAAGCTATTGTAGTATCCCAATCTTGTCTCCTCCTCCTCATCTAATTCTTCCCATGAGCTGTACTCCATTCTCTGCTCTTTCTCATCCATTCATTCCTCCTCTTCTCCCGTCCCCCCCCCTCTTGCTTTTCCAGGTCCTTCCCTTTTAGCTACCTACTTTGCAGATGAGGTCCTTATCATTCGTGGCTTCTTTCCTGCCTGTACCCCCCCTCTCTCTTACCCTTCCCCCCCCCCCGCATCTGCCCCTGCCTATCCCACCCCACCCCCTTTGCCCCCTTTGTCCTATTCCTGGTCCTCTTTCTGTCCCATTTCCTCTGCCAAACTCCTTAAAGCTCTCTCCTCGTCTTGCAAGACGACATCCCTCTGACCCTATTCCCTCTTCCTGGCTTTCTGATCCCTCCCTGGCCCTTCTTTCGCTCATTCTCAGCATCTTCAACTTTAGTCTCTCCTTTAGTTCCTTTCCCCTTCCCTGGAAGCATGCTGTCATTTGGCCTATCCTTAAGAAACCTTCTCTGGATCCTACTACCCTTGTTCACTGGTGCCCCATTTCTACCCTGCCCTTTCTCTCCAAAATCATTGAGAAACTGGTCTTCACCCATATTTCCTCTCATCTTGATGCCACCCTCACATTTCACCCCTGACAATCCGGGTTCTGTCATGGTCACAGCATGGAAACTATCATCCTTTCCCTTCTTAATGAGCTTCACACTTATGACGATTGAGGTGACATTTCCTTGGCTGTATCCTTAGATCTTTCTTCTGCTTTCGACCTGGTTGATCATCACACCCTTCTCTCCTGTCTGCATGATTTCAGGATCACTGGTTCTGTCCTTTACTGGTTCGATTCTTTTCTCTTGTCCCAGACTTTTTCTGTCCTCACTCGTTCCCCCTCTTCTTCTGTCACCCCTTTGCCCTATGGCGTCCCCAAGGGCTCTGTTCTCGCTCCCCTTCTTTTCAATATCTTTCTGGCTCCTCTCACTCTCCTTGTCCAACAGAATGGTCTTTCTGCCTACTATTATGCAGATGACATTCATCTTTTGCACCACACCAGTCCCTCTGCCCCCGATTTGACCCTACTGAATACCTGCCTTTTCTCTATTGCTGCCTGGATGACATCAAACGTTCTCCATATCAATCCCTCTAAAATCTCTACCATTTGGTTTACCTTTTCTACTTCTGTCACTACCTTGGCCCCTTTCCTTGCCTCAACACCTATTTCACTGGTCTCCTCTCTCTGCTGTCTTGGTGTCACATTCAATTCCTCCTTATCCCTCCACGAGCACCTATCCTCCATTATTCAATTCTCTTTTTACTCCCTGCATCAGATCTGCTCCGTCCGTCCTTTTCTTTCCTTCTCCTCTCTGTCCACACTTCTACTCTCCCTGATTATGATTCGTATTGACTATTGCAATGTTGTCCTTGCAGGCCTCCCCCAATATCAACTTCATAGACTACAACTCCTCCAGAATACCGCTGCCCGCATACTGACCCATGCTTCTTACTCAGACCACATCAGCCCTCTGCTCATTCGTTTACATTGGCTTCCCATAAAATTCCATGTGCACTATAAAATACTTACCTTGGTTCACCATACCATTCACACCAACACCCCCCAGTATCTCTCTGATCTGATTCACCTTCACTCTTCTCACCACTCCCCTCTGGCAGGTCAACTCCAATCACCTATTCCTTCTTCCCCCCCCCCCCACACGTGCCCGCTTAGAATCCACCTGTGCCTCTGCCTTCTTTATACTTGGCCCCCTCTGGAACTCCCTCCTATCCGACCTCTGCCTGGAACTTTCCTTTCCATGTTTCAAGACATTGCTGAAAACCCATCTCTTCTCTGTCACCTTTGACCTTCCTCTCTCCCCTGCCTAATCCCCAGTCCCCTCTGTCTGTTTATCCTACCCCTACCTCATCCTCCCCCTCCCCCCAGCCAATCTAGCTGCCTTCCTTCTTCTTTTTTCTTTCCTTTCCTGTACTGCCATGGAGTTCTTTTTCCTTCTTTTTCCTGTAGCATGCAATGTTTATTGTAAACCCCTCAAATACCCCGGTGTAGGGCAGTATATCAAATAATTCAATAAAGATAAAGACTGTGCTTCTAGTCATCCACTGGTGACTGGGATCCCTCAGGGATCAGCCCTTTCAGTGGTTTTATTAAATTTATATTTGTCACTGATGTGTACATTTGTTATTGAGCTATCAACACACTATCATATTTGTGCTGATGACATTCAATTTCTCCTGTCCTTATTGTCTTCTGTTTCTGAAAAATGTGAGTTTTGTTATTACAGAAGATTGGATGTCTAGAAACAGACTGTCGATTAATCTGAATAAAACAGAACTCATGGTACTGATAAGGATGATAGTCAACCTACCTGAGGCAATCAGAATAAGGGCTAATGATATCTTTGATATCTCGGGTGCGTTGTCTTGGTGTCATACTTGACCCAAAGTTATCCATATTACGGCAAATTGGGGTGGTCATGAAATCTGCTTTTTTGAGACATTGGGGCCTTTTAGTAAAGTGTGCAATGCAGTTAACACACAATTTGGCATGCACTATCTACATGCTTGTGCCTGTGTTAACAATTATCGTGGAGGCATGACAGTTAATGCATGCCAATTTTCACAGTAACTGCCAATCGAGCTTTTGGGTGCTGAATGGGCAAGTTAGTGGCAAAAAGTAGGCATGTTGAGCACATTACAGTTAGCAAAGGCATACACATCACATGCTGTTGATGTTGCTATTAGTATAGGTTCACCTAACACCAGCTTAATAAGTAGGTGCATCTACTGTAATAGAGCCATATATTAGAATACTCATCCTCATGTTAACTTTTAGGAACATGCTGGTCACACCCTTGGCAATTAGCATAGAGGTTTTTTACTTAACACACATTAGTTGTTGCACCAAATGCATGCTAATAATGCACTTTAGTAAAAGGACCCCTTAGTTTATCACAGAGAGTTGAGGGGGAGTTACTAATATGTTTTAAGGGAATAATGCATGATTTTTACCTTTCAACGTGCATTAAAAGGCAAAATCCTGTTTTATTTTATGGAATGCACATTAGTTTTCTGTAACATTGTGTTGCTTAAAAATGAGATGTAAAGTACAAAAATGTCTGAAAAACACTTTATTATTATGTAAATAGAATTACACAGCTTGCGCTAAACTGCTTAAGCTACATTATTTGCAGAAAAATTTCAGCTCAAAGCTGATGTTATTTTTGTGCCTGTGAGCATTCGGCCACTAACATATAGCCTGATACTCTTGGGTGCCAGCTTATAGAAGCCAGTGCATTAAAAAATCAGCTTGCTCCAGATGTCCCCTCCCCCCTCCCATCAGTCAGTCTCACTGGCTCCAGAGGCATGAAGCTTGAGAGCTTGAGGGATTTTTAAACTGTGACTGGAACAGAAACAATGATGCCTCCCTCTCTTTCTCTCTCCTAGCCCTATCTTGATCTCTGGATGATTTCCCTATTTTTTAGATTTTTTAGACTTCAGAAAAGTATATTTCTAAAGTTATCAATTCACTACCAGCTTTTCTTTCTTAGTGCACTAGAGAAAATGGTGCTAGATTGCTAGTGTTTGTTCTCAGTTTCCTATTGAGGTGCTGATATCATCAGCCATATGATTTGGGAAAAGTGAGACAGGGATAGGCTTGTTTGACTGCTTGCAAAACGTTTCAACATGATTGATAAAGTTCCTCATGCTGCTTCCTTCTCCCTTTCTCCCAAAATATTTCCACTCTGAATGTGCTGTTGCTGAATATGAATAGGAAAAATGAGGATTCATTTAATTTTGGAGCCGCAGTCATTCAATTTGTTTGAGGTACACAAATAAACAATGACATTATTCATTGCATCTCTCCATTAATTTTAAAATGAATGCACATTCCTATGAAGTACCCTTAAACATTGAACATACTATTTCAGCCACATAGTAAAAGCCAGTATATTATATCATTGTTTTACTCTCCAGTCCTGTGGTTATGGAAGTAGTTCTGCTATAGTGCAAACTTATAAAAATTGTTCACCTGAAAGTGGCCATTGAGGAATAGCAGGAAGTGCTGAGAATCCCAGGAATATTTCCAGGACCTTTTTAAAGTAACTGGGCCAAGAAGCCCTGATAAGAAAATTTTGCGGTGTATTCTTTGTGTGTGGTTTGTCCATGAATCAGAGGACTCTTAATCAAACATGTGGACTCATCTCTCCAAATCTGGTGTATATGAAATAATTTCATCTGACAAAGTTTATTTTCACTAAATATTCTTTCTTTGGAATGTATTTTATATCATACTATAATTATATATGCTTATTTGATTGTATTTTCCTTTTATCTTTTAAACTAATTGTATTTTATGCTTATCGGTAATCATATTGAATGAATATTAATCTGGAAAATGGTATATAAAGCTTTTGTAAATAAGCAGCCATGAGAGCTAGTTACTAAGGTATGCTAACATAATGCATGTTGTTAGCAACCAGGCCGCATTGAATAATATGGGACCTGTATTAATATAACGTATATTAGGGTGAATTAATGCATGTTGATGTTAGTGCACCTTAGTAACTTTCCCCCATATATGTGGTTTGTAGTGTTTGCACATTAGTGATCTGAGTTCTTGGTAGAATTATCAGTAGGGCCTTGAAGTTAAGCTTCCCCTTGGTGGGAAAGAACCCCTTGAAATTCCTTTACCTTCTTGGGTAAAAGACAGAGAAAGGGGGCTACACATATGGTATAATTTGGGAATTGTGGAAGGGTAATTTTATAATAGGTTACATAGATGGGAGGCCAAGTAGGTATCTATTTTGGAGTTATTTTATGAAAACAAATAGGTGCCTATCTGTAAGGACTGTGAATTTGGGGTTCATTTGGGTGCTTAAAAATTAATAACACACACAAATTGATTGCGCACACATATACCTATGAATTAACACGCACACAATCAATTGGCACTTGCAAAAAAAAACTATAGCACATGCAGAAGGCACACAATTATAATGAATATTTAAAAAGTATGATTTGTTTTCATTTTAAATAAACTTTCTTTTTGTTTCTGCATGTGCCTATTATGCATCTTTCTAAAAAAACAGTATAAAACCTGCAGAAATTGTGACTAAAAGGAACCTGCATCTATTTGCACCTACACGGATGTAGGTGCAAATGTATGCATGCTAAGTATGCACATATGCCTGTATTTTATTTTCGTACCAATGCAGGTAATTCACAACTCTACATGGCTACACCATGGTCATGTAAAAGTAGTGTATGTGTGTTCTTGTCACTGAATGTACCTTTAATGCGGGGAAAATAGTATGATAGTCTTTTACACACTTATATAGGCATTTATGCATCAAATAGCATTAATATATTTACCCCCTTGACATGCATGCACACTGAGGCTCTCTCACCTGGCCAGGTTAAGTCCTCTGCAATGCCTTGAACTGCAGCATTCTGAAATTATGAGCTTGAATTATGAAAGCGCTAACATGCATTAGTGTGTGTCATTTTCCAAGGGTGCCATTTTATGAGACTTATTTACTAATAATGCCTGTTAACAATTTAAGCACATTCAATGGGATAGAAGGCTTTAGTAAATCTAGCTCTGTGTGTATCTTTTAAGCCTTTGGAAAATCCACTTAGTCAAACTGAACTGTTCTCCCCCAATTTTACCCGCATAGTTACTAACCTTTTGAAAATGTGTCCCTATGTTCATAGGGAGCATATCCAGTGGCATCGGCCAGGGCAAGTAAAGAAGTTGGTTGCTGCTGCTTTAAATGAAACCTGGATATTCAATGCTGAGGTTATATCAGGCCGCTGGCTTTGAATATCCAAGTTGCCCAGATACACTAGAGATTTTGTTATCTGGTCAGCGATGTTTTCATTCATAGCTACCAGGGTTTGATTTCTAATGGTATAAAGTAACCGGGTAGCCAGACCCGGCACTCACTCTTACATTGTACCTTGCTTCCCCCCCACCTCTCCCCCACCCCCAGCCTCTTGCCCCATCTTCCAGTAGCATTTCTCTTTCTTTTCCCCACAAATTACTCTGACAGCCAAGTATGGTAACAACTGGTCGCAGCTTTATTTCCCATAACAACAAAACCATAACAGGAACAATGATCTCACAACCCCCCCCCCCCCCCCAGCGGAGCGATGCGTCACCAGCCATGCTACTAGCAAAGCGACCTCGCCTCCGCTGCAACCATGGTCCGACCACCGGCAACATTCCGACCACCCCTATCCGACTTTGCCATATTACTAGCAAAAGTCTTCCAGGGGTAGTCCGGGTCGAGGGCACCCCTCCCCCGTCCCGAGTCGCCTAAGGCTCCGGACCCCGGAAACCTCCGGGATCTCGCCTCACCCTCCCCCAGCTGCGACACCCCTACACCAGCCCCGCAACCGCAAAGGCTGGGTGGGCGGGTGGGCTGCCGCGCCTCCCGCCAAACAGCCTGTGCTCTGAAGCGTCTCCAGCACGCCAGAGCACATGGCTGCCTGCACCCTGATTGGCTCCGCTTGCCCCACTCCACTAGCGGAGCCAATCAATTTAAAGAATGCACCGCGCGCACGGCCCTGCGTGGCCCCGATTTCAACCCCCTCCACCCCCGTGCATGAGCAGGGTCCCGTGCCGGGCAAAGCACCCGGTTATGAGCAGGAGCCGGGACCCTGCCCGCGCCTTTATTTTTAGATTGTAAGCCCTCTGTGGACAGGAGAAATACCTACCATACCTGAATGCAACTCGCTTCGAACGTCAGAGAAAAGGCATGAGCTGAACCCAGTTTGCGTTCTCTTTCCCTTCCATCCGTAACAGAATCATTACAGTAAAAGCCTCACTATGGACCAGAGATGATGATTATTTTGAGATCAAGTAATGTGTACACCTGGAATCTCATCAATAGGTGAACTGGGGTGCAAAGGCTGAGATCACCACTCATTCTGCAGCAACACCAAGATCCTCACAGCCTGATGGGCAAAGAACAAGCCTGGAAATTGGACCTAAGTCCCCTACATGCCTGCACACAGTGCTATAACTGGGCAACCAAGCTACCCAGGTAGAACAATGTGAGAAACCGTAACATCCAATGAGGATGATTTACTGTCATACACTCTTCGTGGTTTTCCCCACACTATTTTTCTACTGGGATTTACAAGCAAATGGGCCCATCAGGAAAATCTCATAAGCTGCTTGGCATGATTTTACTTAGCAGTAGCTCATTAAATATTTTTTAATAAAATTTCAAATACGGACAATTACACGTAAAGATTTGTTCTTTGTGAAACTGAACATTTACAAAGTTGGCTTTGGCTTTCACATTGGGGGGGGGGAGGGGATTTTTAACAGCACTTGAAGTGACTTGAGTCTTCTGTTTTTGGCCTGTGAGGGCGGGCACAGAAGACTGGATGCCATTGTGACTAAATGCCAGCCAAGTTGACTTGCGACCTGATAATCGAAGTTTGAGAGCTGATGCTCTCTTGCAAGCAATTTTCCCAAATGGGTTAGTTTTGCGCATATAATGACAGCAATGAATCACCCTCCTAAGCCAGCAGATGTGGAGTATGATCTCAGTCTCTCACGTTTACTGCTAATGCTCACTGTAATACTTGCATTGTGCTACAGAGCGCTTCCTTCTGGAATTCATAAGACGTAACATGTTTAAGCAACTTGTTAGGGTGTAATTGGAAATTCCTCTTAATTAGGCTTGTAGCTTCCAATACAATGGGAAATTTCTGTATCTTTCTGCGACATGTCCGTGGTTTCGGACTGCATTTCTTGGTTTTGAGGATATTCCCCCCTCTCCACACAATTCGTAGAATAGTCATTTGGAACCGACACCTCTATTTATCAAAGCTATTGTTGGTTATTTTTCTCCTTTACTACTGTGTCAAGTTTCCTCACATCCAACTTCTTATCTGTTGAAATGGGAATGTCCCAAGTTGTCATAACTTCTTCATTCTCCATAATTTTCTTTGGATCATGAACACAATTCTATTCCGGCACAGTGATATTGTAATGGTTACAAAATATCCAGTGGATGAGGCGTGCCATCTTGTTGTGCCTTTCTGTATAGAAATATTCTGCCATCAGAACTTTGCAACCAGCTAGGAGATGAGTAATCATGTCCGGCTCTTTCTTTCAGAATCTGCGTATGTCTGCTTTACAAGTTTTCTCTATGGTCACCGTGAGCCATTTTCTCTGCAATTCGCTATCCTGGGCTGCAACTATCAATCTGTCACTCATGGGTTTCAATTTATCAACCATCAGGCAAGACTAGGCAGTCGCCTCTGGAGGCATCAAAGAGCAGCAGCATTCAAAGCAAAACCATAGATTCTAATAGCCACACAAACTCAAAAAGCAATCAGCATGCATCAGTTATGCATTTTTACAGGATTGTTGTTGGAAGGATGGTGTTCAGATGGTCACGATTGTTGAGTTTAAGTATCGAAATCTCAGGGATAGGGGGGATGTAAGGTTGAAAGTTTGCCTAGGGTGTCCGCTACTGTGCACCGGCCCTGGGGCTGACCCTGTCTCTCCTTAATTGCTTGTGTCCTGGTTTGATCAGCCAATGGCTCCTGGAGTAATGCTTTTTATTTCCCATCGTATTTACTAGTCCCTGCATACAATGGGGTTGTCCAGTGTTGAAGTAAGCAAGCCTGAAAGAGTGCAGGCTGTAGATAAAGCTGACACATGACACTGGGCAACATACATAGAGCTTACAGGACAAAACTATAAGGACTTCACCTGAGAAATCCTTGCTGCTAGGGGTGTGCAGACCAAACATTTGCATTTTGTTTAGTTTCCCAAGTCATGTGCAGGATTTTTTGTTTTGTTTTATTTATTTATTTTTTTAATAGGAAATGTCAGTAGCGTGCAGTATTGAGCAATAGTGTGTGCTATTGAGTGAATGTGTGCATTATACACCATGTGCACACATGCACAAATAGTGCATATTACCACTCGATAGCACACACTACTGCTTAGTGGAATGCACTGTTGCTCAATAGAGCACACTGTTCACCTATATAGCATGCACCATTGCTTAATAGTGAGCAGTATTGAGAGATAGTCCACGCTATTAACAGCAGAAGGAAGTGAGAAACTGGCTTGATTGTTTTATGTCATTTTCTAATGGAAATGGAAAAAATCTGGGAAATGTTTATAAAATGCATTCAAATAGGAGCAGAGGCACACCAAAAGGCTTATTTGTAGTTTCGCCCTGAGGATTCTGAGACCAGTGCTGGTATTTTTGTTCCCCCGCTCCTTGTTTTTTTCTTGTTTGTTTTTGCTTCAGGGGTGTCCCTTCTTGCTTTGTTTTTTTTTGTTCCTAGGCTCATACAGGTCATTAGAAGAAATCACTAACAAGGAAAGTTGGAGTCCAAAAAAGATCAGCAAAAAGGGAGCATCTGCTTATATGGAATGTTACAGTATCAGGCATTTTGCGCCACCACTGTGTCTGGTATCAACTGGTTATTATCATTTGTCCAAAGATTTTTCCAGGCATACAATACAACAGGGCCGTACCAAGCCATAATTGTGCCCTGTGCGACTTACACATCTGGCTCCCTCCCCCCATCTCACCCATACCGCTATGTCCAGCCAACTGCCTGCTCTTGCTCTGCTGTCGCCACTTTTGGTTTTCACAGTGGCGCCAGCAGCAGCAGAGCAGACCTGACTTCAAATTAAAAAAACAACACCACACAGGTCTTTCCTCCGTGCTTGTATGCAGATCTGATCCCTCCCTGCTCTGACTCAAATGCGGGTCTTTGCAACTCCGCGCTTGAATGGCTGGCCTGGTCCCTCCCTCCTCCGATGTGACCTACATCAGAAAAGAGAGGGAGGGATGAGGCCTGCAGGGTCAGAAAAATAAACATGTGTTTTGTTTTCTTTATTAAATTTGTAGTCAGGTCTGCTTCGCTGCTGCTGGTGCCACCGCCGCTGAGAAAATAAAGAAGGGTGGCAGCAGGGCAACAGCAGGCAGCGTGGGGTGAGCCGAGGTCAGCAGCCTGACATGTGCCCCTAATCCTTTGCACCCTGTGCAGCTGCACCACTCACACAGGGCTAGGTACGGCGCTGTTACACAACCTTGCCAATAGAGTAGATATCTGAAGACCAGGCAGAGTAGTGCTATGGAGTACAGTGGGAAAGCTCCAGATATCAGACCATAAGGGTAACAATGTTCTTCAGCTATACAGATGGCTGGAACAGTAGATCAGGGACTGGGGTGATAGAAGCTCGATAAACAGAAATAAAAAGGAAGCACAGGAAAAACCTTTGACTTTCTCAGTCCATACACTTTCCAGATGGCAATGAAACTTGCACAGTGACAGGCAGTGTTGCTTTTACAAGGATGGTGTTGTCTGAAAGACTCAGAGTAGATAACAAGTACCTGGCACCAGGGCCGTACCGAGGGAAGATCGCGCCCTGTGCGACGTGAACATCGGGCGCACGCCCTCCCCCCCCCCCCACGTCGGGAGAGAAGAGGCGTGCCCGATGTGCAAGTTGCCAGCATGCTAAGCAGATCTTTCCCTCCCTGCAAGAGCAAGAGCAGGGAGGAAAAGATCTGCTTAGCATGCTGGCGGAACGCTTAAGGGGCACATTTTAGTTGTCCTGCCATTGCCTGCCGCCGCTGAGAGAAGAAAAAGTGGCAGCAGCAGGCAACGGAAGACAGCTAAAATACGCCCCTTAAGCCTTTGCGCCCTGTGCGACTGCACCGCTTGCTCAGGGCTAGGTACGGGCCTGCCTGGCACCAAATGTATTTATTTATTTTATTTATTTACATTTCTTATATACCGCACCATTCGACATCAGCGCGGTTTACATCGAACACAAATTCAGACAAAAAACATGTGTCTGAGTTTACAGTAAACAGGATCATAAAACTTGGATAACAAGGTAATTACAAATAACAGGACATTAAGCTTGGATTGCGAGGATAACTATTTACATCTTCGAGATTACAGAAAATATAAACATGTATATTTATGCAAGATGAAACAAAGTGAGGCAGAATAAGCAGATAGGCAATTATAATTGGACCAAAATAGCCACAGGTGGAGATCTTACATTAACATCACACTCATTTAATAAATCTGAATGCGCAAAAACATTGTGCTATATGATTGGTTACATGTGCACCCACTTAGTGCTTTAGGTACCTAGAAGCCAATTTAACAAGCATGTGTATACTTGCTGATGGCCAAAAGTGGAACACTCCCCGGCATGGCTGACTTTGCTCCAGAAGAGACGGACTCTTTGTAAAGGAGGTGATTAAGCATCTGAGAGTCCTGTATGAGCTGGGTTCCACCAAAGTGTCTTCCAACCACAAGCATGAAGTGTGGCGGGGCATATGTACGAAGCCAAATACCATCATTTACAATAACCAAGACATTGCGGATTTCAGGAGAAAAGGCAAGATCTGTAAAAGAAGGTCAAGGCCAAAGAAAGGACCAAAATATGAAAGGCCTGTCCGGCAGGTCTCTCCCAGACTGTGACTTTACATGATTCCATTATAGGCAGGGTTTGTTTGCTGCATGCATCCCACCCTGCAGTGAAAGAAAGTACTTTTCATCGTCTTAATCTCCTATCTTTTTTTTTTTCTGATATGCTTATTTTGCTAGCAAGCTTACCAGCCTGCGTCTGTGTTTTCTTTCTTGGGTGAAGAGAGGATCAGGCCCACCCAGAGAGACAGGCACTCAGAGGAAGAGCAGGCATAGAGGAGGGCAGAAAGGACAGATAGATACAGAGGCACAAAGGTAAAGATCAACCAGGGAAGAGAGACAGGGACACAGGCAGAAGAAAAGGAATAAAAGAAGCAGTGAAGGAAAAGGAAGGCAAGAAGAGTAAGAAGACCATCTGAGAGCAATGCTGACTGATGATAAACCTGCAAGTGGCGCTCTACTATAGTCCACTAATCCAGGCACAGAGACCCAAAATCAAAGTCACTTCTCTTTTAGGTGTCATTTGTGCATATTTGAGGACATAGGAGCATGCTGTCATTATAAAACACATTGGGGCATGTTTACTAAAAATCAGTATCTCAGTGTGTGTTTAGTGCCAAAGATTTTATGGAAGTGTGGCCAACCCACGCTAACTATTGGGAGCATTCATGGCAAGTCCCTATGCAGTTAGTGTGGTGGGAAGCAGTTCCCCGTGTTAAATCTGCCGCTGAGACTAATGTGGGTGCATTAGCCACTACCCACTGAGGTGACAGAAAGCGCAACCACGCTAACTCCAACACTGATGATCCGCACGCACCCATGCTAATCAGAATGCGCAGGCAATGCCCACCCTCCACCCCTAAACCTCCCAGTCCCAACACATGCTAAGCAGTTAGCGTGGGATTTTTACCGTGGTGGCATTTTTAGTGTGCGATAACGATTGTCACAGTCCCGCATTAAACCCCGTGCTAACCATTATCACACTTTACTCAACACGCCCCGTAGTATGCACCTGATTTATTGTCAGAGCTTAATGCAGACACATATTACCCCCTTTATAAAACTGAATGCACAAAACAGATCACAACATAGGCATGCATGTGACTTTTCTATATGCGTATACCCCACGTAACCTACAAAATGACCCCTAAATATTGTAACAGTAGAGTGTAAACTGGCACGATTTTAAAACTTAATTTGTGATATTGACTGAGGTGGTGATGATCAATGCTTATTATCCTAATAGACTCTTGAAAAAAACTGAGATTACTTATCTGGAAAACTCAAAGCAGTTGTTGGTAACAAGCAACATTGATCTGTTTATTCTATTTCAAGGGAGTATTCAATCATAAATAATCTAACTCCTTTAGCAAGTGACAGAAAAATAAGCAGAAACAAATTTGTTAATCCAAACTGTATCTGCATCAAGCAATAAAACAAATGTTCAAACTTCGAAACAGCCAACAATTGTTTTCATTTAAATTTTAATTAATAAACTTATGTTTTAAAGCAGATGATACATGTGTAAATTTTATTGACAGCAGTTCGGCCATAGACGATCCTAGTCAGCTTTGTACATGAATCAAGAAAGGAAAATTCTCTAGTATTACTGGATCAGTAAATGAATTCCTATCTAGTTCAGCTGTGCTACAGATTTTCTAAAATTTGTAGGGGTTTTATCTTTTTTTTGTTTATCTCCTACTACCATTACCATTGCATACATTAGAAAAGTAAAAGACAAATCATGCACTTGGCAAGTTATTTCATTGTGATTACGGATAATATAAAAATGCCCAATATGGATCCCACTGTAAATAAAAACCATTTATTTGTACCAAAGGCTTAAACAATATGGTATTAGTTTCTCATATTATATGTTCTAAACAAGCTGTCTTTATGTATATGTAGCATATGAATGTATTAATATTCTTTCTCTCCCTACATATAATTATCTATATATATCTATATATAATTATATGTAGATTAAATATATATATTAAGGGTGCATACAGTATATAGTGGTCTTAAAATTGTAATACCTGATATGACTAGCTTCTGTAGGTCTCATACTTTACATATGAAGCTATACTTTCTCTTACCATGACAAGTTAAGGGTCCAGTATTTAACAGCAGGTTCTAGATTTCAAAACCTGCTGTCCAGATATATGCTAGTGGCTGGATCTATCCACCAATTTTCAGGGGCACTATCCAGATAATCATTAATGACCGACCTGGCACTATCTGTATAGTAGTAGGACGGACTGTGGGCGGAGCACAGGTGATCCTGGGAGTCATGAGGATAGCAGTGATATTTAGTCTGCAATCTGGATGATTTAGGACAATATAAAGGCTATGCTAAATTATCTGGACAGTCTATCCAGATAGTGGACTGAATATTGCCTCTTTTAGGATAATTCCAGTATTAGACGTACATTTGGTGGCGGCTGCTATTCAGATAGCAGTGCTAAATATATGTATTTTATTTAACCCCTGTAACCAGCATTTACAATCAGCACTGACTGCAGCAGGTGAATATTGTCCTGCAAGTTTTATTTAGTTTTTCTTTATTTTCGAGACAGCAGTTTCCTCCTGTTCCTATATATTTAGAGCTCACCATGAACTTTCATTCACATGTACCTGAGGATTTTTTTAAACACTATATCCTCTCCTCCCGAGTGCACCTCGTCTGATCACCGTTAGGCGACATGCAGCAGAGCTTCGTCCAGAACTCTGCAATCATAGGCTCTGAATCCGGCCAATAGCTGCCTCTTTAAGCAATTCCAAGACTCTCTCTCCCTTGGGAGCTGGGAAAATTGCCTTTATAGCAGTGCTTCTCAGCCCTCTCCTGAAGGCATACCCAGCCAGTTGGATTTTAATAAATATGCACGAGACTTGTGTTGGAGACCCACTGTATGCAGATCTGTCACATATGTATTTATTGTGGTAATCCTGAAAACTGATTGGCTGGGTGCGCCTCCAGGAGAGGGTTGAAAAGCATTTGCTGTACAGCATCACTGGGCCAATCCAACCTGGGAAATGGAAGACCCAAATGAAAAGGGAGATTTCTGCTAGGGGTCGCTGGGGTTTCGGTGGCCATTTCAACACCTGTGGCCAGCTGAGCAGGAGTGACCTAGGATTGATCTTGCTCATCTAGATACCAGGGGATGCTCGTTGAATCCAGGGGCGAATCAGGGGGTAGGGAGCATCAGAGGAGTCTCAGAGGACATGGGCTTGCTGCTAAGACTCTCGAGAAGCCATTGGGATGCTGCAAGGGGAGATAGGGGTAATTAAATTGCTGGCGAGTCACTGGTGATAGTGTGTGTAGGGGATAGGATGTTTGCTACAGTAACATGGAGAGGGATTGAGATTGGGGGGGTTGATGTGGGATAATCAAGTCGGGGCACTGGAAGGGGGCAACAGATTTAAGCATTGAAACTGCTCCTTCCAGCAGCCATGTAGTATATGTGTCCAGGGGCAAGTGTAAATGCAAACATCTAGGGTCTCCCCTACAAACATGGAGTCTCTTTGTGAAATGGGGAATCTATAGCAGTGTTGTAGGCCCACCCCAGCCACTTCCTCTCTCCACCCTCACCATATCTCCAGGACTTTTAAATGTGGTAAGGATCCCTATGTTTGAAAAAACCCCTGTTCTAAAATGCCAATCCCCAGATATTAATACGTCTTTTCAGACATGGAGAGTTTTCTAAAATAACCTCCTAATGCTCAGATAGCATGCACTAACGCTCAACAGTGCACACTATTATTGATGACACAGAAGTAAACTGAAATTTCGTTTTTTCTCTTGTCCTTTCAAGTCAAAAACAGCATGAAATGATATGGAGATGATGACATTTCCTATCTTGTTTCAAATCAATGCAAATTTCAAGTGTCCATTGCAATTTTTCCTGACCAAAGGAGGCAGTGGATACAGAGGATGCATATGACCCTGAAATGTTGCAGCTACAAGTATTTCAATGAACTTACATACTCTTAAGCTAAGAGATCCCCACTCCGTGCGGTGTGGAGGTGTTGCTGTGACATTGGGCCCTTTTACTACAGGTTGATATGTAATCATTGTGGGTTTTGGTGCATGTTAAGTGTAGACTGATGCCTGCAGTAACCAACAGGGCGGGGCCAAAACAGCACGGGCTGATTTCCGCGTTATCAATATGTCATGTGTTGGGGTGGTAAAGAGGCAAATTAGGGGCAGAGAGTTGGCATGGTGAACACTGCACAATTAGTGCACAGGTACACACTGCGTGCTACCTCCCCCTTGAACAATTAGTGCTGGTTCACCTAATGCCGCTTCAACAGGTGGCATTCAGTGTACCCACGGTAATAGTGCACACTGCCATGGCACGTTACAGCACCTTTCTGTCTGGTAACTACCAGGAACATGCTGGCCACACCCCCGGGAATTAGCGTACAAGGGTTGCAACTACCATGCTTGAATTTTAGCTCTAAATGCTGGTTAGTTGCAAAGTCCTAGTGCACTTTAGTAAAAGGGCCCCATAGTGTTTGTGTGATTTGCTTGATACGATGAATGAAATAATTTCCCTTTAGAGTTTCACCTGAAACAAAATTAGCTTTCCTGTCACAGAAAGGTAAAAACCGTGGCTTTTCCATGGTCTTAATTACCGGCCTTCTTTGGGACTTTCACTGGGTCTGAATTTAAGCTTGGCGGTTGAGGTGCAGAGATGCTAATCTCACTTTTGTTATGATGGGCAGTTGTGGTTGGACCTAGCCTATGCTTGATGGGCTGGTTACTTGAAATGGTGAAATGTTCATGGGTCAATTATATCATCTGGCTGTGGGCTTTGAATCTGTCAGTACAAGTCAATTATATTTGCTCACAAGGTATTATTATGTGTTAGTTTTGTTCTTTGTTTTTGCTCTAGTGCAATAATATGTCTCTCAGGGTTCCTTCATGCAGCAGAACATGTGCAGCCAGCGAGCGTCCTTTGGTGAAAGACTCCCTTAGTGTGTGCTAAAGACATTTAACATGCACTAGTCAACTTGAGGTGTCTTCACTCATCAGTTAGTGCGGCTTGTTTAACAAAGTGCCTTAATGGTTAGCGCAGGGTTTATCATATGCTAATCGCATCCCAGTTACCTTTAGCAGGGGCACTGTGGTGGAACTCCCATGCTAGCTGCTTAGTGCATGATGGGATAGTGACTGGGCATGTTCAGGATGGCGTGCGGGTGTTGACGGCAAATCGCAGTTAGTACAGGAATCGATGGCACACACTAACCGTTATTGTTGCCATTAGCGCAGGTACACTTACTGCCTCCTCAGTGAATGGTAGTAAGCGCACCCGTGGTAGATGTGCTTAATGAATGATAAACTACTGAATTTTAGTAACCTGCCTGCCCAGTCACAGCACAGGCACATCCAGCAGGAGAACCCGGATGGCAAACCGCTTACCGGCCACTTCACCCTGATGTCTGACCCATGGCAGGACCCCTGGGCATGGATCTGGTGGCCAGTACTTTGTCATGGCCGCACGATGGTGTTGGAGGGCCTACAGCTCGCCATCGGCATGGCGCCTAGCACTTATTCCACCTTTAGGGTGGAATAAGGTGGACATGCATCTTAGCACTGGGGGACATACAGAGCCCTGGCCTGAATGGCCTCTGTGTGTCCCTGTGCCTGGCCACATCCCAGCTCCGCCGTCACTCTGCCTAGGTGCTACCACCTCCCGTCCCCATCCAATGCTCCCTGCACAATGGCCTTGTATGTGAAAGGAGCCAAGAAGCCTGAATTAGGTCCGGGAGCTGTGCGCAGGTTGGACATCAAGCCCCGCTATTCGCGGGTCAGAATGACTCCCATAATGTTTTGTTCCTTTTAAAAGCTTTTGATGATATTGCTTGCCCTACATTATGGTTTTATATGTGTGAATGGGTTTTTCCTTTAGAATCGTATGGAGCCAGAGTCATAAGGGGTCTGTTTATTAAACCACATCAGCTGTTAGCCTGGCAGATAGTGCACGCTATCTGGCTGTGTTAAGAGAGAACGCATGCAAAATGCAGATAATAGAGTGATTTCCTGCGGTATTTGTAGAATCTGCATTAGTGGATGGGATAAGGGTAGAGAGTGGACATATCTGCAATGCACAGTTACCATGCGCCTCGACAATGCACAGCAACACTACAGTGCGCGGTATTGGTCAGATTTTGAGACAGCATGGGTGCTACTAACGTTATCTCAATGGGTGGTATTAGCTGCATCCAGACTATTGTTCCACCACACTTTCTGTAAATTTGGTGCATTATCTGCTGGGGAAAAGCAATGCATACCCCCAACAGATAACCTTGGCTTTTGCAGCTGAGGGGGTCTATCCATGTAAAAACCAGGCACATAGAAAGACAACCCACGTTTATTTGACATATGAGTAGGCGTTCCTGGGGTATGGTTTGGATAAAGTTGGGGCAGAGCTGTGATACACATGCTGACTTTATAAAACTACATGGGCTCAAAAGTGCTCATTATGACCCAGTTCACCACTATTTGAGCTCTTGCGCAAGATCTGCTCTAGCTCTGATTATTTTTTATACATTAATTTGGTTTCCAGAATAGCTACTCCTTTTAGACATCAATTTGGAGGAATTGAACCCTTTGAAACCAGGGAAGCTAGGGTTCGGCAAGTCTCTTAACCCTCCATTGTCTCAGATAAAAACTTAGGGCCTGATATTCACAAGGGTTTATGTGGTTAGTAGGACCTGATAACTGCATGAACTATACTGAACCTGATGTTCAGCGGCACTAACCGGCTAGAGCTACTGAATATCTCCACAGACTGCCTTGGTACAATCCGTATAATGTCAGGGTAGTCTGTATGTGTGGCTGGGACGGTCCCGGCATCTATATGGTCAGCAGTGATTTTCAGCCCACTAACTGCATAAAGTTTGGATAGGTCAATGGCTGTCCTAACTTTATATAGCTTTAATATCCAGTTTCAATTTTTTAAAGTGGTGTTAATTCAATGCAGACTCCTGGCAACCCAGTAGCCCCTGGGTTTTCTTGGTAACATATGACTAGAAGTAGATTGCCAGGCCTTTTCTTCCACAGCAATGGAGAGTAAAGTGACTTGCCCAAGGTCACAAGGAGAGCCAGTAGGAATTGAACCCAGATCTCTTGGGGGATAGGCTGTTGCTCTAACCACTAGGCTCCTAGTTGCTGAATATTGCCATTAAGTGGATAGCAATGGAGGTCAGCGATGAAACTGTATATTCAGCATTGGTGGATATCTGTTATCTGATGCTGAATATCTGGTTTCACTTTTGCCCACATCAGCCTTACTGACTGTGACTTCCAAGGGCTGAATGCTGAAACTAAATGTAACTGACCTTGAGCTATAATTGGAAAGGCATGAGCTAAATTCAAATCCAAAGAAATGAATAGTCAACAGCATATTGAAAATATCTTACTGTATTTGTGCTAGCCCTTGGCTAAGTGGAAGCTTTATGAACTATTATGCAAGAAACCAGGATTCATTTCCTAAACTTGGATCTGCTTTTTGGATTGACTGAGACTGGAATTGCTGCAGAGGCAATGTTCCACAGCTCCTAGGCAGAGTGAGTCTGAGCTATCACACAATTGTAACACTAAGGGGCATGTTTACTATAGAGCAGAGGTTCCCAACTCCAGTCCTCGAGGGCCAAACACCATTCAGGTTTTCAGGCTGTCCCTATTAAATATGCTTGAGTTGCATTTGCAGGCACTGCCCCCATTGTATTCAAATGTATCTCATGCATATTCATTAGGGACAGCCTGAAAACCTGAATGGCGTTTGGCCCTCCAGGACTGGAGTTGGGAACCTCTGCTATAGAGCATTAATGGCTGCGGTAAGGGTGTTATCATATGGTAAAGGCCAGGATGAGGAATAGGCATTTCCAGCAGTAAAGGCGCTTGGCTCTACTTATCGTGCGCTAACAGGACATCAGGCATTTAGGTGCCAAGCATGCACTTTAACACCCCAAAATGGCAGTCACTTTAAAGCAGGATAAGGGAACCCTTGTGGAAGTCACATTTTAGGTGATGAATGGAAGGAAAGGTAAGAGTTGATGGACATGTCAGATCCATATGTATCCTACGTGTTTGTCAGTAAGTGGGATGAGCATGTGGGAGGCATCTGTACTGTATCAATGAGGGGTGCCCACGTAATCTGCTGCAATGGCAGTGTGTGGCATAGCATTGGGAAGAAGTATCCCCTGGCGGAGCCAGCATCGCCATGATGTGAGCATCAAAAAGATGACTGAGCAGGCGTGGTGACGTGCAGATCATTCACAGGAGAGGTGTGAGTGATACATCCTAATAATTAAAATGGTCATATTGAGCCATGATGTAGCAGCTGGCAGGAGAATATATAACTGCACATAATGGGCATATGCCGATAGATAGGCTGAAGGAGGGATGGTGGTAGATGAGTGCCCCGATATACCTGATGTGACGCACAAATGCAGTTGTAGTGTGTGTGAAAAAAAAGTAGTTGTGCCACGCGGAAGTTCCAATACAAACTATTTGGGTATGACAACTCTCTCAGCCAGGCCCGGCCCAAGGGTTTCTGTAGCCCTAGGCAGAAACTCTAGCCTTTCTGCCCCCCTCCTGCTGCTGTTGCCCCCCCCCCCAGATGCTGCTTTCCCCCCCCCAACTGCCACTGCTGTATCCCCCAGCTGCCGATTCCATCTTGGGAGGGGGAGGTTGGCAGAGGCAGCAGCTGTATTTCCAAAAGTGGCAGCTTTTTGCTGCCGCTTTTGGAAATACTGCCACTGCCTACTTACCCTCCCCAAATGGAATCAGTAGCAGCTGGAGCAGGAGGTGAGGCATGGCTGCCCACCCATGATGCTGCCACTGCCCATTTGGTCAGGTCTCCCTAGAAGGCCGCCTAGCACACCTAGTGGATGGCCCAGCCCTGGTCTCAGCTTTTCTAACCACCATACAATCTTCTTGCCATGTGCATATAACAACTGGACAAGTGTCTCTCATATTGGCCATATAGAGCAAGTAAGGATGTGTAATGATCCCTGCAGGTGGCCATCACAGGAGTGGGATGTACCTGCATGTACTGCATATATGTCATGAAGCCAAAGATGTTCGGTCACAGTTATGATGAAATATTCCAATCACATACAACTTATGTGTCATACATCTGCAGAGTGAACATGTCCAACCCTTTGCAGAGGGCTACAGCAGAGCCACTAAAGCCATGCTGTCAGTGGGCATGATTGCAATGTACATATTTGCAGAGCCAATGTGTTATCGTAACACATAAAAAAGTGGGTCTGCCACGAACATGGCCTGAGTGCATTCATCTCTTTATACTGAGAGGCCACTCTCACTCTGGCTTTGGCCAGCAATGCAAACTACAAAGAGCATATTTTAAACATGTATGGTACTGTTCCTCCCACCCCAACATTCACTCCCATGCACGCATCATTCAGAGGTCAGTGTCCCATAGTCACAATCAGGCATACAGGTGCATTTGGACTCTCATTTGCGATAATAGGTAATGTACTGCTGAATGCTTTGGCCAATGATTAGTAGACAGTGTTGAGATGGTGTTTATTGTGTGCAGATTTGCCTGATATGGACCTCCCTGTATGTGCATACACTACATGGAGCAAAGAGTCGACCGGATTGCACTCTGCGATGGCAGCGTGGGACAAGAGCAACATGCATGCAGATAAATCGCAGAATCCTTCCAGTGTCACCAATTAAGTGAATGAATTGGATATTAACAGAGGCCAGCCCTCCACTTGAGCCTAGTTCCCTATAGGCTGCAGTTGCACCAAGTGGGCCAACAGTGTTGCCATGGATACAGATGTTATGGCAGTTGGCACTAATCAGGCTTCTCACCTGTGCAAATGGGTGTGTTCTGAGGCCTGGAGGCTCAGTGAGAGGTGAGGGTTGCAACACACACACATGTTCCGCCTGCTCACTCCAGTCAAACCAGTAGGTGATTTGGGAGTTGCACAACAGTGTCATGTTGGGAGGTAAGTTTAAAGGAATGCTGTGGAGATGGGCCTTGATGATGGTGTAACTGAGAATGCATTACAGCATCATAGCCACAGGTTGCAACTACTTACTGAAAACTAACCTTCTGCTTGTAAATGGTGTCTCTCACAGTAGGTGAGGTTACTGTGTAGCTGACTTGCAGCATGCTGTATGCACAGCCATAAAGTCTGGGCACCATATGCATGCACAATGCATTGCTGCAGCTCATACTCCGCTGTGCAAAAGTGGTGCAGGTTGGCATTCTTACCTTCCCCTTAGACCTCTTTTGATGTTCCACCATTGTCAACACCTGCTCAATATACAGGCGCTATTAGCGCGCTCTGCAATGCTCGGGTGCTGTCAATGCCCACTCAGTGTGCTAGTGCTATTTAGCATCCTCTGCCACCAGCCTGGGTGGTGCAGCTTTTCAGTGTGTGGGCTCATATTAGACAAAATGTTGCACATGCTGATACAGTTCTGGAAACGTAGGATAAAGTTAACACACCTGGACATACCATTCCAGATCCAGAGGTTGAAATCAGGACCCTATCTCTGTGCGCCAGGTGTCCTCCCTGCCCATTTTCAAGTCCAGACTCAAATCCCACATCTTCACTATTGCTTTTCGTACCTGTCTTGCCCTATCTTGATCTCTCCATCAACTTTTGTTTACTTTGTCCTGTAAATTTTGTTATTTGTATTTTGTAACTTATTTTGTATTCTGTCTTATTAGATTGTGAGCTCTGAGCAGGGACTGTCTCTCTTGTATGTTTGTACAGCGCTTCGTATGTTGCGGCGCTATATAATAATAATAATAATACACACACTGGCCATGTGTTTGGAGCTATAGAGAAGCCATGTGGGTTCATCTATCCATGGCTAGATATGTGGTCATTGTCAGGAAGCATGAGGGCATGAGTTGGGATATGCCTATGTCTGCTTAGATCTCTGTAGGTTCTCTGCCATACTTATCTGACAAGGTATGTTCGACTGGTGTGGGAGAGGGACATCTTGTTAGATCTGTATGGTGCACTGCCTTGCTATGCTGTTGGTTTAACTGACATTCATGTCTTACATATGGGATCTGTCCAGTCAAAGGGGCAGGCCATGATACAAGAACACACACATTGCAGACCATGGGTGTCCTAGCAGAATGACCAATGTACCCATTTCCTGGAATGTGTTTGTGGGGCAGTCATGGAATAATCTCATATTTTGCACATTGCCATAGTTAATTTGAATTCACATTTAGCTCATATGGTTGTAACTGACTGAGTGCTTACTTATGGAGGGGTCACCGGTTCACACGCAGATTATGGTCATCATTTGTTAGGTGAGGGGGCAGGGTGCGCATTTTTCCTCTGACATCAGCTGCTATCATATTGCATAGTCTTCCTGCCTCAGTGGTATATTTTTCCTCCTATATACACATATACATGCAAGTGAAAGGTATCTGTCCATCCACTCGGCAAACTAGTCAGGTGCCAGGGTCCACTGATCGTGGTGAACAGCATGCCTGCCAATTCCTCCCTCCCTTCCTGCCATCATGGCACAGCCAGGACTGGCCCATCCACTAGGTGGCTGCCTAGTGAGGCCTGCTCAGGTGGGTTGGTGGCAGCAGCGGTACACATGGGCAGCCGTGCTGACCTCCCATCTGCTACCAATTTTGTTTGGGGGGGGGGGGGGGAAGGCAGGCAGCAGCAGTATTTCCAAAAGCAGCAGCAACAAGCCACCACTTTTGGAAATACTGCCGCTGTTGCTGCCTGCCTCCCCCTCCAGAGGCAGAATCAGCGGCAGCTGAGGGGGTTGATGGTGGCAGCAGCTAAGAGGGGGCAGCATCAGCTGGTAGAGCAGCATCAGCAGTAGGGGGCAGCGAGGTTGGGGTTTCTGCCTATGGTGGAAGAAACTCTTGGGCAAGCCCTGGGCACAGTCACCACTTCAGTGCTGCAGGTGGTCTTATTGAAGTTGCACACATACAGCTTGTCATATCATGCTGCTCTTGCATCCCTCTACCAGGGGATATGGGCATGCGTTCGGCTGCCTTTGACCTTGGAAGGTAGGGATCACCATGTGCTCCACCATACCTTCTGCTAACAAGTTTGCCATCCCACTGACAGTGGCAACTGCAGCGTTGTAACTGACACACAGGACCAGGACACAAATTTCATCTGTAGCAGGCCGTAGCCACTGTGACCATCATCCCCACCCTCACACAATGCTGACATGTAAGCATGGTGGCAGTGGAGATGGCAAGACTCCTTTTTGACTGCAGCAGCAGGTATGTGTGCTGCCAGTCATATCAGACATCACAGATCCACACCCTAGGCAAAAGCCTTGTCAGCCTAGTGGACCAGTCAGCGCTACTACATCACCTACGTGACACCTCCTTTGTCAATTTGGCACCAACAACATAGTGCCCTTTATTATGGGGCATTGTGCCGTTGCTGCCAATGGAGCACTACTATCACTAATTTGAGAACTATGGGGGGGGGGGGAGGGTAGAGCATATTGCATACATTAAAAGAGGCTTTCTCCCCTCAGAAATAGCCCTTACCATGAGCTTTCAGATGGCATTAGGGTTCCCAGCAACAAGAGCTCTAAAGCATGGTAACACAAACTGGCATTAAAGGAGCAGAAGCTTTCCCCATCCAGTCTCTGCCGCATTAAGGCCCACTCTCCACCTCTTTTTACCTTAATGCTAGGGGACCAGTTTCTGCATGTTAATCCAGCATTATTGGCGCTTTCTGCAGTATTAACCACTCATGGGTGCTGATAACGCCCATTAACGGCACCTCTGCTCCCTTAACGCCCCTTAGTGGCCAGATTCAGGATATGCATGTACCAGAGCACAGAGGGAATCCTGACCAAGGACAGTTGCTATGATGTGTGGCCTACATGAGAAAGAATGCTATAAAATTAAGAAAGAAAGCTTCTAGAAGCACAGCTAAGAACAATAGTGATTGAGAAGGCAATTTACTAAGCTGCAGTGAAATAGAGTATTTTACTTCAGCTTAAGTTATTGCAAGGGTCACTAATCTGCAGTGAGTCAGTACATTAGGTTAATAAACTCCACAGAATATGAATAATCAAACTTGCAATCAAACTTGCAGACTGCATTATTCTGTTTAGTCTGAGCAAATGGCTGCTAAAGTGTGGCCTGATCCTCCTGGGGAGCATTTTTAAAGTTGCAGATTTTGTAGCATTTGAAATGTAGAGCTCCCATACCCTAGCAAAGACCCCACACTCTCCCAGGACAGACCCCCACCCTCTGAAGACACTTCACAGATTCGCAGTCCAAGCCCCTGACTCGCCTGGATCACCTGTAAATACTCTCCCACCATAGCCCCCCCCAGGCCTACTTCTATAATCCCCAGTGGCTAGGAGGTGCAGGGCAGGAGCCATAGTCATAGTTATCATTTATCTGATATACCACATATCTTCAAAAGAAATCTAAGTAGTTTACTCCTCTGTCTCTAAGAAGACCATGGCACCTGCTGACCCCTACTGGTAGTTTCATGATATTACAGCTAGAGGTGAAGCTGCTATATAAAGATTGGGCAATGTCTTTGGGGAATGGAGGTATCTTCAAGGTTATTTTCTGCTGGGGGAAAGTGGGGAAATGGATAATATTCTCTCTAAGGACTGATAGCTTATGTGCAAAATTTTCAGCCCATGTGCACAAATTTCCACTGACCAAATTTGTAAGCAGAAGCTATTGGTTAAAAATTGCAATCATAATAATCCAACAAAATTAAGGAATGTATTCAATTACTATTATTAACTTAATAGTAACACATTAATATTATTTACTCTTATGCTTTTATTCAAGTAGCAGAAAATCTTCATTGTTAATGTACTGTAACAATTTTACGGACCTGACCTGAGTTCCATGTGCCCCTCCCCTCCCTTTCCCGAGGGAAATGGCAGGAAATGTGGGGAGCTCCAGGGTAGAAATGGTATCAGAGGTTGGAGAGGGCATGGTGAACCGCAGGGCGGAAGTCAGTACTGATGGAGGTCATACTCTGCATGTCACTTAAAATTAAATTAATCTGCAGCTGAATTATTTTCTGTGCACGCCTGTATTCCCACTCAGCTTAGAGGGAACATTGTTAGAATTTAATGATGACAGTGCCACCGGCAATCTAAGATTAATATTACAGCACAATTGTATGGACGGGACCTGAATAGTTAACTGAGCAGAGCGCCAATTTAAGCTAAGCCTTCATGCGCACGATGCTAAGATCAAGCAGATGCAAATAGTTTGCTGTCTCTGTGCTGCTTTACACAAGGAATTAACACTTGTCCCAGTAGTAAATTTTTTGTGCATCATATGCTTTGCTGTGCGCACAAGGTTCACAATTTGCAGGGCTGGCCCAATCACTAGGCAAACTAGGCAGCTGCCTAGGGTGGAAACTTTTGGGCATGGCAAAGAGCAGGTCATTTGAAGCTAAACAATAGATTTTGACAGCCAAGAGTGGATGTAAAGCTTAATGTTTTTCTAGGATGCCAACACCTTGAACCAACTCTGGGGGCGGCCTTGATGATCTATTTGCACACAGCTTGGAAGGAACACTGGAAGGGTGAGGAGGTCCATGCATCAACTGATACTGAATGACTCCATTTAGATGGCGCCCAGGAGCATTGGGCCATGTATTAGCAGTCCAATGTTCCTGGACAGGAAAAACAATCATCTCTCCGCTATCTCTCCGACTCCTTGATCCTCCATTCCTCACACTACGCCCTCTGTGACATTCATGCCAACCGCTTGCATCTCATCTCCGCCTCCCGAGCCCGATTGACATCTACATGCTCATCTGCTTTCTACTTCATTGCCCCTGCCTCCTGGAACTCCCTTCCCATTGCCCTTAGGCTTGAACCTTCCTATTCCAAATTCAGAACTGTCCTAAAGACACACCTTGCCAGTTCGCTGACCTCCTCTCTGTTTTCTCCTCTCCTTCTTTGCCCTCCTCCCTGGTATGATTGGTTTTAACTATCCTTTAATTTAGCTTTGTTTTTAAAAAATTTTTGTACGCTGCCCTGCTGTTTACATGAGGGGCGGTCAAGCAAATTAAATAAACATAAAGCTGGTGCTGTTTTTCCATTAATAACACAGCTTGCAAAATTTAGTGCAAGCTATATTATTCAATTTGCATAACAATGAGGTGCAGTGATTTAAACTAATGGTAAATTAAGACATGATTTTTGCTATTTAATTCAGTTTAAATGGCAAATATCATCCGTTATTCCCTTTACACACTTTAGTATCTACTCTCCTGAGCTTGAAGTCCAAAGGAACACAAGGAAAATATTGGATAGAAAAAAATATTTTTTGTAAAATAATCAGAGGATACAAATGAAAATGATAATGTTCTCTGAACTTAACTCCTTACATTTTATAGCTGTACTACAGGTTTAGAGTTATAGATAATTAGACAGCTTTAGTACCAACAACGTGCCTCACTTTCTCACAAAAGCAAAACGTATTCTTAGATCGTAAAAAAAGTATTTTCCTCTCATGAAGGTCTCAGATAACACTTATAACGGCATCCAGCCAAGTCACCTAGTATGTACATGTTAAATTTGGATAGACAAAGAGGTCTAAAGATTTGAATGCTGAGTGATAGATAATTTTATTGACTAAGGCTGGTGGCAATGATACCTCTGAAGGAAATGAAGTGACAGTGGAGCAGTTTATGCACCAAGTGATGCCAGCTTAGATTCAAACTGCAAGCTGCAAACTTCCTTAGGAAAAGTCCAGGCTTGCAGAATAGCATGTGTGTAAGGTTTACAATACGATCTATTCAGCAGACAACAATCTGGAAGCTGTAGGGTTTGGCATCGTTAAGGGGCCCTTTTACTAAAGCCCATTAGTTGTTTAACGTGTGGCAACTGGAAGCCGGGAACACTAATGCGACAGCATGTCAATCACTGCATGCTAAAACGCATATTAACTGCTCATTGCGAGATGGGGGGCGGGGAATGGGCAGAGTGTGGGTATGGAGACTGAATTACCACCAGTGTCAGGGCAATTGCCACGTGATCAACAGCAACACGGCTCTTAACACGAGGTCACCTAATGACATTCTATGGCCTTGGTAGAGCACATGTTAGAGTGACTGATCACATGCTAGGTGCTGGAACCATACTGGCTACACCCTGAATAGCTAACATGGAAGCTTTGCAGTTAACAAATAGCATTTTAGAACGGACGTATAGTAGCTGCCAGAAGTGAAATAGCACAGCAATGGCAGGGGGAAGTCCATGCCACAAACGGCAGGATTTGTAAGAAGAGTGACAGAGATGCGTTTGATGCATAGATTGATGGAGATGCGGCAGGGGATAGGAGGGAAAGCTGAGGAACAATGGAAGAGTGTGTGTAAGTGGTTGGAAAAATGGAAGGAAGAAAAAGAGGGAGTGATAGAGTAAAATATGAGAGGGATCTTAAATAAAATTTAACTGGAAGGATAAATGGTGATTGGGTGAAAGGAGAGAAAATATTAATTCAGTAATGGATGAGATTAGATGAGCGGAGAGGGATGGGGAGAGGGAGGTGAGAAAGGGAATGATATAAAGAGAGTTTAGAGAAATATTATATGAATAAATAAATAGAATATATGATTATTAATATATGTAAATGTTAAGTGAAATTTGCTATATGTAAAGTGAAGTTTGCAATGATAGTAGTGACTGTAGTGTAAATGATCTACTAAATACTTAATAAAAGTATCAAATGGAAAAAAAGAAAGGACGTCCGAGTGCAATCTGGGAAACCCAGGGCAGAATGTACAGAAGAACAGAAGGGACGTCTATGTTTTAGCCTGATTTTAGAAACATAGACACCCTGATGTGGATGACTGTGTTGGCATCCATATAAATGTCCCTGCTATGAAACCATGGGGTGGGGACGCCTATCTAGGGCAAGGTTGCATACGGGGATGTCCAGTGACAAAACAAAAGTATGAGCTTTCATTCCCCATCAGTGTTCGTTGACAAATTGTAAATATAGGAGATGTGAGTGTGTCTCCTCCTCCACACCCTTCTGACATTTGCTTGACAAAATGAGCACTTTTCAGATGTCTGTTCATGCCTAGAGAAGGTGTAACCTTTTATGTGGCTCAGGACATCTAGGATGTTACTGCAATCGGGCAAAGACATCCAAGTTCTTGGGAATCTCCCAACCATGTCTACACCTCACCCCTGTTTTGACTTGAATGTCCTCATGCTAGGGACATCCACAGACCTGGCTTCTAAAATGGCTCCAGGAATGTCTCTGTGTTTTAGACATCTTTATACCCATTTCCAGATGTTCAAAGAATGAACAGAGCTTCTAAAAAAAAGGCCAACGTATTGGCAATGCACGATAAGTGCAAAACCTTAAAGGACTTAAGTAAAAGGGCCTCTAAGCTACTAGTGTTGGGGAAAAAACCTGAGTCTGGTATTATTTAGCAGTATTTCTGCCTATAAGATGTTGAACTTTAAATAAAATGACTCTTTAATCTTCTCAGAGTCCATTTAAAGGTGCAGAAGAATTGAAGGAAATATCGATACATCGGGAAGATGTATTACAACTATTAGATAAACTGAAGAGTAGCAAATCACCTGGGCCGGATGGTATACATCCAAGGGTGTTGAAAGAACTGAAATATGAGATTGCAAACCTGCTATTAGTAATCTGTGAATTTTCATTAAAATCATCTGTAATATCTGAAGATTGGAGGATCGCCAATGTAACGCCAATTTTTAAAAAGGGTTCCGGGGTGATCCGGGAAACTAGAGACCGTTGAGCCTGAAGTCAATACCAGGAAAAATGGTAGAAACCATCATTAAGAATAAAATTACTCAGCATGTAGATAGTCATGACCTAATGGGAGACAGCCAACATGGCTTTAGACAAGGAAGATCTTGTCTTACTAATCTGTTATGTTTTTTTGAAGGTGTGAATAAACAGGTGGACAAAGGTAAGTCGGTTGATATAGTGTATCTGGGCTTTCAGAAAGCCTTTGACAAGATCCTTCATCAGAGACTATTGGCAAAACTAAAGAGTCATGGGATAGGAGGCAGTGTACTATTGTGGATCAGGAACTGGTTAAAAGATAGAAAGCAGAGGGTAGGGCTAAATGGCCAATTTTCCCAATGGAGAAAGGTGAATAGTGGTGTACCCCAGGGATCTGTGCTGGGTCCGCTGCTTTTTGACATTATTCATAAATGACTTGGAGAAGGGAATAACGAGGGAGGTTATCAAATTTGCAGATGACACAAAACTATTTAAAGTTGTTAAAACACAAGAGGATTGTGGAAAATTGCAAGAGGATCTTGATAAATTGGAAGAATGGGCATCAAAATGGTAGATGAAATTTAATGTGGACAAGTGCAAAGTTATGCACCTAGGGAAGAACAACCCAAACTATGGTTACATGATGCAAGGTTCCACATTAGGAACCATCACCCAGGAAAAAGATTTAGGTGTCATTGTGGATAACATGTTAAAACCCTCGGCCCAGTGTGCATCGGCAACCAAGAGAGCAGATAGAATGCTAGGTATCATAAGGAAAGGAATGGAAAATAAAACAAAAGATATTATAATGCCTCTTGTCATGGGGTAGATCAGGATCTGTCTATGGAAATAGGAAAAACAGAGCTGAGCAGGTCTAAAAGTGCAAGCTCAGAGCACATGGATCAGGGTTGTTATGAGCAACCAGCAAAAACAAAAGCACCAGGTGTAGGAGCACGCCCTAGTAGGGGATTACATCATAGCATATTAGCTGATGAGAGGCAGCTGAGAGCAGGGCAGGCTCACCGGAACACTAGGAGTGACGCAGATAAAATTCACTCAGAGTTTGTCAGTAGGAGAGCTAACCAGGATCCTAGGAGGGTTAACCAGGATTCCAGGAAGAGAGCTGTTTTGGAGACTAAAAGAAAAACTTCCCACGGAGGTTCAAGCAGTGTTCCACACGAGATAGCTGAGAGAATACCAGAGGCTGGTTACAGGGTGCTGGGCAGCACTGAACAAGAACCAGGTGGTTGGTGCCACGGAGGTATTCATGCAGGCAGACGGAAGGAACCTGTGAGAGGAAGTCTCCCTGAGAACAGGTACCGGGAGGGCAGTAACTATTATCAAAGGGATACTTACCTGCCCAAAGAGAACCGTACTGTAAAAGGGAGTAGAAGGCTTGCCTGGGGAAAAAGCCCCGATAAGTTTCCGTGCTCAGAAAGCTCCGAGGGAACCGAGCCAAAGGATAGGCTAATTCCTTGTAATAGAGGGAACTTTGAAAGGGAGAGTTTCCCTTACACACAGCTAGGAGTGTGTGGCCCTCTGGAGGAAAACTCCACTATATACGGTAACCTTCCAATTCACCCTGATAGAGAGGGGGAGAGAAGCCTTTGGAGAGGAGGGTTTTTGCAACAATGATGTGAGTTACAATCATTCTGAAGATAGCTACGGGGAAAACTATGAGGACATGGAATGTGACTTTTGTGGGGAAAGTCCTGAGGAGTTCCAAATGGAGTGTGCACTAATGTTCTCAGATAACATTTCCTCTCTATGCTGATTTGTTTAAAACAGAAATCCGTTGAGGGAAACGGATTGTGAAGAACTCACTTGTGTAAAGTACAAGGACTGTTTTACCTTTTTGGTTTGGCTGAAGATAAGCACCTTTTTGTTACCAGTAGTTCATTTTCATTTGTACCAGATAAATATGGTTTATTTCTTTTGATTCTTATGTGCAAAAGTTCACCCGGAAGGGAAATAAATTACCTCTTTTGAAAAGCCTGGCTACTCGTTCACAACTACCTTTTTGATTAGCTAGTGGGACTACAGATCCCAGGGGGCATTGTAAAGTCCCGGCTACATTAAGAAGAGGCCCCACTGAAGCTCCCTAGGCTTCCGCCTATAAGAGTGAGTAGGTGGGTGACAAATGGCGTAGTTCTTTGGATTTTTGCCTAAGGATTAAAAAGACAGCTACAAGAACTACTTTCCTACTGGTGAGGACTGTATCCAGACTGAGGAGAGCCGTCGTGGAAGATTCTCGTTGCCAGGTGACCCAGCAAAACTTTCTCACAGGCTGAATCCTGCATGAAGCCCCAGGTAAAGGGTACCTGGGCATAACTGGGGCAGGACAAGTGTGAGAAAGGGGGCGCTGGTGGGCAAGCGGAGAAATAGACGAAGGAAAGAGAAAAGTCGCAGTACCGCACTTGGTGGGTTTTTTTTCTTCTTTCTCTCTCCACAGGGACGTCGACGCCAAAAATGGAGCCGCAGGACGTTATGCGCTGGATGCAGGCACAGTGGGACAAACAAATGGAGCTGGTCCGGAATCTGCAGGAGCAGACTGCCCTGACTATGAGGGAGCAGCAAAAGCCGCTGATGGACACTATGGAGGTGCTTTTGAAGAAGCCAGTAGATGCCAGAGCAGACATCCCCTCCATATTCCAAGGAGCAGGACTGAACCCTCATGGTGCTTTGTCATTAGGACAATTAAAGCCACATGATAATCTGGACGATTATATAGACGCTTTTGAGCGGATAGCCGCAGCTTTGAAATGGCCAGAGGAGCAATGGGCAACTAGGTTTGCCATATCACTATCTGGCGAGGCTCTTTCTGCATATAAAACCATGCCGGCTAGCCTGGCATCTAATTATGCAGAAATTAAAAAAGCAGTCAAAGACAGACTAGGGCTGACTCCTAAGCATTACCATAGAATGTTTAGGGAGGCAAGGATAAAGCCTCAGGAGACCCCTAAGGCCCTGTCTCAAAGGCTGAAAAGTTTGGCCGGAAAATGGTTAAATCCGGAAGGAAGCACACTGGAAACAATTATAGACAAAATTGTTTTAGAGCAGTATATGCAAGCTGTTCCCAGTGAGGTAAAAACATTTTTGACGCTCCAGCATTGTCAAACCACCGATGAGGCAGCCACTCTTGCTGAGAGGTTTTTCGCAGCAGAGATGACTGACACCTCGGGGGTAGGTCTGTGGCAAGCAGCTGGGATGAGAAATTTTAGCAGGAAAGGTAACAGGTTAAATGCTAAAATGTCTACTGCTAATAACTCTGAGAATGTTGATGTTTTGCATGTACCCAAAGGGAAATGTTTCACCTGTGGGAAGGCCGGTCATTTTCAGAGAAGCTGCCCTGAAAGAACAGTTCTGGTGTCAGGAGTGGAAGAACCAAACCAGGATGGGTTTTTCCTACCAGTCAAGGTAGAAGGTATGGATGCACTGGCACTACTTGACTCGGGGGCTGACCAGAGCATGCTTTCACGAAAGCTCTGGGAAGCCATTGAGAAGCACCGTTCGTCACCCCCGAGTCAAGCAGAAGGTCAAGTATGTATTAGGTGTGTGCATGGAGCAGGCTCACACTATCCCTTACACAACTTAGAGGTGGGCGCATTAGGAACAAAACAGCAGATGTTGATGGCTATTGTTCCGAAACTGCCCAGGGAAGTTGTCTTGGGACGGGATTGGCCACCATTTTTCCAGAAAATGGAAGAAGGGTTTAACAAACCTGGCCAGAGGGCCAATCAACCCCAGGTAGGGCCTAGAGAAATAGGGTCAGAGGCTTTAGCAGCTAGACTCCCTAATCCCTTATTTGGGAAAGCAACAAAGACCAGAGCACAATCGCAGGCACCCAAGAGGGAGGGTCCCTTAGGGAAACCAAAATTTGTGCTCCATTTCTGTAAGGTGTCAAAACTAGCAAGAAGCCCGTAGAGAGCCTCCCCAGCAGCTGCAGGAAGCTATAGTGGTAAAAGGGGGCAAAGCTTTGGTTGACATGGGCATACAAGTCAAAATGCCGGAGGGCTGCTACGGCCGTATTGCCCCAAGGTCGGGCCTGGCAGTAAAATTCTTTCTGGATATAGGGGCAGGGGTTATAGATCCCGATTACAGGGGCTGCATAAAGGTCCTAATCTTTAATTTTGGAGAGAAAGACTTTAAAGTCCAAATAGGCGACCACATTGCTCAGTTAATATGTGAGCGTGTGGGCTTTCCCACAGTGGAAGAGGTATCATCATTACCACCAACTACTCGGGGGGAACAAAGGTTCGGGTCTACTGGGTGGAAGGAAGTAAAGATTATGACGGCCCTAGCAGAGGAAAAAAAGGAAGAAGATCTGGGTCCTCAAATTTCTGATTAGAAGGAAAGGCCAAAACCTAGGTTAGGTGCAGGCCTCTCCCCGCAACAGCAACAGCAATTAACCCAGGTGCTGGACAGATTTGCTGATGTCCTGACCACAAAACCCGGGGAAACCCATATCGTTGCCCACGAGATAATCACAGCGCCAGGACAAGTAATTAGGCAGCGCCCCTACCGTATGCCAGAAACTAAAAAGAAGGAAATAATAGAGCAGGTGAAGGAGATGGTCACTATGGGCATAATAGAAGAGTCACATAGTCCCTGGTCAAGCCCAATAGTGCTGGTGCCCAAGCCAGATGGGACTCTCAGGTTTTGTATAGACTTTCGCAGGGTAAATGAGATTTCCCAGTTTGATGCCTACCCGATGCCCCGCATCGATGACTTATTAGATCGCCTGGGGCAGGCCAAATATTTAACGACGCTAGACCTTACAAAAGGGTATTGGCAAGTGCCATTAACAAAAGACTCAAAACCCAAAACAGCGTTTAGCACGCCCATAGGGCTCTTTCAGTTCAGGCGCATGCCATTTGGCTTGCATGGCGCCGCCGCCACCTGCCAGCGCCTGGTGGATCAGGTCCTAAGACCCCACCATGACTACGCATTGGCCTACATGGACGATGTAGTGATATATAGTACAACGTGGACCCAGCACCTCGCAAGGGTAGAGGCAGTCCTGAGAGCACTGCACAAGGCCGGTTTAACGCTAAACCCCGCAAAGTGCCTATTCGCCAGCGAGGAGGCTAAGTACAAGGGCCACATGGTCGGGAGGGGAGTAGTAAGGCCCCTAGCTTGTAAAATTGAAAGCGTGAGGGATTTTCCCCGGCCAGGAACGAAAAAACAAGTACGTAGTTTCCTCGGTTTAGTAGGATACTACAGGAGGTTCATACCTCGATTTGCAGAAGAGAGCATCCTGTTTACCGAGATGCTTCAAAAAAACGCGCCGAATACCGTAAGGTGGACCCCAGAGGCAGAAGAAGCCTTTACTGCCCTTAAGGACAAACTTTGTAAGGCTCCGGTACTACGGGGAATTGATTTTAGATTACCCTTCGTGGTATAGATGGATGCGTCAGAGACAGGGTTGGGGGCAGTGATGTCCCAGGTGTTCGAAGGGGTAGAACACCCAGTGACTTATCTAAGTCGCAAGCTCTCAAAAGCGGAGAGGAATTACTCCACGATAGAGAGGGAGTGCCTCACAATAAAGTGGGTCGTCGAGGCCTTACGCTTTTATTTGACAGGCAGGAAATTCCTCTTAGTCACTGACCATGCCCCTTTAAAGTGCTTGAATCAAATGCGAAATAGCAATGCCCGGTTAACCCGGTGGCATCTAGCGCTGCAGTCTTTCGACTTCATGGTACAGCATAGGGCTGGGAAACTACACGGGAATGCAGACGCGCTGTCGCGAATTACGAGCTGTCAGAAAGATTCCGCAGCCCGTAATATTTTAAGGGAGGGGGATCTGTCATGGGGTAGATCAGGATCTGCCTATGGAAATAGGAAAAACAGAGCTGAGCAGGTCTAAAAGTGATAGCTCAGAGCACATGGATCAGGGTTGCTATGAGCAACCAGCAAAAACAAAAGCACCAGGTGTAGGAGCACACCCTAGTAGGGGATTACATCATAGCATATTAGCTGATGAGAGGCAGCTGAGAGCAGGGCAGGCTCACCGGAACACTAGGAGTGACACAGATAAAATTCACTCAGAGTTTGTCAGTAGGAGAGCTAACCAGGATCCTAGGAGGGTTAACCAGGATTCCAGGAAGAGAGCTGTTTTGGAAACTAAAAGAAAAACTTCCCACGGAGGTTGAAGCAGTGTTCCACAGGAGATAGCTGAGAGAATACCAGAGGCTGGTTACAGGGTGCTGGGCAGCAATGAACAAGAACCAGGTGGTTGGTGCCACGGAGGTATTCATGCAGGCAGACGGAAGGAACCTGTGAGAGGAAGTCTCCCTGAGAACAGGTACCAGGAGGGCACTAACTATTATCAAAGGGATACTTACCTGCCCAAAGAGAACCGTACTGTAAAAGGGAGTAGAAGGCTTGCCTGGGGATAAAGCCCCGATAAGTTTCCGTGCTCAGAAAGCTCCGAGGGAACCGAGCCAAAGGATAGGCTAATTCCTTGTAATAGAGGGAACTTTGAAAGGGAGAGTTTCCCATACACACAGCTAGGAGTGTGTGGCCCTCTGGAGGAAAACTCCATTATATACGGTAACCTTCCAATTCACCCTGATAGAGAGGGGGAGAAAAGCCTTTGGAAAGGAGAGGAGGGTTTTTGCAACAATGATGTGAGTTACAATCATTCTGAAGATAGCTACGGGGAAAACTATGAGGACATGGAATGTGACTTTTGTGGGGAAAGTCCTGAGGAGTTCCAAATGGAGTGTGCACTAATGTTCTCAGATAACATTTCCTCTCTATGCTGATTTGTTTAAAACAGAAATCCGTTGAGGGAAACGGATTGTGAAGAACTCACTTGTGTAAAGTACAAGGACTGTTTTACCTTTTTGGATTGGCTGAAGATAAGCACCTTTTTGTTACCAGTAGTTCATTTTCATTTGAACCAGAAAAATATGGTTTATTTCTTTTGATTCTTATGTGCAAAAGTTCACCTGGAAGGGAAATAAAATACCTCTTTTGAAAAGCCTGGCTACTCGTTCACAACTACCTTTTTGATTAGCTAGTGGGACTACAGATCCCAGGGGGCATTGTAAAGTCCCGGCTACATTAAGAAGAGGCCCCACTGAAGCTCCCTAGGTTTCTGCTTATAAGAGTGAGTAGGTGGGTGACACTCTATATCGTTTCATGGTGAGACCGCACCTTGAATATTGTGTGCAATTCTGGTCGCCATATCTTAAAAAGAATATAGCATTATTAGAAAAGGTTCAGAGAAGAGCCACCAAAATGGTAAAGGGGATGGAAGGATATTCCTATGAAGAAAGGCTAAAAAGGTTAGAGCTCTTTAACCTGGAAAAGAGACGGCTGAGGGGAGATATGATAGAAGTCTATAAATTAATGAACGGAGTGGAACGGGTAAATGTAGATCGATTGTTTACGTTATCAGAACATAGAAAGACTAGGGGACATGCAATGAAGCTACAGGGTAAACTATTTAAGACTAATAAAAGAAAATATTTTTTCACTCATCGTGTAATCAAACTCTGGAATTTGTTACAGGAGGATGTAGTAAAGGCTGTTAGTGTAGCTGGGTTCAAAAAAGGTTTGGACAAGTTCCTGGAGGAAAGGTCCATAAACCATTATTAAGAAGGGACCCAGGATATCAATGCTTGACCCAGTACAATCATTGAGGAACCTGTGTCTTTTGGGGAAACTGCTAGGTACGTATGACCTGGATTGGCCACTGTTGGAAACAGGATACTGGGCTTGATGGACCTTGGTCTGACCCAGTGTGGCATATCTTATGTTCTTATTTTTTTTCCTCTTCTTTTTTATACCGCGCTCTTTAGAATCAGTGCAGTTTACATGTATACTAACAGGTACTTTTTATTCCCTTGTCCCCTTAGGGCTCACAATCTAAGTGTACCTGAGGCAATGGAGGGTTAAGTGACTTATGTTCTTATGTTCATATCATACCCTTATATTTTATCAGAGGCAACATTGCTCCTGAAAGTGGTCACTAGTTTGTCCCTGGCTGTCACTATTTTTCTAAGACAGGGTAAAGTGGAAAACCTGACGTGCTTTGTAAAACCATTCTGTAACAGAGAGCAAAAAGAAATGTGATGTCAGTTCTTTGACTATTATTTCTTTTCTTACTGCCTGATACTTAGTTGGATAGCAGCACCTGCTCTCCGGTTAAGTGCCGCTGACCGAGTCTATTTGAATATTTTCTGTGGCACTCTGTATAGTGCTGGGGTGGAGTGTGGTCAAAACCAGGGTGATCCTGGTACTGATCTGGATAGCGGATATATTCAGGCTGTCATAAGTTAGCCACATAGCTTATTCACATAGCAGACTGAATATCACCACTATCCAGATAAGTTTTGTCTCTGATCATATTAGCTGTATATTTAGCCCTGGTCACTATCTGGATAGTGACTCTGCATAGGCAAATATCTTTTAGCTGCGGTGACTGGCATTTAAAAGAAATGCTGACTGCTATGGCAAATATTAACCCCTTCATTTTTGTCTCGCGTAGAGGCAGTTATTTCATCCTATGCATATGTTTGACCATTGAAAACCCATCTAGTTTTCCCTGGATTTTCATTGGCAAAAGCAAGCTGAATTAAGTCCATCTACGCATGACATATAAATACAGAAACATATACCTCATGCATTAAGACAGCTAATTTATTTCAAATAATTATACATTTCATGAAGTTTATTACTAATGTAATACTTTTGAAATTTTCTCAGAAGGAAACTTCCACTTTAGTCCATTTAAAAAAAGTTCAATTTTATAACAAATAATGCAAATGAAACCAAACAGTATTATTGATATTCCTGCGAATGAATATATCAAAGACTAGGGGGCCCTTTTACTAAAGTGTCCAGTACCTTTGCACCTAACGCGTGAATAACATGAAATTCATGTGCGTTAAATACAAAGCCACAAAGTCACCATGTTAACTGTCGGGGGTGTGGACAGCATGTTCCAGGTAATTAATGTATGGTGCCGTATCCTAACACAGAGAGGTGCACTTAATTGCACTAATTGCAAGAATGACTGCATGCGGTGTTTACCCCCATGCTGACTGCAAGGTGCTTGTCACACGCTCTCTCCACCCCAGCCCTCTCATTTACCTCCGCAATGCACGAGTTGAAGTTAGCATGGAAATCACTCCACATTGCCATGCCCCAGTGCTGTTACTGGGTGCCACAGTGCGCAGCTACCACACACCTAAACCTGCACTAACTGCACAATGCACTTTAGTAAGGAGCCCCCTAGATTTACTAAAGTGCATTACTACATCAGCATGTGCCTTCATGCATTGACATGTCTTGTACAGCACAGATCATATTTTATACAAAAGGAGCTATTTGCTAATAATGAGCTATGTTTACTAAACACTAGTATGCACTATCTGCTGCAGCACTATGAGCACGGTAGCAGACAATACGCCCCAACGTTTAGTAAATATGGCCCGATGCGCATTAACAATGTTAATATGAGCCAATGCGGTAGTGCGCTTTAGTAAATCTAGCCCTAATTAAGACTTTTTATATGTAAATATACATTACAAAAATTATACAAATAAAAGAAAAGGATGTAAAATAGTCATCTAGTCCTGCTTTATGCATATAATATTAGTTAAGGACCTTTACAATATCTGTTCTAAAAAGATAAAATCTATTTCTAATTTGCTAGCAAGGTTGTGCTGATAAAATGTGGTTCAAAGCTTATAATTCTCCAAGCATCGGAAATTGCACTGTTACTGGAGTCAGCTGGTCAGTATCCCCATTTCTTCAACATTCATACTTGAACAGAAATCACAAAACGCAATGGAAAAAAAAAATAGAATGAGGATTGAATTATGTGCGTTTGTTAACTTAAAACAAAAAACGACTACAGACACAGTCAGAACAAAAACATCCCCCACCCCTTGTTTGTTGATTCCAGTTCCAAGAAACAATTTAGGTCTATCTTTCACTAGCACCTTACTGCATCACATAAACAATCTTAGCACAGTCATCTGGAACACTAGACTATCAGAACAATGCAGCACTCTTAAACAATATCCAGGCCTATTAGCTTTTGTCATTGCAATGTGCCTTTACTAACTAAATCTCTATTTGCAACAAAAACGTTTTATTTTACAATATTTTTCTAATTTGGATATTTCACGTTAAAAGGGCTGAAGTAATTTACTGGAACTTATATCATATAATATGATTACAGTAGCAAAACTTCATTATAGAAAATAAATATATTAAAAGACTTAAAATGTGTGCAGCTTTTTAAAAATAATAAAGCATAGATAATTCTTTTACGTCATTCCTATGGGTTAAAATTAAAAATAAGGTGCAATAAATATTGTGTAACATATTTACACCAGCAAATTAAAATAAAAGAAATCTGCTACTGATTTAGCTCGAATTACTATTTTAAAGGATATTTTTTTAGCAGTTCAAAGTACCTTGAATATTAAGGTGCTGAAATCCTTATAATATATAAATACTGGTTTGTTTTCTAAGCAAAGTAACGCAACATATTAATAGAAAATGTTCTCTTAGGCCCCAGAGTCATTAATAGTTTTTTTAGATAATGTCCCTTCTGTACTTTTATCTCTATTATCTGTTACATTCATCAGCTATCATAAGTCCGCTTGACTTTTTATAAGTAGGAAATAGAGAGAAATGAGAAAAAATACCCAACTCTATGCAGAATAAAGCATCTTGGTAAATTCTGGTTCTCCCTTTACTACTGAAATATTTTAATAAATATTTCAAAGGAAACAAAAGCGTATATTCCAAGGAGTGCATAACTATTAACAAATGGTTTTAGAGAGAACAAGAGATCAGCATTGACCCTAGAATCTCTCCTGCCATTGGCAAACTCTTTGACTTCTTCTTTCATAAGCTCCTTTAGTAGGTTACCAGATGGTTCCAAGTTCAGGGGGCAGGAGGGAAACTTGAGTTGGTCTTTTGCATGCATGGAAATGCAGTTCAAATTTCACTGTTTAGTTCCCTAAAAAAGCAAAACTACATCTCCAAGCGATAAGGAATAAGCTAAGGTAATAGCTCAGCCTGTTTCTCTGAAAATGGATCCATATGGTCACCCTACCATTAAGTGACCTGGGTGAACTTCGTTTCATTTGTGGTACATATTTTATCCTCTGAATAGTTCAGAATTATCATTACATTTTTAATAATTCAGACTCTATGTATATTCTAAATGCTGAAACTGTATCATTCAACTGAATTTTTTAAATAATTCATATGCATTTAATCATTGCTACTAAAGCTGAATTAAATGTTTTTGATCAGACTGCATCTCTAGAAAGGTGAGTTCTCTTAAAGGACAGGGGTCTTTCAAAAATATGTAGTACACAAAACATAGGATAATACAGACAGACATAGTTACTCTTAGATTTACCACATACAATCAACATCTTCAATCTCTATTATATTTCACAATTTGTTCTTATAGTTAAATCACCTATGAATGGTGGTTTTATTTTCATCATACAGCCTAGGTTAATGTATTTTAATGCTGCAAATTGCCCCATTAGACCGAATCATGCAACTGTCAAAGATCAGTGGAAGTGTTCTATAAGGCATATTGGAACAAGTTAAAAATTATTTTATATTCTTTCTGAAGATAATTCACTCAATAAAGGAGTTCCTCAATGCCTCTATCCTCTTTAAGTTCAGAGCAAATCAGTAGGGACTTATTTTCAAGGTGTAATTTATTTGGCTTAGAATGTTGCCACAGGAGTCTGAAAAGATGCATGATCCTCACAGGTTTGAAGGAAATCCTTTGCACTTGACTGTGGGCAAATTTAAACCAGCTACATCAGAATTCCAAAAAGACAAAGATGCTTAGGATTGGTAGCAAGATGCCAAGAAGACTAGGCACTATCCCAGCAGCGATTCCTGCAAATAAAACAAGCAGATTATTGATATACTGTTTTCTGCATTGATAGGTATAGCAAGTAAATAATCTACTGTAATGTTGTACACAATCAACCAAAAATATGCCGTATAGGAGAGCTAACTAACAATATAATACAAATATTCAAAAAATGTGGCTCACACTCTTTTACAGTGCCTCTTAGACCACTAAGGTGCCTCCTTACTAAATGTTAGCGCATGTTAATAGAAATTAGCATACACTATCTGATATCTGCTGCTATGCTCATAGGAATTTCCAAACAAAAAATGTTGGGCAAAAATTAAAAACAAAAACAATACTTAAATTTTATGAAATATTTTTTAATAGTTTTGAAAATTTTTGTTGAAACGTTTGTCAGGAGAGGAACAATCGCTCTCACAAGCAAAAGCTTTCCATTTTATTCTTCAATTAATGGCTTTTCATGCTGTGAAGGCTTGTGTGCATCAGTGATGCTGATGGCTAAGCTAATGGTAGCTTAACTACTGGCAGGGTCTCTCAAGATGGACAGGTCTCAGCTGAGGTGCCAGACCAAGACAAACCACCCATCTGGGTAGCAGCAGAATGGGACAGTATTGGTGGCGGAGAATCACATTTCTGTGATAACAGCAACAACACTAGAATTAAACTGCATGGAAGAAAGGCCTGGCAATCTACTTCCATATTTTGCACGAAAACCCGATGGATAGTCACAACAAATCAAACTGCACTATATTGCTGGAAGATGAGACCCCCAGGTTGGAAGGCACTCAACTGGCTAATGGGGAGGAACTGAAGACTTTTCAGAGTAAAGCCAGCATTTATGATGTGGTTGGATCAAAGCCCTCGGGATGTCTGACTGCTGATGTAGCTGTACATGAAATGAGAGTCAGAAGCTGCAAAGATGTCTTAAATATTGAGACATGGAACATACAAAGCATTAACCAAGGGAAGTTGGAGGTGGTCAAGAATGAAATGGAACGTGTACAACTCGATCTGATGGGTGTCAGCAAACTGAAACAGACTAGCATCGGGCACTTTGCATCTAACGATCACATGGTCTACTATGCTGGAAATGAAAGACAAAGAAGAAATGGTGTGTTTATAATTAAGAAGAAACTTGCAAGAACTGTAATGAAACACAATGCAATGAGTGAACACTTACATTTCTGTTCGTTTACAAGGAATGCCCATCAACACAACTATAAATCAAGTATAGGCCCAAACAACAGTTGCAGAAGCGGATGTAGTTGATAAGTTGAACAAGTACAAGCTAAAATTGACAACATGCAAACAGGATATCCTGATAGTCATGGGTGACTGGAACACAAAAGTTGGCAACAAAGAAGAAGGCAAAGTGGTTGGAAAATATGGACTTGGCAACAGAAATGAAGCTGAAGAAAGACTGTTAGAATTCTGCAAGACCAGTAATCTATTCATCTCAAATCCCTTCTTCCAGCAACACAAATGGCAACTGTACATATGAACTTCACACAATGGATCGTACAAAAATCATATTGACTATATCTGTGGAAGCCAACGATGTAAAAGATCTATAACACCAGCAAAGACAAAACCTGGAGCTGACTGCGGTACAGATGGCTAACTATTAGTATTCAAATTCAAGCTAAAGTTGAAAAAGAGCAAGCCACTCATGAATGTAGCAAAATATGACCTTGAAAATATACTACTGAAATTTAAAGACTGCCTGGGATGACATCAAGGAGGTTGTGTTGGAAGAAAGTGAGAAGTCTCTACAAAAGGTAAAAAACCAAAATGGCCAAAATGGATGACTGAAGAAACTCTGTAAATTGCCCAGAAACACAGAGAAGCTAAAGCCATAGGAAAAAGATTCGCGGGCAGCATCAGAACATACGGTAACAACATAAAAGATTTTCTATTATTTCCATTGATGTATTTCAACTAAGCAACATAGAGTCTACACAAATTGTTATTTTTCAGTCATATTTGTTTTTTGTTCTTTTAGTTCACTTCGTTAAATTAAAGGGCAATTCCCTGAAGAACCGCTAAAGGCGAAACGCTTGGGATGCCTGAGAAGGCGTCAGGATTGACCACAGTGTATCTTTTTAAATAGAATGGCATATTTTTGTTCTATAATAGTTTGAGCACATTAAAAAAAAATTTTTTAAAAATTGGAGAAAGGTCATTGATGTGAAAACGAGCACATGCAAAGGTCAGTTTGTCCATTTATTTATTTATTTAACATTTCTTATATACCGCGCTATTAAGATCAGTGCGGTGTACATTGAACAAAATATACAACAATGTATGCAAGTAACATTGAGTTTACATAGAACATGGGAATATATAACATGGATTAACAGGTAAAAACTATGTACAGTCAACATCATATATGTATATGTTTTTACTAAATAAATATGTTAGCTCAAGTGGATATTATCTGCGTAATTTATGTAGGAGGCGGGAATCAACAGAGGATGTGGAGCTATCGTGGAGCTTAACCATTTTCTGGTTGAATTAAGGTAATATGGTGTTTAGTGCACGTTGGAGGTCTGTTGTTTGAGTGAACATGCGGGGTCACTTCTGGGTAGAATTTTGTGAATAAGTGATGCTTCACGGCTTTCCTGAATTGTAAAAGGTTTTTGATACAACGAATTTCATGAGGAAGTAAATTCCAGTTCAGGGGTGCAAATAAAGAGAAAGCTCTGTTCGATGTAGCTTTAGTACAAGATGTCATCATCTTGGGAACTATTAAGGTATTCATAGCAGTGGTCCTTCTGTTTCTATTTTCGAGGGTGTTATGTATTAGTTTGCTAATTGGTGTCGGAGGGTAGTTATTCCTGGCCTTGAAGGTCAGAACTAGAGACTTATATGTAAGTCTGGCTTGTAATGGTAACCAGTGTAGGTCCTTCATGATCGGCGTTATGTGAGCAGCTCTTGGTGACCCAGAGAGGACTCTTGCAGCTGCGTTCATAGCCAGACGAAGTGGATTTAAGGTTGATTGAGAGAGGCCATGGAGGATGATATTCGCAAAATCTAGGTGAGGGATGACTAGAGCCTGGAATATTGAGCGATAATCAGTATAGTCAAGTAGTGGTCGGAGGTGGCGTAGCGTTCTGATCTTATGATATATCCTCTTTGTCACATTCTTCACATGCGTTGTCATATCTAGGTGTTGATCCAATGTGATGCCGAGGTATCGGATAGTGGGTTTTGACGTCAGTTCTATGTTATTGATTAGCAGTGACGGAGGGGGTATGAACTTGCGATTTCTTGTGACAAATAATACATCAGTTTTGTTGTGATTTATTCTTAAGTTTTGTGTCAACAGCCATTCGGCTATTGCACCAAAACAATTAATTATTGGTGTGAACACTGGTTGGTCAGTATTAAACGGCATGTAAATGAGGATGTCATCTGCGTATGCCAGGCATTGCACGTTGAAGGATCGGATCAACTCACATATCGGCTGCATATAAATGTTGAACATTAATGCTGATAATGAAGATCCTTGAGGTACACCTTGAGACTGTAGGAATGGCTCTGATGATTCCTGACCTGTTTTAACTTGTTGCCACCTATTGGAAAGGTAGGATCTACACCATTCAAGTGCTGTGTTTTGAATTCCCTTCTCACTCAGACGTTGCAGCAGTATGTTGTGGTTTACAGAATCAAAGGCAGCGGAGATGTCCAAAAATATGAGCACAAATCCCTGTTTAATGTCGTTTATTCCCGTGATAAGATCATTGAATAAGGTTGTAAGGATTGTGTCAACTCCATGTGCTTCTCTGAAACCATGTTGTGATTTGTCTAGAGGCGCTTCAATGTCAATATGCTGCTGGAGCTGTTGTTGGGCAGCTTTCTCGATAATTTTTGCAAGTTGTGGAATGCTCGAGATTGACCTAAACGATTCAACTTTGGATGAGTCAAGCTTACTGTTTTTTAGTAAAGGCTTGATGGAGGTGTGTTTCAGACTTTTTGGGAATGAGCCTGTTAGGAAGGACTGGTTCAGTAACAGGCACAGAATTTGACTTAGCTCATGACGTAACTCTTTGATCCAGCTGGCTGGGCATGGGTCATTGGGAGCTGTGCTAGGATTGATGGAGGCGATAATTTTTACAATTTCACTAGTAGATATAGTGTTGAAGTTGCAAAAAGGTGTTATATGGGATTTCTTAGGTGATGCAGAAGGGTTGTTGGTATTTATGCTTGTGTTAGCTGTAATCATTTTTGATTGCAGGTAATTTGCGTAGTCCTGAGGCTGCAGCATTGCAGGTTGATCTGAGACTGGTTCTCTTGTTATGGATTTTACTAACTTGAATAATGCATGAGGTTTATTGATGGCACGTTTCAACAGGTTTGTGTGGTAGATCTTCTTACTCAATGTTATTTTCTCACGGTGTGTAGTTAAGTGTGAGTTATATGTTTCAAGTGCCTCTGGAGAGTGGGTTCGACGCCACTGTCTTTCAAGTTTGCGTAGATGAATGAGAGATGAACGCAAGTCAGTTGAGAACCATGGTGCATGTTCTCGTTTTCTTCTTTTCTTATCTTTATGCAGAGGACATGAGGCGGCTCTGAGGTTCTCGTTCCATTTGGCTATTAGGTCATCTAAGTTGAGGGAGGTGTTAGTCATGAGAGGTCGAAGGTTCTCTAGGACCTTTTCACGGTTGAGGGGTTGATAACGGGCTGAGTGAGTCCATGGTTTAGTGCTTACAGTTTTTCTGAGACCTGACCTCTTTTGTGAAATAACATTGAAATAATTTTCTAGTTGCAGAGTTTAGATTATTGAACAAAGAGTTTTTTTATTTGATATAGTATTATCGTTCAAGAAGATTGAGGACTAACTATTACAGTATGGGAAAAAAATAGGCAATCGCAGAACTCAACAGAGATCTCCAATGTGCAGCAAGATAAGACAAGGAGAAGTATTACAATGATGCATGCAAAGAAATAGAAACAGAAACTATTAGAGGAAGAACAAGATCAGCTTTCCTGATCTTACGAGAGTTATATTAAAAATTCCAGCCTCGAATTGGAATGTTGCAAGATTCTCAAGGATCCATATTGAATGATGCTGAGAAGATCAAGAAAAGGTGGAAAGAATATATAGAGTCACTATACGATAAAGATCAAGTGGACCAACAGCCATTTCAACCTGAACCTTATGATCAGGAACCATTGGTGATGAAAGAAGAAGTCAAAGCAACATTGAAAGACTTATCAAAGAACAAAGCACCTGGCATTGATGGCATTCCCATTGAAGTATTACAGCGATTGGATGCAGCTGTTAGCAAACTTTCAAAGCACTGCCAGGAAACTTGGAAGACAACATCATGGCCAAATGAATGGAAGATATCTGTGTTTATACCAACACTAAAGAAAAGTGATCCAACTGACTGTGGAAATCATCGCACAATCACTCTGATCTCACATGACAGCAAGATTCTACTCAAGATTATTCTACTCATACCTGGAACGAGAACAGTCTGAAGTTCAAGCAGGATTCGGGAAAGGGCGAGGAACAATGTGAGATGGATCCTTGAAAAGACTAAAGAATACCAAAAGGATATCTATATGTGTTTTATTGTCTACAGCAAGGCTTTTGACTGTGTAAACTATGAGAAACTCTGGGCCACATTAACAAGCACGGATATACTAGAACACCTGATAGTTCTCTTGCACAAACTTTACATTGATCAAGAAACAACAGTTCAAGCAGAACAAGGAGAAACAGAATGGTTTAAAATCAGCAAAGGTGTACGACAAAGCTGCATACTTTCCCTCTACCTATTTAATTTATATGCAGAACAAATCATCAGAGAAGCAGGATTGTATGAAGACAACCGAGGTGTGAAGATTAGTGGAAGACTCATCAACAACCTTTGCTTTACTGATGATACCACTTTACTGGCTGAAAGTGAAGACAATCTGAAACATTTGTTTCTCAAGATGAAGGAACATAGTCTTAAAATGGGCCTGCACCTTAATGTAAAGAAAGCAAAGATCCTGACAACTGTCAAAAACAATAAGTTCATCGTTGATGGAGAAGAAATTGAAATAGTGGACAACTTTAACCTACTTGGATCAACTATCAATAAAGAAACAATAAGCAGTCAAGAAATCAGACGATCCATTGCTCTTGGCAGAATGGCTATGAAAGACCTAGACAAGATTCTCAAGAATAGAGATGTCTCTCTCCATATAAAGATTCAAGCCATGGTATTCTCAATAACATCATATGGATGCGAAAGTTGGACAGTGAAAAAGATGGCAAGAAAATTGATGCCTATGAATTATGGTGCTGGTGACGAATACTGTGTATACCATGGACTGCCAGAAGAACAAACCAGTCAGTACTAGAGGAGATCAAACCTAAGCTTTCTTTAGAAGCTCAGATGACAAGATTTTAACTTTCATGCTTTGGACACATCATGCGAAGAGAGAGATAATTAGAGAAAGACATCATGCTTGGCAAGGTAGAAGGTCAACACAAAAGAGGAAGACCAGCACTGAGAAGGATCGATACATTAACAGAAGCTATGGGTGCCACTCTGTCAATAATGAGCTGCCTGACTGAAGACTGAATACAGTCTAGGACAACTATCCAGAGGGTCACCATGAGTTGACATCGACTCGACGGCACTTAACAACAACAACAACAACAAAAACAGGCATACCATAAGATATAAGCATAAAAGAATGTTATTAAATGCCATTAAAAACTCATAGCACTTAGCTCATTTAAGTTGTAGAAAGGACAGGTAATAGAAATCCCCATTATCCAAATGGACTGTTTCTTCTCAAATTTGGTTGTCTTGACTTTTTGACTTTATTGTTCTTCCAATACCTGAAGCAAAGCTCCATTGGTATAGTGATCTTGAAATGCAGTGCTGTATTATGGGAAGATTTGTCGCTCACCATTTGGATCATGGAAAATTCCATTTGCTGTGGGCCTCATTCTGATCAGGACATCCATGCCTCTGTGCGCTCGATTGGAATCGGACACACAGGGGCAGTTGCGATTCTGATCCCATGCGGAATCAGAACTGTGACCAGGCCTGTATGTGCAGGCTGAGACTTGATTCCGGCTTGGCTGCACGTACAGACCTCTACCCGGCTAACTCAGTCAAGACTCCTAAATGGAGCCACGGTGCCATGGTGTCCGGTTGCCATGGCACTGGGGCTCCATTCAAGAGCTGTGATCCCCGGCTGCCAACTTGTTCTTAAATTCCCCACAGCCTGACCCCCAATCTGGCCTCCCAAGGCAAGGGTCGGACTGCAGGGAGTCAGCTGCACCCCCTCCGACCCCTTCCGCCACCTGGGCATGCTTTCCCCCGCAATCTAGGGGAACTTATTCCACCTCAGAGGTGCACTAAGTTCCCCGTTCAGTCTGCCGGTCTTGGACATACAGGGTCGACATCGGGATCAGACCTGTATGTTCAGGGCTGCGGACTGCCCACTGCCCGCCCTATCTCTGCCTCCGCACTGCCCCTTTCCCACCTCCGTCTAGCCTCCCCATACAAACACCTTGTTTGTACAGGGATGATAGCCGGGGATGCAGAGGCGGCCAAATAGCAGGGATGGACATCCCAATGGGACATCCATCCCCGCTATTTGTGGCTCGGAATTTCTCCTTGTCCTTTCTACAACTTAAATGAGCTAAGTGCTACGAGTTTTTAATAACATTTAACAACATTCTTTCATGCATATATCTTACGGTGTGCCTATCTATGTTTAAAGAATAAAATGGAAAGTTTGTGCTCATGAGAACGATCATTCCTCTCCTGATAAATGGTCAAACAAAACTATTCAAAATTATTCAAAACTATTTTATAAAATTTAAGTATTGTTTTTGCTCTTATTTTTTGCCCAACATTTTTTGTTTGGAGATACGTTTGTGGCTGAGGCTTATTTATTTATTTATTTTTTGCTATGCCTACAGGGATAACATGAGGTGGTAGCAAATAGCATACTAATTATTTCTTTTTCACACATGCTAACATTTAGTAAACATGCCCCTCAAACAGATGATATTGAAGTTTCAGAACAAACAGGACTTCACTGCTTGATGAAATCCAATTAAGCCTCATCAAGTCCAAACCTTGATTTAATTCCCTTATCAATGAAAGAAATTAATATGGGGCCCAATTTTTGAAGGCCTTTACATGGGAAACTTCCCTAGTTACCCATGGAAGGGCCTTATCCGGGATTTTCGAAGGGCACCTACACGAGTAGTGCCCTTCGAAAATCCAGGATAAGTCCTTAACGTGCCCAGATGCTATGCGGGTATCATCAGGGCATGTAAGGGGTGTTCCGGGGTGGAGCGGGGGCGGAGGAATGGGCTACATGGGTAGCAGCAATTTTCGATGTTACCCACGTAGCCCTCCGTGCCTTAAAGATAGACAAGGTTTTTCCTCGCCTATCTTTGAGGTGCAGAGGCTATGCGGGTGGCATCGAAAATCGCTGCTACCCGTGTAGCCTCTGCGGCTGCCAGCGCATCCAAACTAACCCAGAACTGAAAATCTGGGTTAAGTGGGTCGGCAGGCAGGCTATGATTTGAAAAGCGGGCCCATGATTTGTTTGGTAGGGTCTGCAACTGGTAAAAACATGCTCTCACTGAATCTGGAACCCACTGAATTGTAAATAGTTCACTATTCTTTCCTTAATTTTTCCTCCACCGAGTTAAGATCAACCTGCCTGTAGTGCTTATGTCCATTCTCTTCCCAGTCCTGTTAGACTATTCCTATTGAACAGATCCTGCAGAACACTCATCAAAACCTTTCTAAGCATCTTATGGCAGGGGGTGGGCAATTCCAGCCCTCGTGCACCACAATCCAGCCTGGTTTTCATGATGTCCCTAATGAATATTCATGGACCTATTTCTATACAATGGAAGGCAGTGGATGCAAATAGATCTCATGAATATTCATTAGGGACATCATGAAAACCAGTCTGGATTGTGGTGCACGAGGGCCGGAATTGCCCACCCTTGTCTTATGGGGTTCAATGAAATGGGTTCGCTTTCAGTTTATTAGTCACACACCCACACTTCTCTTAAGGGAGTGCCACTCCCGGGTCTTTTCCAATTCCTTTGTCAGTGAATACAAACTATCTAGCATGTCTGCTTTTTCCTTGTCCTCTTTCACACATTTCTCCTCACCTCTTTTCAGTCTAAGAATTCCACTTTTGGTCGTCCTCCTTTCACTAACATACCTGAAAAACATCTTGTCTCCTTGCTTTATCTAAAAGCTATGGGCCCAATATTCAAGCTGCGGTGGTCAGCACTTGCAAAGTGCCTGGCTTCAGCAGGCTAGAGCGAAACTGGACATTCAGCACCAGATGCTAACTAACCACTGGTGCTGTATATCCAGTTTTGCTGCTGACCTCCATTACTATCCAGTCAAAGCAATATTCAGCCATCCCATCTTTATGCAGTTACCTATCCGGTTAGCAGGCTGAAAATTGCCACTGATCAGATAAGTGTCAGCCCCGTCCCAGCCCCATCCATCTACTGCCCTGGCACTAAGCAGATTGTGCCAGGATGGTCTCTGTGGGTATTCAGCAGCACTGGCTGAATATTGGGCTTAGCGGGGTTCATGAGGTTAGTAGGTTCTAAATATTGGGCCCTCTATTTTCTTCCTCTCGTATTTCTCTATCTTTACTTTTTCCTTCCTTCCCCACTTTCAGCTGCAGCAAATATAGGGAAAGATGTCAGAATGGAAAATGTGAGTGCAAAAATGATAGTTAATGGGGTAAAGCACAGAAACAAGACTCGCAAGGCTTTCCTTCAGGTATCCCAGTAAAAAGAGGAAGGCCAGACATGGAGCTGTCAGACTGCAAAGAGAGGAGGAGAAATATGACACATTCTCCCTATTTAGAGAGTGGCCTATGCATTACTGAAAGTAAAGGTGACTCAAAACTGGTTGACTTACTAGTCCAGCATTGATAAATAAACCGATCAAAATGCATCTTTTGCATTATAAATGGCATTCCTATTTATGATGTTTAAATAGAAAAAATATGACGATAATATACACAGTAGTGCTGCCATTTGAATTCTACATCCTTGCATTAGCTGAATTAGAGGTCTATGCTTTACCAGTGAAGGCTAGAATTAAAAACAGAACATTTGTGGGATATCCTGCTGTAAAGTGTAGTTACTCACCCTTAACAGGTCATCTCCGGGAACAGCAGGAATTGAGTATTCACATACGGGTGATGTTGGTATTGACAGAGCCCACATGGGAATGCTCCCCAGCATCCAATAGAAAAGCTTTTGGGAGCATCCCACTGCGCCTGCGTAGCTGCCTTCCCGCCTTTCCAGCTCTCCCTCCTAAGTTGAGTTTGTAGTTGAGATAAAAGGAGAGAAGGAGAAGAAGAGAAAAAGTACAAATCCTAGGGGAGGAGGGTGGATTGTGAAGACTCATTTCCTGCTGTTCCCAGAGATCACCTGTTACAGGTGAGTAACTATGCTATCTCCAAGAACAAGCAGGAATGTAGTCTTCACATATGGGACTCCCTAGCTTGGAGATGCCAGAGATGACCTCAGATCGAGCAGTGGAACACAGGCCTAAGTAGTAAGTCATATATCCTCCAAGGATGTCTGGTATCCAAACCCGGGATGGGGGGTAGGAGTTGATCTAAGTCTGAAAGAGATGCTGGAGAACAGCTTGGCCAAACGAGGCATCCCGTCAGGAATCCTTGTCCAGGCAATAGTGAGCAGCACAAGCATGGACAGAAGATTAGGTTGCTGCTTTGCATATCTTGTCCATCGTTACAGAGTGCAGATTTGCCATGGAGGTAGCTATTGCACAAACATTATGTGCAAGGACGTGACCTTTGAGAGAGAGTCCTGCACTGTCGTAAGCAAAAGAGATACAATCTACTATCCATCTGGAGAGAGTTCACTTGGATACTGGTAGACCTAGGTGACAGGAGTCAAAAGCGATGAAAAGTTGGGAAGCTTTTCTGTGCTCCCAAGTTCTCTGGAGATAAAAGGTCAAAGCACGTTTGCAATCCAGAGTATGAAGGGTTACTTCTGCCCTAGAAGAATGAGGTCTAGGGAAGAAAACAGGGAGGTACACCGACTGGTTTAAGTGAAAAGGCAATACTACCTTTGGCATAAAGTGAGGATGAGTCCTAAGGACTACCTTATCATGATGGAATTGTGTATAAGGAGGATCAGCCACCAAAGCCTGAAGATCACTGATGCACCTTGCTGAAGTATGGGCAACAAGGAAGGTGACCTTCCAGGTAAGAAACTTCAGAGAAGTAGTGGCTAGGGGTTCAAAGGGCGGTTTCATAAGCTGTCCTAAAACAACATTAAGGTACCATGCCACTGGGGGTGGCTTAATGGGAGGCTTAGTAAATAGAAGACCTCTCATGAAGCGTGCTACAAGTGTCTGAGTGGAGATGGGTTGAGTATCTAAAGGCATGTGAGAAGCCACAATGGCACTTAGGTAGACTCTTACCGAATTGGTTTTGAGTCAAGAAGAAGAAAGGTGGAGAAGATATTCAAATAATGCTTCCACCGGACCTGAAAAGAGGTTAAGATCCCTTTATGAACACCAGAGAGAGAATCTACGCCACTTGAAGGCATAGGAGCGCCTTGTGGAAGGGTTTCCTAGAAGCCAATATAATAGCTTTCACCTGTTGAGAGAGGCTGATGTCATGGAATGCTATGCCTTCAACAGCCATGCTGTAAGATGTAGGGACTGTGGATTGGGATGCAGCAGTGTCCTGTCCTCCTGTGAGAGGAGATCTGGAGCAGACCCCAAATCTACTGATTGAACTTGAGAGAGACACAGCAGTAGAGGACACCACGGCTGTCATGGCCAATGCGAGGCTATAAGAATCATGTAGCCCTTATCTCTCTGGAGTTTGAAAAGAGCTTTGGGGATGAGGGGAATGGGAGGGAAGGCATATAGGAAGCCTTGACCCCAGTGAAGGTGAAAGGCATCTACTGCTTGGCTGTAATGAGCAGGCATTCAGGAGCAGAAGCGGGGAGGTTTGGCATTCTGAAGACTTGCAAACAGGTCTATATATGGAGTTCCTCAGATCTGAAAAATGTGAGCAACCTTGTCCACATGGAGAGACCACTCGTGAGGTAGCATTACTTGACTGAGTTTGTCCGTCAAGAGATTCTGTTTGCCTGGCAGATACACTACAAGTAGGTGAATCTGATGCAGTATGGTGAAGGACCAAGGGTGTAGGGCTTCATTGTCCAAGAGCCTATTCCACTATGCTTGTTCAAGTAGAACATGGCTACATGATTGTCCATCTGGACTAGAACTGTTCAGAAGCGAAGGAGGTTGTGGAATACCTCGAGAGCATTGTGGATGGCTCTAAGTTCCAGGAGATTTATGTGGAGTTGTGACTCCTGATGACACCAAAGACCCTGAGTGGAGAGGTTGTCCAAATGAGCTCCCCAGCCCAATTTGGATGCATCCATCATCGGGGTACATTGATGTAGAGGCTTCTGAAAAGGTGACCCTACGAGAAGGTGTTCTGGGGATTGCCATCACTGGAGAGACGAGATGAGACATATAGAGAGTGTTATCCTGTCTCCCAAATGACTGGATGTTTGAGACTACTGGGAAGCCAGGGTCCATTGAGCTGCATGCATATATAGATGAGTGTATGGAACCACATGTATAATAGATGCCATATGGCCCAGAAGTTGCAGCATCTCTCGAGCAGTGAGAAAGGTCTTGAGGCATGCTTGGGATGCCAGCTGAATGAGTCGAGCACAGTGGGCTTGGGGCAGAAAAATCCTTGACTGTTGAGTGTCTAGGAGAGCCCCTATAAACTACAGTTTGAGAGGGAATTAGATGGGACTTTGGAAGATTTATTAGAAATCCCAAGTGCTGCAGCACCTGCATGGTGCGTGTGAAAGAAAGATTGGCCTCTAGAGATGTGCTTGCTCAAATGAGCTAGTCATCTAAGTAGGGGAAGACAAATATCCCTAGTGTCCTTAGGAATGCAGCTACCACTGCCATTCACTTTGTAAAGACTCTTGGGGCAGAGGCAAGGCCAAAAGGTAGGACTCTGTACTGATAATGTCTCCCCTGGAACAGGAAATGCAGGAACCTGGATAAGAATGTGAGTATATGTGTCCGTTAGATTTAGAGAACAGAGCCAATCCTGACTCTGGAGATAGGGGAGAAGAGTACCTAGGGAGATCATCTTGAATTTCTCCCGAAGCAGATACTTGTTCAGTTTTCTGAGGTCCAGGATGAGCCTGTATCCCCCTGTCTTCTTTGGAATGAGGAAGTAAGGAGAATAGAAGTCCAGACCTTGCTGGGACAGTGACACCTCCTCTATTGCACCCCATGAGAGAAGGGAGGTGACCTCCTGCAATAAGAGTGGTGAGAGGTTATTGAGTACTGAACTCTCTTGGAGGAGACTGGGGGGGGGGTAGACTTCAGAAGTGAAGTTTGTACCCCTCCCTTACTATGGAGAGAGCCCAGTGTTATGATGTTACAACATGCCACCTGGGGGTAAAGTGACATAGTCTGCCAGGAATGCGGATGGGATCTGGAATCTCCAGAGACAGGACAGCTATGTTCTCCAGAAAGGAGTCAAAGACCTTGAAGAGGTTGGGTCTGCTGGGTTGGCTGAGAACTGGGAGTCTGAGCCTTTCTTTGCTGTTTTGGTTGTTGTTGCCCCTTTTGGGGAGCATGGATGGGACAGTGCACCACAGGGGTGTAAGAAGGGTAGTACTTCTTTTTCTTATTGAAAAAAGGTTTCTTTGATGTCTTTTTCTTAGCTGGGTTGGCAGTAGTTCTAGAAAGTCTATTAAGAGTGGTGTTCTCAGATTCTATCTGAGAAACCTTATCCTGCCAGTCTTTGCCAAAAAGGTTTTCACCTGTGCAAGGTATATTACCCAGCTTATCTTGAACCCACTGTTCAAGATCAGAGGCTTGGAGCCAAGCAATCCGACGTGCACCAATGCATATAGCTGAAGTTCTGCTGATGCATTCAAAACAGTCAAAAGGTGCCCTGTTAACAAATTTGGAAACATTTTGGGCACGTTTTACCAGGGTGAGATAATCAGCTCTCTTGTTGTCAGGGAGAAGAGACGTCATCAACTCCAAATCCCAAGCCACCTCCCTAAGGAACATACCCATGTAGAGTATGTAGGAACTGATTCTGGCTGATAACATGGAGGAATGAAAACATCAATGACCAAAAGCATTGAGGGTTCTCGATTCCCTGCCTAGAGGGTTCAAGGAATGCATCTTAGCACTCTTAATTCAACGCATTGCTGATTCCACCACCATGGAATGGTGTGGTAATTGTGTCTTCTGGAAGTCGAGGCACTCTAGTACCCGGTACATTGTTTAGGTTTAGGTTTATTCATTTGATATAACCGCCTTTCTGGGGTAATCAAAGCGGTGTACAGGTAGTAAAATACATAAAAATTCATAAAATACATAAAATAGATAAATTATACAAAACATAAAAACAGAATACATAAAAACTTTGGCCGTGGCCAGAAAGGAAAGGAAATGTACAATTTTTTAAAAGGATAGGGACTAACATGCAGCAAGTACGGGACAAGATACAACAGGTGGGTAGGTACAGCAGGAGCAGATTCATACAAAAGGAGAGGGGATATTGAATGCCAGTGAAAAGAGATGGGTTTTATGGTTTTGTTTGAAAATTGCGAATTGTGGTTCCAGGCGGAGGGAAGGGGGGAGAGAATTCCAGTGTGCGGGACCAGCAAAGTAGAATGCAGATAGACGTGTGAATTGAAGGTGGGCACGGGAAGGGGGGGGGGGAGAGCGAGACGGTTAAGATGGAAGGAACGGGGAGTGTAACGTGAGGAGTGAAAAGATAGAAGGTCAGACAGATAGGATGGGATACCAGTGTGATAGACTTTGTGAAGTAAGGTTAGCAATTTAAACTGGGAACGGAATGGGACCGGCAACCAATGAAGATGGAAAAGTAAGGGAGTGACATGATCTCGAAGAGTGGAAGAAGTGATAAGACGTGCAGCAGTATTTTGTATTCTTTGGAGCCGGGTCACCTGGTTTTTGGGGAGACCAAGGAACAGTGCGTTAGAGAAGTCCACCCGTGACATGACTAAGGACAGTACTAGTGTGGTCAGAGCAGAAGGGGAGAGGAAAGGACGGATTGAGCGGATTTGTCGGAGAAAAAAGAAAGAGGTTTTAGTGATATGGGAGATGTGAGAGTGAAAGGAAAGATCCGAGTCAAAGTGGACACCTAAATACCGGAATGTAGAAACCAGTGGGACTGGGGAATTGGAGAAGGAAGGGGCTAGAGTGGGGGAGGGAGCACCATAAGTAAACCAGATAGCAAGAGTCTTTGTGAGGTTAAGATGGAGGCAATTGGTAGTGAGCCAGTCAGCAACAGAGGAAAGGCAGGAATTCAGAGGAGTGAGATCGGGGCAGGAGGAAGAGGTGTGGTGGAGTAAGAGAATATCATCTGCGTAGAAAAAGGCTGAGATACCTGACTGCTGGATAAGGAGTGCAAGAGGAGCGAGAAAAAGGTTAAAAAGAAGGGGGGCAAGAACAGAACCCTGTGGGACCCCACAAAGAATGTGCTGTGGATCAGAAGGGGGGAGAGCAGATGAAGAAGGAAGGACAGTGCAGGAGCGAGAAGAAAGAAAAGAATGGAACCAGTGATGAACAGTGCTACAAAGTCCAGCTTCACGAAGTCGGTGAAGAAGAAGGGAGTGATCAACTAAATCAAACGCTGCTGAGAGGTCCAGAGCAACCGCCACCGATATATCACCTCGATCGTGAGCTACAAGAAGCGCGTTAGTGAAAGCCAGAAGAACGGTGTCAACACTATGCCCAGAACGGAAACCTGATTGACGGGGGTGAAGGAAATTAATAGAATCAAGGTGATGGGAAAGTTGTGCAAAGACAAATTTCTCCAAGAGTTTAGACAAAAAGGGGAGGTTAGAAACAGGTCGATAGTTGGACGGAAGAGAAGGATCAAGAGAGGGATTCTTCAAGATGGGACGGACTAGTGCATGCTTCCAGGGAGAAGGAAAAATCCCAGTGGAGAGACTAGAATTGAAAATGGTGAGGATATAGGGGAGAACACCCAGGGAAGGGGTGAGAAGCCAAGAAGAGGGAATAGGATCAGATGAGCAAGAGGTCTTTCGGGATGAGGAGATGAGATGATGGAGTTCGGGTGCAGTGATGGGTGAGAAGGTAGCCCAGAAATGAGAAAGCTGAGAAACAGGCGGAGGCGAAGGAAGAGAAGGGGGGGGGGAGGAGATAGGAGCAGGACATGAGGGAAAGGAATCCCTCAAGGAAACAACCTTCGAGGTAAAGAAGGAAGCCAGTTGTGATGGGGAGGGGGCAGACTGGGTAGTAGTGGTTGATGAAGAGGTGTGTAGGGAAGTGAGAGAGCGAAGGGTGGAATACAGGTGCCGGGTTTGATTGGGTGCCTGGGAAATGGCATTAGAGAAGAAGTCACGCTTAGCGGAGTGGAGTTGAGTGCGATAGAAGGAGTGGTGGGATTTGAAAGCAGATAAATTAGCAGGGGAAGGGTCCTTGCGCCAAAGGCGCTCGGCCCTTCGAAGGTGAGTGCGCAGAAGTTGAAGGCCACCATGGAACCAGGGATGAAAAGGACGCTGACGGGGAGGACGAGGACGGAGAGGGGCTAATAGATCAAGCGTAGCAGAAAGGGAAGAGAACCAGCAAGTCGCTTGAGAGTTTGGTGAGAGGAGTGAGAAATCACTGGGCAAAAGCTCAGAGGCGGGTGGGAATCTTTGTAAAGTGAGAGGGGTAAGAGCCCGGGATAGAGGCACTGGGGATGATGACATAGGGGGAGCTGGGGTAATAGAGGAAGAGACTCCTGGGAGGGAACAGGACAAGGTAAGATAGAAGTGATCTGTCCAAGGGAGGGACGTGGCGGTCGGGACTGATAAAGTGAAAGAAGAGGAGGCAGGGGACAGGAACAAATCTAGGATGTGGCCAGCTTGATGAGTAGGAATGGAGACATGCTGAATTAAGGATAGATCCTGGAGGAACGAAAGAAAAGAGAGCTCTCTGGATGAAGAGGGGGAATCCATATGAAGATTGAAGTCGCCCGCTATGAGTAATTGGGGGAAAGCTAAAGAAACGTCAATGATAGTTAGTAGGAGGGCCTCCCATAGTTGAAGGCGAAGAGCAGGAGGAGAGTAGATAAGAAGTAAGTGAATAGGAGGAGAAGTGTGGAGACGAAGGAGAAGAGCTTCAGCATAGTGCAGTGACGGAGAGGAGATAGATGTGTAGGATAAAGAAGGGTGAAAGATGGCAGCCACACCGCCACCGGACCGCCCAAGGCAGGGAACGGAGGCAGCAGAGAAGCCGGGGGGGGGGAGACAGCGTGCAAGAAGAGCATCCTCACCATCACGGAGCCAGGTCTCCGTGAGGAGAGTGATGCCGGGAGCAGACCTGAGAACAAGATCTTGAAGAAGAAGAGATTTATTTCGCAGAGACCTGCAATTAAGTAGGCCAATAGAAAAGGACGTTTGAGAAGAGCTGGGGAGGGCAGGAACAGAGACGGAGGAGGAGAATGAGAGGGAGCATAAGCGTAAGTTAGTGCTACAACGGAAGCGTTGACTGAGGGGTTTAGCAGGCCGCCTCCCCCAGAATGCAGGAATAGCAGCCATGGGAAAGGGAAGGGGACAGCACGGGGGACCGTAAGGAAGGGGTACCTCTAGAACGACTGGGTCAAAAACAGGTCTGAACGTTGGTGGGAGGGGAGAAGAAGGAAGAAAGGACCCACCAAAGAAGGAACTGATAAGAAAAATGAAACATATACCAAATGAACTGGAGAGCATGGAAGGGGCCTGCGCTCCCGGAGCGGTCCCAAGGAGCGCACCTAAGGAGCACGTGCTCCTTAGGTGCGCTCCTTCGGTGCGCGCCCCTGTCGCACGCCGCGGCGACGAGCGCCACAGGCGCTCGTAATTTATAGAGCAAGGCAGTCTACCTTGCTGGACGCGGCCGCGTTCATGCGGCCGCGGTGGGACCGGAAGGGGAGGACCCCTTTGGAGAGCAGGTAACGGCTGGCCCAAGCTGAAAGGGCAATGGCTGGGAAGACACAAAATATCAGGCAGACAAATAACCACAGTAAAGTAGCATACATAGGAGGACAAAGAGAACATTAACAGCTGACGCTGCAGGCGCTCGTAATTTATAGAGCAAGGCAGTCTACCTTGCTGGACGCGGCCGCGTTCACGCGGCCACGGTGGGACCGGAAGGGGAGCATTCGAGTATGTGGAAAGTATGTGGAGAATAAGGTCATGAAGCATAAGGTCATGAATTATTCGATGAATAGGGAGAGTAGCAGCTTCCTTTGGGGCTGCAGGGTATTGGAGCTCCTCAGCCCTAGGTTCCTTCTCCGAAGTCACCATTATAGACAGGCCCCGAGCAACATCACAGATAAAGTCTGGAAAAGACATGTCCTTTGTAGTCGACATGCGACATTGCGGGGACAGAGATGGATCCACCGGGAGAGTTCACATTTCCAGGGTACCAGTCAATTCTTCACATACTTGATGCCTCTCGAAGCTGTTATCTGAAAGTTGTGGTGACAGACCTCTGTCCCGGAGACGGATTCGAGGGCCGGCATGGGTGGTAGCGTGGTAAGTGGCAAAAGAGTTGATGCAGGCACTTTCAGTACCGTCGTTGGTACCGATAGCTGAAGAATCGACTGTAGAGGCTTTACTGGTATGGAAATCACCAGTAAGGCCGTGAAGCAGCGCTCGATGGTCATGATACATTGATCCATGGAGCTTGCCGATGCTTGGGTACTGATACCGGAGTTGCAGGGCACGATCCCTGAGCATGGCACCAAGAGCTTGGCCTTGGGAGCATCCTGGGACCCCACTAAGGCTTTGGAGGCAAGGAACTCCCACCGGGGTTGTTTGGCCGGTGTGTCCTCCCTCTAGGGCAACGTCTAGGGCATCTCGATGCTTAGAAGGAAATCTGTCCTTGGAAGGCCGGCTAGTCTTCGATGAAGACCTAGGTTTCAATACCTGAAATCCCTGGGAGGAAGATGAAGCTCTCAATGACGTTGATGCTACCGACATTGCATCGGTGGCAAAGAGGGTGCTAAGTTTCGCAGCTCTGTTCTGCAGGCCTCTCTTTGTTATTTTCCTACAGAGAGAACATTCTGACAGTTGATGATCCGGTCCTAAACATTTTAGACACCAGTCATGGGTTTCCGTGGCTGAAATTGTACTGCTACATTTGGAACACTTCTTAAAACCATTGCTACATTTGGAACACTTCTTAGGAAAAAAGGCCTAAGAGTAAGATGGCGTCGATGCGCCCTGAGGGAAGAAGTTTCTTCCCTCAGAATTTTTATTTTTTTATAGAAGAAAGAAAGAAAGAAAGAAAGAAAGTAAGCACCGACAAGGTGGGTACCAGTGTCGATGGGAAGGCAGACACGACCACAAAAAAAAAGAAAAAACCAAATTTTCTGCGGTGACAGGAATTGCTTGTTGTCAGCTCTGCGGAAAATGAAGAACTGAGGAGGGAGAGCTGGAAAGGTGGGAAGGCAGCTATGCAGGTGCAGTGGGATGCTCCCAAAAGCTTTCCTATTGGACTCTGGGAAGCGTTCCTGTGTGGGCTCCGTCGGTATGGATGTTACCCATATGTGAAGACTACATTCCTGCTTTTTCCTGGAGATGAAAGGAATATTCATAGATGCTACTCTTCAAATACTGCTTTGAACTACACAAAACACTATTTATAACAAATTTTCCTAGGAGTATTACTTCAATGACTGGAATTACGTATATTGGTATTCGATGAAATCAGGAGACCAGGAACAATATCATTACATAAAAGAGTATCACAAAAAATATCAAGCAAATTCAACCAAAGCTTTCATTTGCCTTCAGGATTTTTTTAATAGCAGAACTGCTTCTGGACATATTTAAACCAGGTTCTGGAATTAACAGTTCCCAAAAAGGGTGCATAGAATTTTGATAATCACATACCAACTGGTTCCTCAGACATACCTAGCTACATTGGGGGTCTTTTACTAACAGGTGCACGTAACACACCAATAATGCCAAAAGTATGACACGTTAGGTGCAAACCCACTATATTAACTATTGGGGGTATGCTACATTAGCATGGGTGCACCTAATGATACCTATTGAGGTGGCATTAGGTGAACCCACACTAATGCAGTTAGCATGCGGTGTGAACACAGTGATGACTGTATTGAGCTCACCACACTCACTCCCTACCCTAACCCACCCACTCACAACCCTAATGCAGGTTGCACAGTTAGCAGGGGAATCATCTGACCTTGTGTTAGCTGGCAATGCATGTCCCAGCACACCACACATGCTGCCAGCTAGCATCCATTAATAAGTGACCACCATTGACTCTAGAGGTTCTGCACAGTAGTGACCAATACTATTTTCCCCTATAGAAACTCCAAACCAATATCCGTCTTCAGTTTTCTTGTAAAAGGAATTCAGCCAGGACCTTGGTTTTAAGTCAACTTTTTATTGGCTTGGATTAGATTTGGAAGTCAGTTCTGACTGAAAGAATGGACAGCACTAATGATTCTCTGGACTAGGAAGGAAAAAGAGTAACGCATTACTTTATCACTCACTTGCATTCTGGGTCTGTAGGCTTCTAGGGATTAGAACACTTGTAGAGAACGAAATAGGCATGCACAATTCCTAATAAAGCAGGCTCAATTTCCCTTTGAGCCTGAACAAATGACTCCGGCACAAAGTATTCATCCATGCAGAAAAGATTATTCTGGGGAGGATCCAAGATGGCGATTTGTTGAGGTGTGCTGATTGGCGTGGTGTTTTTTTCATATGGGGAAGAAACGGAAGACCAGAGAGGCTAAACAGCCTTCTATAGCCCTTGAGGTCTCTTCGCCATTACCTGCAGCTACTGTTGGTCCCTTGGACTCTTATTTTCTCCCTGCACCGAGACAGCTGAGTGAAGCAGGGGAGGGTGGCTCGGCTTTGCAGTATTCGGAGGTGGAGTCCTCGTCTTTTGCATCAGGCGGTGATCTTTCCTCCCCTGGCTCAGTCCGGGCCTCGAACGTCCCTCGCCAGGATATCAGCGGCGTGGGGAAGCAGGTGGAGGGTGTTGAGTCGTTGGACTCCCCTGGTGAGCACCGTCTGGCCTCAGAGTGAAGGTTGGACGCTGCTGCTTTCCCAGTTCAGTGTCAGAGGGCAGAGGTCGCAGTTGAGATGGCAGAGGGTGGTGTTGGCCCTGCGATTGGACCAACTGCATCAACCCCATTATAGGGTGGATCATCTTTGGTAGGAGTGGGGGAGATACCCCCAGCGGCATCTATGGAGGCTCTGGAGGTGGTAACGTTGGAAACAATATGGGCCGCTATCATGCAACTTCGTGAAGAAATGGTGCCGTGGATGTCGGGCTTGGCGTCTCAGGTTACAAACAATGAACTGGTTATCCAGGAAAATGTGGTAAAAATTACTAATCTTCAGAAGGTTGTTGCAGAAGTTCAGACAAACTTTGGGACTTTTGAGAAGGAGGTGGAAACCCTTAAGAAGAATATATTGCCTATGAGATTAAATTAGAGATGTTTGAAAATACTTCTAGAGCTGTAAATCTTCGTTTGGTTAATTTTCCTAGGACACCTATGATATCTCTGAGGGATATGTTTAGGATGTATTTGGTGGAGGTTTTGGGTATCCTTCCTGAATCCTACCCTCCTATTGCTAAAATGTATTATTTGCCATCTGGGAAAAAAGATGAGGGATCGGGGGTGGTTAAAGGAATATCAAATGTAGATGTCTTAAATATAACAGCAATGTTGGAATCATCGCAGGAGGAGCAAGTAGTGCCCTCTACCTTATTGATTACACTGGCCTTGCTTTCCAATAAGGAATGGTTTATGAAGTTGTTCTTTAAAAAGCGAAACATTTCATTTAAGAGGTTGTTAGTCCGTATGTTTCCAGACCTCTCCAGAGAAACCCAGAGGCAATGGAGGGATTTTCTCCTTCTACGTCCTAGAGTTCAGCAATTGGGAGGGCTCTTTTTTCTAAACTTTCCGTGTAAGTGTCTGATCAATTATCAGTCTGAGTCCTTTATTTTTTATGAGCCTTCCCAATTGCTGGACTTCATAAATGCCCGTCATCATGGGGGATAGATGCTTCCCCATCTGCTTCTGACTGAGAATAATGGAAACCAACTGTCTAGTACACCTCTAATTTTATGTATGTTGAAATTTATAAATATAAAATAAAAAAAACGATTACACAGGTACACTACCAAAAAACTGCCTCCAGTTTTGCAACTGATTCCTATAGATTTTGGGGTGCTGAATCCAGGAATAATAGCCAAAATGTTCCATCACGTCACGTTTTCTTGCAAAATTAGATTTCTTACCCATATAAGGAATGTTCACATAATTTCTTTTTAGCCGACTGCAGTTTATTTTCTTGGCCCAAAATAGAGGTTGTAATGGTTAACTAACTAGAAACACTCCCTCATGATGTTTTAGAGTGTTTTGTATTCATTTTATATATTAACAGGACAATTGGGAGGCGGGGGGCTAAATCCAGTACTCGCGCTGGCGCATGTTCTTTCCTGTTCGCCTCGCCTCGTTCGCTCGCTCAAACACGGTGGTTGCGACGTGAACGTTCCTGTCAAATTTCAGTTTCTTGCAAGTTCATTATTACCTTTTGTTTGCTCAGTCGTAATCCAGCTTTATTCCGAAGTGGTTCACTACAGTTGTAGTTTGCAGTGCTGTGTATTTGTGATGGCTCACTGATCCAGAGGTTGCGTCAACTCTCCGGACAGTTTTTGTTTTATTTGTGGGGAATATACCGTGAAAAAGCGGCAGAGGAACATTTCTGCATTTATTAAAAAAGTATATTTCGCCTATTTCGGTTTGAAGTTAGGCGCTCAAGACAAACCGTGGGCTCCTCACAAAGTGTGCAAGACATGTGAGGAAGATCTACGCTTATGGATGAAAGGTAAAAAACAAGCATTTCGTTTCGGAATACCTATGATGTGGCGTGAACAAAGAGACCACAGCAGTGACTGCAATTTTTGCTCTTGCATTGTGAAGGGATACAACTTAAAAAATAAGAACGTAATAAGTTACCCCAACCTTCCCTCAGCAATTAGGCCTATGCCTCATAGCAACGAAGTACCTGTGCCTGAACCACCAAAATCTTTGGATCATATTTGTGTGGACGGTTCTGATCATGATGAGACTCATCAGATGGCTTTTCCCGATGAGTCCAGTACTTCCGAGTTTGAAACTGAACCACATCCGAAACCTGAACTTTTCTCTCAAGCTGAATTGAATGATTTAGTCCGGGATTTAGGACTCCCAAAAGATGCTGCCCAACTGCTAGGTTCCCGGCTTAAACAGAAAAATCTATTGTCACCAGGAACAACATTTTATTGGTACCGCAACCGCGAGACACAATTTTTGAAGTATTTCAGCAAAGAGGAAGATTTTGGTATTTTGCAACGATATATACGGAGTGATGGAAAAGTTTAAACTCAAGTATGATCCTGCTGAATGGCGGCTGTTCATTGATTCGTCAAAAGACAGCATAAAAGGTGTTCTTCTTCATAATGGCAACACATTCGCTTCAGTTCCTATTGCTCACTCTGTTATTCTCCAAGAATAATACGAGAATTTGGCCCTGATTCTTCAGAAGATTCGTTATGATGAGCATAAGTGGATGATTTGTGGAGACTTTAAAATTCTATCCATGCTATTAGGGCAGCAATCCGGTTTCACCAAATATCCCTGCTTCCTTTGCTTGTGGGATAGCCGGACCCGCGACCTACACTGGGGGAAAAAAGACTGGCCAATTCGGGAGTATTTGAGACCCGGTGAGAAAAATGTTCTTCATGAGAGCTTGGTACCTCGTGATAAAATTCTATTACCACCTCTCCACATTAAGTTGGGTCTCATTAAGCAATTCATCAAGTCCCTTCCAAAAGATGGTGAGTGCTTTCGGTACCTTTGCTCAAAGTTCCCCCGACTTTCTGAAGCAAAGCTAAAGGAAGGAGTGTTTGTTGGCCCTGATATAAGGAAACTCATTTCAGATGGAGCATTCGCTGAAACGATGTCTGAGAAGGAAAAAGAAGCCTGGGATTCCTTCAAGGATGTTGTTCTCAAATTCTTGGGGAACAGGCGGGATGAGAACTATAAGGATATTGTTGCCAGGATGCTCAATGCCTTCAAAGAACAAGGCTGTAACATGAGCCTGAAAGTCCATTTCTTGCACTCCCATGTGAACTACTTTCCCGAAAACTTGGGGGCGTACAGTGAAGAACAAGGTGAAAGGTTTCACCAGGACATCAAGGACGCAGAGAGAAGGTACCAAGGAAGATGGAACACCACTATGATGGCTGATTTCTGCTGGTTGCTGCTGCGGGAAACCCCAGATGAAAAATACGCCAAGCAGCGCACCAAGAGAAGCATTCGGGGGAAGAAGAAACGGGCCCACCAGGAGATTGATTGACCCAAGAATGACTTTAAAATCTAAACTGTGTTGACAAATATCGTGTTTTTACTAAACTTTGAAATAAAAATTTGCTAGTTATTACCACAGTGTCGGATCTCATTTATTAGAATTTTATTTTCACACCATCGGGTGTTTGTCTTCATGTATTGCAATGGTGCGGTTTGTGTTTTCTTTTCTTACATACATACCTGTACAACATTTTTTGCACATTTCTTTGCTTTGCTTTGTGTCTAACCTCGCTCTTATATGCTCAATGTTTGTGCACATGTATGTGGCTGTTTTAAGTGCAGACAATTTTGCTACCATCACAGTGTGTTTTGTTGACATTACTCTATTCTTATGTGCTGCCTTGTTACAATTTTCTTTATTCTTATTTGAATAACTACTAAACAATTAGTATAAAGAATTCATCCAAGAAACTTTTATCTTGATCGCACTCAATCTGAAACGTTCACCTCAAACTGCTAACCCAATGTAGCAAAAAATCTGTACGTGATGGAGCAAATTGGTTACCAGATTTGGATTCAGCGCACCAAAAAACGTAAAAATCAATCGAAACATTAGAGGCAGTTTAAAAAAAATTTTTTTAGTGTACCTATGTTATTCCATGTTTTTCAGCTTACATTTGTGTCACCTTTTTCTGGTAAAGCTGTATCATGATGCCTTCAAAGGTTAGCACCATCAAGCTATAAAGAGTGCCCAGGATTAATGGTAACACATATGACAATGCTTCGTTATATTACCAAGCAGGTCTGTAGGGTATCCAATCAACAGAGATGATGGATGCTCAAATGCATTTATAAGGGGATCTACTGTGTGCCTCACTGTACATTAGAAATGTCCGTGAAATTGTACTTGAGTAATAACTGCTCTAGTGCTATGCATTTTGTATTGATGGTAATGAAGGGGATCACTTTCTTTAAAATAAAACATAAGAATATTAAATCAAGGGTCCATCAAACCCAGTATCCTGTTTCCAATAGCGGCCAATCCAGGTCACAAGTACCTGGTAGGTTCCCAAAGAGGCACACAGGTTCTACAATGTTTGTCCTGGGGAAAGCAGTGGATTACCCAGGTTCTCTTTAATAATAGTTTGTGGACCTTTCCTCCAGGAACTTGTCCAAATCTACACGAACAGTTTTTACTACATTCTCCGGTAACAAATTCTAGAGTTTGATTATGCATTGAGTAAAACAATATTTTCTCTTATTAATCCACCTCCAAAGATATGGGAGCTGCTGCAGGTGGGCCGCCTCCTAGCTTGGGGGCCCCTCTGCACCAGAGGGCCACTTAGGCAGAATTGACACCACTGTCTGAAAGTATTCATCCTCCCAGCTCTATGGCTCACACTTCCTTCTAGCAGCAATCTTTCTTTTGGTTGAGCACATTTATATACTTCCAGAGGTCCTAGTCACAGGTTGCTAGAAAGTTGGCCACTTTCAGTGTCACATATTTAAGAATTCTGAAGCCCAATTTCAATTGTTCTTCACCTATTTGTTTGGGTTCCAGCTCCTCCTGTGTAGCTCTACTTAGCCTCTCTGTTTAAGGAAAGATGGCCCAAGTCAAGAGAAAGGTAATCCATTCAGACAAAGGATGTCCATCTAGTCTAGCTGGAGCCTCCTACACGTGCTCACTTCTATCTTGGGAAACTTCACTTTTAGCTGAGTGCACCTTGACACCCAGCTTATTTTACATGCATACACACATATTTTGTAAAGAATGTGCATAAGTTAGAACTCCTCCCTAACCCTGCCTGTGGAACACCTCTGCTCACTCCAAGTAAATTTATGTACAGCATAGATTTATGTGCACATCGAAAGGGCAGTTCTACAAAAATCTATTTCTGCACATAAAAGTGTACTTTACCAATACCAATAACAAGCAAACAGAATGTTTGAAATTATTTAGACAGGAAAGAAGAATAAAATGGATAACTGATAGTGCCTCTGTATTGTAATTATATCTTGAGTACTCTATGCAGTTCTGAATGCCACATCTTAAAAAAGATGTGGTTTTTTTTGTTTTTTTTAGTGCCGTCAAGTCAGTGCTGACTGCTGGCGACCCAGCTGCCTCTGGGTTTTCTTAGCAATGGATCAATGGAAGTAGATTGCCAGGCCTTTCCTTCCAAGGCAATGGAGGGTAAAGTGACTTGCCCATGGTGACAAAGAGTGCCAGTTGGAATCAAACCATTGATCTTTTGGGTACTAGACAGCTGTGTAGTGATCACCCAGTTTTCCCCTTCAGTATATGGTGGTGACTGGGACAGGACTTTGTTGTGAGCAGAACAATGCTGCATTTTTATTCTAAATCCTTTAGACCCTAATGAGTTAAATGATTACATCAACTGGGTGGCCTCTTTCTGATCTGGGTCTGGGTGGGATGGTTGTGGGTCTGGTCTTTCTATTTTTCCTTTCAAGAACTTTGGATCGGCAGGGGTTTTTTGTTCCAAATATGGCAGTTTGTGTTCTTTCTGCTTAGAGTTCTCCTCTTTCTCTGGATTGATAGTATGAGCTGTGTTTCATGAATGAGAGTGAGAGCCTCGGTTTCATTTGTAATGTCATTGAGAATTCCTGTAAGAGTGTGCATGCATGGCATTTTGTTGTCTTGAGCTGGCCATTACTGTTGCGTGCTTTTCTTTGTGTGACGGTTTGCAGCTCCTGTACATTTCTTTCTTTGTAAACCATATGTTAGGTTCTTTTTGCAGGCATTGGTGATATTCACTATGCTTTTTTTTTGCAGGCTGTTGTGGCACAGAGATATTGGGCTCTCGGATGAAGCTATAACTGGCAAAACATCCTATGCCGGGGTGGCCGTCAAGATTATTGGCTGCTAGCTGTTTGTTGAGTGACACAACGCAATGAAACATTCAGGAAATGCTAAGCTAAGTACCCGTTGGGATGATTTTACAGCTTTTGTGGATGTTGGTTTCCCACATATTTCAAGCAGGTTTACATGATGCCTTGTGACTGTAGAATTGATTTTGGATTGCATCACATTTCATATGACTTATCACCTGTGGACGAACTATTGCTTTCTGTACACTGTGTTGAATGTTTGAGTTCCAACAGTTGTGTGTCTTCACTGGTTGACTCTCCCTCTTTTCTTTGGGCCTTGAGGGATACTGAGGTCTTTTCCTCTCACAACAGTGCTTTCCGCTTATGAGTTGATTATTGTTCAATAAGCTGGTGTGGTTTACAAGTTTTTTCTTTTTTGGTTTTTGCTCAGTATTAGGAATTTTTGAATTTTGGAAGAAGAGATATGACAGAGGTCCATAAAATCATGAGAGGAGTAGAACAAGTAGATGCAAATCGGTTGTTTACTCTCAAAAAGTACAATGACTATGTGACTTTTCATAAAGTCACTATGTAGCACATTTAAAACAAATTATGGAAAATGTTTTTTCATTCAAAGCACAGTTAAGCTGTAGGAATTGACTACTGGAGAATGTGGTAAAAGAATTCCATGTAGCTGGATTTAAAAAAGGGCGTGAATATATTCTCAGCACAGGGGTCTCCAACTCCAGTCCTGGAGGGCTAGAAACCAGTCAGGTTTTCAGGATGCCCCTAATGAATATGCATGAGAGTTATTTGCAGGCACTGCCCCCATTGTATTTAAATTTATCTCATGCATATTCATTAGGCATATCCTGAAAATCGGACTGGTTTGCAGCCCTCCAGGACTGGAGTTGGAGATCCCTGTTTTCAGAGGAATAGTGCATAAGCTGATATTAACCAGGTAGGTTTGGGAACAGCCACTACTTACTGCTGGGGCTAAGCAACATGGAATTTATCTACTTTTTGGGAACTTGCCAGAAATGTATGACCTGAATTGGCCACTGCTGGAAACAGGATACTGAACTTGATGAATGTTTGGTCTAACCCAGTATGGCAGCTCTTATGTTATGATCATGAAAACAGAAGGTACTGAAGATACATGACAGCTGCCAACAAAGGCCAAAGATTTCCAGAGTACAAATTGGTAGTAAAGCTTTTACAGACTAGAAGAATTGTAAAATGATCAAATGTTATCATGTAGTCCTACACTTAACTATATAAGACTATGCAATAAGGCCGGGAATGAATGAGGTGCCTCTGGAATGAGGCACTCCTGAAGGGTGAGATGAGTAGAGTTTGGTCATTAGGAGAAGCAACTTGAAATGGGAGACCTGGCTGCCTGATATAGCTATGGGGGAAGGAAGAATGCACATGCTGTTTGGGGTCATTTAAGATATTGTGGGAGAGGAGCTATTGATGCTGTCAGCGATCACTGAGGATGACAAGCCTGCAAGCTTTATTGAAGATGCAATTGATGGGAGAGTAACAGAGGAAGTGGGAGTTGACAGCTTTCACTGGCTGCCAGGGAGATAATTATATGACAGCTAAGCAAGATGCTACACATTTTTCTGGTAATGTTCATGCTAGCATCATGACAGTGTTATTGCAAATAAATTATAGCAAGGCACAATAAAACTTATTTTAGGTACCCAGAATGCACCTACTTTTCTTTATAAAGTAGGGGTATAAGTAGATCAAACATCTATGGCAGGAATTTACGCCTGCTCTACGGCAGATGTAAATGCTCATGCCTAGAATTTTTAAATGCATGTGTAAGCTATAATATTTGATTTATTTATTTTTATTTATTTACATTCTCTTATATACTGTGCTATTCTGCATCAGTGTGGTTTACATTGAACAAACTGAAATTACATTGAACAGGACATTATAACTTGGAGATAACTATTTTACAGGGAACATGGGCTATGGAGGGTTAAGTGGCTTGCCCAAGACCACAAGGAGCACCTGTGGGACTAGAAACCCCAGTCCTTCTGGCCCAAGGTTGCTGTCCTCTAGTGGGATTTGAACTCCTGACCTTCTGGCTTGAAGTACCTTGCCCCCAACCACTAGGCCACTCCTCCACTCTTGATAACTTATGTACCTATATTTCCCTATATTTAGACTCCATCCATGCTCTGCCCAGGTTTCACTCCTGTGCATGCCCACACTTAATGTGTGCTCGTGGAGCATGATTCTGGAAAATGAACGCCCAGCCCACAGGCATGTAGAAATAATAGATGGGGCCAATATACACCTGATTCCGGAACCAAGGGTTTAGATGAACATGCTGTTCTGGAATCGGAGAAATAGACATATACCCGCACACCATATTCCACAACAATAGACGTTGCCAGCTCTCCCCATCTCCATGCGGCAAGGCCTTGGCAGGGAAAAGGTGCACCGCCGGATCTCAGTCAGTGCGGTCATGCCCATCCCTACAGTCCAGATACTGGCCATCTAGTCATGCCCTCCAGAATTGCGGCTGTTCAAAACAGGGACTCTGGAGCATGCCAATGCTTGTAGTGTTCTGCAGATGCCCATATTGCTGCAAGTCACCTGCTGTGGCATATCCAGGGGAAATGCACATACTAAAGCGAAACATGTATGGTGTATTCTATACCTGGTGTGCTATGGGGGCAAGATCTCACTCCCGCCTCTGGGCTTTGTTCCTGGGGCAAATGGCCAACATCTATTCCTCAGCTCTTTCCACAACAGAGCACAGAGCTCACTGGTTCAAATATGTTTCAACTCAACATGTACTGCAGATGAGATTCAAATAATGCCTCTATTGACAACACATACAACACATACAGCCCTTTATCCTGCTGGGATGCAATGGCCACGGAACTAAATATCACCTAAATCCTGCTCTTATACCTCTTTCCCAAAGGAATATGATGTATGTCCATGGGGACACTGGGAACATACACAGCCAATTCCTGAATATAATTTGTATTTATTTATTTATGTATTTACATTCTCTTATATACCGTGCTATTCTGCATCAGTGTGGTTTACATTGAACAAACTGAAATTACATTGAACAGGGCATTATAACTTGGAGATAACTATTTTACAGGGAACATGGGCTATGTGGTTGTGGCTATCCATGCCCCTGTTCTGTCCCCTCCTGCCCACATATTTACATTCTCACAGAAGTGACGTGTGCACGTGGAGCCATGATGATTCGGCATACAACAGCACACGTTTTCACTCTGACAAAGTCTAAGTCGTACGTCCAGGCAGGTTGTTTGCTTTATGGAATGATCTCCTTACTGAATAGTGAATGTCTAAGTGCACATTTATGCGCATAATTCCTTGAAAATAGGGACTTGCACACGTAAATGGCACATATCTTTATGTGGCTCCCGTAAAATCAGCCCCTTAGGGAGTAATTTTATAGAGCTTTTTCATAGGTAAAGCCTTCTTTTAAGGCAAAAAGGGTCTGCGTCAAACTGTGTGGTTATACCTCTGCTTATAAAAACATGTGATGAAAACATGTTGCGTACAGTACTTATACACACATGAGGTGCAGCCATTCCTGCCACAAGTGGAACAAGACAGATTTTACGATCATCAATGGGAAAGGGTAAACTATCAATACAATCAAAACAGAGGCCGAGGACGAGGATGCGGATGAAGGAGTTGGAATTTGGACAGATCCTGCGAGAGGAGGTATTAAATGATCAAACCATAGATAATGTTATCAATATCTCAGGATATACATTGACTTCTGATGAAGTATCAGTTTTGAATAAAGGGCTAACTTTTGTGTCGGTGAAGAAGCCAGATCCTTTTGAGATCAAAATTGACTTATTTAAATTCTTTCAGAAAATTCTTATCAAGCAGTTTTTTATGGATCAGGAGGCTAATCCCAGTGATGGTTCGATTATTTGCAATAAATCTTCTTGGATGCCTCCCATGCAAACAAATCCAATCATAGAGGCTTTTGAACAAGTGGTTTCCCAACAAGTTAAGAAGATTTGTACAAAATCATGCCCCAATTTTTATAACCTTACAAGAGGAGAAAATGAGGCTATCAAGTCTTTGCAGAAAAATGATAAAATAATCATCAAACCCGCAGATAAAGGACGTGCTGTAGTTGTTCTTGATTAAAAAAATGCATATTGATGAAATCAATAGACAGCCTACAGATAAAACATTTTATCTCCCACTAGAGGGTGATCCCACACATAAATTGAAAGGTAGTATTGATAACATTGTGTTGACGGCTTTTGAGAATGGTTATCTCACTAGAACAGAGAAAGATTTTCTCATTGTTCCCACACGAGTTATTCCTACAATTTATGTTATTCCAAAGATTCACAAATCCATGATGGCCCCTCCTGGCCGTCCAATAGTTTCAGCTATTGGATCACTAATGGAACCGATCTCAAAATTTTGGGATGTACTATTAAGACCCTTCGTGACCACGATGTGGTCCTTATGTACGGGATTCATCGCATGGTATTCAAATTTTGTCTTCTTTTCAAGACTTAAATTCTGACATTATTCTGGTAACTCTAGATGTTGAATATTTATATACGAATGTGCCACAAGTGGAATCTTTGGATATTATTGAACAGTGTTTACCTAAAAGGGAAACCCATAAGTGGATCCCGATGGCTTTTTTAGTGACATTAGCACAATTTGCATTGTGTGAGAATTATTTTTGTTTTAGAGATCTTTTTTTTCAGCAAATGAAAGAGGTAGCGATGGGATCATCCATGGCCCCAGACATAGCAAACTTATATATGTTCCAATTTGAAGAAAAGTTTTTAAAGGATCATGCATTTAAAACCAACATCAAACTTTGGATCTGGTGCATTGATGATTTCTTTATTATTTGGGATGGGAGTATAGAATTACTTACTAGGTTCAATACATGGATTAATGATTTAGACACAAATTTACAGTTCCAGGTTACATATGATTTTCATCAAGTTCCATATTTGGATTTAATAATTAGAAAAGAGGCTAACCAGTTTGTTATATCTCTTTATAGGAAACGCACGGACCGCAATCAACTTTTACATTTTAATTGCTTCCACAACCCGTCATTAAAGAGGAACTTGCCTGTTGGACAGTTCCTTAGAGCTAGGAGGGCATGCACTACAATACAGGATTTTGAAATTCAGGTGAATATAATGAAAACAAGATTCATGGCAAGGCAGTATCCTTCATGTCACATTAACCAAGCATATTAGAGAGCCCGGGAGTCTTCCCATGAGTCTCTCTTGAAACCCCAGAATGAGAAGAAAGATGTGGGTATTGTCTACCCCCTTCGATATTCAGCATTGTCACGTGAGATCACTAAACTTTTACAAAAAGAGTGGTATCTCGTCCATCCCTGGTTTTCATGATCTACCATTAACAGTAGCTCACAAACACAATATTAACCTGTGGAATTTATTAGTACCATCAGCTTTAACTGAGCGCAGGTTCCTTTCCCAACACAAGGGACAATTCCAGTGTGGACGCTGTTCTATATGTCCCCACGTGTTGCCCATAAGAAGGAATTTCGTACATCCCATCACAAAAGAAAATTTTTTAATTCATGATTTTGCAAATTGCGAAACCACTCATGTAATTTATGTCATCCAATGTCCGTGTCCAATGTTATATGTGGGAAAAACCATCCGAAGTGTTAGAGTTCGGATTGTGGAACACAAGAGTTGTATTAGGAGAGGTGTGGTGGATAAACCTCTGGTAATGCATTGGCAGGAGAAAGCACACAAGATTGCAGATTTGAAGTTTTTCGTTATCAAGAGAGTTAAAATGAATTGGCGTGGGGGTAATATAGATAAGAAAATAATGAGACCAGAACAGAAATACATCTTTAGATTGGATACTCTATTTCCAAATGGATGGAATTTAGACAAGGATCTTTCTGTGTTTCTATGATTCCCTATGGTGTTCATCCTTGATCGGGGCATTTTTAGTCATTTGCATATGGTAGTTTTTAAATTACCCTTTTTGTTTTAATTTAGATACTGTTTATGTTGGGTGTTTTTAAGGTTATTTATGGTTTTTAAGGTCCTTGCATATTTTGTTGCAGCGTTTGTGGTTAATGCATGTTTGAGCTAATCAGTTCTTTGATACATTAATCGTTTTTTAATAAGTATGTACTTTTAAAAAGTATGTATTTTTAGGATACGTTTTTTAAAGTGTGTAATGTAATTTTAGGACACAATGTTTGTAAATGATTATAGAACGGTACTTTATTGACACTGTGTCTGGATGAGTGTAATGTTTGGTTCGCCCCCCTCCCTTTTTTTAACTAACATTTTATACAAGTTTAGATAAAGGAATAATGGAGCCGGCAGAGTCATGCAGGACCTACTAAATGCACAAAACGGCATAGAATTGCTACGGTATTTAAGTAATAGCTACCACATGCACAAAATGGTATACAAACCCTACCCGGACATTTATATGTAAGATCGGTTAATTTAAGCTACATTATTTACAATCGCAATACGGTATGCAAATACTCTGATACAGGTTTATTTATGGACATAGAAATACATTCATGTTTATGGGCATTTCCCAAGTGTGCTATTGGTTGCAGATCTTCCAATCAAAAGCCTTTACATTTTCCCGCGGTTTCTCTCTTTTTTCTTCAGCACGCAAGTGCTGGCGTTTTTCAATAGATAGACTGACTTTGACGGGCAACAGCAAGACTGCATCTTTGCTGTGAAAAGGATTACATATGAGAGAGAGTTTTTTCCTGTTTTTTCATTGTGTTTGCAATCGAGAGTGATATCCTTCAGGTAAAGTGTTTTGCTTCGGACGGATCCACTGTTTTCATACACTCATACGAGATGGTTTTTCCTCGTGTTTGCAATCTAGAATAACACCCTTCAGTAACCGAGGCAGGTCGGACCTGGTGCTAACCCGCTCAGGTCCCCCCCCCCTTTCCCTTAACCTACACATCCCCCCCCACCTCGTGCATCTCCCAACCACCCAATACAACAACACACGAACACATTTGTCTGGGCTTGTATGGTCGCAGCTTTATTAGCAATTAGGCAAATTCCAAACATTTCTTATAACATAAATTCCTTAATAATAACGAACGAGCGGAATGAGCCATCACCCGCCATACCACTAGCAAGATGACCTCATTCCACTCCCGCCGCGGCCGAGCCAGCGGCAAATGCTAACCCCCCTTTTCCCCGGCCTCGCCATATTACTAGCAAAGACCGGCAAGGGTCATCCGGGTTGGGGGCACCTGCCTCCGCCCCACTTCCAGTTAAAGGCTCCGGACCCCGGAAACCTCCAGGATCCCGCCTCCCCCGCCCGCTGCGACAACCCTTAACAGATATACCCCCCCCCGTACCCAACTAAAGAAAAAAAAAGAGAGGGCGGGAGGGTGGGCAGCAACAGACCTGCTCCTTTCGCTGCCCCAGCCCGATCAGGAGAGACGCAACGTGCATCTCACCCCTAACCCCCCCTGAACCGGCTGTCCCTCCTCGGCGAGCCAATGATTTTGAATGATGCCTCCCCGCCTTCCTGAAGCGCCGCCACGCGATGCAGAGAGCAGGGTCCCCGCGCCGGGCCTCGCGCCCGGTTACTGCCGGCCGCCGGGACCCTGCCCCGCAGCCTCTTCAGTAAAGCGTTTTGTTTCCGACAGATGCAATGTTTTGATGTACCTATTTATTTATTAACCAAAGTTTTAAAACATCTTTTTATTCATTGGGTATTAAGATCTGAGGAATAGTTTTCATGCACTCATACGAGATGGTTTTTCCTCATGTTTGCAATCTAGAATAATACCCTTCAGATAAAGCGTTTTGTTTCTGAGAGATGCAATGTTTTTATGTAACTATTTATTTATTAACCAAAATTTTAAAATATCTTTTATTCATTGGGTATTAAGATCTGAAGAATTTTGAATACGTTTTTTAACTAACATTTGTAAGTAAATCCGTTTAAAAGTCTCCTTATAAGGTGTGGGATCTGTTTCTTCCACCTACCATCATTCGCGTTCCTCCCGCTTTGTTAGTCATATACATCATGTATTACCATGTTGTTGGCTTTTAACATTTATGAATGAGGCATCTCTCAATATCACTCCTGCTTTCGTTTACGCTGTTCCTGATATCGTTTCCTTTTTCCTCTTTTTCCCTTTTAGCACAAGGTTTATGCAATCATTTTGAACTTATTGAAGAGGTATTGTTTTAAAGAACTTAAGTGTTTTCTTTAGTTTGTCACACCCTTATATGTTTATTTTGAATGGTAATTTATTAATTTCACTTTTATTTCATGCTTGTTTTTATCTATTTTCATATTTAATGTTTCTATTACTGTTTATTTATAGTATCATGTTTTGGGCATTCCCACATTTTATTAATAATTGGTTATTCTCCAGGACCAAGCAGGAAGTCAGTCCTCACTTATGGGTGTCATCGACGCCGATGAAGTCCCAGCGGGTGTCATCGACGCCGATGAAGCCCCAGCGGAGCATTTCCCCAGCTTTCCATGAAAGCCTTTGGGAATGCTGGCACGCATGCGCGGTTCCCTTCCCGCCTAAAGGTGCCATCTTACCTCAGTCTCTTTTTTTCCATGAAGCCCATCGGACGTGTGTCCTGTTTTCCCGGTTAAAGTAGATTTTTTTCTAGCATTGTTTTTGCTTCTTTTCTTCGGTTTCGACGTCGGTTCCCCTCCCGCCGGGATCGGTACACCGGTATCGAACCCCCTCTTTATTTTTCGGTTTTTGCCCTTAGTGGCTAGGCGTTCGCGCCTAAACATTTTTCTTTTTCCCTGGAAGGCCGGTCTTTTGACCTCGCGGGGACCCTTTTTTCGCCCATGACTTCCAGTGGTTTTAAAAAGTGTGATCGGTGTAAAAAGATAATGTCTCTCACCGACACACACGCCTGCTGCCTTCGGTGCCTGGGCCCGGACCACGATTCTAAAACATGTGGGCCATGTGGAAAAATGTCTTCCAAGGCCCTCCGAAGTCGTCAGCAGCAAAGTGAAAGGCTTTTCTCCGACTCGGCCTCTGCTCGTGCCCAGACCTCATCTGAGGCTTCGACATCTCGGGATTCCGATCCCGAGAGGCGTCGGAGCTCCTCGGACAGGGGGTCCCCTGAGAGGGAACGTAAGAGGAAGAAGCGGCTCGCGAGGGCGGCGTCGGTGGAGGTCCCTGGACCCTCGAGGTCCAGGTCTAAGACACCCGACCGTCGTCCCGGGCTTGTGGTCCAGGAGAAGCCGACCAAAGTTCCTCATATAGAACCGGAGTCTGCTGGACACATAAGTCCTGTTGTCCTCGAGGACTCGCCTCCCCGAGTACCGATGTTGGGCCTGGCGCTGCCGGGGCCTGAGTCGGGAGCTGCTGCGTCACCCGAGCTGAGTCTCAGGTTGACAGCCTTGGAAAGAAGAATGTCTGCCTTCATGGATCAGCAGCGGGCATTGATGGCCAGCCTGTCTGGCGCATCTGCCCTGACCACCGGGACATCGACTTCCAAGTCGACCCCGGAGACCGAGCCAATACTCGAGTCCCTTGCGGCTCGGGGTCGTCCTCGGTCGAGGTCTCCCTTGACCTCCCGTTCGGGACCGAGGGTCTTGACGCCGGTGCCTCCGGCGTCGGGGCGGGTGCCCAGGGGCCCACACAGCGTCGGACCCCGACTCGACATCGGACGAGTCTGCATGGGAAACCGAGGATGAGGAGTCTCCTGACACCTTTAAGACTCGGTGTGTCCCTTCGGACTCACCTGAGTCTGAACCCCAGAGTAGATCCCCTCCGGAGGATACTAGGTTCTCAGACTTTATCCGGGATATGGCCGCTGCCCTGGCTATCCCGGCTGACCCCGAGGAAGAGCCTCGAGCCGAGGAGCTCGATGCTCTGCAGTACGACTCTCCTCCGAAGGAGGCCTTTACTATCCCGGTTCCTCCGATGCTGGAGCGGCTCCTCTTCCGGATGTGGGAGGCACCGGCCTCGGCGCCAGTTTTGAGCAAGCGAGTCGATTCCATTTATCGGCTCCGCAAGAGTCCTGGCTTCCAGAAAGCACAGCTGCCGCACCATTCTATGGTTGTGGAATCGGCCATGCATCCTCTGAAAAGTCAGAAGATGCACTCTGCGGTGCCTCCCGGTAGGGAAGCCCGCAACCTTGATGGAGTCGGCAGGAAGTGTTTTCAGGGCTCCATGCTTGCTTGCCGTGTCCAGACTTACCAGCTGTACATGGGCATGTATTTACGAGACCTGGCCAAGGAGTTGGCCGGGTTCTCTGCTGGTCTCTCCGGGGAACCCTTGCAGAGTTTTAAGTCCTTGTCTTCGAGGATACGGGAATGCTCTAAGTTCATATCCTGCGCCGCCTACGATGGCTTTGAGGCTTCGGCCCAAGTAGCGGCAGCCGGCATCACGGCTCGACGCTAGGCGTGGCTGCAGTCATCGGACCTCGAGTCATGGGTTCAGGACAAATTGGTCGATGTCCCTTGCCGAGGTGAAAACCTTTTTGGCAAGCCTGTGGCCGAGAAGACCGCACAGCTCGAGACTGAGCACCTCACCAGGACAAGGCTGTCCAGGAAGACCTCTGCCCCTTCACATAAAAAGAAGGGCCCGGGTAAAAAGCCCTTTTACTCGAGGAAGGGCACTGCCTACAAACAGTACCCACAATATCAGGCTGCCCAACCTGCCCCACAGGGTCAGCAAGCGAAGGGCCGGGGTAATGGGCCCCGTAGGTAGACTGCCCCCAAGCCTCTGGCCCCTGCTCCCACTCAGCAGGGTGGGGGTTTTTGACTCCTTGAGTACAGCCAAACCTCTCTTGCAGACCCAGCCCTGCACAGGAGGCCGCCTAGCCTTGTTCACCCACCAGTGGCCCCTGATAACTCAGGACAGTTGGGTGCTGGACATAGTCCATCAAGGCTATGCCCTGCATTTTCACCAACTACCTCCGCCACACTTTCTAGGGGAACCTTTCAGGCCTCCCCTACATACAGCCCTTCTCCTCCAGGAGCTCAGGAGTCTGTTGCTGGAGAAGGCGGTGGAGCCTGTGCCTCCCCACTTCCAAGGTCACGGTTTTTACTCCAGGTATTTTCTGGTGCCAAAAAGAACCGGTGGTCTTCGACCCATTTTGGATCTCAGAAACCTAAACAAGTTTCTTGTGAAAGAAAAGTTCAAGATGGTTACTCTTGGAACTCTTCTGCCCTACCTCCAGCAGGGAGATTGGCTATGCTCTTTAGATCTAAAAGATGCTTACGCTCACATCCTCATTCATCCAGACCACAGAAAGTACCTCAGGTTCATTGTGGGAGGAAACCACTATCAGTACAGGGTACTGCCTTTTGGGCTGACTTCCACTCCCAGAGTTTTCACCAAGTGCCTGGCAGTGGTAGCAGCCTACCTGAGAAATCAGGGCATCTTTGTGTTTCCCTACCTGGACGACTGGCTCATCAGGGGCCAGACGTCTCTCGAGGTCCAGCAGGCCACCAACAGAACCATAGACCTGCTCCAAAAGTGGGCTTTGTCATCAACTTCGCAAAGTCCACTTTGCTCCCCTCCCAGAACTTGGAATTCATAGGGGCAAGGTTGGATTCTCAGCTGGCAAAAGCATTCTTACCAGTGGACTGAGCACAAAGGCTCATGGACCTTGCAAGCAAGTTTCTGCACAGGTCCCTGGTCTCCGCCAGACTCTGTCTCAGGCTTCTAGGCCACATGGCGTCCACTGTTCAGGTGACCCCCAATGCCAGGCTCCATATGAGGCCTGCCCAGTGGTGCCTTCGGACTCAGTGGTCACAGGCCTCAGGCAGCCTCAGAGACAGGATCAGAGTGTCCCACTGTTTTCTGACCTCCCTCAACTGGTGGTTACACCCCCCCAATCTGCTGGTGGGGGTGCCCTTTCAGATACCACCTCATACAGTGGTGCTGACCACCGATGCCTCTCTGTTGGGTTGGGGAGCACACTGCCTAGACAAGTGCACCCAGGGCCTGTGGTCTCCTTGGGAGGCATCCCAGCAGATCAATCTCCTAGAGCTCAGAGCTATCTGCTTGGCCCTCAAGTCCTTTACGGCTTATTTATTTTATTATTTATTTATTTAGTATACATTTGTATACCGCTACTTCCAGCAATCAGCAGCGTTTTTTGATTACAGATTGGAAATTGTCAAATCATGACAGGAAATTTTTGAGGTATAAACACATTGATTAGACAGGAAAGCACAGCACACAGAGAACTATTTTACAGGGAACATGGGCTATGGAGGGTTAAGTGGCTTGCCCAAGACCACAAGGAGCACCTGTGGGACTAGAAACCCCAGTCCTTCCGGCCCAAGGTTGCTGTCCTCTAGTGGGATTTGAACCCCCGACCTTCCAGCCTGAAGTACCTTGACCCAACCACTAGGCTACTCCTCCACTCCTGACTTCCCTGGCCCATCAGTCTGTCTTGATCCAAACAGACAACCAGGTAGCCATGTTCTATGTGAACAAGCAGGGTGGGACTGGTTCCCAACCCCTTTGTCAGGAAGCACAAGTCCTCTGTTCCTTTGCCCTGAGACACAACATGCTCCTCAAGGCAGTCTATCTTCCAGGCCAGGAGAATTTCCTGGCCGACAAATTGAGCAGGATTCTGCAACCACACGAGTGGCAGCTACATCCTTTAGTGGTTCAAAAGATTTTCTTGGAGTGGGGTCTTCCCTCCATAGACCTGTTTGCCAGTCCTCTGAACAACCAGCTGCCACGGTTCTGCATCCTCTGCGGGTAGCAGCAGATGCTTTTCTGATTCCCTGGACTCAGGGCCTACTCTATGCATTTCCTCCCACCCTCCTGGTGGCCCAGACACTGTTCAAAATTCTCCAAGACAGGGCCTCAGTCCTCCTGGTGGCTCCCAGGTGGCCCAGGCAGCCTTGGTTCCCCCTCCTGCTTCAACTGGTGGTGGATCTCCCTCTGCCTCTGGGATTGCAGCCCGACCTTCTCTCTCAGAATCAGGGCTCTCTACTGCATCCCAATCTCAAATCCCTCCATCTGATGGCATGGAGGCTGCAAGGGTAGTGTTGGCTCCCTGGGGCCTGCCTAAAGAAGTTGAGGAGGTTCTCCTAGCTTCTAGGAAACAGTCCACAAGGAAAACCTATGCTCTCAAGTGGAAGAGGTTTTCTGTGTGGTATCAGTTACGTGCAGAGGATCCTTTCTCCTGTGCTGTGTCTGTTGTGCTTCAGTACCTGCTGCACTTGTTCAATCAAGGTCTCAAGTCCAACTCGGTTCGGGTCCACCTCTCTGCTTTGGCAGCTCACCATTCCTTAGTAGAGGGCCATTCCTTGTCTGTGCACCCTTTGGTGTCCAGGTTTCTCAGAGGTTTGTTACTACTCAAACCTCCCATACGTCCTCCTGCTCCTGAGTGGGAGCTGAATGTGGTCTTGCAGCAGCTGACTCGACCACCTTTTGAGCCTATGGCTACTTGCCCTTTCCGCTTCCTCTCATGGAAGACTCTCTTTCTGATAGCCCTTACTTCGGCTAGGAGTGTGAGTGAACTTCAGGCCTTGGTCTGTGATAGACCTTACACCAGGTTCTATAAAAACAGGGTAGTCCTCAGGACTCACCCTAAGTTCCTTCCTAAGGTTGTCTCCTCTTTCCACCTCAACCAGGAGGTGGCTCTTCCTACTTTTTTCCCTAGGCCTCATGCGAGTCAGGCTGAAACTGTTCTCCATACCTTGGACTGTAGGAGGGCCTTATCCTTCTACCATGAACGTACGCAAGGTCACAGGAGGGCTTCTCAGCTCTTCCTTTCTTTTGACCCCAATAACTTGGAGAGACCTGTGTCCAAGCGTACCTTGTCCATCTGGGTGGCTGACTGTATCACCTGGGCTTACAAGGCGGCTGACCTTCCTTTGCAGGGTAGGGTCATGGCCCACAGTGTGAGGGCCATGGCTGCATCAGTGGCTCATCTCCGCTCTGTTCCATTGCAAGACATCTGCAGGGCTGCTACTTGGTCTTCAAGCCAGACTTTTGCAGCCCACTACTGTCTGGAGAGGGAGTCCCGTAGGGACAGTGCTTTTGGCCAAGCAGTACTCAGGAATCTCTTTGAGGTTTAGGCAACTCCTGCCCTCTGGTTGGGCTACCTGTGGAGGGGGTGTTCTTGAAAAGCCTTTTCTGTGTTGCTGAGACTAGAGGGAGTTCTCTTGTTCAGCCTGGGTTCCTGGTAGCACAGAGCTGGGGAGTCACCCATAAGTGAGGACTGACTTCCTGCTTGGTCCTGGAGAAAGAGTAGTTACTCACTTGTAACAGGTGTTCTCCAGGAGCAGCAGGAATCAGTCCTCACTACCCTCCCTCCTCCCCTTGGAGTTGCAGTTGTACATAATTCATTTTTGCATTTTTGTGTGCTGTTCTTAGCTATGTCATTTGACTGAGGTAAGATGGCACCTTTAGGCGGGAAGGGAACCGCGCATGCGTGCCAGCATTCCCAAAGGCTTTCATGGAAAGCTGGGGAAATGCTCCGCTGGGGCTTCATCTGTGTCGATGACACCCGCTGGGGCTTCATCGGTGTCGATGACACCCATAAGTGAGGACTGATTCCTGCTGCTCCTGGAGAACACCTGTTACAGGTGAGTAACTACTCTTTATGTTTTTATTCTTTTTATTCATTTAATGTGAATATTGTTTTTATATGATGTTTTTATGGATGTTTTTACTTATTTATGAACAATTTTTATGTATGTATTTATTGTTTGTTCATGTGTTCATGGATATAGTATGCCTGAATTCCCCTGAAGAAGAGGATTCGAAACACGGCCTATGTAGGGGATTTGGGCAAATTGTGTGAAATAAAGATCTCCTTCTCTAATACCATGATTTAGTACTGGGTTTCTTCTGTTCACATGGTATCGTGCTGCTTTGGTGGAACCCTTATGTATAGAGTACACACATTTATACCTTTTTTGAAACAGGTACCAATTTGTGCATGAGAATTTGTACACCATTGGGAATAGTTCTGGATTTTATAAAAACCTATAATTACCTATGTTGCTTTTATAAATTAGGTACCTTTTTGGACTCTTCATGTAGATATCCTGTTATGTTAAAAAACATTTTAGGAATAATTTTATATGTTTTATTGCAAAGGCAAAAGCTAGGATCTTTGTAACCATCTTTTCCACATGGAATAAAAATAACTGATACCATGAAATTTGAAACAACAAGTCAGTTTCAGAATAATATAGTTACATAGCGGAGTTTGTTTTCTTGGGGGCAATTTCTCCAAATCAGTTATTTTGGCATGTACCATGACAGTAACAAACCTGAGTCCTAAGCCAGGGTATGTAGAGTATGATCTCAGTCTCTCAAATTTACTGCTAATGCTCACCGTAATACTTGCATTGTGTCAAAGAGAGCTACACTGTACAGTTTTCTTTTTTACAGCTTTCCATTCAAAGCCAGCTCTTTGAAGTCACTGACCTCAACAGGTGTTAGTTGTCCTTGATTAGCTTCCAAAGGAGCAAGGCAGCTGTGTGCTGTATAAAGGTCAACAGGGCCTTGCAAGTAATGGCATTCCTAACAGGGTCTCCATTGCAAGCAAGGTAATACTGTGTAACTTTTAAATACAAGTTTTCTTATACAACTGGTTTTTTCTCCGTAATGTGTATGAAATTTTCTTTGATCTTCTTTGAATTGTAATTTGCATTTATTGTGTTGTTTTCTTACTTTATTGTTGTATTCAAATAAAAAAAAAAAAAAAAAAAGGGGAGAAGTCAGCTAACCTGGGAGCACCCGCGGTTCCATCTCGGCGGAGCAGGGCTGCAGGAAGGAGAGGAGACCCGGAGGCTTAGCCGCAGGCACCTGGGCAGGCGTTCCTGCCGTGGAGGACCCCTCCTGCGATCCCCATAAAGCTCTGTGTCTGCAGAACTTAGTTGGGAGAAGTCAGCTAACCTGGGAGCACCCGCGGTTCCATCTCGGCGGAGCAGGGCTGCAGGAAGGAGAGGAGACCCGGAGGCTTAGCCGCAGGCACCTGGGCAGGCGTTCCTGCCGTGGAGGACCCCTCCTGCAATCCCCATAAAGCTCTGTGTCTGCAGAACTTAGTTGGGAGAAGTCAGCTAACCTGGGAGCACCCGCGGTTCCATCTCGGCGGAGTAGGGCTGCAGGAAGGAGAGGAGACCCGGAGGCTTAGCCGCAGGCACCTGGGCAGGCGTTCCTGCCGTGGAGGACCCCTCCTGCGATCCCATAAAGCTCTGTGTCTGCAGAACTTAGTTGGGAGAAGTCAGCTAACCTGGGAGCACCCGCGGTTCCATCTCGGCGGAGCAGGGCTGCAGGAAGGAGAGGAGACCCGGAGGCTTAGCCGCAGGCACCTGGGCAGGCGTTCCTGCCGTGGAGGACCCCTCCTGCGATCCCCATAAAGCTCTGTGTCTGCAGAACTTAGTTGGGAGAAGTCAGCTAACCTGGGAGCACCCGCGGTTCCATCTCGGCGGAGCAGGGCTGCAGGAAGGAGAGGAGACCCGGAGGCTTAGCCGCAGGCACCTGGGCAGGCGTTCCTGCCGTGGAGGACCCCTCCTGCGATCCACATAAAGCTCGGTGAGCGTTACTCGTGGCTTGCGAGTCGCGGCTTGCGGGGCGGTGTCTTAAGGGGCGTGTCATAAGGGGTAAGACACGCTCCTTTTGCGCTCCTTCGGCGCTCCTGAGAAGCTCCTGAGAGAAAGAACGTGACGTTGCCTGCTGTGCCCATGGGGAAACGCAAAGGTAAATCGTTGGTTAAATCTAGTGCTGGAGAGCAGGCCGGTGGAGGCAAAGTGACTGGCCCCATGGACAAACATGTTTCGTCGTTGCAGCCCGCAAATATTTCGTCGGACCGAGCTTCTTTAAGCCCGGAGTTCCGGCTACCGCCCCCTCTCCCCCTGCCTCTTTCTTCCTCCACTTTATTAGAAGCTCCTATTGCGTCTCTGTGTTCTCCCTTAAGCCCGGTGCGCCCCGCTGTGTCTGACCAGAATCCTCCTCTCATTTCTGGGGAGGTTACATTAAATGACATTTGGGCTGCTATTCAGCAGATAGATACACGTTTATCAGCTACTGTTGCATCTTTATGCTGTTTTACGGGTAAAGTTGTGGATAAGTTTAAAATTGTTGATCAGCAATTGAATGCTTTAAGTCTGTCTCCTGCCCGCGCTGATTCTCCTCTTCCTTTGCTTAGAGATATTTCAGCTGTTTCTTATCGTGTAGAAATGTTGGAGAATCAGCAGCGGGCTAGGAACCTTCGCTTCCTTAATTTTCCCTCTACGCATTTATTGGCTCCTAAGATGTTGCTGCAAAAGTATTTCTCTGAAATTTTACAATTGAAAAGTCCTGTAGAAAGTGGTTCAAGTGTATTCTTTTTCTTCTGATGGCCTAACGGTATTTGGTACAGGAGGTGCTTCGGCTCCTTCTGTTCAATCCGTAGGTCAGGACTTGACAGCATTCCTAGAGGATTCTACAGATTCGATCCCTAGACGTTGCACTTTAGTTGCGACGTTTGAGTCCGAATCTGTTAAATTATCTGTGCTTAGAACTTATTTTAAGCACAGAGAAGCTTTATTTTGTGGGGCTAAGCTGCAGGTTTTCCCTGACGTTGGTAGAGTGACACAGCTGAGACGCAAGCAGTTTTTGGGATTTAGATCCAGAGTTGTTGCTTTGGGTGCAACCTTTTTTTTGAAATTCCCCTGTCGTTGTCTGGTTGTTTACCAGGGACGAAATTTTTCCTTTATTGATATTGAGCAGTTGCAAAAATTCCTGTGTGATAGGGAACAGGTTGAGAACCAGGGGGTGGTATAATTATTGAGTGTGCTCCCTAATGTGGAGTGTATTTAACTCCTTATTGCTGTATATTTTGAAGTTTTCTTATACAACTGGTTTTTTCTCCGTAATGTGTATGAAATTTTCTTTGATCTTCTTTGAATTGTAATTTGCATTTATTGTGTTGTTTTCTTACTTTATTGTTGTATTCAAATAGAAAAGCTTTAAATAAAAGATTTAAAAAAAATAAATAAATACAAGATCTCTTCCTGAGAGCTCTTAAGGGGTTTTGGTCTTCATTTTTAAAAGCTAAATCTTTTTCTGTATTGTTAAAGGGAATTTTTTTGTAGTATTGGATAAAGCTTGCTTATTAGAGTTCATTGTTTTCTTTTTCCAGCTTTCCATTCAGAGCCAACTCTTTGAAGCCACTGACCTCATCTGGTGTTAGATCCCACCCTAGCGACCCCAGCTCCCATCCACCCCATGGGAGAATTCTTGCTTTATAGGGCAACTCCCCAATTAGCTACACACATATAGAACAGTGCTGTTAGAACACATATAAAAGAGATTAACTGCTTTTTCTCTTAAGGAACAGCTAAGGAAAAATTAGGGTCTTTGGTAGGTCTCTCTTGTTTACTTCAACAGGTACCAAAACTCCACCAACTGAAAGATGGCTGGAAAAAATCATATTGCCAAAGCTATTGCCCCATTATAGCTTCTGCCTCTGTCCAGACAGAGAACCCGATGCTAGTCAAAGAACAAGTTCCATGTGCAGGATGCCTGTGAACCGAAGCCCTCATGAAACAGGTGGAGGAGCTCAGAGAAGAGGTGGTGAGGCTGAGAAGCATTCAAGACAGTGAAAAGTGCATTGATGAGAAGCTTCTCAAAACATTCAAGCTGTCAGACAGAGGTGAAGAAGGGAGAATACAGAATGAAGAGAGTTGGACAAGAGTCACCAGAACCTGCAGAATCAACAATTTAACTCAACCAGTATGAACTCAATTGAACTGAAGAACCAGTATGCAGCCCTGGAAGTAGAGGAGGTGAAAACATCCCAGGAAAGGGAAGAACCAGAGCTCGAGCACCCCAAAGTTGCAGAATCAGTGAACAGAAGGAAGAAAAGGGTAGTGGGGATTGCTGACACTCTTCTGAGGGGTTCTGAGGCATCCATCTGCTGATCAGACTTGATGTCCAGAGAGGTGTGCTATCTGCTAGGTGTCAAAATCTGAGATGTTATGGAGAGTTTGACAAGACTCATCAAGCCTGGTGACTATTATCCAATGTTACTCATCCATGTTGGCACAAATCTAAGTATCCCTCCGAGTGAATCAAAAATGATTTCAAGGCTCTGGAACAGAGGATGGAACAGATAGGTGTGCAGGTGGTATTCTCTTCAATCCTCCTCATTGAGGGTAAAGGCCGAGGCATGGTCACATTCTGGAGATGGATGCATGGCTGTGTGGATGGTGTCATCAAGAGTATTTTGGTTTCCTGGACCATGAGATGATGTTCCAAGGACTGCAGAGCAGAGATAGTGTCCATCTGTCCAAGAAGGGTCAAAGTATCTTCTGCAGCAGTCTGGCTAACCTACTGAAGAAGGCTTTAAACTAGATTCATTAGGGATGGGTACAGAAAACCCCCAAGTAAGTGAAACATTGAATACCTCTATAGAAATGGGTAAAAAGGGCATCATCTGGAAAGTGGTGTAAAGGAAATAGGATCCCAGATGTCGAGACTTTAATGGAACAGGTTGACTTGGATTAATGGTGGTTACGGAGACATGACTCATGGACAATCATGATGGGGATGTAATTATACCAGGCTATACTTTATTCAGGAAGGACAGGTTAGGAAGAAAGGGAAGAAGAGTGACATTATATGTAAAAAATAATATTAAAGCTATAGATTTGCAGGGCTTAAAAGGGAGTGAGGAGGCATTGTGGGTTAAACTAGAACAAAGGAAAGGGAAATCCATTGTTATGATAAAAACAAAGGGAATACCCCTCCTGCAGCATCAGTAGGGCACAGAGGAAGTTGGACAACACATAAGCCATGGAAGGACAAGTTTATTTGCAAACCATGATGTCAGCCAGACATGTGTTTTGGCTGGGGGCCTTCTTCAGGGGATAAAGTCCTCAATAGACATGTCTGCAACACTTAGTAGTAGTACATCACCAACTAACTTCAGCATGACCTCATGGATTGCGAATAAACTTGTCCTTCGATGGCTTATGTGTTGTCCTGCTTCTTCTGTGCCCTGTATGTGATATATTGGTATGATATACAGATCTCCCTCATAGAGAGAAAACGTGGATGGGGATTTAATAGAAGACATAAGCAGTATAGCCATGAAAGGAGAAGTGCTACTGATAGGTAATTTCAATATGCCATATGTTGACTGGCACATCCCTGCTTTAGTGTCATCTAGAAGTAAGGAGATCATAGATTCTCTACAGAGAGAATTATTCCAGCAATTGGTAACAGAATCCACACATGAAGGGGCCATACTGGGCTTGGTGCTTACCAATAGGGAAAGTGTTTCTGATGTTGTAGTGGGAGATCATGTCACATCCAGTGATCATTAGATAGAGTGGTTCAGTATTAGGACTAGGGCTGATAAATTCCGTTCAAAAGGGAGGTTCTTAGAATTTAGGAAAACTAACTTTGTCAAGATGGGTCAATACCTCATGGAGTTGTTAGTGGAATGGGAACAGCTGGGGGATGTAGAAAAGAAAGGGGCAAAACTGAAATGGGATATTTTAAGGGCAGCAAACCTTTATGTTAGATAGGTAAATACATGTAGAAGAAAGTACAAAAGTGGCATTGTCAGACTCAAGGATGAAGGGGAGGAATATGTAGAAGCTGATGAGGCTAAAGCAGAACTGCTTAACAAATATTTCTGATCTGTGTTCACAGATGAAGGGTCAGGAGCAGGACCTCAGAAAACACCCACAAATAGGAACAGAAGTGACGGAGATCTTGAACAATTTCCAGAAGATTGTGTTTGTGAGGAACTAGCTAAGCTAAAATTTGAGAACATTAAAGGAACTTGGGAACGTTCTGTGGCTCTATTGACTGACCTTTTCAATGCTTCTTTAGAGTCGAGAGTGGTCCCTGAGGACAGGAAAAAGGCACATGTGGTCCCTTTACACAAAAGTGGAAGTAAGGATGAGGTTGAAAACTACAGGCCGGTTAGTCTAACCTCTGTGATGAGTAAATTATTAGAAACACTGCTAAAAGGGAGAATAATGGCGCTTCTGGAGTCCAATGGATTGCAGGATTCAAGGCAGCATGGGTTTACCAGAGGCAGGACTTGTCAGACAAATCCGATTCATTTCTTTGACTTGGTGACCAGGGAGTTGGACCCAGGGAGAGCCCAAGATATGGTGTACTTAGATTTCAGTAAAGCATTTGACACCGTTCCCTGCAGGTAACTTATAAACAACTGAGCACTAGGGATGGACCCTAAAATGTTTGACTGGGTTAGAAATTGGTTGAGTGGGAGGCGACAAAGGGTACAGGTAAATGGAGCTTACTCTGAGGAGGTTAAAAGTGGTGTGCCGTAGGGATCTGTCCTTGTTCTGATTCATGAGGATAACATAAGGAGGGATCTTGCGAAACTTGAAGAATGGTAGCTGAGATTTAATGCTAAAAAATGCAGGGTCATGCATTTGAGTTGCAAAAATCCATTACAGTATAGGAGGCAAAATATTTTTGTCCACGAAAGAAGAATGGGATCTGGGTGTGACTGTTTCTGATGATCTTAAAGCAGCTTAAACAGGTAGAAAATGCAATAGCAAAAGCTAGAAGGATGCATGGGTGCATAGACAGAAGAATGGCCAGCAGAAAAAAGGAGGTGATAGTGCCTCTGTATAAGTCTTGTATTGTACTGTGTGCAATTCTGGAGATCACACCTTCAAAAAGACATAAATAGGATGGAGTCAGTGCAGAGGGTGGCTACTAAAATTGTTAGTGTTCTTTGTTATAAAGCATATGAGGACAGACTTAAATAATATGTATCTTGTAAAGTAAAGGCGGGATAGAGGAGATATGACAGAGACATTTAAATACCTCCATGGGATAAATGTTCAAGAGGAGAGTCTCATTTGATTGAAAGCAAGCTCTGCTATGAGGGGACATAGGAAGAGGGTGAAAGGGAATAGACTCAGGAGTAATATGTGGAAATATTTCTTTATGGGAAGAGTGGTAAATGCATGGAGTAATTTCCCAGTGGAGGTAGTTAAGACGAGGGCAGTATCTGAATTCAAAAAAGCATGGGACAAACATGAAAGATCTCTAAGGAAAAGATGGGACTTTAGTATTTGATATGGAAGGGCAGACTAGATGGGCCATGTGGTCTTTTTCTGTCATCATGTTTCTATGTTTCATAAGATGTAACATGTATAGGCAACCTGCCAAGGTGTGCTTGGAAATTTCTCTTATTCAGGCCTGTGGCTCCTAATATGATGGGACATATTTTTGTACCATTCTGCCATATTTACTTGGGGGTCTGTTACTAAGGGGTGCTAACTGGCAGCGTGTGCCTGAAGCATACTAAAAGCACGCCTTGGACATGTGTTGCCAGCTATCATGGCGCCATGATAGTTAGTGTGGGCGAAATCTCATGTTAACTGTACATCCTGCACTAGGGACAAGAGTGGGTGAGTTTTGGGTAGAGTGGGCATAGTGAGCTCAGTGAAGTTAGCACAGGGTACATACTGTGTGCTGTGTCACACGTGATTAGCGCAGGTTCACTTAATGCCACCTCAGTAGGTGTAGTTAAGTGCACCCGCGCTAATGTGGTGCACATGAAGGGACAGGGCTCCATGTTAACTGCCGGGAAAATGATGTCCCCACCCCCAAACAGTTAACATGGTGGTGTTGCACCTAACATGCCATGGTTTTGGAACTTAGCGCCCTTTAGTAAAAGACCCCCATGGTCTCTGACTGCATTTCTTGGTACTTCAGGATTTTATTCTTCTCTGCACAATTCACAGAATAATCGCTTGGAACTTGAACTCAATAATCAATGCCATTCCAGTATTTTTCTCCTTTACCACTATGTCGGGTTACCTTGCATCCAGCATTTTATCCATTGGAATGGGCATGTCTGAAATTATCATCTTCATTTTCCAGTTATTTCTAACAGAATCTGTATATGTCTGTTTTACCAGTTTTCTCTATGCTCACTGTGAACCATTTCATACTTTTTTTTATTTTTTTTTTTAGAATATTTTTTATTGAGTATATCATATCTCACCATCAAAAATACAAAAAGCAATATAGCAAACACAGGTGGTATACTTATAACATGCCTGCAGGAACATACTGTCAAACAACCAAAGGAGACACGTATACCCCAACCCTACCCACCTATTCTACCCACCCGACAAAATTAACAACGGGCTTCCACAAAACAACACGTATCAATTCCCATCCCCCCTCCCCCGAGACACTGCAGACATCAGGGGTCTAAAACACATACTCCAATGCACCCAGTACTATTCACAACACCGTAGATGCAGGGGTTTCACAAATTATATTGGAAAAATGATCTAATGCAGCCCACTTGGAGAGTTTTGGCACACTACCCTTCATGTGTGAAGCTCTGTCAGCGGTTTTCTCATACTTGGCGAACATGCATAGCTGATTCCACCATTCCCAATAAGTAGGTTTGCAGGGATTCTTCCATCGGGTGAGTATAAGTTTTAAAGCTACCATTATCATGAAATTGAGAAGATTTATCAAAATCTGATGCAGAATAGCGCGGTATATAAGAGAATGTAAATAAATAAATAAATAAAATCTGGTATCAATGCTACATTCCTAAATGCAATTATTCACCAGGTCAAGGCAGCCGTAAAATTTAGTACTCGTTGAATCTTGTTCCACACCTTCGTCCAAAACTTCTGAATGTGAGGGCACTCCATCATCATGTGTCTTAATGTGCCAACCTCCCCATGACAGGACCAACACAGATTGCTCTCTTTCTTATTCCATTTACCCAAGGCAATGGGGGTAATATAAGCTCTGTGCGCAAGGAAGAACATGGATTGTGTAAGAGCCGCATACTTTGACCCTCGAATCGAAGAGCCCCAGTATTTTGTCCATTCCAACGATGACAAGTTGAACTTTGTCTCTTCTTCCCATATGCGGCGCAGCCCTAAATTTACTGGAGCAAAGTGATTCGCAAACATCACATAGAAACGAGAGGCTACTCCGTTCCTAGCATTTGTTTCTTCAACAACATTCAGCAAACCCCACGAACTAGACAGTCCTTCAGGGGACGGAAACACATTACCAATACAGTGCCGCAACTGTAACCATTAGTAGTGACAAGAGGACGGCAACCCAAAATCTCGTTGGAGGGCGTTGAAGGACTTCCAGGAAGAGCTCTCCAGTAACTGCCCAACGGTCCACACTCCGTATCTTTGCCAGTTCTTCCATGCACATACCCCTTTATGGATCTTAAAATCAGGGTTAAACCAGATCGGCACTAACTGTGAAGGAGGGTTTCTCTGTGCAATGACGGGGAGTAGAGAGCGAAATGCTAGTTGGGTTGAAGCTATCACACTTCCAGCTTTAAAGGCCTTCGGATGTGTCATTCCAATGAGCAGCTTGACTGGGCAAGGAGCTACAAGCCGTTTTTCCATCTTGAGCCATGTAGGCGTACACTCCATGCTGTCACTCAAAGCCCATACCAAGGAAGGCTTTATGGTACCTTAGAAAATCAGGGAAATATATTCCAGCATTTGCCTTGCTAGCTTTTAATTTCTTCAATGCGATTCTAGGAGTCTTCCCAACCCAGAGGAAGGCACTTATGATCCGTTCTAAGTTCCTGTATACTGCAGGAGGAAATAAAACAGGAAGCATACTCAGAATGTAATTTACCTTTGGTACCAGAGTCATTTTAATAGCTTCCATGCGACCCCACCATGTATGGTGAAGCGGGGACCACGATAGAGTATAAGATCGTGCCAAGTCCAACAGTTTTGCTGCATTCAGCCGTATAGTTTCTTCTAAGGACACAGAATACAGTACCCCTAAATATTTTATTGCTGCAGGTTCCCATTGGAAAGGAAAGTTGTTTACTAAGGAAGGGCACGCCCAGCTGTTTAAAGGGAAAGCCACGGATTTTGTCCAGTTCACTTTATAGCCAGAGAACTGCGAGTATTGAGAGATCAAATGCAGAAGCTGCGATATGGAGTCCGGCCTAAGAAACATCAACAAGTCATCTGCGTAAGCTGACAGTTTAATATGAAGATCTGTGACCCGGATGCCTTGAATCTCATCAGATTTACGGATTAGTAAAGCTAGTGGCTCTAGTGCTAAGTTGAATAAGAGCGGAGAGAGAGCACATCCTTGCCTGGTACCTCGATGTAGAGGAAAGGGCTGAGAGAGGGTACCGATAACCAAGATTCGAGCAGTAGGATTGTCATATAAGACCCGTACCATGGCTACAAAATCTTCAGGCAGACCAAACCAGGCTAGCACATGATACAAGAAAGGCCACTCAAGCCTATCGAAGGCCTTTTCAGCGTCAATTGAGAGGCCCACTACAGGGACATCCATCGTATGAGCTCTTTCCAGGACATTGTAGAGCAGACGGCCATTGTCAGCTGTGGATCTTCCTGATACAAACCCACACTGATCGGGGTGTATTAACATATGCAGCACACTATTTAGTCGCCTAGCAAGCATACTGGAAAACAGCTTATTTAAGAGGGAAACAGGCCTGTAATTGCCAACCACAGTAGGGTCTTTCCCTGGTTTTTCCAACACAACAATCATTGCCTCAGCAAATGTGCCTGTCTTCTGATCTTGCACAAGCAATCTTTGATAATATTTCAGCATCTGCGGAAGTAATTCGTTTGCAAATGTCCTATAGAATTCAACCGGAATTCCATCTGGTCTGGCCGCTTTGCCAGTCTTCATAGTGATTAACGTCTCCCGCAGTTCCTTAACTGAGAAGGGTTTCCCTAAGGCAGCCCCTTGATATACCTGCAGCGTGGGTCTTTCAACCCTAGCCAGGAGGTTCTCACTGGCCTTAGCATCAAATGATACTTCTGAGGAATAAAGCTGCTCGTAGAATTTCCGAAATACCGCTGCGATCTCGCAACTAGTAGTTCGACGGTTCTGCTGTGCATCTAAAACATGAGTTACATGTGTCTTGTTACGACGAGCCTTTAAACTAGCAGCCAGCAGCTTGCCGGCTTTATTCTTTTCCATGTAATATCGAGCTTGGTTCCCAAACATACCCCGCTCAACGTCCGTGCTTAATATCGTATTATATTGATATCTCAGCTTGTGCACGCGAGTCAGTACTGCTGCACTGAATGTTCTCTGCAGTATTCTTCCCCCTGCTCTAATCTGTTGTTCAAGTTCTTGGAGAAGAGCCCATGCCTTTTTGGCTTTAGCTATAGCAAAGTTGGTTATATGCGCTCTGATTGATGCTTTAAAGGCTTCCCACCAAGCCCAATTTGCCGAGTCTTCCTGGCTGTTAGTGGCAAAGTAATCCTTTATCGCTTGCTTAATTGCCTCCTTAAAATACGCATCTACAAGAAGAGATCTATTGAAAGACCAAAATTGCTGTCTGGACAAGTCTTCGTCTAGGCTTAATTCCAAAGCAATGGCCGCATGGTCAGATATATGGGTACTGAGAATACTAGCCCCGCAGGCTTCTTGTACCAGTGGCCTGGAAATTTAAAAAAAATCTATCCTGGAATACGAACCATGAGGGCAGGAAAAAAACGTGTAGTCTCTCTCCCTAGGAAATAGGATTCTCCAAACATCCACTAGGCCAATTTCTTGCATGAGTGAATTCAGGACAGTCAGAGCTCTGCCTCCCCTAGGCCTGCTCGGGTTGCAATCCAACAAAGGGTCTAGAACAGGGGTGGGCAAACTTTTTGACTCGAGGGCCGCAATGGGTTCATATATTGGACCGGGGGCCGGACCAAGAGTAGATGGACGGTGTGTATGTGTGAATTAATATAAACTAAATTTAAATTTGTAACATTAAATGTTTAGATTAATTTAAGGTAGAAAAGCATAAAAAGAGTTATTTTACAAAACGTTTATGCAATGTATTTCTTTCATAAAATAGTACCTTCAATTTTAGTGGCCGTAGTTTGCCCATCCCTGCACTAGACCATGCCTCCCTACTTCCTTCTGTGGGTGGGTCTTTTGGTTTCTGAAGCGTGGAAGCCAAAGTGGGGGCTGTCCCACCCGCTTCATCCGAAAAGATGGGGTGGGCAAGATATGAGCGAGATTTAAGATTCTGAATCACCTCACATGAATCTGCAGTTATTGCGTGCTGAAGCGTCAGGAAGTGGGATATCCAGATCCTCCCAAGTGACCAGCCCATTTCCTGTCCTAGCCCCCCCCTAGCCCATTATCAGTCCTAACCCCCCATCGCCCATTACCAGTCCTAACCCCCCATCACCCCATTTCCAGACAGCCCCCATCAGCCCATAGCCCATTGCCAGTCTTAACCCCCCCATAGCCCATTACCAGTCCTAACCCCCCCATCAGCCCACAGCCCATTACCAGTCTTAACCCACCCCATAGCCCATTACCAGTCCTAACCCCCCCATCAGCCCACAGCCCATTGCCAGTCTTAACCCCCCCATAGCCAATTACCAGTCCTAACCCCCCATCACCCCATTTCCAGACAGCCCCCATCAGCCCACAGCCCATTGCCAGTCTTAACCCCCCCCCCACAGCCCATTACCCTTACTAACGCCCGTCACCCGATTTCAAGAGTGCCCACATCAGCACACCGCCCATTTACAGTATTAAACCCCCCCATAGCCCATTACCAGTCCTAACCCCCCCCATCAGACCACAGCCCATATCCAGTCCAAACCCCCCCCCATCGGCTCACAGCCCACTGCCAGTCCTAACCCCCCCCCCATCGGCTCATGGAAATTAAAATTAAAAAAAAGCTGGCCGCTGCCGCCGCGGCAGCATGGAGTGTCCCGCGGGGCCCCCTCTGCCCGGATGAACTCTCCCGGCGCGGCTGAAGCCCTCTGCTCCGGCTTGCAGATAAGCGAAGGGAGAGTGTCTCCCTCGCGTCTCTGTTAAGCCCACAGGGGCTGATGGGAAGCAGGGGCTGATGGGAAATTTCCCATCTGCCCCTGCGGGCTTAACAGAGACGCGAGGGAGACACTCTCCCTTCGCGTATCTGCAAGCCGGAGCAGAGGGCTTCAGCCATGCTGGGAGAGTTCAGTCGGGCAGAGGGGGCCGGATTAAAAGGTCCGCCGGGCCGTATACGGCCCGCGTGCCGTAGTTTGCCCATCCCTGGTCTAGAACCATGTTGAAATCTCCCCCTAGGATTAACGGGAGTGATGCACTTTCCTGTACCACTTCTGCAAGGGCATGAAAAAAGTTAGGCTGATCAGTATTTGGGGCGTAAACATACACAATGACCATGTGCTTAGCTCCCATGACCACATGGGACCCACCAGCCTTCCTTATCCGCCCTTGTAGACAGAACCTGGATCTGAGTCCTACTACTGACTAAAATTGCTACCCCATTTTTCTTTCCCAAGGCTGGTGAGTGGGCAATCAGCTTGTATTGCTTAGAGCACAACTTCATAGATTCCTTGGATGACAAGTGGGTTTCTTGAAGTAAAATTAAATCGACACTTTGCTTCTGAGCATAAACCAGTATCTTCCTTCTTTTTGCAGGGTGTATAATGCCCTTCACATTCAGAGACATAAGTTTAAGGGGGTGCATTACCATAAGAGTACAGAATATATTCTGCCATCCTCTCCGTGAACTTTTTTTTTTTTTAATTATTTATTTATGAAATTTTTACAAATAAATCAAGAAAGTTAACAATACACTCTCTTGAAGAAGCTGGAAGATACATATGAAAAAAGACAAATCAAAGAAAATAATCATCTCATAAAGCAAAAACAAACAATGTATCTATCCACCCATGTCCACTACACAAGGGGACCTTCCACTCAAATTTACTAACAAATATGCAAGAAACAAAGCAGCAATCAAGTTCAGACATTTCAAATATAAGCTTATTAGGAGGGAACAATAGGTAGTTCTGATCGCTTGGCACTAATAAAGGCTAGTAGCTGGGAGGGCTCAAAAAAAACATAAGAAACTGCCTGATATTTCACCAGACATTTACAAGGGTGCTTAAGAAAAAAGAGTGCCCCCAGCTATATAACTCCTGGCCGTAACAAAAGAAACTCCCTACGGCGTTTCTGTGTTTCCCTTGATAGATCTGGATATATACGAACAGCAAAGCCTCGAAAAAGAATCTTCCTTTTACGGAAAAAGAGTTTTAATAACCCCTCTCTATCCGAAAGGAGGGCAAAAGTTACAAGTAAAGTGGAAGACACTAAAGAGTCAGGACCAGAGGTTTCCAACATGCCAGTAACATCTAAGACATCAGCTCGCTCTAATCCCCCCTCCACGACTCTACTAGAAGAGGCTCACTTCCCTGTAGGCAAATAATAAATTTTTACCATAGGTGGCATTAACTCAGGGGAAACTCCCAATACATCTAGTAAATACTCTTTAAACATATCCTTAGCACTTATAGAAAATGACCTTGGAAAATTGACAATTCTCAAGTTATTTAAGCGAGAAAAGTTTTCCAATAATTCCAGCCTCATAGGTACAGATAGAGAAAACTTTTTAAAAGTCTCAAATTGTTCTTCCACATTAGATAATCTATTCCGGGTATCCTCCTCCTTAGCCGCCAATCCCGAGACTTTCTGCTCCAACTCAGTTAAATTTCTCATCGCTGTATTCACTTTGGTAGACAAAGAAGATATTTGAGGAAACAAAGCTTCACCTAACAAGGCGATAGCGTTCCAAATAGACTCTAAAGTAAAGTTCTCCGGACGCTGCAGGGAGAATTCCAGCACGGGGGTTTCCTCCATCGGTACCAGCGACTCACCTCGCCGTGCAGAAAGGGGAATCTGCACCTTAGGCACTCCTCCTTCAGACGCCGAAGATGAAACACAAGGGAGCTCAACCACAGCTCCACTAAACGGTTTCTCGAGTCCACCTTTTCCTGGCCCATACAAGGTATCACCTTTCTCCGACCCTGCAGAGGAGGAGACCCTCAGGAAGCCCTCCGGCAACGTGTGACTCTGAGGAACCTTCGGCGCCGGGCTCAATACTGGGGAGGACGACTCTGCCGAAGCGGCTGCTGAGCTATCCAGCTCCAATGAAACCGCAAGCCGGCTCACTCCACCAGACACGTCTGAACCCTGTGCAGCACGTAAAAGGTAAGAATCCAAAGGACCAACTATTGCAGAAACTGGCATCGAGGCAGCAGAGGGCTGGGAGGGCACCGGCCCTGATTTGCCTTTCCGTTTTTTCCCCATAGAAGAAAAACGTGCTCACACAGCAAAGAGTTCTGCCGCCATCTTGAAACGCCCCCCACCTCCTCCTCTCCGTGAACTTTAACAACTTATTACCTTGCAAAATAGCCCCTGGTGCAAAAGGAGATCCTATATGTCTGCAGTGTGTCGACCTATCTCTCCCTGAAAGAGATAGCATGAAGACCAAAATGAAAACACAGCAGCATCTGCAAGACCCAATTCGGTCCATCAATGCAACAAGCAATTGCCTACACAATATATCAGGCATAGCAAAAGAGAAAAAACAGAAAGGAAAAGTACACATATTTAATGTTAGCACAAAGAGTTACAACTTATACAGCAATTATACTCAGCCTCTCCCGATAGCTCTAGAGCATAACTTATGACACAAAATCCAAAGCGTCCCTCTGCTATATAGAAAAAATGGCATTGGGAACTACACAGCATACTTGCGCTGTTTGTACCCACTAAGAGTACACTAGCTGGAACTGGAAAGAGGCCCTGAGCCTCAAGAGTTAGGATCCGCTTTCCACATGCATTTTCAGCACTTCCTGCTCCTCCAGAAACTGTAGCAGCCCTTCAGGATCCTCAAAGGTTTTCGTTCGATTATCCAAAGTCACTTTGAAACGCACTGGGTAGAACAGTCCGTATTTCGCCTGCAACTGCTGAAGATGAGGATGCAACTCCAAGAATTTTTTCCTTCTGTCCATCGTTGCCTTACTAAGGTCAGGAAAAAACGAAACTCTGTGCCCTTCGAATATCACTGATGACAAGGCCCTCGCTGCAGCCATAATTTGCATGGCCTGTTGATGTCGTAGTAGGCAAAAAATGAAGGGCCTTGGCCTCGGGCTGTGACCTCCCGTATGCGCAGGTATTCTATGCGCCCGTTCCACCTCCAGCGGCTTGCTGAAACTAATTTTGAGCATTTTAGGAATTGCTTTCTCAAGAAAGCTTATCGCGTCCGTGCCTTCTGCACCTTCAGGGACCCCAACTATTCTGATGTTATTTCTGCGAGTTCTATTGGAGAGATCCTCTAAGCTCGCCTCCAGAAAGTTTACTTTTTTCATGGCCTTTGCTAGCTTCTGTAAGTGTTCCTCATGCACGGCCACTACACCATCCATTTTTTCCACACGAGCTGCTAGCCCCTGCGTTCTCTCCTTGAACTCCTGCATGTCAGCCTGCATCTGCAACAGGGTTTCCCCATTCGCCGAGATTAGCTCCCGCACAGCTCGAATCTCTGGCAATATTTCTCTCTTCCCCTCGTCTGTATCGCGCCCTGCCGCCATCTTAATAGGAGAGGGAGGATCTTGCTTGGCACGTTTAGAGCCCGTGTTAGCACTTGAGGCAAACTCCAACTTGGTTTGTTTCCCAGTCGCCATCCTTCTTGACTTACCGGGCTCTGCTATACCAGGAAAAAATTGCTCTGGATATTCCCATTTAGGCAATAATATCAGGATTTCTCTTCGGGTCTGCAGGAGCTAAGCTCCTATGCGTCCATCTTGCTTCGCCGCTAAACTCCGCCCCAACCATTTCATACTTTACTACTATCCTGGGCTGGAACTATCAGTCTCTCATCCTTAGGTTTCAGTTCACCTCTCCTTAACCACTCATGTGTCCTGCTTTGATCAACAAATGGCTACTGGAGGAATACTTTGTATTTCCCATTTGCAACTTGTTCCTCGTTTGCTGATCCGATTTTTTGAAGAGTTTTTTCTTTTATTTTGCAAATCCTGTTGCTTCCTTCCCTATGTATACTGGTAGATTCTCATCCATTACTTCTGCTGGTTGGAATGTTTGTCCAAGTTTGATAATGGAGACAAATTCTGGTAATTTACATTCCCAAGCAGCAATTTTCATGCGTTTGGGTCTGCTGATACCATTGATGCTGCTCCGTATTACCTTTTGTCTCTTATTTCTCCCTATACCCTTCCTCAGAAACTCCACTCATCAGGCACATCATTTTTCTCTGAGCCTTTCTCTTCTTCTTCCAACTCTAGACTTTGTTCTACCTTGCTGCACCTTATACCTGGAATAGACTGTTACAAAATCCCACCTCTCCGAGGCTGCTTTTGGATCCTGCCCACTTATTTTCCTGTTTGCCACCATTGTGTGCTATCACTGTTTCCCTTAGTTCTACCCTAGTCTCCTGTTTTTTTTTTTTTTTGTATGTCTGTCTTGAATAGATTGTGTGTAAATCACCCAGGGAAGATTATACCACTTATATGAATTGCTAATTCCCTATCAACGTCCCCTATCAAAGTTAATTTATGTTTCCTATTTTTGTCTGACTATTTGCCATGAAGGGTTTCCCCCCTCTCATAGCAAATGTTCCTTTTATTCATTTTAATGAGTTAACAACACTCAAATTCACCTAACCAGTGAATCATTAGGGAACTTACTGTACAACCAGTGAGCTCCCTTAAAATCAGAAAAAAACGCCACCTTAACTTTCCAGGCGAATCCGCATAGTTTCAATGTTCTGCCAGGGAAGAAGAACCGCTGCTATGTTCTCACAAATTCTTGTCCAACAGCTTACTTCATTCCCTATGGATTTCTTCAGAAAAACAAAAACGCCGCCTTTGCTTGAACATCAGCGGCCAATGGCAGAAGTTTCAATTTATGTAGTATAAAGAGCTACACAGCGCCATGTTTCTGGTCTCTGCTTCCGCCCGACCCTTCATCAGGCTAAATCTCAGGTTGAATGACTCACCTGAAGCGCAGTCTACTAATATGGGGAATTTTCTAATGACGTCAAAATGAATTAGAACCAATCAGAAACCATCTGAATGCTCTCATAACAGGCTCCACCAATCAAGTTCAAGATTCAAACCCTGTGGGATTACCATATTCAGACGAAAAATCCATTTCTGTTCCAATTGTTGCAATCATTGTGTTCTATCACCACCTCGAAATGATAAAGGAACGTGATCTATCACTCGCCACCGATACTCATGAAATAGACTGTGAGCACATGGAGGTGCACAGTGCTGCGTATGACTTGTAGCACTAAATGATAAGTAGTAGTAGTAGTAATTAAGTAGGCCTAGAGGCCTATGATGGTCATTCTATATGTATAATCAATTTCCATGAGGTCCATTTCTCCTTTGGCTCTAGGGCTGTACAATCTTGGCTTACACTGATTCTTATAGACCTCCTTGTGGATATGGAGGGGTTTTCTTGTTCATACCTCCAGTTTTTCAAGATATATCAGAGGCCAGTCTACAATTAAAAAACTATATTAGAGTACAGGGCTTGTAAGCTGGTTGGTGGCTTGTATCTTATTCTTTCATGTTAGTGTTCTTTTTCGCATCAGTTTCAGTCTCCTTTGCTGGTCTTTGCTTATTCGTCTACTCCCAGATATTTATATATACCCTCTTGTTCAAGTTCCTTTACAGTATATCATAGTCATTAGTTAAAATGAAGTTTTCAGTTGCCTTCAATTTTCCTCCAAGGAATATTTCCTTAGTACATTTATCCAGACCAACAGTCATCCTGATGTCATCTGAAAAGCTTTTTATTAGATGGAGTTGTTCTGCTAGATGTTGATCACTGGGTTTATAGAGCTTCAAATTGTAAACAAACAGGAGGTGTGATGTCATCCCTGGGTCTTTGCCAGCTTTAGGATTAAGACAAAACCCATATGCCAAAAGGTTAAGAAGTGCACACAAAAGATTAAATGCTCTACAAAACAAGACTAGTGACAAGGAATCTCCCTGAGATATTCTGTGCCGGATCTTGATATTAGGAATCATAAATTGTCCATCTGCATACTGTAGGCAGTTGGCCACATTTTCATAGTAAATCTGAAGCACTCTATCAACTTAAAATTTATTTTGTATATTTCAAGGCAATTTATTATCCAGGAGTGTAGAACACTTCCAAAGGCTTTCTTATAGTCAATCCATGCTACACTGAGAGTTCTGATTTTCTTGGCCCTAGACCTGATCTTTAGCAGTAGCTGGTCTTTGGTTCCATCTACTCCTCTCTTATTATTGGAATCTGTCAGCCAGGGATGGCTCTATAATGAGGCCGAGTGAGGCAGTGGCCTCAGGCGGCAACTTTTTGGGGATGTCAAAAATTGCCCCCTAAAAGACCGCTTAACTAGGCCTTCAAAAACAAACAAACAAAAAAACCCCCATTGAGCCGGAACCACTGCCGCAGCAGCAGCAGAATGAAGTGCCCCGTGGTCCCCGCGCCTCTCTGGCAGAGCTCTTAGTGCCGGCATGCTTTTCAGGGCTTCCTGTTTCCCATCAGTGCCGGCAGGCTCAAATAACAGAGCCGCAAGAAAGGAGAGGTCTGCCGGAGAGGCGGGGGGTCTGCAGGACACTTCAATTTGCCACTGCTGCGGCAGCAGCAACAGCGGCAGTGGCTCGATGTTTTTTTTTGTTTGTTTGTTTGTTTTGAAGAAAATGGACTGATCAGGAGGGGGGTTCCAAGAAAGACTGCTCATTCTTGCGGATTAAAATATGTACCTTGGAAATACAAATGGGCTGATGGGGGGTTAGAACTGGAAATGGGCTGATCGGGAGGGGGGCTAGGATTGGAAATGGGCTGAAGAGGGCATTAGAACTGGAAATGGGCTGATGGGGGGTTAGAAATGGAAATGGACTGATTGGGAGGTCGGGTTAGGATAGGTAATGGGCTATTGGGAGGGTTAGAACTGGAAATGGGCTGGTGGGGGTTAAGAATGGAAATAGGCTGATTGGGAGGGGGGCTAGGATAGGAAATGGGCTGATTCGGGGGCTAGGACTGGAAATGGACTTATTGGCGGGTTAGGACTGGGCTGACGGGGGGCTAGGACTGGAGTGGGCTGATAAGGGGGATAGGACTGGAAATAGGCTGGGACTGGAAATGGGCTAATAGGGGAGGGGAGGAGAGTGCCGCTGGCCTTGGAAGAAAACTATGGGCTAGGGCTACAAATGTAGAGAAAAACCCTATTCAGAGTGTGATAAGAACACAAAAAATTGAACTCTGAACCACAATGAAGTAAAAGGACCCTCACTTTTTGTCGGAGTATAGCAAACCCAAGAGTAGGAAAATTTAAAACCACACTCTCACCGTTGCTGCTCCCTTTTAATCACTGAAAAAGTAAACCATGAATAAAATATAAATCACTTAGCTTGCAATAAACGTGAAGCTCCTTTTATGTCCCAAACCATAGTGTATAGTAGAGTCTGCCTTAAGCTGCCGTTTCACCACAATATCCAATTATATACAACGTGACACGTTTCGGGTCTGAGAAAACCTTTTGACCCTGCATCAGGCTCATGAAAAATTGTAGTCGATAGCTTAAATATTTGAAGGGCAGAATCATCAGCATTACCAAAGAACCACTTTGTAGATTTTATAAGGGATCCACATCTGACGTAAGCGATGAACAAACCGTTAAGCAAAATGCCTAATCCAATAGGCTTCAAGCAGGTTTACCAGCCAATCAGGAGGGACGAACCCTATAAGATAAGGGAACCCCCTACTCCGATTGGACCAAAAAGTTAGATTATATTATGCCACTCCAAAGAGGCATTAAGTCCCCGAGGGGAAACTGTTTGTAAGTTGAAAATCCAACGTTGCTCAAGTTTCTGAAGTTTGGAAAGCCGATCACCGCCTCTAGGGTCAGGTGGGACATGATCAAGAATTCGCCACTTAAGATGTTGAAAAGTATGCGCAGTCTTTAAGCAGTGTTCAACTAAAGGCGCCATCACATTTTCCAGATGTAAACGAGAGGCATGTTCACCTAAATGCTTTTTAACGGGCCGGGTTGTACGTCCCACATAATATAGGATGCAAGGGCATATGATAAGGTAAACTACAAAAGAAGATTCACATGTAGTATGCCATTTTGAAATGTAAAGCAAAGGGCTACAAATGGACTGATGTGGAAGGATGGGAGAATAGGACTGGAAGAGAATGGATACTGAGAGGGTCTGCCAGGGGAAGGAGGGGGCAGGAAGGGAGCTGACATGCCAATGGCACTGGAAGTGGAATAGGCAGAGGGTAGGGTGACTGGAAGGGAGCTGACTGGGGGTGGCGGCACTGAGAGTGGACGTGATCTGATACCCAGGATGGTATTTGGACTAGAAGAGGCTGGACAGTGGGGAAGGAGGGGGACTGGAAGGGAACGGACACCAGTGACAGTCGTGGGAATGCAAAGCGGTTGACATTGGAAGGTACTGGGAGGGGAGGACTGGAAAGGGGGCTGATACTGGGGAGGGTTACTGGAAATGGAAATGGACTGATGGAAGGAAGTGAAGAAAACAAAAGAAGAAATAAGAAATGGCAGATGGACCATAGACCATAGACCACAGAAAGAGAACTAAGAGAAGACAGGAAAGCAGAAGCCTCAGATCGGGACCAAAAATGAGAGAATAAAATGGTCAGACAACAAAGGTAGAAAAATAATTTTATTTAATTTTAGTGATTGGACTTTTTTAATATTATATTTGGGCTATTTTTATATTTTACACAGTATTGGGGAACTGCATCTCTTATTTATCTGATGTTGCACTGCTTGTGGACTCTGGCTTCTTGGGGTTTCAGTTTAAATTTTGTCTACATATTTTTATTTTTACTTTAGATTGTGGTTACTTATTCTGTACTTGTGGGTCAACTGACTGGTCGAGTGTGTGACTGAGGTCAGGTGTTCTGTTAACATGGAGTTTGTACATAAAGATCTAAACTGTACTGTAGTAATTTGACTTGTTCAGCTTTTCAAATAGGTGTATGGATGTTCCAGGGCCCATTATAGTATTTACAGTGATGCTTTTTTTGGATGGCCACCAGTTTCCCCCTCAGGACTTTCTCCACTCTCACCTATTCTGTCTAGCAATCCTTTTGTCTTTCCCTGTCCCTCTCTTTCCTGTTAAGCAATGGTGTTCCTTTCTTTTTCATTTTTCCTACTTCCTAATTGATTTGCTTTTATTGTACACCGCCCTGACGCATGTGCTTGGGCAGTATATCAAGCGATGAATAAAAATAAAGATAAAGATTATGTGAGTTTTGGAAGTTTGTGCTGATATGGTATGGTATCGTAGGTTTGCTCTTTGTTGTAGGGTTTTGTATTCGTTCGCAATATGCCTGGTACTGGAGAATAGTGGTTGTTGTTGTTGTTAGTGAGATGATCAGAATCAGATTTTTTTTTTAAATATTGAGTTCTGTGGGTGAATGTCCTGGTTCTGCTCTGCACCTACTGTGGATGCAAAATATATGTTGAAAAAGAAAAAGCAAGAACCATAATGCAGTTTATAACAACAAAATAAAAATGAATTATAATTTAGTTTTATAAACTGTGCTGTTGGTTTTTGCTGTCTTTTAGTTCCTTGGTGTGCAAACGGGACCGTACCTAGCCCTGTGCAAACGGTGCAGCCGCACAGGGCGCAAAGGCTTGGGGAGCGCATTTCGGCTGTCTGCTGTTGCCCTGCCACCGCTGGCAGGACAATAGCAGGCAGCCAAAATGCGCCCCCAAGCCTTTTTGCAGCACTTTAAGCAGGTCTGATCTGTCCCTACCCTGACGCGATGTAAGAGCAAAGAGGGTCAGATCTGCTTAAAGTGCCGGCACCTTTCAGATCGGACGCATGCCTCCCCCCCTCCTCCCCGTACCTCCGTTCAGCGCTGCCTGCCTTTTCCCTGCTGCCGGCACCACCTTGAAAAAAACAGAGGATGGCAGCAGCAGGGAAAGAGCAGGCAGCACTGGATGTAGGTATGGGGGGAGAGGGGGCGTGCGCCCGAGCTGCAAGTCGCACAGGGCATGATTGCAGCTCGTTACGGCCCTGTGTGCATTTCCTCCATATAATCTAATCGGCTTTTTGGTTTGGTTCAGTTTCTGATTGGATTTCTGAAAAAGCCCCACCCCCCTGTAAGGCGGGGGGGGGGGGCGCCATCTAATTCTTCGCCTCATGGAAGCAGATTGCCTTGAGCCGCCCCTGCTGTCAGCATCTGCTGCAGTGAACAACTTGTAGCTTTGGTTTCTCTGAGTGAAATTTGCTGATTCTATTGTATCTGACCTAATTCAACTACATTTTAAAAATGAAACGGACACCTCCATTTTTGTGCCAATAGATCATTTAACAAGCCAACAGAATCATTTCCCTGTCCTATTGCCCCTATCATATTTGGTTTGTTTGTTTAATTTGTCTCAGCATATTGGATGGGATTCAGCAAAATCAACCATCAAAGTGAAGAGACAAAACCGAGTCAACATGCCAGTAACCAGACTTATAGATGCCCAACTTCAAAAGCCATTAATTTCTTTTCCACTATGTGACTTTGGTGACAGGATACTTTCTCTTTACCAAATAATTGACAAATATCTGCTTTTATTATAGTCTTTCAAAGGTCATGGGCATATGAAGTTATGGTATGAGTCAGTCTTTTACTTGCTATTTAGTCTAAAAACAGAGACATGGGTTAATATCAGAAAGTTGTTTCAATGTGCAGAGTTTTTCTTCCTATTTCTACTCAATTAATATAGAATTTATTGAGCATGTCGACTGCAAAATGAAAACATTTACATTTTCATTTTATAAAATTGATTTATCTCAGTGATTTCAAGTACAACACTGAATGAGGAATAGGCAGAAAATCCACATTATTTGAGCCCTTCAGTAAATAATACTGGTCAGGTTCACCAGTGTGAATATTTCTGTTCATAGCAATGCCAGGAAAGTCACCTACTATTGTTTCTGACTACATTTATAGTCAGAAAAAAATGTGTGACAATCCCCCAGGAGTGCAACTAATACCCGAGGAAAAGGGTATGTCTGGACAAAAAACTGAAAGTCCTTCAAAATGGCTTCCAGACACTACAAAAACTTCTAAGCACAGGCATATCACATTAAAAGTAAAGGCGATAGCTACACTGATGAAATAATTCTTGAGATATCAAAGATCTCCAGCAAAGGGAAAGATGAAACAGTACTGAAAACTACATTTGGACACAGATCACCAGAGCCTGCAGAAGCAATGCCCCAGTTCTACCTTTCATAAAACCGAAGAACCTGTATATAGCCCTGGAAGTGGAGAAGGTGAAAACATTCCAGGAATAGGAGGAACTGGAGCTCAAAAACCCCAAAGTCACTGGATCTGTGGCCACTAAGAAAATAAGGGTAACAGTGACTCTCTTCTGGGGGGAAACAGATGCATCCATCTGTCTACTTGATATGAGGTCCCCAGAGTTATCCTGCCTACCAGATGCCAAAATCTGAGATGCTATGGAAGTTTGCTGAGATTAATCAAGCCTACTGACTATTACCTGATGCTACTCATCCATGTTGGCACAAATGATACTGCTAGGTATCTCTCTGAAAGTATCTAAAATGACTACATGGTTCTACGAAAAAGGGTTATGTGATAGATGTTCAGGTAATGCTCATCTCGATCTTCCCTTTCAAGGGTAAAGGCCAACACAGGGAAGCTTATATCCTGGAGATAATGCATGGCCATGTGGATTGTGTCATTGATAGTGTTTCAGCCTTCTGGATCACAGGAGGATTTTCCAAGTGCTGCTGAGCAGAGATGTCATCCACCTTTCAAAAAAAAGGAGTGAAGTGTCTTTCACAATAAGCTGGTTAATCTACTGAAGAGGTTTTTCAACAAGGTTCACTGGGATGGGTGAACAAAGCCCCCAGGTAAGTAAAAGCCTTCCAGTAAGTAAAGCATTAAATATCTGTATTGTAATGGGAAAAAAGTGCAACATCTGGAAAGACAGGTACACTAATGCCTGTAATATGGGAAATATGGTTCTGGATCTAGAAGATGCTATTAGAGCCATTCTCCCTTATTTGGAGCAACCTGCTCTTACTACCCTAATTTTTGCTTTGGTAATTAGTAGATTGGATTATGGGAATTTGCTTTACAATGGTTTCCCTTTGAGTGCTCTTAAGTGGCTACAGAGAATTCAGAATGTGGCCATTCAGCTTCTTATCTGTTCTCGATACTCTGATCATGTCAATCCATTGTTGAGGCTGCAACATTGTCTTCCCCTTTCTTAAAGGTTGAAATTTAAGATTCTTTTGTTAGCTTTAAAGGCTTTTTACTTTGATGTCCTGTGCTATCTTTCAGATTCCCTTGTTTCTTATGATCCTGTTAGAGCTTTGCGATCGCAATCAATTGGCTAGTGGTGCCTGCTGTTCATTTGGAGCGGCTCAAGTCTACTCGATGGTTGGCTTTTTATTTCTTGGCGCACCACTTGTAGAATTTACTTTCTCTTTGCATTCAGCAAGATAGGTCTCTTAAATCTTTTAAGAAGAATCTTAAGATGTATTTTTTCAAACAAGCCTATGGTGGTCTGTAGTGGCAGGAGCTCTAGGGTAGTTGTCAGAGGTTGCACTTTGTTAGTTCTGTGTGGTTGTTTTCATGTATTTCTTTTTAATTTGTTGGTTTGTAAACCATTTTGGTACATGTGGCTAAAGGCTGTATATCAAATCTGGCAATAAAGATAAAGATAGTGACAGTCACAGAGATGCAGTTCACTGAAAGTCATGACTGGGATATAGTTAAACTGGGCTATAATCTATTCCAGAAGGACATAGTAGGAAGAAATGGAAGAGGAGTGGTGCTATATGTAAAAATAATATTAAAGCAAGAGAAATCCAGGGTTTATGAGGTAAAGAGGGGCTCTGTGAGTTAATCTGGAGAGAGAGAATGAAACAATCTATTTACATTGGTGTGTTATACAGCTCACCTTCATAGTCAGAAGAAGTAGACAGAGATTTAATTGAAAGTGTTCATCATATTGTCATGAATGGAAAAGTGCTACTGATAGATAATTTCAATATGCTGGATGCTGATTGGAATATCCCTTCTGCAGTATCATTTAGAAGTAGGGAGATCCTGAATTGTCTTCAGAATGAACTGATCCAGAAGCTGATTATGGTACCCACATGGGAGGGGGCCATGCTGGACCTGGTACTTATGAATAGTGAGAATGTTTCTGATGTTATAGTGGGTAATCATTTGGCATCCATTAATCACTGGATGATGTGATTCAGTATTAGGACATGAGTGGAAATGGTCATTCAAAAGTAGGGTTCTAGACTTTAGGAAAATTTTATTTTATTTATTTATCTTATTTATTTTATAAAATTCCAAATTCTCTTTTATGACATGTCCTTATCCAGACACACACACTCCCACCACTTTAATAGATTAAAAAAATTTAACAAGGAAGAATTTCTGAACCAATCAATCCAACACCTCACCCAACTCCCCACAAACCTTGACAACACCTTAACAAACTGGAACACCACTATCTCTAATGCCACCATTTCAAATCCGCCTTACACCCAATCCCCAAAAAGGCAAACAAGAGAAAATGCTCCATGGTTCCAACCAGAAATAAAACTACTAAGAGCAGAGCTACGCAAAACTGAACACAAATGGCGGAAATCAAAATCCAAAACCCACCAATCCTTCTACCTAAATACTCTCAAACTATACAAGAAAAACTACTACTTTAACCTACTAAGGGGTATGTTTACTAAACCGCGCGTCACATTAACGGGCCGGCGCACGTGTGCGGGGCGCTGATGTGCGATAGAGGCGGGGAAAGGCGTACGGAGGGCGGAGGAAGGCCCCTGAGGGGCGGAGGGACGGGGTCAATGGGTGGAGAGTGGGAGGGGAGAGGCTCCCCGCACAGGAGTTGGGCTGAATTTCGGCAAGAAAAATACCGCGAGTGAAACCCTCACGTTAGAGCCGATTTAAAGGGAAGAGAAACCATTTCCGTCAGCAATGTACAGCAAAACCGGGGAAACCTGAAAAACGTGAGCAGTGTGATAAATGTGCACAGAACAAAATAGCAAATATAAATTGAAAATGACCACAACAAATTCCAAATAAATTATAATCCAGCTGGGCAACAGTGATATTAATGGGAAACCATAAAAAACACTCCCATGAAAGCTCCAAAAAAAAGAAATGATTTTTGGAAGGGTCTACGCTCCGTAGACTCGTTCAAAAAGCACTGCATTTTAATGGAGCTTTCTGGGAGTGTTTGTCATGTTGCCCATTGATATCACTGTTGTCAAGCTTGTTTTTGGTTTTTCCCCCCTTTTTTGGAGGTCATTTTTGAGGTTTAATTGCACCTTTGCCCCCATACAAGGTAAACGAGCCCACAGTAAAATTGTGCAGAGCAGGGTGTCTGACTCGTGCGGTCAGGTTCCCTATCTCCAGAGACTGCACTGTCTCTGTGGCCACAGTGTGGTGCAGCGGAACACAGCCAGTGTCTGTAGGACCAGAGGAGCACAGGTTCAAATCCCAGCTGGGGCTACTGCCAATCCACCCCACATATTTTTCCTACAACTAAACCGTGATAGTGCGGACAAACCTTTATTGCTGAGAACATACGCATGGTTCTTACGCCTATATTATAACCACACCAAACACAGACACCATAAACAGCCGCATTACCTAGAGCAGAGTCTCCCAAATGCAGTTCTGGAGGGCCCCACACCATTCAGGATCCATGCTGCCTCTACGAAAGATGCGTGTGCTGCATATCTATGCACCACCCCCATGGTATGCTGATGTAGCTCATGCATATCTATGAGGGACAGCATGAAAACCCGAACAGTGGTTGGAACACCAGGACTGGAGTTCGGACACTCTGCCGTAAAGCAGCAGCCAACAGGGCCAGACCCCCCCCCCCCCACAGGCCCCATTGGCCAATGCCTCCTGGAGAGGCAGGACATTGGGCCCTGCCTGTATCTCCCAATACTAGCAGTTTCATACCTTAGCACTGCCACCCTACACCTGGGCATATGGTGCACAGCTTTCAAACGTTGCCCATGATAACCGGCAGACATCAATTCCTACGTTAAGCACAGTTTGCTCATTGATCTCCACCATAACAATCATTGTGATGTCTGCGGTGTGCGCTGCAGGTCTGGTCTCTGACAGTGTTTACCACCCTGGGGAGTGACCCCCAATGGTAGTGCGTACCATATCCATGCCTGTACTGTGCCCAGGACTGGTGTGGTGGGTATGGCTGCTGGACTCCTCTATAGTAGCACAATGCTGGCATAGGTGTGGGGGTGGCTGTCTGTCTATCCAGTGTGTGGTGGCTGCAAACACCTTCCACATCCCACACTGCCAGCAATGTTGCCAGTATTGGGCTGCCAATGTGCATAATGAGGAGCAAGGTACCATGGGTATAGGCCAGACAGGGTGGCCTGGCCAGGGTGCATCTGCACAGGGCATAGGGCACTGACTGGGACATTTTAGTGGCCGGCCACCACCTACACAGACAGGGTGACCTCAGTATGTCCTGCTGAGAGATCACTCTCACCCTGACTGTGCAATGACCACAGCATGGCTAGGCACCCCCATAGTGCTATATAGTATTTCTCTCATGTGATAGATATGGGTTTCCTTTTGGGGCCCAGTCACTGATTTATCTGCTTGCTGTGTATGCTGACATCCTAGTTTTGGGTGCATGCCTCTCCACTGGGAACATGCACTGTGGACTAACTAGCACACTGTTTGCAGCTGGTATGTGTTGTGATGGGGCAAGCTTGCAGGGTGCAGTGGCTGATGGCTTGCTGCAGGAGAATATCAGATAGTGGTGGGGTGCAGCTCACTATATCCAGGCCTAATATCTGTCTGCTATTGTGTTATGGATGTGTATAGAGCTGCATTGATCTGCCCTGTGGGGTGTCTGCTCCTCAGCAGGACTGGGGTTGATGGACCCCTCTACTGCCACCTTTGCAGGGAGGTAGTATGTGGATCTATTGATGGGAGACCCTGTTTGCCGCCCTGGGGGGGGGGGGGGTGCATGCCCCACCTGGGGGTCCATGGGGGCTATGCCTGACTGAGTCAGATGGTGATATCCAAGGTGTTTGTGCAGGAACTACCTATCTCACACATTAACACTGCTTTGTACCTCCGGCATGGCCTCTTTCAGCCATGGAAGGTGTTGTGGACCTGGTCCTGGGTGCCTCATTGCACCCTCAGGGTGAGCACAGTACCCGCACAATGTGATGGTGTGTAGCTACTCTGTGCCAGTAAAACACACGGTCAGTACCCCCTACCAGGCCGAGGTGGTGTGTGGGTGCACATGGTCACTTCCCTCTACCGGGCCGAGGTGCTGTGGGGGTGCATTGGCCATCTTGTGTTGATCTGTGGACAGCTAATTTGCATGTGCAGTGCATCATGGGTATGGATGGGCTAACCCTATCCTGGTGACCACAGCAGACTGTCTGTGTGGTGATGTGCATGCTCTCTGCAGCCAGCCAGGGGCTTGCTAGCAGCTATAGAGCTGTAGCCCAATGGTTACTTCACTGAGGTCATGGGTTCAAACCCACAGTGGGGTTATTTGATAGGGTTGTCCAATGCATTATTTTTTTAAATGTACATATTTTGATGCCAGCAAAAACACCCTCAGTGTACTGCACCCATAAGGTGCCTCTGTGGGTGCTTTATAGGGCGCCCTATAGGGCACCTTATGGTTCCCGTCCATATAAGGTGCACTATACAATATCCTGTGACGCAACCTATAGGGTGCCATATAGGGGACATTTTAGGGTGCTGTGGCGGACAGTGCAATTTCTAATGTGCCCTATGGAGTGCCTTATAGGGTGCCTTATACGGCACCTTCAATTACGGCACGTGAGGGCGTTTTTGCTGGCAGCAATTAATAACATAAAAATAAAGTGCTGCAGGACAAAATATGTACAATGCAAAGCTGATGCCACAGCCAGCCTTACGTATTAGGCACACTGGGGAGCAAACTCATGACCCCTGTATCAGCAGTCAGTGCCTTAACCATTGTGCTCCACTGCTGCTCCTCCTTGCCTGTCAGCGCACCTACTTATGCTTCTCATTCCTTAAACTGCACAGTGCTGCCATAAAAAACAGTACACTGACCTTGCAGTACCTCATACGGCACCCTCTAAAGTGCCCTATAAGCAACATTCTAGGGTGCCTTGGCTGACAGTGCACTTTAAAATGTGCCTTATAGGGCGCCTTATGTTAACACGCTTTGAGAGTGTGTTTGCTAATAGTGATAATTAAAATATGAATAAAATGCCTCCTAAAGCAATCTTCCCCATAATATGTTCTGCCTCAGCCAGCCTTGTTCATTGGGCACTTTGGGGGATTGAACCCCTGACCTCTGCACCATTGGTCAGTGCCTTAAACATTGTGCTGCTGCTCTGCTCTTCTTCTTGCACATCAGCGCGCCACTTATACCACCCAGTATTATAATGGCTCCATAAACATCAGCGCGCCGCCTTATGCCGCCCAGTATTATAATGGCTCCATAAACATTAGCGTGCCACCTTATGATGCCCAGTATTTCTGTGCCTCATAAATTAACACCTCAGCCAGCCTTGTTCATTGGGCACTGTGGGGGATTGAACCCCTGATCCCTGCACTGTTGGTTAGTGTCTTAACCATTGTGCTGTGGCTTTGCTCTTTTTCTTGCACTTCAGTATGCCACTTATGCCTCCTACCCAGCTATCTCATGCGCTAAGGTGCGGGGCGCACATGGGCGCCGCGTACCTTAGCGCATATGTAAATTCCGCCTTTCCTTTTTCAGGACGGAACGCCCACTCTTTATATGGCACCCGCACACTACCGGGGCCCGCACTTTACCGGGGTTTTAGTAAACATACCCCTAAGTCCTTAAATTGCCCGAGAACTTTTCAGAATTGTTCAATCCTTAACTAACAGCACTGCCAACAAAATTTCGACTGAACATGCAATATCACTGCAGATCCTAGCCAACTATTACATGAACAAACTAAAGCAACAGGCACTTCCTGATATGGGCCATTCCATAGATCACCCTACACATATTACACCTTTGTCTACCTTTTACCCTTTATCAAAAGAGTCACTTAAAAATATTTTCTCCAAACTAAACACCACTACATCTTATCTTGATCCATGCCCAGTAAGCTGGATAAAAGCATCTTTTTCCGAATTATCCTCATTCATCATCCCTATCATCAACCTTTCACTTACGAATGGGTCCCTACCAGCCTCACTGAAACACGCTCAAATCCACCCCATTCTGAAAAACAAAATCAGTGACAAAAACTCCCCTACTTCATACAGACTCATCTCAAGCCTTCCACTCATGGCAAAGCCAATGGAAAAAACTGTCCAAATCCAACTACAGGACCACATCGACTCCTCTGCCCCATTAGATGAACAGCAATATGGTTTTCACCCTTACCATGGTGTGGAAACACTTCTCACAGTCCTAACTGACACTCTTGCAAGAGGTATCGATAACACAAAGCAAGCATTTCTACTCATCTTTCTTGACATCACTGCGGTGTTTGATAGCATTAACCATCAAATAATGCAAACCAGGCTACAGCATATAAGGATCAAAGATACTGTACTAAAATGGTTCTCTTTATACTTAGCAGATAGGACTCAAGAAGTTAGAATAGAACAGCAAACCTCTGATACTTACAAACAAGAACAAGGTCTCCCCCAAGGCTCCGCTCTTTCTGCCCTGCTCTTTAATATTTATCTCCAACCTATCTGTGCCATTTTTAAAAGATTCCGCGTAAATTATGGTATTTACTCAGATGATATAATGATATATCTCCTGTGGGACACTTCGAACCCACCAACCCAATTACTTGCTGATTGCTTCTCAGAAATTATGAAATGGCTAGGGAACCACAACTTTAATATCAACTTTACAAAATCGGACTCCATGTATGTCACCAGAAATCAGAGCTTCTCCTCCCCTACATCAATCAGAATCAATGACATTACCATTTCTGTTAAAAAAGAAGTGAAATACTTAGGGGTCATCATTGATCGCTCCCTTAGCTTTACATCCCATATAATGCAAACAACTAAAAAGATATTTTACAAGCTCAAACTGCTAAAACAACTCCGTCCGCTTTTCCACCACCACGATCTTAGATCAGTAATCCAGGCAATGATTAATCCACACCTTGATTTCGCCAACACCATTCTACAAGACATCACAAAACAGGATTTAAAACGACTCCAACTAGCTCAAAATGTGGCCACAAGAATAACCATGAATATGAACTCCATGGAACACATCACCCCAACATTCTGTGCTCTCCACTACCTATACAAAGCTGTATAAAGTACAAAATTCTTGATACAACATTTAAGTTAAACAATTGCATAGCCCCATCGTACCTATCCACACTCATCTCCAAGGAAAAAACAACCGCAGCCAATGCCACCGAAACAAAAATAAACTTACTATACCAGTAGACTTCAGGAAATCCAGAAAGATAACTAATAACAAGGCCTTCTCCCACACTGCCCCTAATCTCTGGAATGCTCTCCCTGACCATCTTAGAGAATTAAGTGACCTTCAAACATTCAGAAAGAATCTCAAAACCCATCTATTTACCCTCCATTTTGGCATTCATGAGCAACACAATACACCAGCAACAACCCCGTCTCCTTCCCAAACATAACCCAAGACTTTCCATCCCACCACACATAGAGATGTATATAGTTAATGTTAGTTCACTTGCATGTCTGTTATTATCTTTATGCATCTAACTTAATTAACTTTATTTTAATGTGCATAGTTTTCCTCTGTTCCATGTATATGAGTATGTATCTGTTTATGTACTACTCAAATTGTTGTTATTTGTTTTATTTTTATTTATTTACATTCTCTTATATACCACACTATTCTGCATCAGTGCGGTTTACATTGAACAAACTGAAATTACATTGAACAGGGCATTATAACTTGGAGATAACTATTTTACAGGGAACATGGGCTATGGAGGGTTACGTGGCTTGCCCAAGACCACAAGGAGCACCTGTGGGACTAGAAACCCCAGTCCTTCCGGCCCAAGGTTGCTGTCCTCTAGTGGGATTTGAACCCCCGACCTTCCGGCCTGAAGTACCTTGCCCCAACCACTAGGCCACTCCTCCACTCCTTTGTAAACCGCAATTGAGCTTTGGAAATCGCAGTTTAGAAATTATAACAAATAAATAAATAAAATAAACAGTTTTTCTATACCACCTTATCTTAGATTCAAGGCAGTTTATATACATTGAACAGGGAGATATAACTTGGAAGTTTTAACATAGCTTTAATATTGAACAGAGGGGATGTAACTTGGAGGTTTCAACAGGATTAATATTGGTTAGGTAGAGTTGTGTAACAGAGTTACAATAGCAGTGAGATAAGTTTTACAGAGTGGTTGTAGACATTAGAGTCCATGAACAGGAACAATTAGTTATTACATTGTGATAATATGAGACGTATATCTATAGTGTGATAACATTTGAGCAGATGCATGAGAGTTAATTAACAGTCATTTGGAGGAGTAGTAGTTGAAGCAAACCTGATAATAAGAGCATAAAGTATATGTAAGGCTCATGAATTTGTTGTGTAGTATTCTGAGAAAATAAATGTCTTTATGGCTTTTCTATAGTCTTGTAAGTCAGAGATAGCTTGTATACTCTCAGGGAGAGAGTTCCATGGTGTTGGGGCATGAAGTGAGAACACCCTGTTACATGTTATCTGTTTGGCTTTGTTCTTACTTTTGGGATGAGAAGTAAGTTTTTGTTAGCTTTACGTCTGATTCTGTTTTCTGGATCTTTATTGATCAGAATTTGGAAGGTGACTGGTGCCAGCTCATTGATTATTTTAAAAATCATGACCAGGGATTTGAATTTGGTTCTTTCCATTTATGGTAGCCAGTGCAGTTGTTTCAACATCAAGGTTATGTGTTCATAACTTTGTCAAGATGGGGGAATACCTCAATGAGTAATTAGTTAGATGGCAACATACTGAAGAAGTAGAAAAGCAGTGGGCAAAATTAAAAAGAGACAGTTTAAGGGCAAGAAACCTAATGTTAGGAAAATACATAAAAGCATGAGGAAAATGAGGATGCTGTGGCTACAACTTTCATAAACTACAAAAGATTACAGAAAGAAGACAAACATCAATATCTGAAAAAGCTAAGATAAGCTGGGAAAGTAGCCAGGAAAAAAAAAAGATGCAAATGGAATAAAAAATTATGCAATACAGAAGAATGGGGGGACGAGGTATGTTAGAGATAGGAGTCTGATGAGCATAAAGCAGAATTGCTTAAGAAATATTTCTGTTCTGTGTTCACAGATGAAGGGCCAAGAGCAGGAGCTCAGAAAACAAATGCAAATAGGAATAGAAGTTTCAGGAGACTGTGTACATGAGGATACATCTGAGGATATTGAAGGAACTTTGGGAAGTTCTAGTGGCTCTGCTGTCTGACCTGTTAAAAGCTTCCTTAGATTTGGGAGTAATTCCAGAGAGCTAGAAAAGGGCAAAAGTCGAAGTAGGGAGGAGGTTGGGAAGTATAGGATAATTACTCTGACTTCCGTGGTGAGCAAATTAATAGAAAACCTAATGAAACAGAGGATAGGGAAGCTTCTGGAATCCAACGAATTGCAGATTCTGAGGCAACATGGTTTTTCTAGAAATAGCTCTTCTCAAACAAATCTGAATAATTTCTTTGACTGGGTGAACAGAGAGTTGGATTGAGGGAGACTGCCAGGTGTGGTATTCTTAAATTTCAGCAAAACCTTTGACACATTTCAGAAGCTACCATGACTCTCTTTTGAGTGAACTTCATAACAAGTTAGATCAGCATAAATTTGTGTTCTCTCTCTTGATCTTACTGCGGTTTTCATTGTCAATCACACCTTGTTACTTCAATGTTTAACAGAGATTGATATCAAAGACTCGATCTACCATTGGTTTTCTTCCTTTCTTCGGGATCACTCATTTAGGGTCCTGACAGGTTCCAATTTATACTCTCAGACCTTGTCCCTGTCTTGTGACATTCCTCAAGGTTTCATTCTTTCCCCTTCACTTTTCAATATCTTCCTAGCCCTTCTGGCAATTCTTGCTAAGGATCATGTGGTTAGTGGGTTCTACTATGCTGATGATATTCTTCTGACATTCTAATCATCATCTTTGCATCCTGACTGTACTCCCTTGAATAATTGCCTCAGTTCTGTAAAGTTGAACCTGTCCAAATCTCAGGCCCTCTGGATCTCAAATTTTGCCATCTGACCTTTAGCCCAGACATATATTGTTGGCATTACCATACTTTTGGGCAGCTCCTTTGTCTATTTAGGTGTCCCTTTAGATCAGCCACTTTCCTTTGATTCCCAAGCATCCAGGGTAGTCCACTCTGCATTTTTCTCTCTTTGACAAATTTGTACAAACCACTTCTGTACTTCACTGCTTGATCCATACTATAGTCACCTCTAAGTTAAATTACTGCAAAACCATCTATTGTGATCTTCGTACCACCAATCCCAAAAAATGTCAGATCCTTCTCTCTAACGCCTCAAGATATGATCATATGTCCACACTTTTGAATAAATACCACTGGCTTCCTCTTTCCTTTCAATTCCACTTTAAAATATTGGTCTTGGCACATCAAGTTTTTTTACATCAACCTCCCTATTTATCTCTCCTCTCTTCTGATTACCTACTCCCCAGTAAGGTCTCTTAAGTCACAAAACACAAATACTTTGGTCGTCCCCTCAGTCCAAAATTCTAGATATGAATCCACTCACAATTCTGCCTTTTATTTCCTAGCCATTTACCTCTGGAATGCATTATCAAAAAAATTCATTAAAACTCATTAAAAAAAATTCAAAGCGGCTCTCAAATGCCATTAATTTGAACATACTTTCTCGTAAATAGGGGTACATTGATAGCTTGGCTTCTCCTTCATATTTTAACCTTTTCTCTTTGTCTCTTTATGGCTTAGAGGAAAGATGGAATAGAGGTGATATGACTGAGACGTTTAAATTCCTCCATGGCATAAATGTTCAGGGAGAGAGCCTCTTTCAATTGAAAGCAAGTTCTGCTATGAGGGGACATGGGATGAGGGTGAAAGGGGATAGATTCAGGAGTGATATGCGGAAATATTTCTTTATCGAAAGAGTGGTGGATCCATGGAATAGTCTCCCAGTGGAGGTGGTAGAGATAAGGACGGTATCTGAATTCAAAAAAGCATAGGACAAACACAGAGAATCTCTAAAGGAAAAAAGGGGACTGTTGTAATTGTTGATATGGAAGGACAGACTAGATAGGCCATGTGGTCTTTTTCTGTCGTAATTTTTCTATGTTTTCTTTCTTCCCACTTGCTTTACTATGCTTTTATGATTTTATAGAGTTCCTTTCCTATTTCCTATTATTTTTTTATTGTAAATCGCTGAGGTACCTGCCCAGGTCTATGTCGGTATACTACTACTACTACTGTTATTACTAATCATTTATATAGTGCTACAAGGCATACACAGCGCTGTACAGACATATATAGAGAAGGTCCCTGCTCATTAGAGCTTACAATCTAATTAAGATAGACAAGGGAAGAATAGGAAAGGTAAGGAGACACAAGGGAAAAGGGGTTAGAATTCATAAGCAGCTTCAAAGAAGTGAGCCTTTAGCATGTATTTGAAAAGAGCAGAGATGAAGCCTGATGTATAGGGCAGAGAGAAGCAAGTCAGTAGAAGAGCGGAGTTCACGAGTAGGGGAGTAGGGAGAGAGGAGATAGGAAAGGTAATGAGGAGCAGAAGAATGAATGCATTTATAGGTCAGAAGAAGTTTGAATTGGATACGGAAATGGAAGGGAAGCCAATGAAGTGATTTGAGAAGAGGGGTTATATGAGTATATTGAGGCAGAGTCAAAGATCTCCATATATATGTTGCTGTTAAGTAGCACTGAGCCGATGTTGACTCATAGTGACCCTGTGGTTAGTTGTCCTGAACAGTTTTCATTCTTCAGTTAGGCAATTAATTGTTGATAGAGTGGCATTTTTAACTGTTGTTATTATATTGATCCATCACATTGCTGGCCTTCTTCTGCACAGACCTTCATAGTTGCCAGGCATGATGTATCCAAAGTATGAAAGCCAAAGTCTTGTCATTTGAACTTGTAAGGAACACTTAGGTTTGATCAATTGATTTGTTCTTCAGGCAGTCCATGTTATACACAGTGGGGTAAGGACGGGGGGGGGGGGGGAGATATTCAGCGGCGGCAGCTAGCCTTTTGCCGCTAAACTATAACCCTGGATATTCAATGCTGAGGCCATATCTGGCCACCGGCACTGAATATCTGGGTTGGCTGCAGACTCCAAAAGCTAAGCTGGCAGCTGCTCAATATCACCACTGGCTAGTTAGGGGCAGGTGTCCACTCTGCTCCACCTCGGAATCCCCCTATTCTAAGCGCTTAGCATCAGAGCATGTAGTGGCAGGCACACGCAGATATTCACTGACTCTAACCATACTGCGCCACTGAATATTTATTTATTTAGTTAGTTTTATTTATATTCTCTTATATACCGCGCTATTCTGCATCAGTGCGGTTTACATTGAACAAACTGAAATTACATTGAACAGGGCATTATAACTTGGAGATAACTATTTTACAGGGAACATGGGCTATGGAGGGTTAAGTGGCTTGCCCAAGACCACAAGGAGCACCTGTGGGACTAGAAAATATACAGCTCAGCAGCACTTACATGGTTTGCAGGTCTGCAAACCTGTACCGTATTTCCAAGATTATAAGTCACATTTTTTTACATCAGGAAACCATGGCGCAACCTATATACCAGAGTGACTTATCTTATAAATTTGCGCTTTAATGCATGCCGGTGAGAGTGTCACATATATGCACTCTGGGCTGGGGATTGACTCTTGCACCATGTCACCATGCTGGCGACCAGGAAGATTCCCCCTCTGCCATTCCAGGAGGTCTGATGCCACATTTAAGTTCTACAGAGGGTGAGTTTAATATGTAAACCAGATTGTAGAAAGCAATGATATATGCAACAGCTCTGATGTAAAGGACTCGCCGGCCAGTTCTCAGTTTCTCAAGCCGAGCCGTAAAAGCCTTGTCATTAATTACGCTGACGTCAAGAAACCCATGTGTACTGTATTTCCCGGATTATAAGTCGCGACTTATACACAGGGGCAACTTATACTAGTGATTTACATGTGAGAATGCCAAATTGTCTGACTGTGACTAATACACAGGGGGCAATTTATAATCTGGGAAGTATGGTAAATGCCTTGGACTATCCCCCCCCCCGCCCCCACAAACACTATTCTTGGGCAGCACCATAATTCAAAGGCATCAATTTTCTTCCTGTCTTTTTTCTTCACTATCCAACCTTCACATCCATATGACATTATTGAAAATACCATAGATTGGACAAGTCAAATCTTTTTATGCAGCGATACAGCTCTGCACATGAAAATCTTGTCTAGGTCATTCATAGCCATTCTGCCAAGAATAATGCATTGGATTTCTTGACTGCTTGTTGTTTCATTATTGATCCAAGCAGGTTTAAATTGGCTATTATTTCTATGAAAGTATTGATTTTACCGGTTGCCAGGATCCTAATCTTCTGCATATTAAAGTGCAGGCCCAGTTTAAGACCATGTTCCTTGATCTTGATAAGCAGATGTTTCAAACTGTCTTCATTTTCAGCCAGTAACATGGTATTGTCAGCATAACAAATGTTGTTGAGTCTTTCACCAACTTTCACATTTAAATTGTTTTCACACAGTCCTGGTTCTCTAATGATTTGTTCTGCACATAATTCGAACAGGATAGGGAAAGTACTGGCATCCCTCAAAATCTCGCAGATCTCATTCATCTACATGCCTCTCCACACCTACCCTGGTCCATCCATGTGAAACGTCTCTCCCTCCCCTTCCCTACACACGCGTGCCTGGAGCTCATTCGCCACTCAGCATTTTTCTTTCTGGGCCCTGCACTGGAACTGTCAGCCACACTTCACACCAAATTGTCTTTTCACAGATTCAAAGCCGTGATCAAAACCCATCTCGTCCACCTTGCTCTTGACCTTCCCTCTCCTCATCCCTGACTACCTTTCCCTTTCTCCTGCATGGCCTATCTCTAATGTTTAACACTGTCCCTAGTCTTTGGTTTCTGCATGCTTTTCTTCCTCTTTCCTGTATACTAATGGCGTTCCTTTCTATTTTCTGCTTGCAGCCTAATTTGATTTTTGTACACCACCTTGATGCTATTGCTTGGGTGGAATATCAAATGCTGAAATAAAGATAAAGATAAAGATGTACGCTTTTGCCAATTTTAAACTGTTCTCTTTATACTTGTTCAATCCAAACTGTTGATCATTGTAGAGTTTGTGCGTGAGAACTATAATGTGATCTGGTATATCCATACTTCTTAATATGACCCAAAGATTTTCATGATTTACGCAAAGGCCTTCCTGTAGTCAATAATACACATGTAGATATCTTTTGGTAGTCTTGTCTTTTCAAGGATCCATTTCACATCCTAACCACAACGATATTTCTTATTCCTTGCCATTTCTTGAACCCTCCTTGCACTTTGGGCAGTTCTCGTTCCGCTGAATTATCTTGAGGAGAATCTTGCTACAGCATGTGATCAGAGCAATGGTGTGATAATTTCTACAGATAGTTAGATCATCTTTCTTTAGTATTCATATGAACACAGAGCTTTTTTAGTCAGTTGGCCATGACGTTGTCTTCCAAATTTCCTGTAAGTGATGTCGTACTGCAGGAGCAGTCACATTATGAGTATTCAAGTGAGACGAATTGCTCAAACTTGTTGAGTTCTGTTTCTCTATTGCCACCCTGAATTCAGGCAGGTACGAAATCAATAATGCAGGGTGGCAATAGAGAAGCAGAATTAAACAAGCGTGAGCAATTCTTCTCTCTTGAATACTCAATGTGTTGCTCTTCTGGTTGAACATCACTTACTGTATGACAATGAGTTCTGCCAATTGCGATTGCAAATTTCCTGGCAGAGCCTTATAGTATTGTAACAGCTCCATCTGATTGCTGTACTATTTCAGAGGGAATTCCATCAAAGCCCAGTGCTTTACATGCATCCTTGAGCATCTTGTAGCATTCCAATTCGAGGAGGGAATTCTGTCTTTAACTCTTGTAGCTTTAGTAAAGTCGATCTTGCCACTGCAGTGCTTCTCTTTGTCTTCTCTTGCTGTATGTTGGAAATTTTTGTTGATTTCCTTTGGCTTTAGCTTCTCTGCATTTCTGAGCAATTTTCAGTTATCCATTTTGGCTGTTTTTGCTTTTTCACCTCTGCAGAGACTTTTCACTTTCTTCGAGCACAGCTTTCTTGATGACATCCCATAACTCTTCTGGTGCTCTGTCATTTGTATTCAAAACAGTGAATCAATTTCACAAGCGGTCATTAAATTCCTGCAGTATATTTTCAAGATCATACTTTGCTACATTCATGAGTGGCCTGCTTTTTTTCAGCTTTAGCTTGAGTTTGCAAGCTAGTAATTGGTGATCTGTACCACAGTCAGCAGATTTTGTCTTTGTTAAAAAAGCTGCTAAAACAGATGTAGTCAGCTGGATTTTTGTATGATCCTTTGGTGAAGTCCATGTGTATAGTCACCACTTGTGCTGATGGAAGAAGGTGTTTGAGATAAATGGATTTTCGGTCTTGCAGAATTCTATCAATATTTCTCCAGCTTTGTTTCTGTTGCCAAGTCCATATTTTCCAAGCACTTTGTCTTCTTCTTTGTTCCTAACTTTTTTTTAAATTTCTTTATTTATATTTTCCAAACAAAATACAGAAAAAAGAGAGAAAACCCCCCAGATTACAACAAAATTAAAATACACAATTTGTCTCTGTGACACGAGATATTCAAAGACTAAACACAGCCCACCCCACCCTGTCCCTCCCATTGTCCTACGATCATCAGGAGCGAGGGCGATAAAAGAGCCAGAACTTTACTACAAAAAACATAGGCGCAAATGCACCATCATGAATATCTACTTAAACTCAGTAGTATATTTCCAGTTAGGAATAACGGGAGAGGGCCACTCCCCAACATGGAGCTACTTCAAACTGACAGTCCCTTTATAAGGATGAGATGCCAATTTGCTGATTGAAAAATGACCCCAAATCAGATGAGAGTGGCCCTGAGTCCCAGCACCACCCAATACGATTCTATGTTTAGGCTCAGTGCAACTGAATGTTAGATCAGTCCTACATCACATATCCCAAGTTGTTGACATCTCCTTGATGAGACTAACACTTATTCTCATCTACATATTGAACGTTTGCCTATGGCCCCCTCCACCCATCGTTGACCTTGCTTCGACAATGAGGGAGGAGTGGTCTAGTGGTTAGGACAAGGTACTTCAGGCCGGAGGGCCGGGGGTTCAAGTCCCACCTGGGGACAGCAATCTCAGGCTGGAGGGACTGGGATTTCTAGTCCTATAGGCACTCCTTGTGGTCTTGGGCAAGCCACTTAACCCTCCATTGCCCATGCTCCCTGTAAGTATTAATGTATGTGTGTCATATCCCCTCGTGTTAAATGTATCCCCCAATTGACCGCTTTGACCCGGTGAAAAGCGGAATATAAATACAGCTAAATAAATAAATAAATAAATAAATAATATAGGCTAGACTATCAGGGAAACTCCTCCCCCCTCCCTCCTATTAAAACTCAAGCTTCCCAAGAGCAAATCGAGGCGGTTATTTCTCCCTGAAAGCTGAGCTAAAGTTCTATCAATATTAACAATGTGTTTTACTTAAAGGAACACTGGTAGTATTCCTATTATACAATTCACTTTATGAGTGATAGACATACTTATTATCTTCAGGACGACCCCACCAAGAACAGACCAACAACCACATTATTGTGTATAATTAGAACTCGTTAAGTCAAAGAGGGTGAATGAGACTGTAGCATGAACCTAGCTGTGATCCATATGGATAATAGACTCACAAAGTCTTAAGCAATACCCTTGGAGGATAGGGAAATCAAGGCAAAACTTGGGGGGGGAACAACTTTCCATCCTGAAATGACCATCCCCTACTCTTGTAATGGGCAGCAGAAATCCCTTTGAAATAAGGCCTGCGTGCCAAATTTGAATGACTCCATTACATTCAAGTATGTCTCTTGCAGCAATGAGAAGTCAACATTTTCTATCCTACCATACAGAAGAGCACACTCCTCTTGGTAGCAAATATTAATGCCCTTAACATTCAGGTGCCAAATCCCAAAGAAAATGTACTGAATATACCTCCGAAGAAGCATTCATAAGTTACAGAAACAGTTCAGTGTTGTAGACTTTCATTTAAACATTGTAGAACGACTTCTTAAGTGCCTTTAAAGTATGGCTGCATCTATAGCCCAAAGAAAAGAGCAAAGGCCCCGTCATATGATCAAACGCAATGAAACACCCAACTCAAAAAGAAAACATTTCCCAAAGCCACCTAAAACCAGGGGGACTATATAACACACAAAACTTCAGGTGAGCCCACTAGGGCAAGACAGACATGGAGGGCTCAATGACCCAACTCTCCCACATTCCTGCAATACTCCGAATATCACATCTTGCCCACCTCACATCTTAAAAGTGAAAATAATGTCTTATAAAAGAGACAGAATAAATGTCCCAGGAAATAGCAGTGTAACATACTTATATGCTACTTCTGCGTGGATAACTCGCCTTCCCATGACCTCAGACCAGTTGAACGCCCATAATAACAAGCGCAATAGAACTGTGGCAAGTAGAAGATACAATATGTCCTTCACTGCATCACCACCTACTCCTTATCCTCCAGAAATGCACATAAATCTCCAGGATCATCAAAAGTCTTGGTCTGGTTTTGCAACTTTCATGCGGGCAGGATATAGCAGTCCAAAATGGGCCTTCAGTTGTACCAAGCGTGGACGCAGCACCAAAAAACTCTTTCTCTGGTCCACCATTGCCTTCGTGAAGTCCGGGAAGAACAGGAGATTATGCCCCTGATATTCCAAAGCTGTGAGTGCTCTGGCTGCTCCCATTATTTGCAACACTTGCTGAAAACGTAAGGGTGTTGGGGCCACTTGGCAATAGTGATCATAGCATGATCGCCTTTGATTTAATTAGTGGAGGAGGGATAGTAAGGAAATCCACAGTACTACCCCTTAACTTTCGAAAGGGAGACTATGATAGAATGAGGAAAACAGTTAAGAAAAAACTAAAAGGAGCAGTTGCAAAGGTTAAAGACGTACATCAAGCTTGGGTGTTGTTGAAAAATACTATCTTGGAAGCCCAGACCAGCTGTATTCCACACTTTAAGAAAAGTGGAAGGAAGTCCAAAAAATTGCCAGCATGGTTTAAAGCTGAGGTCAGAGAGGCTGTTGTTGCCAAAAAAGCATCTTTCAAGAAATGGAAAAAAGAGCCAAATGATGAAACCTGGAAACAGCACAAGCACTGGCAAGTCAAATGCAAGGCATTGATAAGGCAGGCAAAGAGAGAATTTGAGAAGAAGCTTGCTGCGGAAGCAAAAACGCGAAATAAAGACCTTTTCAAGTACATTCGTAGCAAAAAACCCGTGAGAGAGTCAGTTGGTCCATTAGATGATAAAGGGGTTAAAGGAGCACTAAGAGGCGACAAGGCGATAGCGGAGAGACTGAATGAATTCTTTGCTTCGGTCTTTACTGAGGAAGATGTAGGGATGTTACCCACGACTGAAGTGGTATTTAAAGGTGTGGAAGAATTGAAGGAAATATCGATACATCGGGAAGATGTCCTACAACTATTAGATAAACTGAAGAGTAGCAAATCACCTGGGCCGGATGGTATACATCCAAGGGTGTTGAAAGAACTGAAATTTGAGATTGCAGACCTGCTATCAGTAATCTGTGAACTATCATTAAAATCATCTCTAATACCTGAGGATTGGAGGATCGCCAATGTAACACCAATTTTTAAAAAGGGTTCGAGGGGTGATCCGGGAAACTACAGACCGGTGAGCCTGACATCAGTACTGGGAAAAATGGTAGAAACCATCATAAAGAATAAAATTACTCAGCATATAGATAGTCATGACCTAATGGGAGACAGCCAACATGGCTTTAGACAAGGAAGATCTTGTCTTACTAATCTGTTATGTTTTTTTGAAGGAGTGAATAAACAGGTGGACAAAGGTGAGTCGGTTGATATTGTGTATCTGGACTTTCAGAAAGCCTTTGACAAGGTCCCTCATGAGAGACTTTTGGCAAAACTAAAGAGTCATGGGATAGGAGGCAGTGTACTACTGTGGATCAGGAACTGGTTAAAAGATAGAAAGCAGAGAGTAGGGCTAAATGGCCAATTTTCCCAATGGAGAAAGGTGAATAGTGGTGTACCCCAGGGATCTGTGCTGGGTCCGCTGCTTTTTGACATATTCATAAATGACCTGGAAAGTGGAATAACGAGTGAGGTTATCAAATTTGCTGATGACACAAAACTATTTAAAGTTGTTAAAACCCAAGAGGATTGTGGAAAATTGCAAGAGGATCTTGATAAATTGGAAGACTGGGCATCAAAATGGCAGATGAAATTTAATGTGGAGAAGTGCAAGGTTATGCACCTAGGGAAGAACAACCCAAACTATGGTTACACGATGCAAGGTTCCACATTAGGAACCACCACCCAAGAAAAAGATTTAGGCGTCCTTGTGGATACCATGTTAAAACCCTCGGCCCAGTGTGCAGCGGCGGCCAAGAGAGCAAATAGAATGCTAGGTATGATAAGGAAAGGAATGGAAAATAAAACAAAAGATATTATAATGCCTCTATATCGTTCCATGGTGAGACCGCACCTTGAATATTGTGTGCAATTCTGGTCGCCGTATCTTAAAAAGGATATAGCGATTTTAGAAAAGGTTCAGAGAAGAGCCACCAAAATGGTAAAGGGGATGGAAGGCTACTCCTATGAAGAGAGGCTAAAAAGGTTGGGGCTCTTTAACCTGGAAAAGAGACGGCTGAGGGGAGATATGATAGAAGTCTATAAATTAATGAACGGAGTGGAACGGGTAAACGTAGATCGATTGTTTACCTTATCAGAATATAGAAAGACTAGGGGACATGCAATGAAGCTACAGGGTAAACTATTTAAGACTAATAAAAGAAAATATTTTTTCACTCAACGTGTAATCAAACTCTGGAATTTGTTACCGGAGGATGTAGTAAAGGCTGTTAGTGTAGCTGGGTTTAAAAAAGGTTTGGACAAGTTCCTGGAGGAAAGGTCCATAAACCATTATTAAGAAGGGACCCAGGATATCAATGCTTGAACCAATACAAGCATTGTGGAACCTGTGTCCCTTGGGGAAACTGCTAGGTACGTATGACCTAGATTGGCCACTGTTGGAAACAGAATACTGGGCTTGATGGACCTTGGTCTGACCCAGTATGGCATATCTTATGTTCTTATGTTCTTATGACTTTCAGGATAATTGGGCGTGGGTGCTTGTTCATGGCCCCGGACTGCATAGCCACTCTATGGGCGCGCTCAATCTCGAACGGCATAGTGAAATGCAGCTTTAACACATCTGGAATCATAGCCTACAGAAAGAATATCAAGTCATGCCCCTCTGCTCCCTCAGGCACTCCCAGTACCCTTATGCTGTTTCGCCACAAGCGATTATTGCCATCTTCCATCTCTCTTTGCAGTGAGCGAATCAACTTAGCCTGCTTCTCGACGGCCTCAAGCCTCTCCCTATGTAACGACACCACCTTCTCTACCTTCTCCAAACGAGCTGTATTTGACTCCAACGAAAATCTCAAAGCGTTGATATCTTCCTGAATTGCACTTAGCGATTCTCCATTAGCTTTGACCATTTCTTTGACTGCTCGAATCTCAGCCAAGATCTCCTGCGAGGTCTCAGGGCCATCTCTGATGACTGCCATCTTGTGAGGTGAGAGAGGTTCCATCTTGGTTCTCTTTGCACTAGCATTTTGAGATAGTTGGAAATCCAGCTGCATCTGCTTGGAACCCGACATATCCGGGATCGAATGGCAACCAAGTAGGTAGGAACTATTTGATCAAATATTGCAGAAAACAGGATTCTTGTCTTTACCCTCCAGAGCACTGCTCTTACACGTCCATCTTGACCAGATACCAGGCTCCGCCCTTTGTTCCCAACTTTTGCATTCTAGTCACCATTGACTATCAGTATATCTTGTTTTCATGTTCTGTCGATTTCAGCTTGTACTTGCTCCTAGAATGATCAACTTGATCCTCTTTTGCATCTATTGTTGGTCCATATAACAGTTGTGTTGTTGGGCCTTCCTTGTAGATGCATTGATTGCACTATATTTCATTACAGTTTTTTCTTAATTATAAATGCAACGGCATTTATCTTGCATTTCCAGTGCAGTATACCATGTGATCAAATACAAAGTGCCCAATGTTAGTCCATTTCGGTTCACTGACACCCAACAGATCAAGCTGTGCACTTTCCCTTTCATTGCTGAACACCTCCATCTTCCCTTGATTCATGCTTCATACTTTCCATGTTCTAGTACGTAAGACACCTTTGCAACTTCTGACTCTCATTTCTTGGGAAGCTACATCAGCAGTCATTTATTTTTATTTATTTAAACATTTTTATATACTGCCCCTTTCAGTGATCAGGGGTGGTTTACAATGAACAGAACTAATTTACAAAGAACATAGAACATATCAAACTATATTACAAGGACATCCTGAGGGCTTTTTTCCAACCACTTCATAAATTCTAGTTTTACTCTGAAGAGTCTTCAGTCTTTTCTCCAGTAACCTACTGAGTTCCTTCCAACCTGGTGAGAGAAGAATCTCATCTTCCAGCACTATATAGCAATTTGTTTTGTTATAACTATCCATTGGGTTGTCATGGTAAGATACAGAAGTAGATTTCTAGGCTGGCCTTCCATGCAGATAGTGCCAGTGTGTTTGCCATTTGTCAAAGAAATGTGACCCCCCACCGTAAACATTGTCTTATACTGCTGCAGCCCAAAGGGATAGTTTGTTTTAGTCTGACCCTCAACTGAGACCAGTCCATATTGGGATACCCTGGCAGTAGTTAAGTTGTAGATAGCACAGTTCTCAAAATCAATGATGTATGCAAACCTATTTTGGGAGAAAGGTGGGTGAGGGAGACAAGAACATAAGATATGCCATACTGGGTCAGACCAAGGTCCATCAAGCCCAGCATCCTGTTTACAACAGTGGCCAATCTAGGTCACAAGTACCTAGCAGTTTGTCAGTAGTTAAGCTACCGATAGCTTGGCCCTCAGCATTACTGATGTGCACAAGCTCTCACAGCACAACAAGCTGCAAACCAAGCGAGGGACCTGACAATATAAGACCTAAAAAAGAAGCTAAAGACTCACTTATTCATAGAACACTATGGAACTGACGAAATCACATAGCACCAAACCCTTAAGAATGCCAACTCCTCTTGCGCTGAAACCAAGTTTACCTCCCCACTTTTGTTAATGCCAAATTACTTGTACCCTTAACTTCTATGTAGCCCCAATCTCTGTAAACCACTTTAATTACAAAAGTGGTATATAAAATCTGTTAAATAAATACATTTTTTAACACAGATATTAGAGAGACATTTAAATACCTGCATGGCATAAATGCACAATAGGCAGGCCTCTTTCAAATGAAAGGAAACTCTGGAACAAAGGCTCATAGGCTGAATGTGATAGACTTAGGAATAATCTGAGGAAATATTCCTTTATGGAAAGGGTGGTGGATAGGTGTAATGGCTTCCTAAAAGAGGTGGTGAAGATGAAGATTGTATCTGAATTCAAGAAAGCAAGGGGCAAGTACAGAGAATCTCTAAGAGAGAGGAAGAGATTGTAAAGTTTAGTAGTTAGTATGGCTGGGCACACTAGATAGGCAGTATGGTCTTTATTTGCCACCATTTTCTAAATTTCTACTATTGTTCTATATCTAGTCTAATGTTTCAACTGAGAAAGTTTGTTTTTTGAACTAAGTCAGCTAGGTTAGTACTCTATAAGTTGTGTTTCTTTGAAATTTGTTGTGTCTGGCTTTGGTAAATTGTGTGAGTGAAAATTTTAAGAAATGAAATGAAATATGGAATATCTGGTTTTAGTACTTAGCCCACACTTACTGAGAAATGCATGTGTTTTAAAAAAATCTACCATTTACACCTCCCCTGAATTATGCATAAGTATTAGCAAAGTGCTCTTGTAGACCTGGACTTTTGAGGAGTGAATGAGGGGACAATTATGCTTATGCCTCTGACATAAAAAATATAGCAAAAGGCCAAAAATCTGAGGTTTAGAACTTGGCTATTTATTTATTGACTTCTCTGGTATGTGTAGTTTTACACAGGGATGTTGGGCAAAGGAATTAGTAGGTTTTTCTTTTTTTTTTTCATTTTGTTTTTATAAATGTTCGTTTTGTTTTTTGTTTTTATTTATAATTTTTGCAACATACAAAGACCCAAACATCAAAGAAAATACAGAAATCAATAAAAGCATTATGCACCAAGCAAAAACAAATATGTTCTTTAGCCCAGGTTTTAGTGAGAGGCTCTCATCCCACCTGAATGTTAATACAATCTATTCCCTAGACTAAACCACCCTAAGGGGTATGTTTACTAAACCGTCTTAACGTGCGCCCGGCGATAGTGTGCAGGATGCCATAAAAGGAGTGGGCGTTTCGGTCTTAACATAGCCAAACGGGATTATTGCGCGATAACACGCGCTGCGCACATTATCGGGCGAAACGCCGCTAAGCACGTTAACGTGCGATAATCTTAAGTAGGCACGCAGACATGCAAACATAGAAGCAGAGGTGTAGCACAATGGTAATACACTGACTGATGGTACAGGGGTCATGAGTTCGATCCCCCAGTGTGCCTGATGCATAACGCTGGCTGAGGCATCACCATTTATGTTTAAGTAGTGCTTTTTGAGGCATTTTACTTTTATTTTAATTAGTGCTGCCAGCAAACACACCCTCACGGTGGCGTAACCTAAGGTGCCGCATAAGGCACCCCATAACGCACTCCATAGGGCACATTATAAAGTGCACTGTCCGCCAAGGCACCCTATAATGTCCCCTATAGGACACCTCATAAGGCACCTTAAGGTTACAGTACTCTGAGGGTGTTTTTGCTGGCAGCCCTAATGTACATTAAAAATAGACAATGCCTCAGACAGCCCTATCAAATAACCCCACCATGGGTTTTGAACCCATGATCTCTGGCTTCACAGGCAGTGAAGTAACCAGTGGTCTACAGCTGCCAACAAACCCCTGGCTGGCTGCAGAAGGACTGCACGTCACCACACAAACTGTCTGCTGTGGTTACCAGGATAGAGTTAACTCACCCGTACCCATGATGCACTGCACATGCAAATCAGCAGTCGACAGATGGGCACAAGATGGGGTATGCACACCCACAGCACCTCGGCCTGGTAGGGGGAACTGACCGTGTGTGGTACTGGCACAGAGTAGCCACAGACCGTCACATTGTGCGGGTACTGTGCTCACCCTGAGGGTGAGGTGGGGCGCCCAGCACCAGGTCCACAGCACCTTTCATGGCTGAAATACACCATGCTGAAGGTCCCCATCAGTGCTACTGTGTGTGATAGGTAGTTCCTGCAGACACACCTAGGATACATCTGTGTCCTTCTGTATTTCTCAGTTATGTCTATCTCTTATGGGCTATGATGCACCCAGAATAGTGCATATCCTGTGTTGGCGCCATGGTTACATGATGTAGGTGAAGGGGGGGTGTTTGGACCCATAGGCGGATTATGTACCACCACACAACCTACCCTCTGGGGCTCAGAGTGGGAAACAGGATCACCCACCAACAGCTCCACATTCTACCTCCCTGCAGTGGTGGCAATAGAGGGGACCATCAACCCCAGTCCTGCTGGGGAACAGACACCCTACAGGGCAGGCAATGCAGAGCTGTACACATCCATAATGCAATAGCAGACAGAAGGCCTGGAAATGCACAGCTGTCCCCCACCACTACCTGACATTCTCCAGCAGCAAGCCTCCAGCCGCTGCACCCTGCAAGGTGTTCCAGCAAGACACATACTAGCTGCAGACAGTCTGCTAGCTAGTCCATAGTGCATGGTCCTGGAGGAAATGCGTGTACCCAGAACTGGGATGTCAGCATACACACCAAGCAGATAAGTCAGTGATTGGGCCCCAAAAGAGAACCAATAAATATCACATGAAAAAAATACTACAAACCACTATGGGGGAACCTAGCCATGCCGTGGTCACTGCACAGTCAGGGTGAGAGTGACCTCCCAGCAGGACATGCTGTGGCCACCCTGTCCGTGCAGGTGGTGGCCGGCCACTACAATGTCCGAGCCATTGCTCTATGCTATGTACAGATGAATCAAGGCCAGGCCACCCTATCCTGGCTATTCCCACAGTACCTTGCTCCTCATTATGCACATTGGCAGGCCAATACTGGCAACAGTGCTAGCAGTGTGGGCTGTGGAGGGTGTTTGCAGCCACCACACACTGGATAGACAGACACACACTCCCCACACCTATGCCAACATCGTGCAGCTCTAGAGGTGTTTGTCAGCCCTGGCCACCGCACCAGTCCTGGGCACAGTGCAGGCATGGCTATGGTATGCAATACTGTTGGGGTCACCCCCCAGGGTGGTAAACAGTGTCAGACACAAGACCTGTAGCACACTCCACAGACATCAGAAAGGTTGTTATGCTGCAGCTCACTCAGAAAATTGTACTTAACCTCGGAATTGCTATCTGCCAGTAATCATAACAACCTTTTGATAGCTGTGTACCGTATTCCCAGGTTTAGGGTGGCATTGCTAAGGTATGCAAGTGCTAGTATTGGGAGATGCACGCAGGGCCCAACATCCTGCCTCTCCAGGAGGCATTGGATAATGGAGCCTGTGGGTGCGGGTGTGTCTGCCCCTGTTGGCCGCTGCTTTAGGGCAGAGGTTCCCGACTCCAGTCCTGGTGGGCCAGACACTGTTCGGGTTTTCATGCTGTCCCTCATGAATATGCATGAGATACATCTGCATACCATGGGGGTGGCACATAGAAATACACACAGGCATCTTTATTAGAGACAGCATGGAACCTGAATGGTGTTTGGCCCTCCAGGAATGCATTTGGGAGACTCTGCTCTAGGTGATGCACATGTTTATGGTGTCTGTGCTCTGTAGGGTAAAATGTAGGTGTTCTGGGCATGTTTACGTCATCTGCAATAAAGGTTCTGTCTGTATTAGCACGTTTTAGTAGTGGGTAAAATGTGGCGACTTGGTTAGCAGGAACCACAGTTGGGACTTGAACCTGTGACCTTCTGCTTCTGAACACACTGGCTGTGTGCGCTGCACCACTGTGTTGCCATAGAGACAGTGCATTCCATGGTGATACCATGACTGTTTGTCAGACAGGGCCTGTCTGTTGCAGTGCATGGCACCCACCTACACAGGGCTAGGCCACGGTCTGCTCTGGGCAGCTGCCACTGTCCCCTCCACCACCAGTATCCCTCTGCCACCATGCTGACATGCCCTTCTGCTGGTGGTGCTGGTGGAGCGCAATCTCAGGCCATCCAGTGTGCGGGTAGGCGGCTGCCTATGGTGCGGGTTCTGGGGTAGGGGTGCCTGCATAGCTGTCTATGCTTCCCCCCAGCACCGCATGCCAATGTTCTGTGCCCTTCGGGGTACCTGCTGGGTACTATCCCCTGTGACACTGTGGGAAGCACACTTGTGCCCATGTTGGGCCCTTATCAGTTGCTGTCTGGCTGCTCTACTGTTTCAGAATTCCTATGGGCCAGCTAGGCATCACCCTAGTCCGCACTGTGGGCCAGCTGCACCACAGCATGTGCCGCCTGCAGCCCTCTGTGTCCCCTTTTTCAGCATCTGTCCAGTTTCCCATTCTGACATGCCCGCCCTGCTGTTGTGGAACATGTGCATGCCATAGGAAACCTGGCCAATTGAGTCGGAAACCCTGCTCAGCGCAATTACACTGTGGGCTCATTCACCTTGTATGGGGACGGAGCATAGACCCTTCCAAAATTCATATATTTTTTTTGGAGCTTTCTTGGGAGTATTTTGTGATGTTTCCCATTGCTATCACTATTGGCCAGCTTCGTTATTTTATTTTTACATTTTCCTCTGTACATTTTCAAGGTTTATTTGCCCTTTTGTTCCGTGCACATGTATCACACTTATCACTTTTTTGAGGTTTCCCTGGTTTTGCTGTACATTGCTGACGGAAATGGTTTCTTTTTCCTTTAAATCAGCTCTAACGCCAGGGTTTCACTGGCGTTAGTTTTGAGCCTCGGATTTCACAGCGTTAGTGTGCGGGGAGCCTCTCCCCTCCCACTCTCCATCCATTGACCCCTTCTCTTTGCCCCTGGGGAGCCTTCCTCCGCCCTCCGGGAGCCTTTCCCTGCCTTCAGCGCTCTTTTGCGCCGCTGTGTGCGTTATCGCGCGAGAAGGTACCTGTGCGCCTGATAAAGCGCCATTATTGCGCGATAAGGTACCTTATCGCGCGATAACATCACAGAGCACACATTAAGACGGTTTAGTAAACATACCCCTAAGAATAGAAGCTAAGCAGAAAGGCCTAGATCGAAGACAGGCAAATATCATTTATCCTTCAAGAAATTTTCCACTTGAGAGGGGTCAGTGAAAACAAATCTAACCTCTTGGTAGACAAATACATTTACAGGGAAAGCGTAAGAAGAAAGAAGCCGCCAAAGCCAAAATCTGAGGTTTTGGCAGAAGGAACCTCTTTCTTTTCAGCTGTGTGGCTTGTGCCACATCAGGAAATATCATAATTTTCTGCCCGCAAAACATAACATCCTTCTTGGAAAAGTAAGCTTTCATGATTCTAGATTTGTTTGTCTCCAAAGACTGAGTAACAATTAATGTAGCCCTTGAAGAAATAATATCTGTAGATGTTTCCAAGAACTCTGTTAAATCCAATTGAGAAGAGACCGCTGTCACAGAAACATTTACTTCCTCGCCCTGGAGCAAAGATCTAGCAGGAAGATAGTAAATATTGGATACCAAGACAGAGTCAGAATTGGAGAACAGCAACACTTCTTTTAAATATTTTCTAAATAACATAAGAGAGGATAATAAATGAATCTTAGTAAAATTTAAGAAACGTAAATCTCTTGCCTGCATAGAATTCTCCAGGGTTTCTAGTTGCATATGTATTAATAAGCTATCCCTAATATTTGATGCTCCTGTGGCAATCAAAGAATCAACCTGATTGGAAATTTTATCCACCTTCTGGCAGACAGAACCAATCCTAACCTCATGATCCTGAAACGTCCCCCACCGTATTCTGAAACACCACATGCATGTCCTGGGCGTTAGCATGGGGATTTAAGAATGTGGGCGGGACAGGGCAGAACAGGGGCTTGGTGAGCTGCTGAGATGTAAAAACTTATTCCCGAAAGGGCCGTGTACGTATGAGGTGTAATCCGGAAACGTCCACGTTAGACCTGCTGAAACCAGGTATAAAACTCTGACTTAGAAAAAATCCAGCTCTGTCCTGCAATGAGTCCCATACATGTGAATGGATGTGACAAGTAGGTTCTGAAATGGAGCTACTGCAGCCAGGACAAATACAAGATGCAGTAATAAGGTACTGGGAGCAGAACCGAGGGAATGTTGTAGGGTAAAGAAACATATCTAAATACTCCTACAGCAATATTAAGAAGAGCAACAGTGTCCAATCAGGCCATGCACCTATGCACTTTATGTGCCAAAGGAGACATTCCATGGAACCCCAACAAAACTATGCACATAATATGGGACCTCTGATGCAAGGAGAGTGTGAATGTGAGCAGGGAAAGGATACCTTGTGTGGTGCGCACGGGAGATCAGATATGTAGCTCTGGTACCCCATGTGTGTATGTTATGTCATAACCGATATTTATTTCTTTATTTAACATTTTTTTATATACCACTTTTGATATTGAACAACATCACACAATCTCAAGAGATTTGTTTCACAAAGAACAAGGGGTAAATAACTTGGAATTGAATATGGGGGTTATAACTGAGTCAACAGTGGGTGGGTGGTTATGCTATATACATTTAGGTAATGTCATTACAGGTGCAGGTGTAGGGCATCCCCCTGGCAGAATCATGTTGCTGTCGCAGAAAGTGAGATTGTGTGTGTGTGTATGGTGTGAGGGGTTCACGGGGGGAGCTCGTGTGGGCAGCAGTAGTGCAGTGGGGAGATGAAAGCCTGGTCAGTACCTGGACCATATGGATGACCACAATGTCACCAGGTGCCAGTGTGATAAGGCATATATGAACTAACCCTACCCCAGTGAAAAAATTACATCAAAAAACCTTCACTGATATAGTTCCCAAAAAACTCATTAAAATATTTTTTGTCGGAGCGTACCGAGGGAGGACTGAATTGTATTTTCATCCACACCAGATGGTAAACTTCTTTTATTCATTAATAGGTTCACCACCACAATAATATTATATTAAATACGCCACTTATCTGAAAAGTATTGTTGCAATATTGATGACCCTGTGATTTGCAACAGGGTCATCAATATTGCAACAGTACTTTTCAGATAAGTGCTCCACAGGGCATGAGGGGGAGTGATATATGATCCAGGCTGCTGCAGCTGTAATATTACATAGGTTGTAATGTCTACTGTGCATTAACACACTGCTGTCTGTGATGGGCAGGCTAGGAGATGCACGTTCTACACAAGGGGCGTGGCGTTGGGTACAGTGTGAGGATGAGCAGGTTAGGACATGTCTAACATCCCAGAATGTGGTGTGTTGGGGACTATCCAAAAACATTCCCCATGTCCGGGGCAAGGCACAAGTCCTGCAAAACATGGTCCCTGGTTCCACTGGCACTAGCAGACCCTTGGAAGCGGAGCAGGTGCAAACAGTGCCTGTGTCTGATACAGATATGTCTGCAGGCTGGACGTGCATGTAATGCAAATGTAGCATGATATGTGACCAGGGGAACCCATGTCTACATTATGGTCCTACCCAGGAACCCTCCTCAGACTGCCCACACCACCCCTCTGGGGAATGTTAAGGTGGTAAGCCCCCTGACAGCAACAAGATACCTAAGAGGGCATGTCCATGTTAAAGGCAGTCCACACATGCTACTGCTGCTGTTGTGATGTGGGGAAACCTCTGAAACAATCCCCCATATCTGTCAGCGAAGATGTGTGCTACCAATCATATATGCCAATGTCACAAATACATGGCTAAAGAGCATGCACAGAGATTCCATAACCATGAATGTTGCCTCCATAATCATGGTACCAAGTAAAATAGTCCATGGGGGTAGGCCACTGAATATGCATGCCAATGGCAGACACAGATATATGGGGAATAGGTCACCTGAAAGCCACAGTAGAATCATCTACCCAAGACTGAAAGGGGACCTAATGTCTGTATTTCCTCCAGATGGGATATGTTAATATCTAAAGCAAATGTGTCCCCCAGATGTAAAGTTACCCAGGCCAATGCAGAAAAGGCATGAAATATGTGTATGTCAACTGACAGTGGTAGAAAGATGGCCAATGTTTAACAACCCAGCAATATTGCCAGAGAATGATGCAGTCCAGAGCTGTGATATGGATAAGCGGAATCACTGAAGAGATGTCCAAGGTGTGACTGCAGCGAGGCAGATGTAGAGTGGCATTATCTGGCTGCCATATGTGGAGCCATGCAGTAGAGGTTAGTAGGAGCTAACTCCATCCATACACTATCTAGATCGTGTCATGATGGTCAGACAGATTCACAGGAGTAAGATATGTAATATATGTGTCCTGAACACAATGGTCCCCTGTGTATAATCCATGCAAGTGGGCTGGCCTAACACAGCACATGCCTGACCAGACCTAATACCATTGGCCCATGGAAACACCAATGGCTAGAGATAGGAGAATGGATGCCATACAAGGCACCACAACACTCACATACCTGTCCGTGAGGGGTGATACCTGCCAACTATGAGCAGAATGTGATGCTGGCAATGCAGGCTATAGTTACTGGCAGCCATGCACATCGCATAGTGGATATGTAACACACTAGAAACAGCACTATCTGGGAACCAGATGATTAGGGGTTTGCAACCCACCACCACCCAATGTGGCAATGTAACATCCACAGCCCCACTGTGTAAAATATGAGGCGCACAGGGGTGCACCACATTTAGTAACCAGTGATAACCCTACCTAGGTATGTTTATGTTTATGTTTATTATTTGATAAAAACCGCCTTTCTACAAAACCAAGGCGGTGTACAATTTAAAATTCAATAAAAGAAGGTTAAAAACCAGTGGAAAAGAAAAGAAATGTACAATGTATCATAGGACAGAATGAAAGGGAAAGCAGACAGACGGGACATGAGAAGAAGAAGAAGAAGACCTAAGAACAGACAAAAGGTGGGGGAAAAGTAGAAGTCACACAAAAGAACATCAAAAGCTAAAGAGAATAGATGAGTTTTCAAATCTCGTTTGAAAGGTATTTTCTTTCTCGCTTGTCTGTCTCTGTTGACTTTACTGCTCCCTCTACTTCTCTCCTATAATGCAGTGGCGTTCCTTTCCTTCTTCTATAGCGCTGACATGTTTATTGTAAACCGCTCTAATGTCCTGACATGGGCGGTATATCAAGTGTACAAATAACGATAAAGATAAAGATACCATACTTGTCAAAAGAGGGCTAGGAAAACTTCAGCATGACAAGTAAATATGTTCAGGACAGCCACCACTGGTCAGTAAACAAGATAGGAGGCCACAAATGGATCACAGCAACACCAGTGTCCCAAAGCCTGTGTTAGCCCCGGGGGAACACATACCCTGAGTACAGGCAGCAGCCACAGCACCCTGTGGAGGGTGCAGAGGCAGGGTAACTATCACCCTGGATGTAGACCCAGGGAAGCCCAAACTTTTATGGCACAGGATGTAGGGCCAAGCAGACCCACATGGGAGGAGGATGTGACAAATGTGACAGGGGTCACAGCACGGACATGTGTCCCATGCATACGATGGTGCTGGCAAATGCCTCCAGCAGTGACTTCCAGAGGTGGCACAGAGGGGCACTGGCCAACAGAACGATGCCACACTCACGAGGAATCTGGGCTAAACAGTGTGTGGCCAGCACGGACATAGCAATGTATGAGTCCCTCAGCAACACATAAACATATGTCTCCATTCCCCACAGAATGCTGTGTCCCCTGCACCCACCCAAGGCCAGACCTATGAGGCAGTGCTATTCTATGGACCCACCAATACCCTAACCATGCATGCCCACCCACATGCCACAATGTCAAACAGACAGCCCCAGAATGTGATTGCACCATCCCACATACCCCTTGCCAAACCCACATCGCATGTACACCCCCATGGGCCCCAACCCCACCCACCAAGCAGGCCTCTCCCCAACCCTGGTACTAGACAACCTCCCTGTGGCCTCTCCCCTGTGCCTGCCCCTTGCCCCTCCCTCTCCCTGATGGCACCTGCATCTGTGCCTTGGTCACAGCTCATTATGCCTGACTCCACACTATCTTCATGGAATTGGGGAAACACCATCCGGGGGCCAGTGCCTGTGGAATTGGCCCAAGGAGATGGGGTGCCTGTGTGTTGGGCTGACCAACAGTGATGTGGATACATGCAGACTGGCACACTTTGTCACACTGTTGGGGCTTGGGTGTGGAGGTGCAGGTGTACATGCTGCTAAGGAAGCTGCAGCTGTGGAAGCTGGTCCACCATGCCCCTGCCGAGACAACATGGGAGGCATATTGGAGCATACATGGAGCTGTGTAGGGACAAACTGCCCAGGGACACTGTGCAGCTCCATCAGGATCTCCAACATGGTAGCCTGGAGGGTACCGGTAGCCACAGTCAGCTTCTCTGTGGCCACGATGTGCCACTCATGTAATGCCGTGGACTGGCACAGCAGTTCCAGCTGTTACTCGTACCATGCCTGCTGAGCAGTGCTGTGAGCAAGCAGATGCTCAGCACACTACTGCAGATGTCGCTGTGCACCCCTATGTGTGCGCCCCCACCCAGTCATCACTATCATCAGTAGGCTGCTGTGGCTGAGGTGATGGGGAGGGGACATGGAACTCCAGATCATCCAGCCAAGGGCTATCAGGCAGCTGCTGCAGTGTGGTGGGACCAGCGGTGCATGACAGTGGGGCATCAGGAGGGCCCCCACCCCCCCCCCATCCTGCATAATCCTCCATGGACACTGCTGTCATTTTTTCAATAATAATGCTTCATTTTAAGAACAAGGTAATAAAACACTGAATAGAAGTTACCAATGCTCTTTTCTTGAAACTCTTGCTTTATCTAGTGTTAGAAAAAATAACCCGTGGCAGGATAGCTTTATTGTTCAGAGACTGTATTTATTGGAGGAGTAAGCAGCAGATATCAGACAGCCTTGACATAATCTATTACCCCTTTTCCTGCCAATAAAATTCAATGCCTGAACAATAAGCTATCGATAAATAACTAACATTTCACAAAACTATTCCAAGAGGTTAATATGCTAAACTGTGAAATCATTTTATAAATATGAGTCTCATATGGACAACAAGGCGAAATGGCCACAAGTATGCAAAATGCACCAACGATTTGGCTAGGAGTAAGCTAATAACATTTTTTAAGAAAGGATGGCTCCTACCTACTTCAGAGGGTAAGCTTAGAAAAGAAGGAGGTCCTTTCAGGGGTTCTGCCACTCCCTTTTTTTGTTGATTGGGTTATATTATATTTGGGGCCACTGCAGAATGGAAGGTGGTTAAGATCTACCTACTAGGGATGTACATTTATTGAAAACAACATGGGAAATATTAACAAATGTTTCTATGCCGTTCATATTGTTTTTAATCAAAACACAACATGAAGAAAATAAAATTCAGTTTTTCCCCAGTGTTGTCACCACCTGGCCTCAAATCGGTGACCCTTGGGTTGAAAAGCATACCTTTTGCAGGAGCAACTATCATATTTCTAAGAAGGCTGGCTTTAAACCCTAGTTGTCTAATGATCTGGAGTAGACTTGGTAAATGTCTCTGATAGTATATTTGGACATGGTTTTACAGATTTTCTGGCACAAGAACATAGCAAAATAAAAGATTGAGCATGGTAAACTCCCTGATCACCCCTTCGTCAATAAGGACATGCACCCAGACCACCAAGAGTCACGCTTTTTCCTTATATGCACCAACACTTTGGAATGCCCTACCTGCGCCAGTCCGAGCTGTCTCTGACCAGTCATCTTTTAGGAAGGCCATAAAGACTCACTTGTTCCATCTAGTCTATGACTACATACCCTAATCAGGACTCACATAATGCCTATCACCCCACACCTAGGTAACTGTTAGATACTTCTTCTGGCCAACCTGTACTTAGTTTTCCAAGTTCTCCCCTAACCCTCCCCACCCCCCACCGAAGTTTATACCCCCATTGATGTTCTACTGTTCATATTCTATGTAAACCGCACTGATTTTGAAATAGTGCGGTATAGAAAAGCAAATAAATAAATAAAAGTCTTTGGAGTAAGCCTCTAGAGTAGGAGTCAATAGATTCACAAGGCAAAAAGAAACCCAGGAAGGATTTCCAGAGAATTCAAGAGCAATCAAGCTTTTGGCCAATCAGAAAACAGGAAGAAAGGTCATTAGAAATACAAGACAAAGTTAAAAACAGGCTGACTAGAGCTAGTTTTCTAGGAGATGTAATAGCTCACTATGTAATGTCATGAGGCTGGAGCTAGGGAAGAAACAGCCTTGAAAAAAACTCCTGATTTGCATAAATCTCAGAAAAGCCAGAGAGCGCAGTACCAGTGTAGCTAAGCCAGAGGGCGCATGAACAGCTACACAGTGCCTGAACCCACGTGCTCAAGCTCTGAGCACCTTAATGATGAGTGTTTTCACCTGTCCTCAAACTCACAGCGTGCAAGCTGGAAATCCCTTTATAAGGGAAATCAGATGAGCAGAGAGGGAGAACTGAGGGGAGAACGGGACAGAGAGTGGTACAGAGACCAAGGGATCCAGTACAGAGACCAGAAAGGGGGCTCAAGAGACCCAGGTGTGCAGCAAGGACTGCAGCAAAGAGTCCAGCACAGAGACCGGGAAGAGAGCTCAGGTACCAGCACAGGAGTGCAGCAGAGAGACCAAGGAGTCCAGCAAAGAGAGGCACCCAGGAGGGTAGCCGACAGACCAACCGGAAGGGTACCAGCGAGGGTACCAGGAATAGTAACAGGAGAAGGAAGGAGAAGAACGGATACAGACATAGGCAAGTCTCAGCCCTGGGATAAGGCACAGAGAAGTAGCCTGCCTCCTAAAAGAAGTTCTCCAAGTAAAGACTGGAAATCCACGTCTGGTTTTCCTAGCAGCCTTAATTGTGGAGCAGTGCACAGGACAGAGGATCAACAGGAAAAGCTACAAAGTAAGCTGAATCCTAGGCGTGGCACTCCACGGAAGATAAGGTATGAAAAGCCTTTTATTCTAAAAGGGACTTTCAATGAAGACAGTTTTATGCAAGTAGATAAACCTCAGCATCAGAGAAGAAGCAAAGTTAACTATTTAAAACCACTTTCCAAAAGGGTTCTAGGGAAGTTATATGATAAGCCAAGGAACTTCTGTGAGGAACTAAGTAACACTGAGGATACTCTAAACATTGAAGAGTGTAGTGAGCCAGAATCAATGGACTTGGATTACAGCTCCAGTGTTCCCATGCCTCACACCGAACCTATGGAATGTAACTTTTGCTTAAGAGGTAGTTGCTTGCCATGCTAATTGTACAGTGAAGAAAGGAGTCTGCAAATGGTGAAGCTGATAACCATTCTGTTCTAATTGTTTGCTATTGTTTGGAAAATCCCTTAACCCAGCTAAACAGTCAATTGTACAGCATACAACATTTAACTGTTTAGTCCATGGTGGAACTTTATTATTGTTTGAGGAAAGCCTTACCTCCACTTTAAGTTGTTGTCTCATTTGAACCTAGAGCATTAAGCGGGGAAATAAAGCCTTATTGACCCTCCATTCGGCGTAGTTATTCATTTCAGGGAGCACTACACTACAAGGACCACAATCCTTTGGGTCCTGCAGCTCAAATACTCCCTGAAACTAATTAAATGTCAGCAGACGCCCTTACTCTACTACACCAGTAGGGGCGCCGGCCCGACAGTAAGAAGACAGCTCTTTATTCCAAAGGTCACTGTTTTTTTTTTTGTTTTGTTTTTTTTTTAAATTTTATTTTCCATTTATAACACAACCAAAGTAAAAGACATACAGAAAGATACAAATACAAAACCATACATATAAAAGCAACCCCATATTTCCCCCCACCCCCATGCTTCTTCTCTAGGAAAGGAGTACAACGTTCGGGTAATCAATGATTAATTCTCATTCTTTGTGAACCAGTATAGAGCAAGTGAAGATCATAATAAATGAGTGTACATGATAAATGGAGTTAAACAGTTAGATGAGAGCATTTGGCAGTTTGCACATAATCATTGAGCATATTCCATTTAGAAACATGATGCAAGGTTTGAGCGTGGGGAGCCATTCGGCGTGGTATCTGTTCATATTTACTATATAAACATACAAGAGTCCACCACGCATGGGGACTTAGATGGGAGCTATTTTTCCAGTGTTTCGTGATTAAAGATATAGCTATACCCATCAAGAAATTTAGCAAAAAGCGGCCCGACTTTGGAAGAGAGGGGATCCCCGCCGCAGAGCGAAGTCCCACTATCCGCCAAGAGAGAGGCTCGTGAAACTGTAAAATGAGTTGAATACGACCCCAGACCCGACTCCAGAATTGCTGTAGTGTAGAACATTCATACATTATATGAGCTAGTGTGCCTATGGCGGTGTGGCAATTCCAACACCTGTCATTAACATTGGCATTCCATTTGGCAAGCTTCACAGGCGTATAGAAACTTCTATGTGCAAAATAGAAAAGTGTCTGGGTTATCGATGCTGACCGAGAGACCCGAACAACTTTACTCCAGAAGAGGCTCCATTGCTCAGGAGTCAGTGTGATTTGTAGTTCCCGTTCCCATGTTTGTTGGACTGCGGGAATGCTACTGTTCTCATGATTGCTTAACATTTTATAAAAGTTAGAGGCTACGCCAGATTGACTCCCAATAGAGCGAATTATCTCTGCTAGACCTTCATCATTAGTTTCAGTTAGTGGAAGAATCCGAACACTCCTAAGGCAGTGCTGAAGCTGCACCCACTGGAAATAATTTCTTGCTAGTAAACCAAATTCCTCTTGCAATTCTTTAAAAGTTTTCCAGCGCTCACTGGCAATCAATTGGTAAGGCATCCATATCCCTTTGGAATACCAGGGGGTCCATGCTATCGGTTTATTTTGTATTTGAAGGCGCAAGTTATGCCATAGCGGGAGTCTATATGGCGGGCACTGTTGTGGTCCCTGAGACTGAATGAAAGTGTTAAAGGCAAGTAGTGTATCCACAACCATTGGTGGATGGTGGGAATCTAGTTGGAAGGTCATGCCGGGAAGGTAGGTAAGAGGAATGGGCCTACAGAGTTCCTCCTCAATGTCGAGCCAGACTGGCCTACCTTCTACCGGGGGATCTAACCAACGGGCACCCTGTTTAAGAAGGAACGCCTTATGATATTTAAGAAAATCTGGGAACCGGACCCCTCCCTTTTCTTTGTCCGCCTGTAACTTACGCTTAGCTATCCTTGGTGGTTTGCCATGCCACAAATAACGAATCAGGAGACCTTCTATATCTTTGTATATGTGTGCAGGCAGGAGGCATGGTAGCATTTCTAGGATATAATTTATTTTGGGAACTATCATCATTTTGATTGTTTCCAGTCGGCCCCACCATGTGAGTGTTAAAGGAGACCACCGGTTGGTAAGATCGCGCGCTTTGGAGATTAGCTCTTTAGCATTATGGCTAAGAGTATCTTCTAATGGATAACAATAATGAACCCCCAGGTATTTGACCATACGGGGCTGCCATACAAAGGGGAAAGCCTGCATGTCTGCAGCATGGACTCGATGATTCAAAGGGAAGGCAACAGATTTAGTCCAGTTAATCTTGTATCCCGAGAGTAGGGAATAGCTATCAATCTTTTTTAAAACAGCAGGGACGGAGTCCAAGGATACAAAAAGCATGAGATCATCTGCATATGCAGAAATTTTAATATCTCTATGTTGAAAGGGGGCTCCATGGATATCTGTGGCCTGTCGGATGAGGAGGGCTAGGGGTTCAAGTGCTAGATCAAAGAGCAGAGGAGATAAGGGACATCCTTGCCGAGTGCCCCTATGAAGATTGAACGGTTGAGACTTTGTGGCATTGACAGAAATAGTGGCTGTCGGATGTGCATACAGAGTTTGAAGGTATCGGAGAAAGCCTTCCCCAAACCCATACCAGCGGAGAACCGCATATAGAAAGGGCCATTCTAAGCGGTCAAATGCCTTTTCGGCATCAAGAGAGAGGCCGACGAGGGGTTGATCATGATGCGCTGCTGCAGCTAGTATATGACACAAGGTCCTGGCATTATCAGCAGTGGACCTACCAGATATGAAACCACATTGGTCTGGGTGAATTAGAGCAGGCATTTTATCGGATAATCTAGTGGCCAGAATGGTTGCAAATATCTTATAATCAGCATTAAGAAGGGAAATTGGACGGTAATTTGCAGTCAGCATCGGGTCTCTCCCCTCTTTCTCAAAGACTACAACATTTGCCGTCGAGAAAGATCCTGTAAAGGAGCTATCTTTGGCCAAAGCAGAGAAATAGAGTTGTAGGAATGGGGCCAAATCAGCGCTGAAAGTTTTGAAAAATTCTGCCGGGAGGCCATCTGGGCCGGCAGCCCGACCCGATGCACATCGCTTGAGTGCGAATTGAATTTCTGAAAGAGTAAATGAATGATCTAGTGACTCCTTGTCCTCTACAGAAAGGGTCGGTCGTTGTATACCAGCTAATAGCCGGTCAAAAGCCTCTGGGTCAAATTCACATTCTGATTGATAGAGGCGGGTGTAGAAATCCCGAAAAAGCTCTACTATCTCTGTATCATTTGTGACTAAATTCCCCCCCGTTGGACTACGCAGGGCCGCTACGCGTTTGGCTTCTTTTTGACCTTTCAGAGCGTTAGCTAAGAGTTTACCGGCACGATTGCTTTCCCGATAGTACGTCCCTTGCTGTAGTTCAATATTTTTGGCCGCTGCAGTCGTTAAGAGCGAGTTATATTGGAAACGCAAGCGTTGCAAGCGAATCAACACACATGGGTCAGTACGAGAGGTAAGAACACGTTCACCGGCCTTGATCTGCTGCTCTAGTGCTAAGAGTTGCCGTTTACGCTGTTTCCCTAAACGGATTTGATAGCTAGTGATGGTTGCACGGATAGACGCTTTAAAGCCCTCCCACCATGCCCAGGTCATTGTATCATGGGGTGAATTAAAGTGGAAGTAATCTTGTATGGCAGCCCGTATGTCAGCCTGAAAATCCTGCTGTTCAAGCAGGGTCCGATCAAAATACCAATCCCGTGGATTATCCCTCTGTGCACTAGTGTTCAAAAGGAAGGAGATAGCAGCATGGTCTGAGATGTGCAGAGAGTGTATCTTAGCTGTATCCGTGCTGGAGATTAATGCTTTGGATACGAGGAAAAAATCTATCCTAGATTGTGACTGATGTGGGGGGGAGAAAAACGTGAATTCTAAGTCCGAAGGGTGTAGCAGCCTCCACAGGTCTACTAAAGCTAGATCTTTAATCAAAGACGCTAGCGTGAGGTGACTCTTGGTGGGACCACTCGTTCTGGGTGGTCGCCTATCTACCAATGGATCAACCACCTGGTTAAAGTCGCCTCCTATTACTAACGAAGTATTGGCAGAAGCTTGTGAAACCTGGGCAAGGTTAGCAAAGAAAATAGGATCATCCACATTAGGAGCATATAAACAGATACATGTCAGTTCAAGATTACCCACTTTAAGGTGGACTCGGGACCACCGACCCTCAGTATCAGAACTGCTATCGATAACAGTGGCTTGTAAGGATTTCCTAATCAAGATGGCTACCCCACATCTCTTCGCTATAGCGGGAGAGTAGGCGGCCACCATGTAGGGTTTAACATTGAGTTTCAGTGTCTCCTTGGCATTTAGATGCGTTTCTTGGAGAAAAACCAAATCAGCATTTTCGTGACTTAAGTAGCCAAGGATTTTCTTCCTTTTTATCGGATTATTAATACCTTTGACGTTCAATGATAAAATCTTACATGGGGCCATAGAAATAGCTGAGTCTATTCAAGACAAAAATATCATAATGCACACAATTTCCATTATCCCCCATCTTGACTGCTTGATTCAGAGAAGACCTAACCAAATCATATACAATAAGCACTATATCTGGTATTCCCCCAAACCAAAAGTAAACACCGAAGTGTAGTAGAGAAGAAGCATAACCCCAATGATTAATGGTGACCATATGTCTGCGGGAGGAAGCCCCAACGAGGGCCAAACATTCTACATATTAACTGTAATAGCTACATAGGCTCCGGAGCCCACCGAGGTGCATGCTATGGAAAGGTCCCTCACAGGAGAGTCCGACGGTCAGCAGGCCACGATAAGCTAGGCCGCAGGGCCTCCGATCCAGGCTGCATGTGCAGCGTCGACGACACAAAATGGCGATCAGTTCCAAATCGATGGGCAAATGAAAGGCCCCTGGTTCAGCGCATTTGGTCCGCTTCTTTGGCTTCCAGATAGGCCGCAAGCACGTCCGGATCCTCAAAAGTCCTGGTTTGATTATGAAGAGTAACTCTAAGTTTCGCCGGGTACATTAGGCCATAGCGCGCTTGAAGCTGCTGCAAACGCGGTCGAAATTCAAGGAGTCTTTTCCTGCGGTCCACTGTGGGCTTCGCCAGGTCGGGGAAGAATGAAATCCGATGGCTCTCATAATCCAGCCGGGGGTTTGCACGGGCAGCGTTTAGAATTTGTTCACCTTGCTGATATCTCAACAACCGGAAAATGATGGGCCGAGGGGTTTTCCGGTTGAGCGCCAAAGTCGTGGGTACTCGATGGGCCCGATCAATCTCCAAATCCTTGGTGAACGTTGTTTTAAGCAAGGAGGGAAGCAATTTAGAGAGGAACTCTTTCATATCTCCTGATTCTGCTCCCTCCGGAATTCCCACGAGCCGTATATTGTTGCGACGGGCTCGGTTGTTACTGTCCTCCAGCTCCTTCTGAAGTGCCTGCATTTGTCGTTCGACCTTGTCCAATTTTGCCAAGCGGACCGCATGCGAGTCAAGAGTACCCTCCATTTTGTCTTGTCTCAGCGATAATCCCTCTAGCCTGTCCTGTAGCTTGCCGAAGTCTTCCCGCATGGATCTGAGTGCTTCACCGTTGGATTGCACAAGTTCTTTCACGCCGCGGATCTCATCTAAGATCTCCTGCTGCATCGCGGGACCCTCCCGGAGTGGAACCATCTTCTGTGGGGACGGCGGCTCAGTTTTAGAGCGTTTGCCATGTGAGTTCGTTGAAGAGCCGAATTCTAGACGCGCTGGCTTGTGCCCCTCCATCTCCCCGAGGCACCCCGGTAGGATCAGAGCCCAATTGAAAAGATAAGTTGTATTAAAGTCAGGAGTCTGAGTAGGCCACTCGGGAGCTTCAGCGTTAAGCGTCCATCCCGCTGGACATCAGGCTCCACCGGTCACTGTTTTTTTTAATTTGCCTGAAAACCTCTAGTAAACTTTCAAATGTTCTTTTTTCAATTTGGGCAATAGCTGCAGCAATCTCTTTATTAACAAAACTGCCCTGAAATGAAAATTTATACCAAACAAAAATTTATAAAACCCAAATGAAACAAAATAAAACAAAAACCTGCAAACAGGGGATAGGAAGCAGTGTACTATTGTGGGTCAGGAATTCGTTAAAAGATAGAAAGAAGAGGGTAGGGCTAAATGGCCAATTTTCCCAATTAAGAAAGGTGAATAGTAGAGTCCCCTAAGGATCTGTGCTGAGTCTGCTGCTTTTTGACATATCTGTAAATGACTTGGAAATGGGAATAACGAGTGAGGTAATCAAATTTGTAGATGACACAAAATTATTCAAAGTTGTTGAAACCAAAGAGGATTGTGAAAAATTGCAAGAGGACCTTAATAAATTGGAAGACTGGACGTTCAAATGGCAGAAGAAATTTAATATGGACAAGTGTAAAGTTATGCACCTAGGAAAGAACAACCCAAACTATGGTTACATGATGCAAGGTTCCACATTAGGAACCACCACCCAGGAAAAAGATTTAGGCATCATCGTGGATAACATGTTAAAACCCTTTGCCCAGTGTGTAGTGGCTGACAAGAAAGCAAATAGAATGCTAGGAATCATAATGAAAGGAATGGAAAATAAAACAAAGGATATTATAATGCCTCTGTATCATTCCATGGTGTGACCGCACCTCAAATATTGTGTGCAAATCTGGTCGCCATATCTTAAAAAGGATATAGCATTATTAGAAAAGGGTACGGAGAACAACCACTTAAATGGTAAAGGGGATGGAAGGATATCCCTATGAGGAGAGACTAAAAAGGTTAGGGCTCTTCAACCTGGAAAAGAGACGGCTGAGGAGAGATATGATAGAAGTCTATAAATTAATGAATGGAGTGGAACGGGTAAACGTAGATTGATTGTTTATGCCATCAAAATATAGAAAGACTAGGGGACATGCAATGAAGCTACAGTGTAATCCAAATAAGACTAATAAGAGAAAATATTTTTTCACTCAATGTGTAATAAAACTCTGGAATTCGTTACTGGAAGATGTAATACAAGTTGTTAGTGTAGCTGGGTTTACAAAAGGTTTGGACAAGTTCCTGGAGGAAAGGTCCATAAACCATTATTAAAGGGAACCTGGAAAATCCGCTGCTTGCCCTAATACAAGCATTGTGGAACCTGGGTCTTCTGGGGAAACTGCTAGGTACTCATGACCTAGATTGGCCATTGTTGGAAACAGGATACTGGGCTTGATGAACCTTGGTCTGACCCAGTATGGCATATCTTTTGTTCTTAAACACAGGAAAATAATCAAAACAAAATGTTTTTGCCTACAAACCCCTACACCTACTACCAAAGATTAAAGATCCTCTTGGAGGGAGTCTTTAACATGGGCTACACCCCTTTAAAGGCTTCCTGCTGCCAAACCAAGAGGCTATATTAAAAAAGATTGTGAATTTTTCAATTAATATTTTTTAGTCATCTATCTAATATAAAAATGTGGAACAATAACTGTCAGTAATAATTCTTTAATCCAAAAGAGGATTATGGATAAAAAAATGATTCCAGAGGAAAGAATTCATACACAGGAAAGAGAGCACATGTTGGAATGCCTTTAGTCTGGATACTCTTTTCATGTATCAAAGATCCTTGATTTCCACTGCCTATATCTTGCCCTTATGAATTTAGTGCCTGGAAAATTAGGTATCCAGGCATTGCTTAAATTTTCTGATGTACAGAAAATGTGAATTTAAAAATAGGTGAAACATTCCTTTGATTGAAAACATTCTTATGCATAATCTCTGCTGTACCGTGGTTTACTATGCTATATCCAACATCACAGGAATAACGCCATAATATTCCTTTAATAACTTTTATATGTCCTTGAAAGGATTTGAGAAATCCTGAACAGGTATCTTAAACTACAGAATTATTAGATTAACCATTGTTCTCCAGCACAATGAATATGATAGCATATCCATTGATTGATAAAACTGTTAACACTTTCCCGCTGTATAATATCCTATGCTTTTTAATGAATCGGGACAAAGTTGTTAAGGAAAAAAAACCTAAAATTTATTGTAATATATATATATATATATATATATGTGTATATATGTGTATATATTTTTTTTCTTTTTTTTTACTTTTTAAAATTATTATATAATTCCAAAAATAAAATCATGTCACAGCTCGATTTATTTTTTTTCAGATTTTTTTACTTTTTTGTGAATAAGTATTTAGAATTTTTATGAAAAAAGGCATACCTATAATTGTAACCTTAGACATTTCTCCATCTCCTCCTTCACTATGTGCTCGAATCTCAACTATATATTCTCCTTCTTTAGGCACAGGAACTTTTATCCAGTGTTGACCAGTTGAATACAGATCACCTTCGGTCTCTCCATTCGGTCTGTAGAGCACCTATAGCATGTAAAGAATGCAAATACCTATTAAAATATGAGTATGTGAGCCAAATGGAATTCAAATTCTATTTGCAGGGCTTTTTTTCTTTGGCTTGCTTCAGTGTAAGAGCTTGGACTTGTAAAGACGTGAGATAGTGTGGTCAAGTCACACCAAATCATGTTGGTCTTTTGAATGGCAAATACATAAATTAATACAATACAATGCAACATCATCTATATTATACAACATCATCTATCTTATCCTGTTCTAAGAGAGTCTTTTACTAAAGGGCTCTAGCTGATAGCATAGGTTCTGGGAAACGCTGAAGGTGCTATAGGACATGCATTGACAATTAGTGGGGGGGCCATGATAGTGTGGGAGTTTCTGCACTAATGGTGAACTGTGCATTGGGGTGGTAAGGGATGGGTTTGGGGCAGAGAGTAGGCATGGTGAGCACTGCACAGTTAGCATGGGGGTAAACATTGTGCACTAACTGCAAACCTTGCAATTAGCGCAGGTTCACTTAACGCCACATTAACACGTAGAACCTACACTATTTCTATGTCATGCTATGGCACTGGGCTCTACTTTAACTGCCAGGAACATGCTTTCCACATCCTCAACAGATAAACACAGTGGTGTTGTCCTCAATACAACATGTATTTTGGCACTATTGGTGTGTTAGATGCAACACCATGGTGCGCTTTTATCCTTCTGTTTCTCATATACTCATATAATCACATCTCACGCACTCACACATGCTTCACACATGCAAACATATTTATCCTCATTTTTGAGTATTTTTCCATGTTTGTTTCATATATACATTCTTAATATACACAATATATGCACACTAAAAATCTTTTAAACACACAAATCTATTGTATGCATGTTAATTTAGAGCGCACAAGTGATTTCTGTGTAATCTAAATTTTTAGGCACCAAAATGAACTTTAATGCATGCTCATGAAATGTACATCTCTAGTAACACAGGTTAGTGACTCCAATGATAATTATCAATTTGCCTTGCTGCAGTCAGGAACATTGAATGTGCATGTATTTAGTTTTCTGATAGGAACCAGACTGCTCAATTGAATTTTTTTATTGTGTTGTATGGTGTTTAAATTTTTTTTTATTTTATTGGAAATGTTTTATATTTTGTATTTGATTATTGTAAACTTCTTTCATACTTTGTTATGCATGGTGATAAATAGGTGAATAAATCAAATCAAAACAGTGTTGTTACCATAATACTGAATAGTAAACAGAGTATGTAGTTTTATTTTCTTATTTTTATTTATTTATGTATTAATTACATCTGATTACTCAATTCCTAGATATCATTCTGGACAAGGTACAACATAATAAAAACAACAGTCATGAAAAGAAAAGTCTACCTTGAGACATCCATTCTTGTTTTTAGGGGGAACATTTTAGAGTTTTGGCTCAGGTCTTGATTTTACCCCAAATAGATTGTAATATTATCTTTTTAGGTTTATCAGCTTAGGTTTATCACCTAAGCAGCGTGCTAGGTTACATAACTTCACAGAATGTAATAACTAAACTGATTTTTTATGCTCATGTTAGAATTACTCCGTTATTTTCCCAACTGCATTGGTTACTGGTACAAGCTAGAGCTCTTTTTAAACTAACGTGTTTGGTTTTTAAAATTCTTCATGGCTTGGTTCTAAAATATATGACCTAATTAATTAAAATTCTTCATGAGTTGGTTCCAAAATTTATGCCTAAACTAATTATTTTTTTCATAAAACAAGAAAATACTTCACTCGGCCAGACATCCACAATTGTCCTACTCATCTATGAAAAATTTTCATTATAAGAGAATCCTTGATAGATTGTTTTCATATCAAGTGGGGAAAGAATGGAATCAGTTACTTCAAGAGATGTGAAGTGGGATTTTAGAAGGACTGTCTAAAAGGCATTTGGGACATCTAGGGAACCACGTCAGGAATTCTGGGGAAGCGTTGCTAGTGAAGGGAGGCATGGGTAAGCACTATCTGAAATCACTCTGTCTCCTCCCCAAAAGATGCACATCCCCACAACTGGTTCTGGTGACTGGTCCATGCAGATAGCAAGGCCAGGTATGTGCATTGTTTTAGGCCATTTCAGATGTTCACGGCCGTAAAAATTGGTGCTTGGATGTGCTGGCTAGGATATTTCAGAATGGGGGTGTCTATGTTATTAGACATGCATGACCCAGCTGGCCATTCTATATCAGCAGATGTATGGTGTTGGAGCATTAAAATGATTGGGATGTACATTTATCGGCAGGTTTTGTCATCATGGCAACATTTACTGTGGCAGTGAGAACACATTTTGCTCTACCCCCTGCCAATATTGCTGCCATAGAACAAGCATTTTTTGTATCTTATTCATTGTCAGGAGCAGGTATAAGCATGGGCCTGCCAACAACCTGGGCCAGACATGCCTGTGCCGTTCTGAAATTGCATAGTAAGATTCATCTCAGTTGCATCACCCAGGCTACTCCTTCACCACATCCCCATGTTACATGGATGTGCTTGCTCTAGTGGAACCAGCTACTGAGAAAAATCGGAGAAGAGACAGATTACTAGAAATTTCATAAGCTGGTTAAGACCTGAATATTTTCAATGGAAGGAGGATGAACCATGGGGTTGGTTATGTGGACATGCATGTGTGTATGTGTGGATTACAGAATGCAGGTAAGAGTGAAATGTTAGAGGGCTATTAATTAATGTTGTATGTTCCGTGTATTTTATGGATGTTTTACTTGTAAAGACATTAGAGCCATCATTTTTGGAGCAATCAGAGCTGAAGCTGGCAGTTCATGCTGTGATACCAAGTAGATTGGACTACTATAATTATCCAATCTGTCTTGGCCTAACAAAACAGACACTCAGGCCACAGCAATTGGCGCAAAACACAGCAGCACGCATAATATCTGGCACCTCAAGACAAGAACACATCACACCCACTCTAAAAGATCTCCACTGGCTACCAATCAGCTCCCGCATCAGATATAAGATAGTCATAAACATATTCAAAATCAAACAACAGTCATCAGCTTTCAGCCTACAGCCACTCATACAATCCGACAACAGCACAAGACCGAGGAGGAGAGGCACATCCAACCGTGTCAACACACCAAGAGACATCACCAAGGTACGCAAGGACACTGAAAAACGAGCCCTATCAAAGGCGGCACCAACAATCTGGAACGCCCTCCCTGATGAACTACGGTCAACAGCAGACATTAAGGATTTTAGGAAGCTGCTAAAGATGACCCTCTTCATAGAGTACTATGGTGAGATCACTTAAACTATGCAACAGACAATACCCCAGCTCTACCACCCTCCCCTCGCGACACAATCATAGTATTGAAGTAAAGTCCTGATGTACATAATATTGTAAATAGCGCACGTTGTAAATAGCTCACCAAGAATCAACGACCATCTACACACACATACACTCACTGTTCAATGCATGCGCACACTAGACAAAGTATTTTGTTGATTGTTTGCTGTGTAGACCGCCTTGATTGTAGGAAAAGGCGGTATATAAATCCGTTTAAATAAATAAATAAATGCTGTGATACCAAGTAGATTGAACTACTATAATTCGCTGTACCTAGGCCTACCAAAGTTCCAGTTGCAGCAATTGAACTAGTCCACAAAATAGCTGCTTCTTGATGACTAAAACGTAATGGTGCAAGCACATCACACCAGTTTTGGAGTCTTAATCCCTTAATAGGGAGTCAAGGTTAAGGAGTGAGTAGTGAGATTTAGAAGAATGCAGATTGCAATCAGTTAGGTGCAAGTGGATAAGAAAATGACACACGGTTGGAAAGGATGGTTGCAGGGCTTCATGAGTCTTGGTCTGACTCAGCATATCGGATCTTCGTATGTTCTTAGGTTTTGTCCTTTCGATTAATTTTGGGTATTAATTTTTCATTTCTTATTAACTCTGTTCCTACTTACAACTAGCTGGCAAGAAGAACTTTAGTTACTTTAAGAATACCAGGACACCTATTCAGTGCATGTTCGGTCTCCTGAAATTTCCCTTTCACTGGTGGGTCTACAGTGGAGACATTTTGGCCCAACTCCTACTAAAGATTACAAAGTGATTTTACTATGATGCATGGTTCACAACATATGTACACTGCAATTCATGCCTTGGTTGAAAAAAGTGCCAATGGAGAATAAGATGTGGGATCTAAAGGAGTCTGGACCCCTTTTACTAAATCCCATTAACTGGTTAACACATGGTTTAGCATGTAGCATCTAGCTGCAGTGATTGCAAATGCATGGCCATACCAGTTACTGTCCATCTGCAAAAATGAGTGTTAGCTGGTAATCGTGTGCCACTCTGCAATGGGTGGGTCAGGGCAGAGTATGGGCATGTGAACACAGCATGGCAGATAGCATGAGTTCACCTAAGGATTCCTCTATGGAGTTGTTAGGTGAACCTGCATTATTGTGCCACACATTAGCTGTTGGGAAGATGCGGATTATGTCTCCGACAGATAATGCTAATTTTTTATACTTAACATGCATTGATAGTGCACGCTAAGTGCAAACCATAAGTGGTGTTTAGTAAAAGGGGCTCTAAATCATCAGGCACAATAATTCTACCTTAATCAAGATTGGCCATCAGTCACTACTTCAGCTGAGGAATATAATCATGTACAGTAGACATGTGTACTTGAATGATTGTTTTGACCATGATATATACTGCATGGTATATTAATTGTAAAGTTTGTAACATATGTCTTGTGCGATTCATATTTAAGCACACATTTTAAGACTGAGGATGCCTCTTCTGTTTGAGACAAATAAGAATCCCTTTCTCCTTTTCTCTACCCTTCCTGCATTAGACTATGCTGAAGAGTCAAGGCTTCTGATCTTAGGAGGGTGGAATAAAAAAATGAAACTTCATAATGTTAAAAAGTTGATATATGCTTGGAGGCACATTCTGACCTGGCCATCCAACCCCTTGTGCAGTCGACTAGAAATGGGATACCCAGAGGTAGACCCAATCCTGGTCCCACGGGTGGCTAGACATGTCCCTGGGATCAGAATCGGGTCTATGGCCTGAATATGCAGGCCTGGCCCCAATTCTGATCGGCCTGCATGCCCAGTAGATCCTCGGCTACCTCAGTCAGGCTCCTGAATGGAGTTGCAGTGCCATGGCGTCTCGTTTAGCCCCCATGGGATCAGAATCAGGTACTACCGCTTCATGCCCAGATTCTGACCGGCCTTACAGAATTGGCCCCTACATGGATATTATCTGACAGTTTAAATTGCCCAATGCTATCTGTATAATTGTGAGCCAGGTAAGGGGAAGTGCGAAAACAGCTGTTTCGTTGATGATTGCGAAATAGCGGCCACTGGTAAATTCATAATTTCAACACTGGCACCACTGTGATAGTGGTGTTGAATATGCAGATTATATTAACTGCTGGCACTGGTGCTAAATTAAAATGATGGCCATGCTGGCTGAACATCCTGTTCATTATTTCCAATTGTTTTCTAAAAATCAGAGTGTTATTTTTATCCACAGCCATCTAGCTCTGGAGTGGAGCCTTTTGTGTGAATAAAATGCAGGCTTTTGATAGTCTTCTCACTCACTGACAACCTGCTGCTCTTGTGCTTTCTTAGATATAGTCTTAGCAACTTCACTGCTTTGAAAAAGAGCTGGTGATGGGAAAAGGTGAGGCCTGCACACCTGGCACTTCCTCCAGTTTCTGGCCTTTTAGATGCAGGGCCTGGTGTGGTCACACCTATTGCATTTGACTAAAGAGAGTTATGATAGATATGGGTTTCTATTTGGGGCCCAGTCACTGATTTATCTGCTTGCTGTGTATGCTGGCAGACCAGTTCTTGGTGCATGTGTCTCCATTGGGAACATGCACTATGGACTAACCAGCAGACTGTTTGTAGCTGGTATGTGTCTTGCTGGAATGGCTTTGCAGGGTGCAGTGGCTGTTGGCTTGCTGCAGGGGAATATCTGGTGGTGGTGGGGTGCAGCTTACCTTATCCTGGTCCTATGTCTGTCTGCTATTGTGTTGTGGGGTGGGGGTGGTGTTCATTCCTCAGCAGGACTGGGGTTGATGTTGCCCTCTACTGCCACCTTTGCAGGAAGATACAGTGTGGATCTCTTGATGGGGGACCATGTTTGCTGCGGGGGGGGGGGGGGAGGGCCCTGGTGGGGGGGTTCCCAGAGGGTGCTGAGCCTGACTGGGACATACCATGGTGCTTGTGCAGAAACTAGCTATCTTACACATTAACACTGCTTTGAAACTCCTGCTTGGCCTCCATCAGCCATGGAAGGTGTTGTGGACCTGGTCCTGGGCGCCTCATTGCACACTCAGGGTGAGCACAGAACCCACACGATGTAACGGTGTGTAGCTACTCTGTGCCAGTAAAACACCCGGTCAGTGCCCCCTACCAGGCCGAGGTGCTGTGTGGGTGCACCCGGTCACTCCCCCCAAAAGGGCCGAGGTGCTGTGAGGGTGCATTACCCATCTTGTGTCCATCTGTGGACAGCTAATTTGCATGTGCAGTGCATCATGGGTACGTGTGGCCTAACCCTATCCTGTTTACACCGGCAGACTGTCTGTGAGGTGACGTGCAGGCTATCTGCAGCCAGCCAGGGGCTTGCTTACAGCTATGGAGTTGTAGCCCAATGGTTACATCACTCCCTGTGCAGCCAGAAGTCATGGGCTCAAACCCACAGTGGGGTTCTGTGATAGGGGTGTCCACAGCATCTTTTTAATTTACTGTACATATGTTGCTGCCAGCAATAACACCCTGAGCGTACTGTACCCATAAGGTGCCTCTGAGGGCGCTTTATGGGGCGCCGTATACGGCACTTTATGGTTGCCATCCATATAGGGTGCACTATACATTATCCTGTGTCGCAACATACATGCTGCCCTATAGGGGACATTCTAGGGTGCCTTGGCGGACGGTGCACTGTCACATGTGCCTTATGGGCTACCTTATGTTAACATGCTGTGAGCGTGCGTTTTCTAGTTGTTATCACAAAATAAAATTAGTGGGCCTACTACAGCACTCCACAACATAAAACATACTGCCTCTGCTAGTCTTTTTCAATGGGCATTGTGAGGGATTGAACCCCTGGTCCTTGCACCATTGGTCAGTGTCACAACCATTGTGCTGTGGCTCTGTTCCTGTGCTTGAGCAGCAGCGCGCAGCCTTGTAGCCATCGGCGCGCCGTCTTGTGGCGCACAAAATTAGCAGTGCGCCGCCTTATGCCACCCAACATGGGCATGCCCCTTAAAATAATGCCTCAGCCAGCTGTCTTCAATGGGCACTGTGGGGAATTGAACCCATGATGCCTGCATGAGTGGTTTGTGTCTTAACCATTGTGCTATGGCTCCATTTCTACTATCTGCACATCAGCGCGCCACTTATCCCTCCCACTATTGGGCTGCCCCCTCACACATCAGCGCGACGCCTTCTGCCCACAGGCTCGCCGCCTTCTGTTGCCCCATTTTATCAGCGCGCCGCCATCTGCCGCCCACAATGAACAGTGCGCCGCCTCATGCCGTATAAAAAAAGAGTGCACCGCCTTCTGCTGCCCATAATCAATATACCTCCTACACCACTTTTGCCCATAAAAGTTGATGCCTCAGCTGGTCTTTTTCATTGAGTGCAATGGGGGTTTGAACCCCTGGCCCCTGCACCATAGGTCAGTGTCTTCACCGTTGTACTACAGCTCTGTTGTTTGGTTATGCAGCAGCGCCCCACTTAGCCTTTCCACGCGCTAATGTGGGCCCCGCACATTTGCGTGACGCACACACGTACGGTCCGTTTTTTTTCTTTTTTCTGCCTGGCCCGCCCACTCCTTATATGGCACCAGCACACTAACGGGAACCCGCACAGCAACGGTGTTTAGTAAACATGCCCCTATGTCTTTATAAGAGATCCTCCAAGCAGGCACTTACCTGACCTTCACATGTAGGCAACCTGTTATAAAATTACCACAAGGAGCAGCCTAGATTTACATGCAAACAAGAATGGAAATACTGGTAGTTTAGTCATTTATGTGCATAAGTGTTTGCTTACATGCACAAATGACCTCTTATAAAATACCAGCTAACATAAACATCCACATATTATATATATTGTGGCTACTTTCACTGCGGGCATGCACATTGGCAGAGTTTAAGCAGAATGTGAGCTATGTGAGCCTTAACGTATGCGCGTACTTTCATACTTAATGCTCCATTTTATAAAGTCAAGTATGTGTCTACTTGACTTTGTAAAATTGCTGTAAAGTATGCGTAAGAAAACGCATGTTAATGAGGTGTTATTTATAAAATTTCCCTCATAATGTAAAGTATGATTTGGGATATAAAGCCATTCTAAAAATGATATACAAAGGGGAAGGGGGGCAGTGTCTTTTCTGATACACAGGGACCTCAAGCTGTATAATTTTTTTTTTTAATTTAGGAATTGCATAATTATATTCACGTAAGGTGAGAACGTCTGTGCATTTTTCTGTGGATGATTCAAGCCTTTAGGTTTCTTTTCAGGTGCTGCAGAGTTATGTAATATTCAGCAGATGACAAGTGCAGCTGGAGTTATTTCCTGGTTGCAGATTAAATCTGGCCATGCTATCTTGTGAACTATCATATTACATTTTAAATGCTAGCATGATTTAGAATACTGCTTCCAGGTAGACAAAAACATCAACCTGTTGATTAAAGGTTATTTGCCATCTATCAGTATTTTGCTCTCTGATGAATGGGTTTGTGAACTGGCAGCGTACGATGAATGTGAAGGAGCACTGAATTATGGAAAGCAAGGTAATGCCCTTCATTCATTTTTAGAAAATGAGCCGGAAGCAACACTATCTATTGAATAAAGACTTGCCTCTACACAGTACTAAACAGTAACTTTACTGCTGGCAAATAAATAGCAAAGTAAAATTATGTGAATCAAATGTCTTATGGCACATCGTTATTGAGCACTAAAACTGACAACATTCTATTCTACCAGCCACATTCCTAATGATAGCTGCACAATTTAATCAGTTGGCTAATTATTTTTTTTTATTACTAGTCCCTGCTGTGCCTCCACTTAAAATCTTTGGTTTTGATATCAGCAATGGCAGCCGGCGCTTTTAACCCGGATATTCAATGCAGGAATCATATCCGACCATGTGGCATTGAATATCTGAGGTGCCTGGTTGGTGATTTAGATAACTGGTTATCTGTGATATTCAATCAGTAAGCCGTTATTCTTAAACTTGTAAAGTTAGGCCAGTCTTTTATGTGTCTAACTTTACCTGGTTAAGGATAACTGCTTGTCAATTGAATATCACAGAGAACTGGTGATCCTTGAGTGCTCACCCTGCCACACCCTGGTCCGCCCCAATTCTAGTCGGTTAGTATCAAAGCGTTTAGAAGGACTAAGAGGAGATATCCAGTGGCACTGACTGGGTAAGTGCCACTGAATACCCAGTGAGCAACTTTTAAGCAGTTTGCAGGTCTGCGAACCGTGTAAATGCCTTTGAATATGTCATCCTTTAATTGTTATTCTTACGGTAGAATTAGCTCCAAGGACACATTTACTAAAGATTAATGTGCACTAATGTTCATTAGTGTGCACTGTGCTATCATGGCCACAGAAATAAAATGAGCTGTTTCGGCACTAAGCGCACAGAAATGGACGTTAGCGTGCATTTAGTAGCCTTTCGCACGCTATCAGTGTAGAAGTAATTCAAACAGATACATACTTTGTATCCTTTCACTGCTGATTCATTTAACAGAGGTTTGACATGGTCCCACGTAATAATAAAGTGAGTGTTAGATCGCACAACGTTAATATTCTGTGGCCGCTGACTCGGAGCTAAAGGAACAAAAAATAATTTGGTTATAGTGGAAGGAAACTGGACAGTTTCCCAGCAAGTTACTTATTTTCCTTCACTTTAGAAGCACACCTGTAAGAGAAGAGCACAACAGCACTATAAAAAAAGAAAAGACATTTATGAAAGACCTGCACATTTCAAACAGCATAATACATGTTTTTCTGCTTTGGCTACTAAAGACCTTCTCCATTTTAAACTCTCACATGAAATGTAGTGGTGTACCAAATATCTTTCTGGATGTCGTCAAACTTGCCAGTATGAGGGCGAATTTCAAAAGCATTTTTGCTGGTAAGTAGCAATTTATACACATAAATAGGATGTTAAATAGTGATTTATGCACATAAATGAGCCGGTGGAAAATTGCCCTCCCTAAAAATGCCTAATTTTATGTTAAGTGTGGAACACCATGCGTAATTTTAGGGGTATATTTACTAATCCAGGCTAGCGGGTTAACCCAGGCTATCTGCAACCAGCTCCCACTGAATAACAAATTTCTGTGGAATTTAACCCAACACAGTTTGAAAATTGATGCCTATATTTTTTGTTCATTTGAATTCATAATATATAAGCTAAACAAAACAAACTAAAACAGAAAAGAATGAGAATTCCGATACATTGCAACGTATGCCGTCAAGTCAATGCTAACTTCTGGCAACCCAGCCCTGGGTTTTCTTCTTGTTTTGGGCAACTTGCAACTGGAAATAGATTGCTGGAATCTTCCTTCCACACAGTGAGTTTATAGCCCCTGGTATTCCATGGTAGTGTCCAGGTATTAGCCAGGCCCAATGCCGCTTAGCTTCAGAGATCAAGTTCATTCAGGACAGCTGATACATTAACATTAGATGAAATAAAACTCATTTTTATTTGATTTTTTTCATTTTACTAACCTTTCTTTCTAGTCATGCCCAGATGACTCAAACGTCTGGGCCGGCCATGGGTTGGAAGTGTAATCTCTTTCATACATAATCTTAGGGGCCTGTTTACTAAAGTACACTAAGGAGTTAACGCACACTCTTATCCATGGTTGCTCAGGCCTGCAGAGATTGTTACAGCAGTTACTGCACACTGATTTGCATGCTAACTACCACTCATGCGTTGTGGCTACTGAATGGTCAGGATAGGGACAGAGAGTGGGCATGGTGAGCACACTTGTACTTGTGCTGTGCATTAAGGTGTGCATTCACTCATTAAATGTCGGGAACATGCTGTCACGCCTCTGTCAGTTACCGCAAAGGCTTTGCACTTAACGTACATTAATTTTTGTGCTAAAGAAGCCTTAGGTGCAAAAAGCTATCACCCTTTATAAAAGGGTCCCTTATCATCAATATGTCATCAGCCGAGATTGCTTTCGAACTGGCAGCCACCATTCTTCATGCCTCCGAGCTCCTTTGCACTACCCTCATGATATGCCGAAGCCATGCTGGTCCTGTCAGACAGGAGATTTGAACCTGCACCTCAGCAGTGAAAATATGGCCTAGTTACAAAGTCATCCCAAAAGAGGGTAATTGTCAAATGGAATTCTGTGGGTAAAACAGTGCTTTATTTCCAGAAATGGCCTCTGAAGTGTCCACTCGACAAGCACATAGATTATTTTCCTATAGAGATCTGGGTTTGATTCCAACTGGCACTCTTTGTGACCTTGGGCAATTCACTTTATCTTCCATTGCCGCAGAAGAAAAGGTATGGCAATCTGCTTCCGGTCATACCTTGTCAAGAAAACCCAGGGGTTGCTGGGTCACCAGGAGTCAGCAATGACTTGATGGCACTTAAAAACAAACAAACTATATGGGGATAATTTAATAAAGTTATTTTCATGCTTATGTGGCCACATATGCACGTAAATGGATTCTCTGGCATAAATGTACATGCATTGCCATGACTGAGGGTGTGGTCTGGGCAGAACATGGGTAGAGTTTACAGATACATGCTTTGATTCTAAATTACCATGCCTGCTTTTAAGGCATGATCCCTGCAACTTATATTAACATTTTATAAAGGCAAATAGTCACCTAGGTGTCTTTATAAACTAGGTTTTAAGTAGATGCCCATTTATCTTGGCACCCTGTTATAAAATTATCCTCCACATGCACACAATATTTTACATATAGCAGAGAGATGTTCCAAGGGGACGACATCTACACAGCTGCAATTCTGCCAAGACAATTTACCAATCAAACTTGAGCATGGACGTGCACTTAGAAAATAGTGAACTAGGCATGTAACAACCTGCAAATGTATGTGGTCTATTACAAATTTACTCTCAATATTCAAACATTTTATAACTTTTTAACGGCTGAATAAAGAACACAGAATTTGTTTTATTTTTACATTTCAATGCAAATGTAAGACTTCTGTACTCACGTGCTTTTCTTGTAGTGACATCATAATGAGGACTGGGAGGCCCATCTCCTGCACTGTTGAAAGCCCTAACCTCTATATGATAGCGTGTATCTGGTAAGAGATTTTCAAGTTTGGTTGAGTTAACAGCACTGCTTACTTGTACTCTTTGCGCAGCTGCTTCTTTATCTCTAACACGCCAATAACGAATCTGCAAGTAAACATGTTGAATTAATCTTTTGGGATGCAATTAGAGAAAATCCATGAAAACAACACGCATTGCACTCAATTATATCCAAACATGAGTGGAACAATAAAAATCTATAACTGCCTAAGAAAATGTACAAATAAATTCCCCTCTCCATTAAATGTCAGCAGCACTCTATGGATCATGCCGCTAAACATTTCTCTGATGGTTCTTATAATGATAGGGTGGGGTGAGGGCATTCAGCCTAACTATAGGGACGGTGGCAATATTCAGCCACTATCCATACTAAGTGGGATTTTGGAAAGAATGCCCTAAAAGAATCTGGAATCTCCAGGGCACCACGCTCAAAATTCTGGGGGAGTGGTGGCAGTGAAGGGAGGGGCGTGTAAGAATCTTCTGAAATTGCTCCTTCTCTTCCCCGAAGATTTATTTTCCCGATAACCGTATCTGGTGATTTGGCCTATACAGAAAGCAAGGCTGGTACGGTACCTGTACAGTTGCAGGCTATTTCAGAAATGTTAAGGTCCCTGAAATGCATGACTGCAGAAACGGGTACTTGGATGTGCCGGCTGGTGTATTTTAGAATGGGGGCGTCTGTTATGAGACATGCAAGTTCCAGCCAGCCATTTCAGATTGGCGGACGTGCGGCACTGGGGCAGTAAAATGATTAGGCTGTAAATTTACATGCATGTTTTTTTCACATGGAAAAACTTTACTATGGCAGTTAGAGCGCATTTTGCTCTTGGCCCGGCAAGTGTTGCTGCCATGAAAGAGCACTTTTCTGCACCTTATTTGTGTTCAGGAGCAGGTATAGGCATGGGTACTGTAAAAGGGGGTGCTTGTTATGAAGGTACCACCATCTTGACAAGTATGCAAATTAACTGTCTTGCAAAGGATTGTGGTTATTGAAGTCCATTCACACAAAGCTTGCCTTTTTAAAAATAATGAAAACTCTTGTAGTTGGTCGAGTGTAGACAAAATTAGAGTTTATTTATGGGGTGATTATCCCACACACAGATATGCTTGGTAACACCTTCCAGATAACTTCTCCACGGTTTTATTCAACACAAAATAAGGCAACTGAAATATCCTATGCAAATAAGAATCAAAGTCCTTTGTAGAACAGAAAGGCTTCTTTCAGCCACTGCTAATAAACTCCTTAGCAGTGCTGGGGAAAAACAAATCAAAGAGGGAAACTTCTTTATACAAAAGCAATGCTCACTTTCTCCATACAGAAAATAACTTTTTAATCCTACGTGTGCACGGCTTGTGCTGGGCTCTCCTCCACCAGCAGGTGACAATTAACTGCAATCAGTAGCTTGATTTCAGCACATGTACAAAACTTTCCCAAATGCTTTTTCTTTTGGACAAAACTTTATGGGAAGCCAATATTCAGAATGTTTCCTTTTGATGTTTGCTCTGATATTTAGGATTTTCCTAAAATAACAACTTATTCAAAGAACAGTCCATATAATTATCCTCTGTATCAGATATTGAACCTTGCTCTTGAAATTACATAGATTCTGTTTCTCCGTCTGACTCAGAGGGCTTTAGGAACTGACCTCTGCACGGAGAGAAACTGTTTCCCTGTTGTTTGCACTGCTCAAAGCTAGAGAAACGTTCACAGTTCCTACCTGAATCCAGGCAAGTGTCAGGCTGCTTCTTCTGGTATTCTGGCCGTATGCAATAGAGCTTCTGTGTCCTGTCCTCCAGTTGGTATCTCTGGACCTCAGGATCTTTTCTCCAGATGTCCTCCAAGAGGTATTTGGATTCCTTTCCTCCTTAGATGCAACAGACCTCTTCCTAGGTGTTGCTTGAGGGTCCCTGGCTGTGGATCTACAAACCTCTGGCTTTCTCCAGTTCTCTGATCCTTTCCCCCAGGTATCTCTCCAGGCATAGGTACTTTTCTGAGCTCCTCTCTTGGACCGTCTGCTTCCTTGTCCTTGTTCCTTCAGGTTCCGGTTGTTCTTCCTTCTGTTCTCGGACTTCATCTCTGTCTCCTCCTCCTTCTCCTTCTCCTTCTGTCTTCCTGAAGATTCCCCTCTAGCTTTAAAGGGCTTAGATTGCAACTCCACCCTTGCATTCTTCAGGTGTTGTGGATTAAGCATTCTTCTAGAAGCTGTTTGATTAGGGATGACATAATGCTTTCTCTGATTAGACACATGCTTTTCCACTCTAGCTCCCCTAGGGACTTTCTGCATACAGGTGCATTCTGGATCATGTAGTCTTTTAGGGAAACAAGCTGTCTTAGTTCTATAACCTGCCAGCACAGGTCCCTTAATCAGAGTAAATTATCCTCTATTGTCATTACTCCCTGAGCTTTGATAAGCTTCCTTATCACAGTACATCATCAACCAGGACCAGAGGTGCCCATGCCATTCTGAAATCACACTGTGATGTGCATCTCCATGGCATCACCCAGGCCTTGTCTCCACCACTCTCCATGTTCATGAATGTACTCGCACCGGGGACATCTATATACCTGACTTTAAAGTGGGTCTGGCAAAGTCTCTGAGATTTGAACATCTGAATGCCCAATTTCAGACATCCAATGAAATGACCCCCCACAGTTAAGTGGTTTAAGTTAAGTTTTTCTATATGAATATTGGTTAGCATTGTTGTTATCCATATAGATGCCGGAGGTGAGCACAGTGTACACATATTCAGTGCCACTGTCTATCTAGATGGTAGGGCTGAATATATGTGATTTTTTTTAAATGCTGTGCCTGGCGCATTTAACTAAAATGCTTGCTGCTATGACTCTGAAAATATGCACCATTGGCTTGATGTACATACTTATGGAATAGCGACTGCCTAAAGTACATGTGTAAATGCCCACCCATAACATAAGTCAAGGAAAATACATCATTATGCAAATTTACGTGACTCATTTCATCTGCCATTTAGATGCCCTGCCTCCTGGTCTCACCTATGCAAATCCACACAATCCTCTGTCATTTACATGACTTTGAATAATTTAATGTCACCTGCAAACTTGATCACACCATTCTTCTATCTCCAATTCATTTTATGATACATTAAATGGCATAAGCTGCAATATAGACCCTTGGGGCACTCCACTCTTGACCCTTATCCATGTGGATAATTGACCTTTTAGTCCTATTCTCTGTTTCCTGTCTTTTATCCAGTTTGCAGTTTACAAAATACATTGCCTTCTGTCCCATGACTCATTAATTTTCTGTGGGAACTTTGTCAAATGTCTTCTGAAAATCCAAACACTCTGTACCCACCAGATCACTGTTATTCACTTGTTTACACATTCAAAAAAATCTAATAAACTAGTAAGGCAAGACTTGCCTTTGCTGAACCCATGCTTACTCATTCCCATTAAACTACGTCTATCTACATTTCCATTCTGTGCATCCTGGCCTCTGTGTATCCAGTTGGAACCGGACGCATAGAGATAGGCTAATTCTGATCCTGCAGGGCATGTCTAGCCACCGCGGCATCAGAATTGCATCTAGGCCTGTATGTGCAGGCCGGGACTCAATTCCCATCAGCCCAGTCCTTAGATATCATGACCATTTTAAATGATAGGTTACAGATCACTAGTAATAGATTAGTAATTTCATGTTTGAGTTTTTTGCAGGATTCTGGAACGAATATCATCCAGTCCTGGTGATGTGTTGCTCCTGAGTTTGTCAATTTGATCTATTGCATCTTCTAGACTTATAGCAATATGCTTTAGTTACTCGGAATCATCATCATTAAAGAAGGTTTCTGGTGTGCGTATGATCCCAACATCCACCTCTAAAGTCCGAGGAGAGGTTGTTTAGTTTTTCTGCTATTTCTTTATCCTCCCTAAGCACTACATATACATCCCTTGGTTGTCCAGCAGTCCAATCAACTCCCTTATAGGCTTTTTACTTCAGATGTAATTGAAAAGGCTTTTAGAATTAGTAATTGATCCCAAAGCAAGTTTCTTTTCAAAGTCTCTCTTGGCTTGCCTTTCTACTCCTTTACATTTAACTTGCCAGTGCTTGTGCTCATCTCTATTATCTTCATTATGTTCTCTCTTTTATTTTATGACAAAAATACTCTTTTGGCTTTCACTGCCTATTTCACCTCACCAGTGAACCATGCTGGCCACTGTTTCACCTCTTTTTGACCTTTTTTAGTGCATAAGATATGGGGGTATGTTTACTAAACCGCGGTAAACGTGAATAACGCGCGTAATGTACGGTTAACGATCGTTCGCACGTCCGAACGCGCGTTCTGACGTGCGAACGATCGTTAACCGTACATTACGCGCGTAAACCGCAGTTAACGATCGTAAACCCCCGCGGCGCGTTAAAACAGCGCGGAAGGTGGAGAGTGGGCGGAGAGAAGGGGTCAATGGGCGGAGAGTGGGCGGGGAGAGGCTCCCCTCATACTAACGCACTGAATTTCTGAGCTCAATTCCAACGCAAATGAAAACCTGTCGTTAAAGGCATATTAAAGGGAAGAGAAACCATTTCCGTCAGCAATGTACAGCAAAACCGGGGAAACCTGAGAACGTGAGCAGTGTGATACATGTGCACAGAACAAAATAGCAAATATAAATTGAAAATGACCACAACAAATTCCAAAAACATTATGATCCAGCTGGGCAACACTGATATTAATGGGCAACCATAAAAAACACTCCCAGGAAAGCTCCAAAAAAAGGAAATGATGTTTGGAAGGGTCTAAGCTCCGTAGACCCTTTCAAAAAGCATTGCATTTTATTGGAGCTTTCCTGGGAGTGTTTTTTATGGTTGCCCATTTATATCACTGTTGCCCAGCTTGGTCATGGGTTATTGCCCCTTTGTTCGAGGTCATTTATGAGGCTTATTTGCACCTTTGTCTCCGTACAAGGTAAATGAGCCCACAGTAAAATTGTGCAGAGCAGGGTGTCTGACTCGTCCGGCCAGGATTCCTATCTCCAGGGACTGCACTGTCTCTGCGGCCACAGTGTGGTGTAACAGACACAACCAGTGCCTGTAAGACCAGAGAGTCACAGGTTCAAATCCCAGCTGGGGCTCCTGCCAACCCAGTCCCCAAAGTTTTATCCACCACTAAACTGTGATAGTAAGGACACTCCTTTATTGCAGAGAACATAAGCATGGTTAATACGCCTATATTTTACCACACCAAACACAGACACCATAAACAGGCGCATTACCTAGAGCAGAGTCTCCCAAATGCAGTCCTGGAGGGCCCCACACCATTCAGGTTCCATGCTGCCTCTAATAAAGATGCCTGTGCTGCATATCTATGCACCACCCCCATGGTATGCAGATGTAGCTCATGCATATTTATGAGGGACAGCATGAAAACCCGAACAGTGTTTGGCACACCAGGACTGGAGTTGGGGAACTCTGCCGTAAAGCAGCAGCCAACAGGGCCAGACACACCCCCACACACCCATTGGCCAATGCCTCCTGGAGAGGCAGGACATTGGGCCCTGCCTGTATCTCCCAATACTAGCAGTTGCATACCTTAGCAATGCCACCCTACACCTGGGTATACAGTACACAGCTAGCAAACGTTTCCTCTGATAACTGGCAGATAGCAATTCCTACGTTAAGCACAGTTTGCTGATTGAGCTCCATCACAACAATCATCCTGATGTCTGCGGAGTGTGCTTCAGGTCTGGTCTCTGACAGTGTTTACCACCCTGGGGAGTGAACCCCAACAGTATTGCGTACCATATCCATGCCTGTACTGTGCCCAGGACTGGTGTGGTGGGTATGGCTGCTGATCTCCTCTATAGTAGCACAATGCTGGCATAGGTGTGGGGGTGGCTGTCTGTCTATCCAGTGTGTGGTGGCTGAAAACACCATCCACAGCCCAGTATTGGCCTGCCAATGTGCATAATGAGGAGCAAGGTACCATGGGTATAGGCCGGACAGGGTGGCCTGGCCAGGGTGCATCTGCACAGGGCATAGGGCACTGACTGGGACATTTTAGTGCCCGGCCACCAACTACACAGACAGGGTGACCTCAGTATGTCCTGCTGGGAGATCACTCTCACCCTGACTGTGCAGTGACCACAGCATGGCTAGGCACACCCATAGTGCTATACAGTATTCCTTTCATGTGATATGTATGGGTTTCCTTTTGGGGCCCAGTCACTGATTTATCTGCTTGCTGTGTATGCTGACATCCCAGTTCTGGGTGCATGCATCTCTACTGGGCACATGCACTATTGACTAACTAGCAGGCTGTTTGCAGCTGGTATGTGTCTTGATGGAGTGGTTTGCAGGGTGCAGCGGCTGATGGCTTGCAGCAGGAGAATATCAGATAGTGGTGGGGTGCAGCTTACCATATCCAGGCCTAATGTCTGTCTGCTATTCTGTTATGGATGTATACAGAGCTGCATTGACTGCCCTGTGGGGTGTCAGTTCCTCAGCAGGACCGGGGCTGATGTTCCCCTCTACTGCCACCTTTGCAGGGAGGTAGAATGTGGATCTATTGTTAGGAGACCCTGTTTGTCACCTTTGGCCCAGGGGGATGGGGCTACACCTGACTGAAACAGACAGAGATATCCAAGGTGTTTGTGCAGAAACTACCTATCTCACACATTAACACTGCTTTGGACCTGTGCCATGGCCTCTTTCAGCTATGGACGGTGCTGTGGACCTGGTGCTGGGCACCTCACTGCACCCTCAGGGTGAGCACAGTACCCGCACAATGTGACAGTGTGTAGCTACTCTGTGCCAGTACAACACACGGTCAGTACCCCCGTACCAGGCCGAGGTGTTGTGGGGGTGCACATGGTCAGTTCCCCCTACCAGGCCGAGGTGCTGTGGGGGTGCATTCCCCATGGTGTGTATCTGTGGACAGCTGATTTGCATGTGCAGTGCATCATGGGTGTGACTGGCCCAATCCAACCCTGTGAAAACCCAGCACCTGCTCACAGGCTCTGATAAACCATAGGCCATCACACGTACATCTGTTAGCATAATGCATAGGTGCAAGACACCCTAAAGAGTCTGTAATATAAGGTGCCCACGCTGGTAAAAACACACATACCCACACACGATTGTACACACGCACCAACGCACGCAGCCACGCACGCAGCCTCGCACGCACCAACGTACGTGACTAGGCACACTCCGAGGGTGTGTTTCTGACACCACTACTGAACGTAAAGAAAAACATGCCTCCTCATTCCTTATGTAATGTACAGGGTGATGTGTTAGGCACACTGGGGACTTGAACCCATGCTGCCTGTAACAGCGGTCAGTACCATAACCATTGTGCTACAGCTCTGTTTCAGTGCTTTGTGTCTGTACGCCTTCTTACGATTAACGCGCAGCAACGCGCCACGGCGCCCTGTAACGCTCGTTAGTTTTTGGAACGCGCGTTAGTGGTAACGATGTACCGCCCATGTCCTTATTTGGGGTTTCTGTCACTACCGCGGCTCCTAACGCGAATTGCACTAACGCAGTTTAGTAAACATACCCCATAGTTTATCTGAGCTTCTAAAATATTATTTTTAAAAAATGGCCATGCCTAATGCAAACTTTTAACCCTGGCAACCTCTCCTTTTAGTTTATTCTAATTTCCTCATTTTATCATAGTCTCCCTTTTTAAAATTAGGTGCTAAATTCATAGGTCTTTTTAGCTTCTTCTTTCTAGAGATGACAAATTTGATCACACGGTTGTATTCATTGAATGAGGCAAAACCAAGAAGGGATCCGTCTGTCCTGAAAAAATGAAGCCAGTTGGTAGTCTTAAAAAAGAGTTAGCCATTGGTTAGTTTAAACGGAACCAAGAAATTGTATATTCGTTTATGTAGGTTTTTGTCATATGAATAATACTAAAAAAAGGGATCATTATGGTTGAAATTTGCAGAAATGCACAGATCATTAAATTCAGGGCCGTGAACCTAAAAGTTAAAAATATTTCAAAGGCTGCTGCCTTTTTATATCCTAGATTTTATTTTGTTTAATTATTTGTCTCAGTCTAAAGGAGAAAAGAGAAGTAATGCAAATGTATTCGTGTTTTAAACTAAAATAGACAAATCTGATTTACACATACACTTCCATTTTAACATCTTACTGTAAAACGAGAGGAATTGGTAATTAAAGAGGTCACTTGTTATATACATTTTTTCTAAAGCCTACTAAGGTTTTATGACTCCATGTCGGGGGAGCCCTGATATATTTGCTTCTATGTTGTGAATTAGAGAAATACTATACCTGGATGAACATGTAGTAATATTTGACTGATCTTAGGCCAATTGCCCAGAGGCCTCAAATCCCTCAGACTAGAGGATTTTCTTTCCTCCAGATCACCCACACTACAGGAAAACTCTACAGAAATCAGGTTTTCCAGAGGGTGTTTTTTTTTCTGTTAGTCAAATGAATAAGAACAATTGAAATCTAATTACTTCATGGAGGTGAAATGTGCGGTCAAATGCTATCATCAAGGCAAAGCTAAAATAAGCCTCTTCCAGAATGAAGAACACCATCTGTCATAACAACACGGGCTCCCGGCAACTGCACAACTTAGTATTTTCTCTGTTCTTCGTCTTCTTTTATCTGTACATAAGCTAGATGACTGCTCAGTGGGTGATGAGGAAAACCTGTTACATGACCTGATACAAATGTGGCGATGAGAGATGTCAGGATGTTTCCAAGAATCTGAATAATCTATATAAGAGCTAATTTGGGGGGGGGATGGAAGTGAGGTTCATTTTCTTAAAGTTTTACAGGAGTATAGAGTGGGGAAAGCGCCTAATCATTACATCTAAGTTGTTTTTAAAATATGCCTATGGAAAATAGCATAGCTCGGCGCTAAAACATTTGCTCAGATGCCGGTATCTGGCTTACTGGCAATCCATTCAGACACGTTATGGAAAGACAGAACACAAATGTTTCTATTAAACAGTAAAGATTAATACCCTTATTTTTACTCTGGCTGCTTTGCACGTCCAGCTTAATTGCACTCAACTTCAGTCCTTGCTATTGTACAGTACAGAGCTGCCAAGTTACCTGGTTCCAGGAGTGAGATTTTAAGCCAGTCCTGGATTTCTGATAAGCTCGTCCTGATGCATTATGGGACTACAGCACTGATTTTAATGGGTAAAATCAGGGACTAAAATACCATACTGCATTGCAAGCACATTTAAAACCAGAACTGGCAAACAATCTCACTCCCGGAACTGAATAACATGGCAACTCTGACAGTACGGTCTCTATTTGGAACTTCCCAGGCCTTTCTTCCTCCTTTTCTGTAATCTTTTTTTTTTCTGGCCCAGTCATTTTAATGACAAGCCTCAGTTAGAGCTAGTAGACTATGGCTCTTTTAGGTACATGGCACTAGGTACCCTGAGCCTAGCAAGTTAGGTGTTAGTGCTCTGTTGTGGCTGGGACACCCCCAGGAGCAGTGTCTCTGCAGCATGTTTAACCTTTTCCAACTCAAAAGAGTAAAAATATGGGCTTGGGAATTAAACCCAGATCTCCTGCAAGCCAATGCACAGCACAACCACCAAGAGCCTAATCCATGAAGGGGCCATGTGCTAAGCTGCATTAGCTGCTAATGCAGTAGTTAATGGGGTGCCTTAGCAGTTAGCTGTTAATACTGATATTAGCATGCACTAACTTGGCATGGGATGGAGAATAGGTGGGAACTGCATTTTACATAAGGTTACCAGAGTTTTTGGAGGCAAAGCTGGGATACTCAGCCAACATTGGTGAGGGGGGGGGGGGGGGGTTAGTTCCAGGATTGCACAATAGGGGTTGGGGGAGGGAAGAAGAGTCAGTCTCTTCTCCCCATCAGTCTCATAACAGCAATAATATTACTTCCAAGTAAATCACCAAAGAAATAGAAACAGTGATGCATTTCCCCTACTATGCAAGTTCCTTGGCAACAGCTCAAATCTTATTCATATCTCTCTCCTTTCCCCTCCTCTTTCCCCTTCTCATGTGCCTTGCGGAATGCCACTTCATCTCAAATAAGCTTGCCTTTCCTCGTGATTTTATCTCTGATGCTCTCCTTCTCCTTGTTCTAAGACCTCACTCTTCCCAGAGGACTCAGCTTCAGTCACTGCTCTGTCATGGTGACTATCAGTTCTCTCACATTCCTCGTCCCACTGGCCCTGGTGCTGGTTTTGGGCTTCTACTCTCTCCTTCCTGTTAATTTCAACCCCTCCCTCTGCCTCAGTCTCACTCCTTTCCCTCCTTTGAAGTCCACTCTATCAGACGTTTTACTCCACTACCTCTTCAAATAGATGTTATTTATTGACTCCTTAACAAGTCCACCTCTACCATTCTCTCTGACTTTGACTCATGTCTTTCCTTCTTTCTGGATTCATCTTTCCCTTCCCTTATTTTCTGGGATTTTAACATTCATGTTGATAACTTTTCTGATGCTTATGTTTGAAAGCTCCTCTCCCTTACCTCATCATTCAATCTCCAGCTTTGCTCTACTACCCCCACTCAACAGCAAGGCCACTGTCTCGACCTTGTATTCTTCTCTAACTGCTTACCCTCAAACTTCTGTACCTCACTTCTTCCATTTATTGGACCATCACCTGCTAAGCTTTACTCTTCATCACTCACTGCCTCAACTTCGCCCCATCTCCTCCAACCTCTTTAGAAATCTTCATGCTATAGACCCATTGGCTCTCTCCTCCACTGTCTCATCACCTCTTTCCTCCACTATGTCATCCGAGTCTGTTGATGGGGCAGTAGATTCCTATTTGTTTATTTGTATCATCATTTGATATACCGCCTGGGCCGGAGCATAATGCAGTTTAAAATAGCATAAAACAGCTGCAAAGAAAGAAAAGAAAGGAATGCCAATAAATACAGGAAAGGTACAGTAAAGGACAGGAGAGAACAAATACAGAAAGAAAATACAAATAAAAACATGACACAGACATTGCAGACAAAAGGCTATGGACAATGCAAATAACTGGACTAGGCTAACGGGCACGGGAGGATGACCAGGAGGAAGTGTCGAAGGCCAGTTGATAGAGGCGCATTTTTAGGGCTACTTTGAATTTAGGAAAGGAGAGTCTCTGAACACAGTGAGAGTGGAAGAGAGTTCCAAAGAGCAGGGGCTAGGAAAAAGAAAGCAGCATGACGGGTCCATTCTAGATAGGCTTGGGAGGCAGAGTGGAAGGCTGGGCAATGCATATGGAGGGCACGCATGAGCCGGGAGAAGGGGGGGGAGGGATGATGAAAGCTTCTGAGGTTGGCCAGATAGCGAGGAGTGGAGGTATGGATTATTTTGTGGGTCATGATAAGAATCTTATATTGAATTCTGTAGCGAACCGGAAGCCAGTGAAGGTGTGCCAGAAGAGGGTAATATGATCAACCTGGAGGAGTGCGGTACGCATGTCCTGTATAACTGCAATCTGTAAAGCTGTGTTTGGGGAAAGCCTGCCAGAACGATATTGCAGTAGTCGATACATGATACAACTAATGACAACAGGAGAGTAGAGAGGGCCTTAGGGGAAAGAAAGGGGCGGACCGAGCGAATCTGACGAAGATAGAAGAAGCAGCACCGGGAGATAGAAGAAATATGTTCAGAGAAGTACAGAGTGGAGTCCATTCCCAAATACCAAAAAGAAGAAACCAGAGGGATAGGAGTAATGACAGCAATGACAGGGGCTAGTGAGGGTGGGGGTTTATGGTTTAATTATCACGTAATGTACCGCCTTTAATCCCTGCAAAGTGGTTTACACTGAATTAAAAAATATATAAAATAGAAAAGAAATCCATAACAAGATAGGAAAGAGAAAAAAAGACTGAATACTACTAAACAGAATTCAAGACACTAGTTGTCCTTCTGAGAGCAATCCAACCCCCTCCCCCCCCCCACCCCCACTAAGTGCCAAAGGTCTTTTGGTACTTAGGGCTTCCAATGAGGCCCTAAATTTCTTGTAAGAGGATTGGGTGTGAAGATCCAGGTGAAGGTTTGTTTATTTATTGAACTTTTTATAGACCACTTTACCTTAAAGTCATAACAGTTTACAGAGTAACTGGAAGTTTTACATATAACGTGAGAAACAGTAAAAATCTTAATTCTAACTTCTACATAGGGTGATAGGCAGCAGGAGAAGATAATGAGAACAATAACATTCTAATATCTATAAGAAATTTAGCAGAATGTGCAGATGCCTCAGGATGGGATTCTCTTAAGTCTTGCTACCAAAGTACTCAAGGAAGAGATGATTTGAGTTTTTTTTCGGAATTCTATCATGTTGGTAATGGCTCATATATTGTCCAGGAGCATGTTCCAGATACTTGGTCCGTATAGTGAAAGGCTTGCTTAGCGATTAGTTGAGTGCTCTTGACTTTTGAGGTTATGCCACAGGAAATAAGCTATAAAAGAAAATGCAGATGACCTGGTGGATGCTAAGTGGACGTAAGAGCTCAGCGGTAAAGTTAATCTACCGCCATGGATAGATCTCAGCACCAGGCCAAGAGTATGTGAAATAAAGAAATCAAATAAGTTGGTGAAGCTGCTTATGGGCTATAACTAGAACCTTGAATTGTATAAGATAATGAACTGGTAAATGATGGCATTGCTTCAAGAGGGGAGAGATGTGATTGAATTTATGTGCATGAGCCAAATACTTATGGCAGTATTCTGGAGGGATTGAAGGCTTTTTAGTTCACCAGAAGAGATACCAGCATAGATGCTATTACAATAGTCTAAATGTGAAGTGAATAAGGTATGACAGTGTACAGAGTGCAGGGGTATCTGTGAGTGGACATGAGCTATGAAACGGTTATATAGACCTCGCCACGTTGGACTTGTTTCTCAAATGAGATTTTTGAGTTAATGATAACCCCAAGATACTGTAATGAATCAATGAGCATCTTCGGTGTATTCATAGGATAAACAGATGCCTGTCTAAAGGAACCTGTTATCTAAATGGCGGTAGTTTTGTTGTTGTTGTTGTTAAGTGCCGTCGAGTTGGAGTCGACTCATGGCGACCCTCTGGACAGCTATCCTAAATTGTGTTCAGTCTTCAGTCAGGCGGCTCATTGTTGACAGACTGGTACCCATAGCTGCTGTTATTGTTTCGATCCATCTCATTGCTGGCCTTCCTCTTTTGTGTTGACCTTCTATCTTGCCAAGCATAATGTCTTTCTCTAATGATCTCTCTCTTTGCATGATGTGTCCAAAGGATGAAAGTCGAAATCTTGTCATCTGAGCTTCTAAAGAAAGCTTAGGTTTGATCTCCTCTAGTACCGACTGGTTTGTTCTTCAGGCAGTCCATGGTATACACAGTATTCGCTGCCAGCACCATAATTCAAAGGCATCAATTTTCTTCCTATCTGTCTTTTTCACTGTCCAGCTTTCACATCCATATGATGTTATTGAAAATACCATGGCTTGAACAAGTCGAATCTTTGTATGGAGAGAGACATCTCTGCTCTTGAGAATCTTATCTAGGTCTTTCATAGCCATTCTGCCAAGAGCAATGCGTTGTCTGATTTCTTGACTACTTGTTGCTTTTTTATTGATAGTTGATCCAAGTAGGTTAAAGTTGTTCACAATTTCAATTTCTTCTCCTTCAACGATGAACCTGTTGATTATGCCAGTTGTCATGAACTTTGTCTTCTTTACATTAAGGTGCAGGCCCATTTTGAGACTATGTTCTTTGATTGCGAGAAGCAAATGTTTCAGATTATCTTCACTTTCAGCCAGTAATGTGGTATCATCAGCATAGCGAAGGTTGCTGATGAGTCTTCCACCAATCTTCACACCTCTGTTGTCTCCATACAATCCTGCTTCTCTGATGATTTGTTTTGCATATAAATTAAACAGGTAGGGGGAAAGTATGCAACCTTGTCTTACATCTTTGCTTATTTGAAACGATTCTGTTTCTCCTTGTTCCGTTCAAACTGTTGCTTCTTGATCAATGTACAGATTGCGCAAGAGAACGATCAAGTGTTCTGGTATACCCATGCTTCTTAATGTGGCCCAGAGTTTCTCATGATTTACACAGTCAAAAGCCTTGCTATAGTCGATAAAGCACAAATAGATATCCTTTTGGTATTCTTTAGTCTTTTCTAGGATCCATCTCACATCCGCAATGATGTCTCTCGTTCCTCGCCCTTTCCTGAACCCTGATTGCACTTCAGGTAGTTCTTGTTCCAGGTATGGTTGTAGTCTCTTTTGAATGATCTTCAGTAGAATCTTGCTGGCATGTGGGATCAGAGCGATTTTGCGATAATTTCCACAGTCAGTTGGATCACCTTTCTTTAGTATTGGTATAAACACAGATTTTTTCCAGTCAGTTGGCCATGATGTTGTCTTGCATATTTCTTGGCAGAGCCTTGTGAGTATGGTAACAGCTGCATCAGATTGCTGCAATACTTCTATGGGAATGCTATCAATGCCTGGTGCTTTGTTCTTTGATAAGGCTTTCAATGCTGCTTCAACTTCTTCTTTCATCACCAATGGTTCCCGATCATAAGGTACAGGTTGAAACGGCTGTTGGTCCACTTGATCTTTATCATATAAAAACTCTGTATATTCATTCCACCTTTTCTTGATCTTTTCAGCATCATTCAACATAGAACCTTGAGCATCTTGTAACATTCCAATTCGAGGTTGTAACTTTTTCTTTAACTCTCGTAGCTTTAGGAAAGCCGATCTTGTTCTTCCTCTAATAGTTTCTGCTTCTATTTCCTTGAAAGTGTCATTGTAGTACTTTTCCTTGTCCTGTCTTGCTGCATGTTGGAAATCTCTGTTGAGTTCTGTGATTGTCTTTCTTTCTCCTCTGGCTTTAGCTTCTCTGCGTTTCTGGGAAATTTTCAGAGTTTCTTCCGTCATCCATTTTGGCCGTTTTTGCTTTTTCACCTTTTGTAGAGACTTCTCGCTTTCTTCCAACACAACCTTCTTGATGTCATTCCATAACTCTTCCGGAGCTCTGTCATTTGTATCTAAAGCAGCAAATCTATTTTGCAGGCAGTCTTTAAATTCCAGTGGTATATTCTCAAGGTCATATTTTGCTGCATTCATGAGTGGTTTGCTCTTTTTCAACTTTAGCTTGAGTTTGCATACTAGTAGTTGATGATCTGTACCACAGTTAGCTCCAGGTTTTGTCTTTGTTGATGTTACAGAGCTTTTCCATCGTTGACTTCCACAGATGTAGTCAATTTGATTTTTATACAATCCACTGGGTGAAGTCCATGTGTACAGTCGCCGCTTGTGTTGCTGGAAGAAGGTGTTTGAGATGAATAGATCATTGGTCTTGCAGAATTCTATCAGTCTTTCTCCAGCTTCATTTCTGTTGCCAAGTCCATATTTTCCAACTACTTTGCCTTCTTCTTTGTTGCCAACTTTTGCGTTCCAGTCACCCATGACTATCAGGATATCCTGTTTGCATGTTCTGTCAATTTCAGCTTGTACTTGTTCATAGAACTCTTCAATTTCATTTTCTTCTGCAGCTGTTGTTGGGGCATATACTTGAATTATAGTTGTGTTGATAGGCAATCCTCGTAGACGAATAGAGATTAAGCGTTCGCTGACTGCATTGTATTTCATTACAGTTCTTGCAAGTTTCTTCTTTATTATAAATGCAACACCATTTCTTCTTTGTCTTTCATTTCCAGCATAGTAGACCATGTGATCATCTGATGCAAAGTGCCCCATGCCAGTCCATTTCAGTTCGCTGACACCCAACAGATCAAGTTGTACACGTTCCATTTCATTCTTGACCACCTCCAACTTCCCTTGGTTCATGCTTCATACGTTCCATGTTCCAATGTGTAAGACCTCTTTACAGCTTCTGACTCTCATTTCATGCGCAGCTACATCAGCAGTCAGACTTCCCGAGGGCTTTGATCCAACCACATCATAAATGCTGGCTTTACTCTGAAAAGTCTTCAGCTCTTCCCCAGTAGCTAGTTGAGTGCCTTCCCACCTGGGGGTCTCATCTTCCAGCACCATAGCACAATTTGTTTTGTTGTAACTATCCATTGGGTTTTCATGGCAAGAAACAGAAGTAGATTGCTGGGCTTTTCTTCTGCGCAGTTTAAGTTTGGTGTTGTTGCCGTTGTCACAAAAATGTGATCCTCCGCCGTCAACACTGTCCCTTTCTGCTGCTGCCCAGATGGGTAGTTTTAGAGGGATTTAATGACTTTATTATCAGTTAATAAGACTTTACTTGCATGGTTACTAAGTTGCAATTTCAATGCTGAATAAGCAAAAAGGGCCCGATATTCAGCACTGGCAGCTAATGTGATTACAGTGGCTAGCTACCGGCACTGAACATTAAACCCAGATATTCAATGCTGGGGTCATACCCAGCCCTGGCGTTGAAGTCCAGGGTCACTGCATATTTTCTGCCGCTGCAGAAGCTAACCAGGCAACAGTGATATTGAGCTGCTGCCTGTTTAGCTCCCAAGAGTAACAATAGGCCAGTTTTTGCTGCACATATCTTTACCCGCGAGCCACAAACCACGCAGCGGCTCAATATTGCTGCTGCCCGGTTTGCGATCAGCTCTGCCTCTACTCCGCCCCAGAATGCCCTGATGCTAAGTGGTTAGCATCGGTGCATATAGTGATCATGTTAGCGCCGCTGAGTACCCCCCTTAGGAGCAGTTACACGGTTTACAGCTCTATAAACCCTGTAAATGCCTTGGACTATCAGGCCCAAAATCTTTACTGCTGTTACTGAAAATAATAGGAGTTTTTTATGTAACATTAGGCTTGAGATTTGTTAAACCAAAGTAATTAAAGACGGGGGTATAAGTTATTTGGAATATAACATCCATTTAAAGCTAGGTTCATCCTCTCCTCCCTTTCTTCTCCTTGATCTCTGATACTAGAGCTGCTCTCTTCATAGTTCTCTATTTTTCCTCATCAGCATCCCTTCCCAACTTCTCTTTCTTTTTATTCACTCTCTATTTTTTCTCTTTTTCCTGCAGTTTCTTTATGCGTGCTTGAAAAATGGGCTTTATTTGCCATGACCTGAGAACATATTTAGCATACCAGTCTAGCAATGTGCACTTCTTTTTGCCTGCAGATTTTTAAACATATTGGGGGCAGATATAGCCGTGTTTTGCTCAATGGCAAATATTTCAGGATAAAATAGAACAACTGTTTCACTGAAGTTAAACTGGAACAAAGCTTTAACACATCTGCTCCACTGTGTACTTGTTGTTTTTAAGGCTGTGCAAAGGAAATGTTTTGCTTTATGTTTCATTTTGTTTCTTTATTTTTAGTTTTGTATCATGTCTTTTATTTGTTTTCAGTCTGGTGAGTTTTGTTCTGTTTTAGTGCTCGTTTTTCATTTGAACATATGCTAAAATAAAATAGTGCATGCTAAGCAAAATGTGTGTGTGTTTGTGTGTGTGTGTGTGTGTGTGTGTGTGCACCTTCAAGTCACTGCTGACGCCTGGTGACCCAGCAGCTCTTGGATTTTCTTGGCAGTGTGACCAAAGTAGATTGCCAGGTCTTTCTTCTGAGGCAATGGAGGGTTAGGTGACTTGCTCAAGGTCACAAGGAGTGCCAGTGGGAACTGAACCCCAATTTCTTGGTTTACCAAGCCAATGCTCTGACTACTAAAATAGCACATGTTATTTCATATGATTGCACACTGACTTAGAACATTTTAAACCAAATAATACAGTAAAGTGGAATGAACTGCACTGAAATGAAACTGCTTTTGTAATATATTGGTGTGTTTCTTTCCTGTGACTTTCACTAGTGCTGTCCATTCTGAATTCCGACTGTTCACATATCATTGATTGTTGAAGTCATCAATGTTCTCAATCTTTTTAAATTTACAGTCATTTAAAAGAGCTGGTGATGGACAGGCCCAGAGGCTTACTGGTATTGCCTCGTGAAAGGCTCCTCTTCACCTCAGCTAGCATATAATAGCAATACTGCTCCAGCTGAATGCACTGGGTTCATGAGGGAGCTGCAGTTTGAGGCCTCTGGCTAAACTAAAGGTGAAGAAGGGATTATAAAACTGGAGTGAAAAAGCAAGTAGTGGCATATGAAGGCTAATATCACTGTAAATGCTGGTTTTGTAATCCCAAAGGAGCAGTAGGAAATACTTTTAGGCTTCCACCTCTGTGTTTCCCCCTCCCCCCTAAAAGAAAAATTGTACAGTGATGAGAACTAACCCAGTATAAACGGCGATACTCAAGTTTTGATCAAAATGCCTTAAGAGATCAACAAAAAGTTTCCCAAATGGATAATTTTAACCAGGGCCGTACCGAGCCATAATTGCATCCTGTGCCATTTCCCCATCAGGTGTGCTCCACCCCCTGCCCCCCCCCCCCCCGTGTTGCCCTGCCGCCACCACCATTTTTATGTTTTCTCAGAGGCGGCGGCAGCAGCAGTGAGGCAGACTGGTGTTTGTAGGCAGGTGGGGTCCCTCCTTCCCTTCTCTGATGTAGGTTGCATCAGAGGAGGGAAGGACCAGGCCAGCCATGCAAACGCTGAGTTGCAAAGACCCGTGTTTGAATGACTGGCCTTGTCCCTCCCTCCTCTTACGCGACCTACATCAGAGAAGGGAAGGAGGGATCCAACCTGCCTACTAACGCGGGTCTGCCTCACTGCTGCTGCCGCCACTGCCTCTGAGAAAACAAAAAAGTGGCGGCGGCAGGGCAATGTGGGAGGGCGGGCTGGGGCTGGCAGCCCGACATGCATTCCTGATCCTTTTGCGCCCTGTGTGGCTGCACTGCTCGCACAGGGCTGGGTACGGTGCTGATTTTAATATAATACAACATTTACGGTACTATCGAGAAAACCACATTCATTAAAGGAGAATATTACAGAAGATACATTTTCAAAGAACTAATCACCTTAACCTTGAAAAATGTGTACACATTGGCAGATATAAGACATGGTGGACTCACCTGATACCCTTCAACAGACTGAAGATAGACCATTTTCCAAAATACCATAACTTCAGAGGCTGATAAAACTTCGACACGAATAACTTCAGGGTAGCTTATTGGTGCTGGAAGATTGACAAAATGTACAGTAAAAAGTAGGGCTGTTGTATTTACGTGCACGTTTACTATTTCTGTTTTTTTGCAATCAAGACTAGTTAAAAATGGCTGACCTGGATGGATATTCATTCATATTCATTGCAAAATTGCTAAATTCTATTAGTACTTTAATGTTACTTGAGTACTGCTAATCTTATTTTGGTGGACCAATCTCAAATCCATCACTATGCTAAAATCCACCAAGTAGGTATACTCTGAGATTGCTGCAAGAAGTGCTTGATTAATAACTAGGATGAAAAAGGGATATGGAATGACTCCTGCTGTTTTACAGCTTTTGTTTGATCTACACAGGGCTATCATGCAGCTAAACTAAACTTGATTTTATGCCATTTCTTGTGTGACCCGAGGCACACCTTATCTGCCCTGCAGCTGCTAAGGCCCTGTAGGAGACAGGCTCCAGGGACTTTTGGGCTGCTGGAGTTAGATGCACTTTGGCTGAGTCCACCAGAACCTAGATTCAGGATTCTAGGACTTGTGCCTGCCAAAGTGTGGATGGTTGGTGTTCAGTGAGACAGTGACTCCTCGAGGCCTGTAATAAACGCCTTTGGCCCTAGAATGTACCAAAGAACAGACAGTATTCAAAACCAATCTGCTTTTCTGGCATGCATTCATAGACAATGTCATACAAGTTAGAATATAATAGTAACTACAAGAAAATAACCACACAAATAAACATAGAGCAGCCATTAACAGAAAGCATATGTAGTAGTGGTAAATAAAACACACTGGCCTGGTAGGGCTGTAAAAGGACTGATGGGCAGTCCCAGACCACAGTACCTTAGAAAAACTGGTAGCAAAATGAAAAAAGATGAAACAATTTAGGGCAAAAAACTCCTCTTCAGGGTGTGCACACACTGTTCAGTGGATGTTTACTATCAAATGTACCCCCTATCGGGGTAAATTTGTGAATTTAGATGCAGTAAACTTATAAATCACACAGTTCAAGCGTTTCCACCCAGATACAAACAGGAAGTCTGCATTGGAGATGGAAACAGACATCCCCGAGGTTTCTGAAATTGATCATGGATGTCTACACTCAACGCCCACCCCGGACATACTTCCGCTACACCCCCTGCCTACTTTGGATGGCCCTGCAGCACAGACATCTTTAAAAGCCATGCACGTTTTGGACATCCAAATCACTTCAAAGCCTCATAAAACGACCCCCACAGTAAATGAGATCAAATAGCTCAGCCATTTCCCTACTTCTTTTTCTCTTCAGTTTTTTACTACTTGGATACTGAGATAAGTTTTCATTCTTTGTTTGTTTGTTTTTTAATTTTGTTTTCCTTAAAAATAAATAAAATCTGGGAAAGTCCAGAAAGCAAAAAATGCAAATGGAGGAAAAAATAGCCAGTACAGTAAAATGAGGGGAGAAGACTTCTTTTGGATGTTAATGGCAGGAAGAAATACAAAATTGGTATTGTCAGATTCAATGGTTACGGGGAGGAATATGTAGAAGCTGTTGAAGATAAAACAGAATTGCTTAACAAATATTTCTGTTCTGTGTTCGCAAATGAAAGGCTGGGAATAAGACTGCTGAAAACAAGCACAAATAGGAATGGAAATGTAGTTCATCTCGAGCAATTTTCAGAACCGTGTTCATAAGGAACTATCTAAACTAAAAGTAGACAAGGCAATTGGTTCAGATGGAATACATCCAATGGTAATGAAGAAACCTACCAATGTTTTGACAGCAAATCTGTCTGACCTTTTCAATGCTACTTTAGAGTTGGGAATGGTCCTGTAGGACCGGAGAAGGACAAATGTGGTCTCTTGCCAAAAAAAGAGGAAGTAAGGAGACGATTGGGAACTACAGGCTGGCTAATTTGACATCTGTGGTGAGTAAATTAATGGAAATACTGTTAAAAGAAAAGACAGTGCAGTTACTAGAATCCAGTCGATTACAGGATATGAGGCAGCATGATTTTACTAAAGGTAGGTCTTGCTAAAAGAATCTGATTAATTTCTTTGACTAGGTGACTAGAGATTTAGTTTGAGGGAGCGCACTAGACATGGTGAACCTAGATTACAGCAAAGCCTTTGACATGGTTTGCATAAGCAATTTATAAATAAACAAATGCCCTTTGAATGGGCCCTAAAGTGACTGAATAGGTTAGAAACTAGTTCTATGGAGTTAACTCTGAGGATAAGGGCATTGACCAGGACCAAGACCAAGACCAATGCTTAGTCTTTGGCTTAGTTTTATTTTACATTTTTGTAAGCAATATTTCAGAAAGGCAGTTGGGTAATGCTTGCCTCTTTGTGGATGATACCAAAATCTACTAAAGGGTAGACACCCTGAAGGTATGGATAACATGAGGAGGGTTTCTAGTGAAGCTTGAAGAATAGTCTAAAATATGACAGCCAAGATTTAACGCTAAAAAATGTAGGGTCATGGAGTTTGGCTGTAAAAACCCAAAAGGACAGTATATTATAGGGGTCAAAGTACTTCTGTGCAAAGAAAAGTGGGGCCTAAGGACTACTGCATCAAATGATCTTAAAATGGCCAAACAGGTAGGGGATTTGATTTAGTTGATGCCTTTTCTCAATTTTAGATGAGTTATGGTCAGGTAACCTTTCTGTCCCAAGAGGGCTTACAAATCTGTACCTGAGGCAATAGAGCATTAAGTGACATGCCAAAGATCATAGGGAGCAGGAGTGGGATTTGAATCTGGGCTTCCCTACTTCTAGCCTGCTAAGCCAACTATTAGGCTATTCCTCCACTACAAAAGCCAGAAGAATGCTTGGATGCATATGAAGAGGAATGGCCAGCAGGAAATAGGAGGCGATACTGCCTTTGTATAGATCTCTAGTTAGACCTCATTTGAAGAAGTGTAGAGCTCTGGAGGCCTTACCTTCAAAAAGATATAAATAGGATAGAGAAGGTTCAGAGTTTGGCTCCTAAATGGTTAGTGTTCTTCATCATAAACTATATAGGCCTGATTCCATCCCGCATGTAGATCCCCTCTGTGCGTCCGGTCTGAACCGGACGCACAGAGGGTATCGTGATTCTGATCTTGCGGGGGCACGTCTAGCCCCGTGGGATCAGAATCGTGAACAGTCCTGCACGTGAAGGACTGCCCCCGTCTAACTCAGTCAAGGCCCCTCAATGGAGCCGTGGTGGCATGGCGTCATATTGCTATGGCACTGTGTCTTCACTGAAGAGTCGCGATGCCGGCAGCCTGAAAAAGGGGTTTATTCCCAACAGTCCAACCCCCAATCTGGCCTCCTAAGGCCTGGGTCGGGCAGCGGGGAATAAACCCTGGCCCCCCTACTCCATCCACATCCAAGGCTGTGCAAAAAATCATGTCCAGGGAAGTTCCCCGGACATTTTGCCCGCCTTGACTCCACCCCTGGGCCACTCATTCCCCGCCCCCGTCTAACTTCCCCACACAACCGGCAGGGAAGTTAGTTGGGGGCAGGAGCTGGCACGACTAGCGGAGATGGACTAGAAACAGAGCCTTTGCGCTATATGCACCCACATGCTGGAACGCCCTACCACCGGCCATCCATGCCATCACCGACCTCAACCAGTTTAGGAAGTCACTGAAGCACTATCTTTTCCTCCAGCGCTATACCAACCCAAATGACATCTCACAGCCAGTCACTCTCATGAACCAGGCTGTCATCCCCAGCGCAGCCACTCCACACGAGTGCAGCCCCACCCTATAGATCATGATACTCTTGGCAGGTGGAAAGTATACATACGCTGACCTGTCAATCATAGTTAAACCAACCTGTAAATAGTTGTGAGCTGACCATGTCGCCTGTGACAGCCAGCTTGCCTGTACATAGTTACCCTGTCAGCCTCGTGAAGAAATCCCTGTTCTCTGTAAGTCCAGTGTAGGCCCTGCCTGCACTGCACAAATTTGTTAACTGTAAACTGCACTGATTTTAAAGAGTGCGGTATAAAAAATGCATTAAATAAATAAAATAAATAAATAAATGGACATCCTGTTGGGCTGTCCATCCTTCTATTTGTAGCACAGAATAACCCCCTATGTGGATAGACTGGAAGAAGCATGACAGAAGGGAGGTATCACAGCCATTTAAATACCTCCATGGCATAAATGCAAAGAAGGAAGGCCTCTTTTAATTAAAAGGAAGCTCCAGAATGAGTCGGCATAGGATGATGGTGAAAGGGGACAGATTCAGGAGTAATTTAAGGAAATATTTCTTGATTGAAAGCATAGTGGATGCATGTAACAACTTCCCAGAGAGGGTGGTAGAGACAAGGACTTTACCTGAATTCAAGAAAGCATGCAACAAGTACAGAGGATACCTGTGGGAGAGACAGGGATCATAGAGCTTAGAGTTGGTATGGATTGGCAGGCTGGATAGGTCATATGGCCTTAATCTGCTGTCATTTTCTGAATAAGCGTGGCTAACCGCATCATGTTTGCTGCCATTCAGTTAATGCACAGTAGAGGACTTTTCTCTATGTTCCTCTTTCTCTCTCCCTCTACCCCTCCTTGTGAACTCCGCTCTTCCTTTGGCTCTCTTCTCTCTATGCCTTTCTCTTCCACTGCCAACTCCAGACTTTGACCCTTTCACCTTACTGCTCCTTATGCCTGGAACCAACTACCTCTATCTTTACGTCAGGTTTCATCTCTCTCCCTTTTCAAATCCATGCTAAAGGCTCACCTCTTTCAGGCTGCTTTTGGATCTTAATCCTTTGCAGGGCCATACTGATCGTGAATCTCGCCCTGTGCGACTTGCACATCGGGCGCACACTGCCCCCCCTCCCCTGCATCATGATTTTCAACAGCTGGAATTTTTAGATATATTAGTGATTAAAAAGGAGGGCAAACTTCATACCACTTTATTCTGCCAATGTGTACATAATTTTCAAGTTTTCATCCAGTACCCCTTAAAAAGGGTCTTCCCTATGGCCAATGTCTTCGTCTTCGAATGATTTGTTCAAATATGGATGACTATAGATACCATGCAAAAGAGTTATTTAAGCGTTTACAAACGTGAGGATACCCTATAAATATGCTAAAGAAGGCATATAAAAGCCATCGTGAATGGCTTTTATCATCTAAATTTACATCAAATTTACATCAGCCCCATCTGAAAAGTCTGAAACATTTGTGGATATACTCCCATATATGACCTATTCTAATCAAATTAGACAAATCTTGAAAAGACATTGGGATATTTTATCACTACGTTCATGATTTCAGAAGCCATTGCAAATAACCTACACTAAGGGGCTCAAATCTCCGTGACCTTATTGGGTCCACAACATATTCTTTAGATAGACCATTTATGCATTTGGATTCTGTTTCCTTGGAACATTTTGCATATAGAGGATGTGACCATTGCACACAGTCTATAAATGGATATGAGTGGTGTTTTCCAAATTCTAAAAAAACCCCAAGCAAAATGGCATGCTACTTGTCTACAGCTTTTGTGGTATATATGCTTTTATGTCCGTGCTCATTGATATATATTGGACGCACTATTCGTCCAGTTCGTGTGCGTTTAAGTGAGCATGCCTATCGTTTACGAAATAGGACATTTAGTGCTCCTGTAGTTCAACATTGTTTGGATAATGACCATTCCTTTGGTGATTTAAAATGGAGAGTCTTGTACTTTGTTCCAGTAAACCCTTGTGGTGGGAATAGAGAGCAAAAACTTCAATACTGTGAACAGTCCTGGATTTTTAAAATGTATTTTTAAAATGTCATCTGTTTCTCCGAATGATTTGAATCAAGAACTTGTTTGGGCAAGCCTTTTGTGATGTGGCGATTGATGATTGGTTCCAGCATTTTTCATTCATTGGTTCTTTTGCTCATGTGGTATAAATCTGAGCTGAGTTTTCATGACGTCTACAAAAGTTTGGATGCTATCTATTACTGCGATCTTTGGAGCGTTAAAGCAGGGCGTGTATTGCTGACGGCATCCTAAATGCAGTGCTGTGCTCGTTGCTGATACCACAAAAATAAGCCCCTTTCGCTGCTGACACTGTGAAGACTCTATACAAAGAAGAGTGTTTGTGGAGGATATTTTCTCAGGTAAGTGCAAAAAGGTTGTTGCGCTTTTGTGAATTATTGTGGTGTATGATATGATTTTCAAGAGGGGACATACACACAAATCACGAAGGTTTTGAAATCACAAAGGTTTTGAATGTTTTAATTATGTAGGGCACCTAAATGTGTGCTTCTTTCACATAATTCTAACAAAGGTTTTGAAAAGTAGAACCTATCACTGATTAAAATGGAAGAGAGGCTGCGAGAGGGGATTGTCCCTCAAGACCTATCTTCCAACATATAAATATTCATTATAGTGCTTAGATTGCTCTATTTTTGTTTTTTGATTAAATTGTAAGCTCTAATGAGCAAGGACAGTCTTATTATATGTGTCTGCGCAGCACTGCATATACCTTGTAGCACTATGTAAATGATTAATAGTAGCAATAGTGTTTCATTGTTAACTCACTGTAACATTTCTAAATGCCAACATGATTGTTATCATGTTTAGGGGCATTATTTCCATATTTATTTTTCATTTTTTTATTTTGTAGTATTTTGAGAAACCTATTAGTAGACATGTAGGTTTGGCTTTGGGCTCAATAATGCACAGCAATGTTGGGAAATGTGGCAATTGTGCTCGGCACTTTGTTATTTTTGTTCTACCTGATTAAGGGCTCTCCCTTTTTTAATGCCAATAGACTGTCATTTACAACCAGCACAACACAGCAAGAAGCACCATTTAAATGCCGCAGTGTTCCCCTTTCACTTTTGAGTGAACTCGTTTGATAGTGCTAGGCATTTGCTGCCTTTTCGTTTATAATTCTTACAGAGATTAAGAAGGTAAGAGACAGCTGCTTATGTAGTTTATACACAAGACATGAGCCATTTTTTAATGAGCGCTACAAGGTTGGTCGTGTATGTAGTAACCGAGCATTGGCACTACCCCAGCATGATCTGAGCTTTGCAATTTATAGGGGTAATTTTATAAGGAGCTGCCTAGTTTTAGGCAGTATTTTAGTTATTTATGCATAAAAGTGCCCACTTATACAGTGCATGTAAATGACCCCTTCTAAAATTCCAACTCATGTAAAAATATGAACATTCACTTAACTCTCTATTGCCTCAGGTACAAACTTAGATTGTAAGATCCTCGGAACAGGGCAATACCTACTGTATTTGATTATAACTCACCATGAATTACTACTGGGAAGGCATGAGCTAAATACTTTCATGTAGATGCAATGATTAAAAAGTACTATAATTTACATGCATACTTGCAAAACGTAGTCCTGGTCATGTACACCGGTTCTAGAGTTGGTGTAAGTCATCCCATCTTTACTTAACGTACATTCTCTGCCACTTATACTAGTATTTTATAAAGTCAAGTACATGTATATTTGACTTTATAATATGGGCACGGAATATGCACACAACAATGTGAGTTCACTATACACGACTTTATGAAATGACCCTCCACATATCTGTATTTTTTAAAGAAATATCGGGGGTTATTTTCTGAAGTCTTTTTCACGTGCATGTATATATACCAACCGGCTTAGATGTGCTTTCCTTGCCAAGAAGGTGTGTCTTTGCTAGTAGGCATTGTCAGGATGCAGTTTGGATGGAGGATAGGCACAGCAAATGTAATGTGTGCCATCAAGTCAATGATGATTCCTGGTGACCCAGCAGCTCTGGGGTTTTCTTGGCAAGGTGTGACTGGAAGTAGATTGTCAGGCTTTTCTTCCAAGACAGTGAAGGGTAAAGTGACTTGTCCAAGACCACAAGGAGTGCTTTGGGAAATGAACACTGGTTACTTAGGGGCATGTTTACTAAAAACTGCTAATTTGCGCGCTGCAAAATAGCGCACTAAAAGCGGTACTTAAGAGCGCTTAAATGCCCCGCAATCGTGCGTGTCACCCCCGCACAGGTGCGCGGCACAATAACGGGCCCCGCACAAGTACGGGCCCGCAAATGTCCGATAGAGGCGTGGAACGGCTAACGGAGGGCGGAGGAAGGTTCCTGAGGGGCGGAGAGACGAGTCTAATGGGCGGGGAAGGGGAGGGGAGAGGCTCCCCGCACATTATCGGGGCCGGATCCCAAAGCAAAACTACAGCGAGTGAAACACTCGCGGTAGAGGGCATTTAAAGGGAAGAGAAACCATTTCCGTCAGCAATGTACAGCAAAACTGGGGAAACCTGAAAAACGTGAGCAGTGTGATACATGTGCACAGCACAAAAGTGAAAATAAAAATAGAAAGTGACCACAACAAAAATATCACAAATAGTAATTCAGCTGGGGAACAGTTATAGTAATGGGAAAATATAGAAAACACACCCAGGAAAGCTCCAGAAAGAACAAATGAATATTGGAAGGGTCTACGGAGCGGAGATTCATCCAAAACAAATTTCCTTTTTGGAGCTTTCCTGGGAGTGTTTGCTATGGTTGACCATTAATATCACTGTTGCCCAGCGTGGTGATATATTGTCCCCCAGTTTCTGTGGTCATTTCCGGGGTTTATGTGCACGTTTGTCACCAGACAGGGTGCATGTGCCCACAGTAAAAATGCGTAGAGCAGGGTTTGTGACTCCATCCTGCCAGGTTTACTACCTCCAGGGGCTGCACTGTCTCTGTGGGCATAGTGTGGTGCAGCAGACAGAGGGTCAGAGGTTCAAATCCCAGCTGGGGCACTTGCCAGCCCAGTCCCTATATTTTACCCACCACTAAACAAAGATAGCGCAGACACCCCTGTATTGCAGGGAACATAAGCATGGGGAAAACACCCATATTTTACCCAACACCGCACACACACCACAACAATGGGCATTACCTACAGCCAAGTCCCCCAAATGCAGTCCCGTACTGCCACATTGCAATCAGGTCATCTGCTTTTACTGAGAGAAGCTCATGCCAGCATGTTGGCGGACGAGTACATGTGGTGCAGGGGGCAGTGTCTGCTAGTCACAGAAGACAGAGGCCCAGCCATGTGCAGGCTGGCACAGTCCACTGCAACAGACAGGCCCTGCTGGATCCACAGTCATGGATGTTCCAGGGAATCCAGCCAATCTGTGGCTACACGGTGGTGCAGTGCACACAGACAGTGCATGCAAGAACAGAAGGTCACAAGTTCAAAGCCCAGCTGGGGCTACCACCAATCCTGCCCACATATTTTTCCCACAACTAAACAGTGATAGTAAGGACACACCTTTCGTGGCGAGGACATATGCAATGGTACTACGTCTATCTTTTACCCCACTGAGCACAGACACCATGAACAGGGGCAGTACCTAGAGCAGAATCCCCCAAATGCAGTCCTGGTGGGCCACACACCAGTCAGGTTCCATGCTGCCACTCATACAAATGCCTGTGCTGTATATCTATGCACCACCCCCATGGCATGTAGATGTAGCTCATGCATATTCATGAGGGACAGCAGGAAAATCCAAACAGTGTGATGCTAACCTGGACTGGAGTTGGGAATCTCTGCCATAAAGCAGCAGCCAACAGGGGCAGACACACCCACACCCACACCCACAGGCCCCATTGGCCAATGTCTCCTGGAGAGGCAGAACATTGGACCCTGCGTGCATCTCCCAATAATAGCACCTGCATACCTTAGCAATGTCACCCTACACCTGAGGTATACGGTACACAGCTCTGAGACGTTTGCTAGGAGTACTGGCAGATAGATATCCATATGTTACGCACATACTGCTAGTTGACCCCATCCGAACAATCTGTTAGGTGTTTGCGGTGCGTGCTCCAGGCCTGGCCTCTGACGGTGTTTACCACCCTGGGGAGTGATCCCCAGCAGTACTGCGTACCATATCCATGCCTTGCCGTGGCCAGGACCGGTTTGGTGGGCAAGGCTAATTACCTCCTCAATAGTAGCACCATGATGGCATAGGTGTGGAAGTGTGTGTCTGTCTATGTGGAAGTGTGTGTCTGTGTGGCAATCAAGTAAGTGTGTGTCTGTCTATGTGTGTGTCTGTCTATGTGGAAGTGTGTGTCTGTGGCAATCAAGTGTGTGTCTGTCTATGTGTGTGTCTGTCTATGTGGAAGTGTGTGTCTGTGGCAATCAAGCACCACATCTTCCTGATCCATTTTGCACAAGCTTCCAATCCTCATCGGATCATCAGCCCTCCTAAACCGACAAACTCTCACTCTTCTCCCCAATTCCCTCACAAGTAATTTCTGCCTCAAGTTCTTTTATGCCCTATCTTATCTTATTCCGACCATAGTCTGCCTGTGAATACTAAAGAACCCAATATGTTTATACATAGCTCAGTTTTTACACTGTTTTTTGTATATAGTTTCACTGTGTGTACATAGTTATAGTTTTATTACCCCTTTTCCAAGTTTAAGTTACCTGTTATAATGTAAGCACACCAGTGTTTTCTGATTGTGCAGTTCTGTTACTTGTAAACCGCACTGAAAACAAATAGCGCGGTATATAAAAGATGTTAAATAAATAAAATAAAATAAATATACAGTGGGTGTTGGCTGCAAGCCCCTTCCACAGCCCACACTGCCAGCACTGTTGCCAGTATTGGCCTGCCAATGTGCATAATGAGTTGCAAGGGACCATGGGTATATCTCAGACAGGGTGGGCTGCCCAGGATGCAGCTGCACAGGGCATAGGGCACTGGCAGGGACATGGTAGTGCCTGGCCACCACCTACACAGACAGGGTGACCTCTGTATGTGCTGCTGGGGGTTCACTCTCACCCTGAGTGTGCAGTGATGGCAGCATGGCTAGGCACCCCCATAGTGCTGTATTGTGTTTCTCTCATGTGATTATATATGGATTTCCTGTTGGGGTCTCTTCACTGACTTATCTGCTTGTGTGTGCTGCCACCCTGGTTTTGGGTGCATGCATTTCCATCAGGACCAACCAGCAGACTGTGCACAGCTGGCATGTGTCTTGATGGAGCGCCTTGCAGGGTGCAGTGGCTGATGGCTTGCTGCAGGAGAATATCAGATGGTGGTGGGGTGCATCTGTAAATATCCAGGCCTAATGTCTGTTTGATATTGTGTTATGGATGTGTGTGGAGCTGCTTGGACTGCCCTGTAGGGTGTCTGTTCCCCAGCAGGACCAGGGGTTGATGGTCCACTCTGCTGCCATCGGGGGGGGGGGGGGGGAGGGTCGGGGAGGGAGGTTCCACTAACTGAGACAGACAGAACTTTCCAAGATGCTTATGCGGCACCTACCTATCTCACAGGTTAGTGCTGTTTTGGAGCTCTGGCATGGCCGCATTCAGCCATGGAAGGTGTTGTGGACCTGGTCCTGGGCGCAACATCACACACTCAGGGTGAGCACAGTAACCGCACAATGTGATGGTGTTTAGCTACTCTTTGCCGTTTGTCCATCCACTCAGGACACCCTGCCAGGCCGAGGTGCTGTGTGGGTGCACACGGACACGTCCCCCTACCAGGCTGGGGAGCTTTAGGGGTGCATTTCCCATCTTGTGTGCATCTGTGGACAGCTGATTTGCATGTGCAGTGCATCATGGGTACGGGTGGCCTAACCCTATCCTGTTTACAACAGCAGACTGTCTGTGAGGTGACGTGCAGGCTATGCAGCCAGCCAGGGGCTTGCTTACAGCTATAGAGCTGTAGTGCAATGGTTACATCACTGCCTGTGCAGCCAGAGGTCATGGGTTCAAACCCACAGTGGGGTTCTGTGATAGGGGTGTCCATAGCATTTTTTAATTTACTGTACATATGTTGATGCCAGCAATAACACCCTCAGCATACTGTACCCATAAGGTGCCTCTGAGGGTGCTTTATGGGGTGCCCTATAGGGCACTTTATGGTTGCCATCCATATAGGGTGCACTATACATTATCCTGTGTCGCAACATACATGCTGCCCTATAGGGGACATTCTAGGGTGCCTTGGCGGACGGTGCACTGTAACATGTGCCTTATGGGCCGCCTTATGTTAACATGCTGTGAGAGTGCGTTTGCTAGTAGTTGTCACAAAATAAAATTAAAAGGCCTCCTACAGCACTCCACAACATAAAACATACTGCCTCAGCTAGCCTTTTTCACTGGGCATTGTGAGGGATTGAACCCCTGGTCCCTGCACCATTGGTCAGTGTCTTAACCATTGTGCTGTGGCTGTGTTCCTTTGCTTTAGCATCAGCGTGCCACCTTGTGCCCATCAGCGCGCCGCCTCCTGCTGCCCACAATGAACAGTGCGCCACCCAAAAAGAACAGCGCGCCGCCTTGTGCCGCCCAAATTTGATAGCACATCGCCTAATGCTGCCCAAATTTTACAGCGCAACGCCTAATGCCATCAAAAATTAATTACTGCCGCCCAAACGTAACAGCGCAACGCCTACAGCTGCACAAAAGTAGTATGCCTCCTAAACAACTTTTTAACCATTACTATTCATGCCTCAGCCAGCCTTTTTTGGTTGTGCACACTGGGGGATTGAACCCATGGCCCCTGCACCATTGGTTAGTGTCTTCACCGTTGTGCTACAGCTCTGTTCCTATTTTGCCCAGCAGCGCCCCACTTAGCCTTCCCACGCGCTAATGTGGGCCCCGCACATTAACGCGACGCGCACACGTACGGTCGTTTTTTTTCCTTGTTCTGCCTGAACCGCCCACTCCTTATATGGCACACGCACACTAACGGGGACCCGAACATTTTCGGAGTTTAGTAAACATGCCCCTAGGAGTCCAATATCGCCCATACAGTGACCTCCAATTTTCAATTAAACTGTCTGTCCGGCTAATGCATAATGTGTGTAAAAATGTGTTACAGGAAACTGACGTTGCGAGACCCCAAGATATTTTTTTTCAGCCAACAGCAAATTATTAGGCAATCTAACATTATATATGGCCAAGGGACAATCAAAAATAACTATGTAATATATCTTTCTGAAAACTGTGCCCAAAAAAATTGCACAGAATGATATTCCAAAATGAGTACTGTCAAATTCAGTGATGTTTCAATTGAAACCTTAAACAACTTGAAAAATATATATATTAAAAAGTGAAATTGATAAATATGTAATAAAAAAATGGGTGAGAGGAGAAAGGGGAGGGGAGCAGAGAGAGGGAAGGGAGGAGGGGGAACGGGGGAGAGGGAAAGAGGGGAAGGGGAGGGGGGGGAGCAGACAGAGATAAAAGATTCCAAATTACTCCTGTCTACTGATAACCAGATTGATATGAATAAAATACAACCTCTACATTAGAGAGGGTATTGTTTAACGCTTTAAGAAAAGTGGAAGGAAGGCCAAAAAACTGCCAGCATGGTTTAAAGGTGAAGTCAGAGAGGCTGATGTAGCCAAAAAAATCATCTTTCAAGAAATAGAAAAAGGAGTCATATGACGAAAACTGGAAATATGATGTTAGATATAAGGCATTGATAAGGCAGGCAAAGAAAGAATTTGAAAAAAAGCTTGCCGTCGAAGCAAAAACACATAATAACAATTTTTTTCAAGTACATTCATAGCAAAAAACCTGTGAGAGTCAGTTGGACCACTGAATGATAAAGGGCCACTAAGAGGGGACAGGGCCATAGCGGAGAGACTGAATGAATTCTTTTCTTCAGTCTTTACTGAGGAAGATGTAGGGAAGTTATGCATACCTGAATTGCTATTTAACATGATACATCTGAAGAACTGAAAGAAATAACGATAAACAGGGAAGATATATTATAACTATTTGATAAACTGAAGAGTAGCAAATCTCCTGGACTGAATGGTATACATCCAAAGGTGTTGAAAGAGCTGAAATATGAGATTGCAGAGCTACTATTAGTAATCTGTAAATTATCATTAAAATCATGTCTACTACCTGAAGATTGGCAAATAGCAATTTTTAAAAGGGTTCAAGGGGTGATCTGGGAAACTACTGACCGGTCAGCGGCTTTCAGATGGATGATCGTTATTATTTTGACCGGTGCATGCCAATGGGTTGTGCGATATCCTGTGCCTATTTTGAGACCTTTAGTTCCTTCCTACATTGGGTCGTAGCTCGGAGAGCTGGGTGTCGCTCTATTGTGCATTACCTGGATGACTTTTTGTTCGTGGGTCCTGCGCAGTTGGCGACGTGTGCGACCTTGTTGCGGCAGTTCGAGGAGATGGCGGTGGCGTTCGGGATTCCCTTGACTGTGGAAAAAACGGTGGGCCCGGTAACGCGCCTGTGCTTTTTGGGGATTGAGATTGATTCCGTTGCCTTCGAGATCCGCTTGCCGGCAGACAAGATGGAGCACCTGAAAGCGCTGGTTGCGGCAGTGGGGTCGGCGGCGAAGGTCACGTTGCGGGAGTTGCAGTCGCTGGTGGGGCACTTGAACTTTGCCTGTAGGGTGATCGCGATGGGGCGGCCGTTTGCACGGCGGCTGGCCTTGGCTACGGTTGGGGTGCGGAGCCCTCATCATCGTATTCGGATCACGGCCGGGATGCGTGAGGATCTGCAGGTGTGGGGGGTGTTTCTTGCGGATTTCAACGGTTGCACCCTGGTGCAATCGGCGGAGCTGTCCAATGGGGATTTGCAGCTCTTCTCGGATGCGACGGGCAGTTCGGGGTTCGGCTTGTATTGCCAGGGTTCGTGGTGTGCTGAGGCCTGGCCGGTGGCTTGGGCAGAGGCGGGCTTGATGCGTAACGTTACCTTCTTGGAGCTCTTTCCGATTGTGGTGGCATTTTGGGTGTGGCCTGGGTGGTTACGAAATCGGAAAGTGGTTTTCTGGTGTGATAATGCGGCGGTGGTGCAGGTTATCAATCGGCAGTCCCCGAAGTGCCTGCGGGAGACGACGTTAATGAGAGTTTTGGTCTTGGCTTGCTTGTGCCTCAACGTTACGGCGCGGGCGCGCCACGTTCCGGGGGTGCGAAATTCTATTGCTGATGCTTTGTCTCATTTCCAGTGGGCGCAGTTTCGGTTGCTGGCCCCGGGAGCGGACGTGGAGGCGACACCGGTACCGGGGAACCTTTGGCGGATTGGGACCCTGGACTGATGGGGTTGTTGAGGTCTTCTGTGGCTCCAGGTACGTGGGCCGCCTATCGGCGCGGGTATGGCAGGGTGCGGGCCTTTTTGCAGGCGAGGGGTTTGGGCGGTGGAAGGATTGGCGAGCAGTTGGGGGGTTCCTTCATCGTGTGGGCGCGGGAGCAAGGTTGGTCTCGGTCGTCGGTCCGGGCCGCTTTGGCGAGTTTCTCTTTTTTCAGTAAAGTGGCGGGATGGGGGAACCCGAGTGGGTCGTTCTTGGTGACGCGGCTGTTGGCAGGCTGGGGGCGAGAGCGGCCCCCGGTGCGGGATTGGCGGCGCCCCATCACCCATGAGCTGCTCTTACGGATCTGGGGGGTTTTGGAGGAGGTGGCGACAACGGAGTACGAGGCGGTGTTGTTTCGTGCTTTGTTTGTTACGGCCTTCTTTGGAGCCTTTCGGGTGAGTGAGCTCGTGCCGCGTTCGCGGAGGGGGGATGATGGTGGGGGTTTGGCGGTTCATTGTTTGACAGTGGAGCACTCAGCGGTGTGGATTTCCCTGTCACGGTCCAAGACTGACCAGACTGGTAGGGGTCGGCGGGTAGTGCTGCAGGTGACCCCGGGGTTGTTGTCCTGCCCGGTGCGCAATTTGCAGGCGTATGTCCGGGTGCGCCCTTCGCTGGGAGGACAATTTTTTTCGTCACGGGGACGGGTGTCCGGTTACCCAGTATCAGTTCACGGCGGTGCTGCGCTTGGCGCTCCGGCGGTTGGGGTCCCCGGAGCGGCAGTTCGCCTCGCACTCTTTCCGTATCGGTGCTGCGACGAGCGCAGCAGCGGCGGGCTTAGATGGTGATCTGATTCAACGCATTGGGAGGTGGCGTTCTGGGGCTTATGCGGGCTATGTTCGGCCTGACCAGGTTTGAGGGGTGGCGCCCGTGGGGGGGGGGGCGGTGCCGGGTGGGGGAAGGGGGGGGTCTTTCATGCTTTGTTTTCTGTTGCAGGTGGACTGCTGCGGCTGCTCTCCCGGAATGATGGTGTGGATGTGTCCTCAGCTGGAGAATGGTGGATCGTCGGGCACTCCTTCGTCTATTGGGCGGAGAGGAGAGCTGTGCGACGCCCGCTTGGAGTGCACCTGGGCCTGGCGGTCCGTAACGTGCGATTGCGGTGGCTGGGAGAGCGCGGTATGCAGTGGTGGCACTTCCTTCCTGTGGTGCGGCGGGCAGCGGATCAACGGCGGCGTCCGTTGGGAATCCTGATCCATCTTGGTGGCAACAACTTGTCCGGCTGGACGTGTCGGCAACTCATCAGAGCGGTTCAGCGCGACCTTCGAGTGCTGCAGCAGGAGTGGCCGGAGGTGGCGATCATCTGGTCGGATATTATCCAGCGTCCGGCTTGCCAGTCTCAGCGGCGGTGGTCGCGAGGCCTTGCCAAAGTGAATTGTCAGATCGGGCGCTGGGTCCGGCAAGCGGGTGGCTTGCAGGTTCACCATTCCTGGGTGGATGTTCAGTGTGCAGGACTCTACCGCACGGACGGTGTTCACTTGTCTACGGTGGGACAGGATCTCCTATTGAATGATTGGCAGGAGATTTTGGAGCAGGTGGTTGGTCGCAGCTTTATTGGGGTGGGTCGGCGCGAGGATAAGTAGTTACCTCGCGCCGGTGGTGGGGTAGCGAGACAGCGCTCGCCGAGGCGGCGGGAGTGCTAACTGCTTTAGGAGCTGTGGGGAGTGAAGGGCTCCCCGGGGGTGGGGGCGAGACATCCCGGTTGGGGGTCTCGGCCCGGTAGGTGGGTGTGAGGGCCGGCCTTTGCTACTTGATGGCGAGGCTGGCGGTGGGGGGGTGGTGAGGAGGATGTTCCGCCTTGCTAATAGTATGGCGGGTGGGGCATCGTCCGGTATGGGGGTGGGGTGAGATACAGGTTGGTTGCCCATGTTGGGCGGTTATTACATGTATTACATTGGTAAATAAAGCTGAGACCAAAGTTGTACCATGTTAAAGTGTTTGTGTGCTTATTATGTATGACAAATGGTGTGTGGGGGTTAGCTGATGTTGTAGAGGGCGAGGAGGGCCTCCGGGTTACCTGAGTTAATGATGAGGCCGCCGGGCCGGTCCCGTGGCCGATTGTAACTCGGGCCCGGGCCCGGCCTCGGCCCTCGTCACATGACCGGGGTGTGAGGGGAAGGGGGGCGTGAGGGCTTGGGGCCGGTTGCCATGGGATCGCTTTTCGCGGGCGCGAGAAGCGATCCTATTGGCTGCAGTGATTGAGGTGGGGGTATAGGGTTGTGAGGAGCCGCGTGGCTCGGCCTTTCCTGCGGCTCCTCGCTGACGATCGGGCGTGTTTCCCGCCCACCCTCCCTTGGTATTCCGGGGGGGGGGGTTTGTTGCAGCTGGGGGGGGGCGGGGTAGCGAGACAGCACTCGCCGAGGCAGCGGGAGTGCTAACTGCTTTAGGAGCTGTGGGGGGTGGGGGCGAGACATCCCGGTTGGGAGTCTCAGCCCGGTAGGTGGGTGTGAGGGCCGGCCTTTGCTACTAGGATGGCGAGGCTGGCAGTGGGGGGGTGGTGAGGAGGATGTTCCGCCTTGCTAATTGTATGGCGGGTGGGGCATCGTCCGGTATGGGGGTGGGGTGAGATACAGGTTGGTTGCCCATGTTGGGCGGTTATTACATGTATTACATTGGTAAATAAAGCTGCGACCAAAGTTGTACCATGTTAAAGTGTTTGTGTGCTTATTATGTATGACAAATGGTGTGTGGGGGTTAGCTGATGTTGTAGAGGGCGAGGAGGGCCTCCGGGTTACCTGAGTTACAAAATACACTGTATAATCTCTAAGGATAGAATTCCATGTATAAAGGAGAAGGCAATGGCAGTGCAGGTGTACTACCGTCTCCCTGGACAGAATGAACAAATGGATGATGAAATGCTAAAAAAAATCAGGAAAGCTAACAAAATTTACAACAGATTAATAATGGATGATTTCAATCACCCTGGTATCAACTGGATCAGTGTCTCAGCAGGACATGCTAGGGAGATAAAGGTTCAAGATGAAATAAATGGATGCTTCTTGGAGCAGATGGTTCATGAACTGACAAGAGGGAAAGCTATTTTGGACCTAGTCCTTAGTGAAATACAAAATCTGGTGCAAGAGATAAGGATGTTGGGGCCACTTGGCAATAGTGATAACATAAGAACATAAGAACATAAGATATGCCATACTGGGTCAGACCAAGGTCCATCAAGCCCAGTATTCTGTTTCCAACAGTGGCCAATCTAGGTCACATGTACCTAGCAGTTTCCCCAAGAGAAACAAGTTCCACAATGCTTGTACTGGGTCAAGCATTGATATCTTCGGTCACTTCTTAATAATGGTTTATGGACCTTTCCTCCAGGAACTTGTCCAAACCTTTTTTAAACCCAGCTACACTAACAGCCTTTACTACATCCTCCGGTAACAAATTCCAGAGTTTGATTACACGTTGAGTGAAAACATATTTTCTTTTATTAGGCTTAAATAGTTTACCCTGTAGCTTCATTGCATGTCCCCTAGTCTTTCTATATTCTGATAAGGTAAACAATCGATCTACGTTTACCCATTCCACTCCGTTCATTAATTTATAGACTTCTATCATATCTCCCCTCAGCCGTCTCTTTTCCAAGTTAAAGAGCCCTAACCTTTTTAGCCTTTCTTCATAGGAGTATCCTTCCATCCCCTTTACCATTTTGGTGGCTCTTCTCTGTACCTTTTCTAAAATCGCTATATCCTTTTTAAGATACGGCGACCAGAATTGCACACAATATTCAAGGTGCGGTCTCACCATGGAACGATATAGAGGCATTACAATATCCTTTGTTTTATTATCCATTCCCTTCCTTATCATACCCAGCATTCTATTTGCTCTCTTGGCCGCCGCTGCACACTGGGCCGAGGGCCCCAACATGCCATCCACAATGACGCCTAAATCTTCTTCCTGGGTGGTGGCTCCCAATGTGGAACCCTGCATCGTGCAACCATCGTGCATTTGTTTTAGTAAATGGAGGGAGGACAGCAAGGAAATCCACAGTTCTACCTTTCAAAAGGGAGACAATGAAAGAAGGAGGAAAATAGTTAAGAAAAAATTAAAAGGAGCAGCTGCAAAGGTAGATGTTCATCAAGAATAGGCATAGTTTAAAAATACTATCTTGGATGTCCAGACCAGATGTATTCTATGCTTTAAAAAAGTAGAAGGAAGGCCAAAGAACTGCCAGCAAGCTTTAAAGGTGAGGTCAGAGAGGCTGTTGTAGCCCAAAAAGCATCTTTCAGGAAATGGAAAAAGGAGCCAAATGACAAAAACTGGAAACATTAGCACTGGCAAGTTAGATGCGAGGCATTGATAAGGCAGGCAAAGAGAGAATTTGAAAAATAGTTTGCTGTGCAAGCAAAAACACATAATAAAAACTTTTCAAGTAAATTTGTGCAAAAAAACTGTTGAGTCAGTCTGACCATTAGATGACAGAGAGGTAAAAGGGGGTGCTAAGGGAGGACAAAGCCTTAGAGGAGAGATTCAATGAATTATTTGCTTCGGTCTTTACTTAAGATGATGTAGGGAAGTTATCCATGCCTGAAATGTTATTTAAAGCTGATGTAGCAGAAGAATTGAAAGAAATATTGATAAACCGGGAAGATGTATTACGTACAACTATTTGCTAAACTGAAGAGTAACAAATCACCTGGACCAGATGATATACATCCGAGGGTGTTGAAAGAACTGAAATGTGAGATTGCTGACCACCTCCAGCAGAAGCCCCCCCCAATTGGCATCAGCAGCAGGGAACGGGAAAGGGAAACCCCTCCTTCCCCCCACTGCCAAGGCCAATCAGAGCCGGACACTTAATATTAGCAGCACAACCAAATGTGCCCAAGCCTAGCGAGCCCGTACCTGAGGGCCTTGCCAGAGGGCCCTTTGGCGGGGACTATAGGCAGGGACCGATGCACAGAACATGACCTGGACACTACAAGCCTGACACCAGAGAAACTGCCAAGCCAAGAAAACCCACACAACTTCCCTGCTAGCAACACTACTACTGTGAGTATCTCCACATTGACACTAATACTAAACGATGACAGAACTGTACCCTCCCCACCATGCTTCCCCTATATGTAACATCTAACTCTCTATTCACCCTTACCCCAATATTCAAAGACTGCTTCACATACCAGCCCTCCCCTTAACAGTATCCTTACACCCCCTACCCCATACCCCTCCACATACCAAACAAAGATTACCTACTATCCAAGATAAACAACAGAGAACACAACACCTTATACAAATTCAATGTGGAAACAATCAATCTCAGACTCAAAGGACTCCCACAACATCTACAGGTACAATTCAATGTGCACTTATCAATACCCACTCAATAAGAAACAAAATACCCATTATCAGAGACCTCTTCACAACACACCTGCTCAACATGTTATGTGTCACTGAAACATGCTCATGGACACCGACACTGTCCTCATGAATCAACTTCTATCTGATGGATTTAGCCTCTTCCATTTTACTCGAGCACATTGCAGAGGAGAAGGGGTACTAATCATAGCCAAATCCCAACTCTGCTTCTACTAAAAACATAGAAACATAGAAATATGACGAAAGAAAAAGACCACATGGCCTATCTAGTCTGTCCTTTCATATCAACAACTACAACAGTCCCCCTTTTTTTCCTTTAGAGATCCTCTGTGTTTGTCCCATGCTTTTTTGAATTCAGTTACTGTCCTCATCTCTACCACCTCCACTGGGAGACTATTCCACGGATCCACCACTCTTTCCATAAAGAAATATTTCCACAAATCACTCCTGAATCTATCCCACTTCACCCTCATCCCATGTCCCCTCGTAGCAGAACTTGCTTTCAATTGAAAGAGGCTCTCCCCCTGAACATTTATGCCACGGAGGTATTTAAACATCTCAATCAAATCACCTCTATCCCGCCTTTCCTCTAAGGCAGGGGTAGGGAACCCTGGTCCTGGAGAGCCGCAGACCAGTCAGGTTTTTGGGATATCCCTAATGAATATGCATGAGATATAATAGACAACTTTTTGGTGGTGGTGAGAATCGAGGAGGAATGTGACACATTCTATATACCCTTTCGATGTCTAGGACATCTGCACCTTGCCCACTCACAATCTTAAATGACAGAGGTGTAAGGCAGGGGTCTCCAAATCCAGCCCTGGAGGGCCACAAACCAGTCAGGTTGGCAGGATATCTCTAATGCATATATATCTCATGCATATTCATTAGGGATATCCGGAAAACCTGACTGGTCTGCGGCTCTCCAGGACCAGGGTTCCCTACCCCTGCTCTAAGGTGTACATATTAAGATCCTTAAGTCTGTCCTCATATGCTTTATAATGAAGACCACTAATCATTTTAGTAGCCACCCTCTGCACCGACTCCATCCTGTTCACATCCTTTTGAAGGTGCGGTCTCCAGAATTGCACACTATACTCCAAATGAGGTCGCATACAGAGTTACTATCACCTCCTTTTTTCTGCTAGCCATTCTTCTCCGTATGCACCCAAGCATCCTTCTAGCTTTTGCCATCACCTTTTCTATCTCACCATCACCTGAACTACAGAACCCCAGCCACCTACATGACCGATCTCTCTAACCTTATAGAAAAAAAATCATAGAAAACACCATGTCAGCAAAAGAAGTCCTTATTTTAGGGGATTTCAACCTCCCATCAACACAACCTGCATATGCCACAGCCTTCCTAGACACCATGACAGCAATTGACTTCAAACAGCTTGTCCAATCTTGCACACACAACAGAGGCAACAAACTAGACCTCATCTTCGCCAACACCAAAGAACATAAGCATCCCACACACAATACAATGTTACCCTATGCCCTGGTCAGACCACAACCTTATCGCACTCTCCCTTAATCACCAAATCCTAAGTGACCCTACCGCCCAACCACAAACAAGCAGAAGATTCAAGCATTTTCACAAAGAAACCTTCCTTAAGGAAATACTCCCTCCATTGGAAACAAAACACACTACCCAAACACACTAATTACCGACTGGAACACTACCATTGGAAGAGCCGTGATAACAACAAGTTATACAACAAACAAGCCACAGAAGATGTCCTGGTACACCACCGATCTCAGAAGAATCAAAACACAGCTCAGAAAACTTGAACAGAAATGGCACAAATCCACCCTAAAAACCGACAAAGACCTGTACATGGACTTGATGGACCAACTAACCAAATTCCCCTCCAGCACCCCCATGGACCTTAACATAAGCCCCCAGCAACTAGCAAGCCAATACAAATAACTTCACCCACAGCCTAACCCCACCCCCATCAAACAACCTCCTGACCAACTCCTCCACACCACACCATTGTGCAGTTTTGACCCCATCATCAAGGACAACATCAAAAACATCATTACTTCACTCAATACCACAACATCCGCTCTTGATCCATGCCCAGTTACCTGGATCAAATCTACTAAACAGGATCTTAGCCCAATACTTACAAAACCGACCCGATCCATATACAAAAAGTAGAAATGCCTAATGACCTGAAACTGTCCTCAATGCATATTAATTGTGGCTATCCTGATGGACCCAGCTTCCTATAAACCCATCGCCAGCCTTCCATTCCTTATGAAAATCATCAAAAAGGCTGTCCATCAACAGCTTCAAGAACATATTGACAAGATCTCCCTCCTCATACCCCAGCAAAATGGGTTCCATCCCCTCCACGGTGTAGAAACCCTCATAATCACACTCATCAACAACCTGGTACAAGGGATCCAAGACAAGTCACAAGGATACATAATGATATTCCTGGATATATCCACAGCTTTTGATACAGTTAACCATGACATCCTCGTGCAATGCCTACAATCCAATCAAATTCAGAACACCATGCTATCATGGTTCCAATCCTATCTGACCGACAGGAAACAAATAAAACTGGGAACCAAAACATCCATCCCCTTCCACCAAACCCAAGGAGTACCACAAGGATCCACCCCATTCCCTCTCCTCTTCAACATCTACAATCAGCTCCTCTGCAAAATCATCAGAGCTCACAATATCAACTTTCACATATATGCAGATGACATCATGCTTTATGGACCATTCAACCCAAAGCACCATACATACACAAACGTCCATAGATGTTTCACAGAAGTCACACAATGGCTAACAAACAACCTGGGAATAAACTACAAAAAGATAAAAGACCTATTCGTTACAAAGGATAAGACCTTCATGCTCCCAACCTTTCTCACCCTTGACAACACCCAAATAAAGGTACAATCAGAAATTAAATACCTGGGAATAAACATTGGATCAGCATCTCTCCTTCAAACTATATGTACAGAAGACCACAAAAGCAATCAACTTTAAAGCCTGGACAATACAAATCCTATGCCCCCTCCTGGAACCAACGGATTTCCGATCTGCATTCCAAACCATAATCCTCCCACATATAGACTATTACAACTTCATCCACCAAGTTCTCCCACAATGCACCCTGCTTCCCCTATGCACTGCTCTGCACACTGCAGCACGTACCTTAACAGGAGCAACAAAATATGACCATATTATACCCACACTTAAATACCTACACTGGCTACCTTTAACCAGTCGTATCAAATACAAAACCCACCTCGTAACACACAAAACCATCAACTCCGACCCTACATCTCACCTACACATCCTATTCCAAAACCACAACACAATAGATAAGAAAACCATCCAGCAAAAACACCCTCTTCATCCTCCGTGCAGAACTACACAACAAACATTTATGCACTGATTTGAACTATATGCCCCATCCACTTGGAACACACTCCTAGACACCATAAGAAACATCACGGACCTGCCCACCTTACGTAAACTCCTAAGACCTACCTATTAACCGAACACTTTGGCACCTCTGACTAATTCTCCCCCTCATCAGAATAAGGATGCTCCACCACACCTGACCTGCCTACAAAAAAACCCCAACAAAATAGGCTCCGCTGTATACATTGTACATAAGTCTTGCACTTGAGAGAACTCAACAACTATTGTATATAAGTTAAAGTTAAATGTGCATACGTTGAAAAACTGTTCTAATCTAACAATATCTAACCTTGTTCAATGTAAATCACTTTGACCCAGTGAAAAATGGTATATAAACAATGCTAACTAACTAACTAACTAAATAATAATTATTATCTGTAAACTATCATCATTAAAATCATCTGTAGTATCTGAAGATTGGTGAACAGCCAATGTAAGGCCAATTTTTAAAAAGGTTCAAGGGGTAATCCAGGAAACTACAAACTCGTGAGCTTGATGTCAGTACTGGGCAAAATAGTAGAAACCATTATAAAGAAAAAAATTACTTATTTATTTATTTTAACAGTTTTTATATACTGCCCCCTTCTAATGATCAAGGGCAGTTTACATCGAACAAATAACTCAGATACAAAGAACATGCTGAACTATGATACAATGAAACTATATAGAAGCCAGTTATCCACATATACTGTAATATAGTGGTAGCTGGGGTCCTTAATGATTTTCAGGACTGTAGGACAATAGGAACGGGTTACAGAAGAAGGTTCTTGTCATGGGGGAGGAAAAAGGAGTTAGATTAATTAGGAAGAAGGGGGTGGGTCGTGTGGGTGAATGCAAAGGTGGTCATGGAAGTGTTGTAATATTCAGAGAAAAAAGTAGGGTTTTTAATTCCTTGCGGAAAGACTGAAGATCTTTAATTGCTCTGATGGAGTCAGGGATAGAGTTCTAAAGGGTGGGAGTAGTGTACCTAAAGGCCCTATTGCTGGTAGTTTGTTTGGTTTTCCGTATTGAGAAGGGTTTTGTTCAAATCCAGGCTAAGAACCCATCTCTTCAAGGTTTCTTTTGGCTCCTGACCTCTTTATTTTCCTCTCTAACACCCATGTGTGTTTAAATTATGCCCCTTAAAGAATTACCCGTCTCCTGTTTATTCTATTTCTCTGTCTTGAATAGATTGTAAGTTTTGTGTAATACAGACAGTCTCCTACATGTATGTGTGCAGCACAGTGTATGCCTAATAGCACTAAACAAATAATAAGTAGTAATAGTAGTAGTAGGATCAGTCTATGCTGGATGGTGAATTGGCTCTGTTAGAAAAAACGGGGCCATGACAATTAATGCATGTGGTATCACACGTTAACAATAGCATGGATTTGGTAAATAAATCAAGACCCATCATACTGTCAAAACCGTAAGTCAAAATAACCAATTTCAAAAAGGTTCATTAGCAAACTAATTGTATACTAGCTGACATCTGATGAAAATGTGTACACCTAATAGCACTGTAGAAATTTTGAAGTAATAAATTCACTGGACAATGGATCCCCACCACCATTGCTGCCTTTTGCTTACCTCCCTAGCTCAATGACAGCATGCCGCTTCTCTAGCTCTGCCTGACCACCGAACTCATTGATGCCCCTCAGTATGAGCCGATGGGGATAGCATGGCATACCCATCGAGCAGGGCCAGCCCTAGAGTTGGCCCAAGGCCTTGTGCACCTCCTGGCTGTCAGAATCTATTTTTTTTAGCTTTGAATGCTCTGCTCTTTGCTGCCCTTCAGAGGCTGCCACGCTAGGTGAATACCTAATTTGCTAATAGTTGAGCTGGCCCTGCCATTGACCCACATAGCACGCTTTCATCTGGGGACACCTGCAGGCACCATGACTGCCATATCCCAGTGTGCACATGCGCACCCTATCATTTTCCATCAGACAGACACCACTTTCTAAACCCAGGCTTATTATAAACAGCAGATCATTATCACAGTACAGTGTAGACTAAGAATGGTGCCTGAAAAATATGTACATTGGTTTTATTATGAATAGCAAACGATTTAATGGTTTTACCTACAATTCAAAAGGATTAATTTTGAAAAGCCTAGCATAAATATAAAACTTATGTCAGATGCCATATTCCTCGAAATGCATAAAAAGAAAATCTTCTGAAACAAGCTGCAACAGACAGTCATTTCTAATAGAGATCCAGAAGACTTTCATTTGATATTTAATCTTCCCACTGGGCATTTGCTCAAATATGCAGTAGAAAAGCCGTTGTTCAGAGAAAAAAAAAAGAGTCACTTAATTTTCCTATGAAAAGTATCCAAGGTAACTAAGGAATCTTATATGTGAAGTTGCTCCTGCTATTTGTCTTTCAGTAACAAGTAATAACCCCAACTTGTTTCTCCATGAAGGCCTGCTGCACGATTGCAAGTTCTGTTTTGCTCATTACTGAGTTAAGATAAGCCATATGATATTAGAAGATAAATTTTTGCTTCTAGCAATTTCAGTTGAATTTAAAACTACAATATATGTATCAGAATAATGTATGTTTCTGAATCATGTATAATATTTCATGTAAAATATATGCCAAAAATACAGAGGGAACATTTTTTCAAAAAAATTTAATGTGTAAAACAATCCTTTACTAATCGAAATTCTCTTTGATAAAATTGCTGATACGCAGCCAGACTTAAGCGTGTACAGTCTTTATGCACGCAAGTTTATTTGAAGTACCAGTAAGGATCACTTGTCCTTATTTGGTAGCTTGACCCCCTAGCATCAGTACATGAGACTACTGCCAGGGCTCGGAGATGTCACTCTGAACCTGCGTGGCGATGAAGCAGGCACATCGGGGGATTATTCCTGTCCCGGAACTATATCACTAGAGAAAGCTCTTTTAAGTGCAAAGGGTAGGTTTTGGGGAATCATGGGGCTGGAGGGTGATTCAAGAGCCTCTTCAAAGAGGGTGGAGGGAGTTTAATGCAACTTGGGGATTGGGTGGTAGGGGTGGGTAGGGAGGCTGAAGAGGAATTAGCTGGGGAGTCGGCAGGGCCAATGTTAGATATGTAGGGGCCCAGGGCAGAAACTGGTGAGGGGGCCCCAAAGTTCATCTGCAGGCTATGCCTCTTTCAGTTTGAGAAACATTTGGGGCCCCCTGTGGCATGGGGACCCGGAGGAATTGTCCTGTTTGCTACCCCCTAATCAGCCCTGGAGTCTGGATGCTGATGTGGTGGATTGGGGATCTTAATCGGTGGATCAAGAATATTCAGTAGGCGTTAGGGATCTTGATCTGGAATATTGAGACGTGGGGTATGGGTAGAGATATTGCACAGGAGATTGGGTACCTGTACGAGGTTGAGCAGGACCATCCTAAGTGCACGCCAGTAGCGCAGATACACTTAATGTCTCCTAGAGCACCAGCAGCGGTGACAGCACATGGTAACAAATCATGTGTTAACTGTATGTGCAGTCTATACCCATTCTGTGCCCATAACCCACCCGGTTCCTACCACACAATACACTAAGCACTTAGCATGGCATTTTTGCCATGCTGGTGATTTTCAGCATGCAATAGACATTACTGTGGGCCCACACTAATGTTTGGTATATGCTAAATCCTGTGCTAAATGCTCAGCACACTTTAATAAGCAGGTCCATTCATTTGTTATATCTGATTTTATATTCTTTATATGTATGACAATATGGCCGGTTTGTTTTTGGGTGTTCCCCATATACCTTGAGCCTTAAGACAGCATCTATCACAGGTGGGTATGGCTGGCATGGGTAGGTTAAAATTGTCTACAGGATAATTGTGATTTTAAGTGCTATAGATTTTTCCTAACCCATGATTCCTTGGTTTCCTAACCATGAATGGCTGTCCTAACTTCAGCTGGTTTTGCAGTCTGGCTAGTGGCTGAGTATTGCCACTGACCGGATTGCGAAATCACAATCCGGACAACCTGGATTTTCAATGCCGACCCCAGCATTGAATATCTGGGGTGAAGTTAAAGTGGTGACTGCCAATCTCTTTTAGTGTGCTGCTTGCCGCCAACACTGAAAATCCTCTCCTAAGAAATTAATTATTTCTTTTTTTTAATTAATCATTGAATGTTTTGATGGATATACATTTATAAATTTGCAATAATACTTTTTCATTTAACTTGGGGCTCGCTAGAATGTCTGTTTTGGCCCTGTGCTATTTGCTTTGAATTTTCAAAATCATTCCATAGATAAATGCTTGAGAAATTGGCTATTTGATAATTTCTCACACTGTATATGGTTAAAAAGACGTATATTGTTCAAAAATACATACTTTTACTGCTTCAAGCAGAGGCAATGCTTGGGTGGGACTAAGGAGGGCTGCTACAGTGCACACACTTTTTTATTTTTAAAAGTATACACATTGATTCAATGCTAAAATATCTGCAGAAAAGGGATGTAAAAGTGTTTGCAGGTACTTTTTCCTTAGGCAATTCAAGGTTAAACACACATGCGTCCTTTCATTTTAAAAACCAAGGTCCCCAGGTAAAACTATCCATGGACGTTTTAGCTATGAAGGAAGTAGAAAATTGCTCTCAAAGGGGTGTGTTTACTAAAAGATGCACCATAGCGCTCCTTGGGGCCTGAATGTTGAAGCAGGCACCCATGATAACTTTTGGGGGCATGTGCATCTCCCACCCCTGCTGCTAGCACAGTGTCAATGTGTGACACCACACTAACTGGTGCACGCAAAGCTGCTTTTACCTGTGGGCAAAAGTAGTAGCTGATATGGGCCCCTGCAGAATGGGTGCCCAGCTGTCCATAGGTAAAGGTGACTCTGTTCAGGGCCAGTGCAAGGATATGTAGCACCCTAGGTGCCCAGCTCCTGTCCCATGCCTATTACCGCCACTGCCGCCCCTCTTTGGGACATGTAGCAGCAGCAATACATTAAAAAAGGCACCGCAGTGCCAGCGTTACCTTCTCTTCTGAGCCCAATCTAGTCTGATCTTGGAAGCTAATCAGGGTTGGGCCTACTCATTATTTGGATGGGAGATCACCTTGGAATACCAGGTACTGTAGATTTATTGTGTGGAAGAAAGGCCTAGCAATCTTTTGCTGGTCACACCTTGCCAAGAAAACCCAGGGTACAGAGACAACTATCTCAGGGTTGTCAGGAGTCAGAGTTGACTCAAGGGCCTTTAACAGCCTCCCCTATCAATACCATACAAAAAGCCTTTGCTGACATCATGTGGGCTCTCAGCAAAACTTTACATTGGATTTCATGTAATAATGCATTGGTATCAAATCTAGGAACACATAACACACCTGCTACAACATTTTTTCCTGTCCATCTCATACGCAATTCCTCACTCCACTGAGCTTTCATCTACTCATACTGGTGACCCCATTCCAAATCCACCAATGCTCTGTATAACAAAGACACAGATACCTTATCCCTACTATCCAAATCAAAGAATAGAGCCAACTGACCAACGAACTGGTTGCAAGAGTGCTCTTTTCCTAAAGAAAGCGCATAATGTCATAGCTTCAGAAATGTGAAAAAATCATGCCAATGTATTTGAAAAGTCTTTTGTAGTCATTGGAAAGTCATCAATTCTCCATCTTCATGCAATACATTGGCCAACACCTTAGTCGTCTCCAGTCCCGATGGGGAAACACTTGAGACTTGCTAGCAGGCACAAACTTTGGATTACTCTGTATGGGTAAGAAACATCTCACCACTACTGTTTGGCCTATCTTCCCACATAAAGCCTGCCATGCCCAGCACAAAGGGATGAGGAGGTGGCTTCCACCTTGGCATGTATTTTAATAAAAGGTTTAAATAATTCATTAGTAGGCATCTATATCATTGAGTATATTTTATCTTTGGCTAATTTAGTTTGTCTGATTTGTCAGATGCTTCAGTCAGCATTAGCACCACTTATATTAGGGGGTGGCAATGCCATACCACTGTGGAATGGACCTTGTAAGCAAAACGTTTTATGATGAATTATGACGAGTTTATTTGATTTAATCATTTGTTTTGTTTTGATTATTCATAGAAGATATAAATTATTCCCCTGTGGAATCATCCTTGAAGAAACTGTGCTGGTGAAACGTGTACAGACCCCTGTGGCAGAGTTGCCAAGTTACCCAGTTCCAGGAGTGAGATTTTAAGCCAGTCCTGGATTTCTGACAATCTTACCCTGATGCATTATGGGACCTGCAGCGCTGATTTCAATGGCTAAAATCAAGGACTACAAATACCGCACTGCACTGCAATGCAAATTTAAAACCAGAACTAATGGCAGATAAAAACCAGCACAGCTCATCCAGTCTGCCCAGTAAAGTGCTTTTGCTTTGGGTTCTACCTGCCACACCATGTAGGTTACGCTTTTAACTGCTGCTCTGTGCAGGTTACCCTCACTTTGCACCTTTACTTTGGGTTATAACTGCTGCCCTGTGCAGGTTATCCCCCACTCTGTGCCTTTTTTGAAGTATAAAAGTCATTTAGGTTTTTCGTTAATCAGGAATACTCCTTTTGCTATATATGAATCTCGTGCCTTTTTGAAATCAGTTACTCTTTTTGCCCCCATCACCTCCACCAGTAGGGCATTTCAGGCATTTACCACCCTTCCAAATGCTGCCTTTAAGTTTACCTCTTTGGAGCAACATTTCATGTCCTCTAGTTTTAAAGCTTTTGTGTCGTTGAAAAAGGTTTGTTTGTTCATTAATACTTTTCAAGTATTTAAAGGCCTGTATCGTATCTCCCTTGACTCTAGGTTATACTGTACATATTCAGGTCTTCAAATCCCTTCTCATACAGCTTCTGGTGCAAACCCCATACAATTTTGGGTGTTTTGCTCTGTAATGAGAGGCAACTGGGTGCAGTCTCAGGCTACTGGGATAACAGGGAACAGGGGAGGATGGAGCACCTGTGCTGATCGGAGCTGGGGGGAAGGGGGGCATTGTCGATGGGAGTGATAGTCAGGACTTCTGGGATAGGGAGCAAAGGGTGAGATGGTTCCATGGAGGATGCATTATTTTAAACGTTTAAAGACAGAAGATGTAAAAATTAGGATGGGTGGGGGGATGCCGAGCATGGGGTGAGGGGAGGGGGTTTCAGCTCTAAGAGGGATGGTTGGAATTGGGGAGTTTCTTCTCATCTGAAGACTTGTCGGAGCCCCCACCCTCCCTCCATCTGGCTATAGGAATAGGGTGTTTAGTTGCTCTTTGTCGAATTGGTGATTTTGTTTGATGTTCAATGTTGAGATTTGTTGGCATTGCAGTGGAGTATCCAATGCATTTTTTTGTATTTGTGGCATGGCCTGTGGAACTTCTGTCTGCTGATGGAGTAGGGGCGGATGACCACTCGGGATGGCCAGGCTAGCCTCCCTTGAGGGCCCTCTCTAGCTGGAACATGTCAGGGCACCAGGGTGTCATATTGCCAGGGTGTCATGCCATTAACGTTTAATTGGGGAGCCTCTGAGTCCCAAGTAACAAATGGTGAACTGGGAGGTTATCAATATACAGTCAAACCTCGGTTTTCATTTGCCCCGGTTTTCATACGCTTCGGTTTTCAACGTCTTTTCTGACTGAGATTTTGTCCCGGTTTTCATGCATTGCTTCGGTTTTCAACGTCTTTTGACTGAGATTTTGTCCCGGTAGCAGGGAAGAAAAGCTGTCAACGTAAGCAGGAGATGTTGCATGAATGTGGGAGGCAGTTCTTTCTCTTGCAGGGTACGTCTGAAGCTATATCATTAAGATTTTCTGCCATTCTGAAGCATTGAGCAGATAATGTAAAGGTATTTTAATGGACTGAATTCAATGTGATTCCGAAGAGAGCTGGGCACAGCAGCTTGTCAGGGGTGGCTAAGGCCAGATGTTAACATACTGTACTGTACAGTACTGTACTTAGCTTGCTTTCAGTGATGTTAAATGTTCATTTATCCATTTCATTAGTCATTTATATTTATTTCTCATTGTTTTCTGTATGTAAAAATATAGTTATTCTCTATAAAATGTATTTTTTGTGAATATTTTTGGGTGTCTGGAACGGATTAATTGGATTTACATTATTTCTTATGGGAAATATTGCTTCAGTTTTCATACGTTTCGGTTTTAGTCAGACTTTTTCGAACGGATTAATCATGAAAACCGAGGTTTGACTGTACCAGTATTTCAAACGTTAGATGACTCAGGTTGTGTTGTATGGTGATAGTATCCTAATCTTTGTTTGACCATTAAAGCTGCGGCCTACTAAAATCCATTTAAGACCATTGGTGGTTAATTAGGGATGGGGAGGATGTGGGTGTCACCAGTAACCTCCCCAGAGCCAGGGACATGTAGGGTAGGTCAGCCTGGGATATCGAAACTTAGGAAGCAGGGTAGTGCAGTTGGCCCTGCACTGCCTTCCGGGAGTTGTATTCCCTCTTACTCTCTAAGCTAGGAATAATTGTAGTCGAGTGGGTTAGGCAAAAATGACAAGGTTTTATTTTCCCTTCTGGGTGGATTAATTGCAAATGAAATTTAGGACAAAAATGACCATACTTCCGGCATAAAGAAAAACAATTCAGGAACATAAACAGCTTCTTTGGCTTTCAGCTTTCAACATACAGTGTTCAGAACAAACTTAAATGCAGCAGTCCCTTTTCAAACAAAGGCAAACACTCTTGCTTTTTCCACTGCTGTTCCAACAGCCTTGTTAACAGCTAGTTCAGCAAAGTGATATGACGTGATCAGCTAGGGAAAGCGTGCAATCCATCTGCTCATCTGATATCTGTTCGGTAACAAACTCTGTCTGCATTTCCTCACAGTCACTTTCAGATAGGTAAGTTTGTGGATAGTTATATGGTGTTTCAAAATGCAGTCCCTCTCTATTTCCCTGAGACCTCTCCTCACCGGGATCTAAAGAGCAGGGTGGAGCATTACCGTATATATGGGATTTAACATAGGGAGAGTCCAGCAAATCTTGGCAATCACAAGGAAAACTTTCAAACCTAGTTTCCTCTCTATACGGTTTATACAGCCTACCTTTTGGCTTCTTCAAGGAAGGATTTCTTAGCACAGCTGGGTCAGCAAGGATTTCACACACCGGCTGTGTTTTCCTGCATTTTAGCCTTTCCTTTTTCTCAGTGATACAAATGTCCTCTGGCCAGCACGTCTCTCTCTCAGGAGATTCTGTGTGCTCCCAAACCAGCCTTTCAGGTAGTCTCTCCCACTGGCTGCCTTCATGATAAGACCTCAGTCTAGGATTGCTCCCACCTGGCTTTTGGGCACGGGCTCTTTGAAACTTTGTTACTCTGGCTTCCTGTGCTGAGTCTCTCGTCCTCGTCTCTCCCTCTCTGGACCTGATGTTCTCCGTTCTGAAACTCTCTTCTGGTCTCCTTCTCCAACTCCAGTTGGTTCTGCAGCTCTCTTCTGGTGAGTACTTTTTATATCCCTGTTTCTTAGGGCTTAACTGTGCCCCTCCCCCAACCAGGTGCTTCTCCTTAATCCCTGAGCTCGGGGCTATGTTGCAGTTTGGGCATGTTTTCTCCCCTCATGACTCACTCTGTTTATGTTGTCCTTGGCAACCCTGGGCCATGTGCTCTGCCTGGCTGTCAGTTTCTGAAGCAATCTCTTCTGCTTCACCCAGTTCCATAGCCTCGGAAGGATCTTCTACATGACAGATCCCCCCCCTTAAAATATTACGGGCTGCTGACCTTTTCAGACAGCACGTAATCTTTGACTGGGTGCTCATGCGTTTCTCCACCCTGACTAGTCTGGCTGTCGCTGACCTCTCCTGCCATGGTTTCAGGACATTTAGGTGGTATACCTGGCGGCGTCCACTATCATTCTCCACTGCATACGAGACGGGCCCTACCCTCTCTACCACTGTACATGGTCCTTTCCACCGGGATTCAAATTTGGGTCCCGGGTCGGCTACTAGGACTATTACCCTATCCCCTATAGCCAATTGTCGAGGTTTCGTTCCTCGGTCATAATAGCGTTTTTGACACTGCTGACTGGCCTGCAAATTCTCTACAGACACTTGGGACATCCTTTTTAGGTGATTCCTCAGGTCCCTAAGAAACTGAGGTACCCCAACCTCCTCTATCTCTGGCTCTACCCATTGCTCGTGCAATATATCTAAAATCCCTCTCGGGGCTCGGCCAAATAATAGTTCATAGGGTGATGCTCCCAAAGACGCTTGTATGCGCTCCTGACACACATATAACACAAATGGGAGTAGAGTATCCCACTCAGACATCTCCCCATTAAGGCCACGTCTTAACATCTGCTTTATGGACTGGTTCATCCGCTCTACCAGTCCGTTGGACTGAGGATGATAAGCAGCCGTCCTAATGTGACGTATGCCAAAAGCATCCCACACCATAGCTAGGTGCTTTGACATAAAATTACTCCCCTGATCTGTGAGTACTTCCTGGGGAAATCCAATCTCACAGAACAATTTGATTAATTCAAGGGCTATCGTTCTAGCCAAGATACTTCGTAATGGTATTGCCCAGGGGAAACGAGTAGCCTAGTCTACAACCACTAAAATATATTGAAAGCTCCTTGGTGTCCTAACCAGGGGTCCCACGATGCCCATCGCTATTCGGCGAATCGGCATCGATATGGTGGGCGTGGGTATCATGGGCACAGCCTTGGGCTTTGTGGCGGTAACCCGCTGACAAGTGGGACAGGACTCGCAGTATCGTGTCATCTCTTTAAAGACCCCTGGCCAGTAGAAACAGGCCAGTATTTGGTCTAATGTTCCTTGAATCCCTTTATGGCTGCCCACTGGGTTATCGTGTGCCAACCGCAGAACTACGGCTTTAAACGTTGTTGGCACCACCAATTGTTTTCTCACTGCCTCTGTACGTGGGTCATTGCTTTCTCTATACAGCATCTCCTTCTCTAAGAAGAATCTGGGAAGGGTATTTCTATCCTCTTGGGCATATTCGAATGCTCGCTTTAAAGCGGGGTCGGCCTGTTGTTCCTTCAGAAAAGAAGGAAATTTTTGGACAAGCTCTGCGGGAACCCAGGGTAACCCTTCTCTGGCTTCTAACTCAGCCCTCCCTTGGGTCCTACGACGCCTCTCCTGACGCCTCTCGGCCTTTTCTTTCCTAATCTGTTTGGACGGAGCGTTGATTAGATTCTCATGTATGGGAAGCGTATCTGACACCTCCTCTTCTAATCTATCCTCACGCTCCACGGACTCTTCTCTATCCTTGGGCAGTTCCTCTGTCCTATCTGGTGACACCTCCCTTACCCCTGAGGTTCCGGCCTGGGACCGGGTGGATACTAGGCCTGTTTTCTCATTCAGACCCTTCACCATCCCTTTACAGAATGGAGGCCAATCTCTCCCTAGGATGATATCATGCGGGAGCTGTGGGACTATGGCCACCCGCACCTCTTTTTCGGTTCCTGGCCCTTTCACAGACAACCTATATAGGGGGTAATACGAAGATGCCCCATGCACACATCATATTTTTACTCGCCCTTCTGCTTGACTCGGTGCTGATTGCAGGCGGGCTTCAATGGCCTGCCAGAGCTTGCGCGAGACCATGCTCTGGTCAGCACCCGAGTCAAGCAGTGCCAGAGCTTCAATGCCCTCTACTTGAACTCTCAATAGGAATCCTTCTTGTATACGTTTTTCTCTCCCAGATACAAGGACTGTTCGCTACATACAATCTCTACGAAAATGTCCTACCTTGCCACAACTATAACATTTTCCTTTACATAAGAGTACAACAACATTTTCATTGGGTATTTTAACTTTTAGGTTCCTTTCTGCTTTTCCAAAGTTAGCAGCACCAGCCACCTTTAAAACGCCCGCTCTTGAGGTGCCAGCCATCTCAGCCTCAAAGTAACGTTCAGTGAGGTTGGCTGCTTCCTCAGTGGTCTGGCAACTTTGGAGCGTCAGAAAAGCCTTAACTTCTTGAGGTACGGCTTGCATGAATTGCTCCAGGATGATGGTATCAACCACCGACTCGAGAGTCCTCCTCTCTGGAGCAAGCCATTTCCAGGCCAATCCCTTTAGCCTTTGAAATAAAGCTTTCGGAGTTTCCCTAGGCTTTAGCCTAGCCTCCCTAAACATACATTTGTAATACAATGGTGTTAACCCCAGCCTGTCTTTCACAGCTTTCTTTACCTCAATATAATCTGATGCTAGAGCAGCAGGCATAGTCTTATAAGCTGCCAGAGCCTCTCCTGTGAGTGACATGGCAAATCTCACAGCCCACTGTTCTACAGGCCATTTAACTGCCTCTGCAATTCGCTCAAAGGCCTCTATAAAATCATCAAGATTATCATGAGCGGTTAACTGTCCAAATGCAAGTGCACTACAATCCTGTAGTCCTACCCCCTTGACCAATGAGGGAATAGCTCCTTCAGCGTCCTGTGGCTTCTTCAGCAAAGCCTACAGCAGCTCAATAAGTGGCTTCTGCTGCACCTTCATTGCTGCAGCACTCTGCTCCTGCGTATGACGCGCCAGCTCCATCTGCTTCTCCCATTGGACCGACGTCCTGTGGATCCATCCTGGTGGCTATGGTTCCTTGGCACTGTGTAGACTCAGGCATTGTGAAAGGTGTCCTGGTCCTCCTGGCCGGTCTGCCAGCGAATCTCTGACCGTCCTTCCGCACACAGGATAGCAGTTTCTTCTCCGCTTACGAACTGGTGTTTCCTGATGTTTCTTTTAATTATAATGTCCTTATTTTTTCAGGCAAAAAAATCCAAAAAACTACGCCAACTTGTCACCAGTAACCTCCCCAGAGCCAGGGGCATGTAGGGTAGGTCAGCCTGGGATATCCAAACTTAAGAAGCAGGGTAGTGCAGTTGGCCCTGCACTGCCTTCCGGGAGTTGTAGTCCCTCTTACTCTCTAAGCCAGGAATAATTGTAGTCGAGTGGGTTAGGCAAAAATGACAAGGTTTTATTTCCCCTTCCGGGTGGATTAATTGCAAATGAAATTTAGGACAAAAATGACCATACTTCTGGCATAAAGAAAAACAATTCAGGAACATAAACAGCTTCTTTGGCTTTCAGCTTTCAACATACAGTGTTCAGAACAAACTTAAATGCAGCAGTCCCTTTTCAAACAAAGGCAAACACTCTTGCTTTTTCCACTGCTGTTCCAACAGCCTTGTTAACAGCTAGTCCAGCAAAGTGATATGACGTGATCAGCTAGGGAAAGCGTGCAATCCATCTGCTCATCTGATATCTGTTCGGTAACAAACTCTGTCTGCATTTCCTCACAGTCACTTTCAGATAGGTAAGTTTGTGGATAGTTATACGGTGTTTCAAAATGCAGTCCCTCTCTATTTCCCTGAGACCTCTCCTCACCGGGATCTAAAGAGCAGGGTGGAGCATTACCGTATATATGGGATTTAACATAGGGAGAGTCCAGCAAATCTTGGCAATCACAAGGAAAACTTTCAAATCTAGTTTCCTCTCTATACGGTTTATGCAGCCTACCTTTTGGCTTCTTCAAGGAAGGATTTCTTAGCACAGCTGGGTCAGCAAGGATTTCACACACCGGCTGTGTTTTCCTGCGTTTTAGCCTTTCCTTTTTCTCAGTCATACAAATGTCCTCTGGCCAGCACGTCTCTCTCTCAGGAGATTCTGTGTGCTCCCAAACCAGCCTTTCAGGTAGTCTCTCCCACTGGCTGCCTTCACGATAAGACCTCAGTCTAGGATTGCTCCCACCTGGCTTTTGGGCACAGGCTCTTTGAGACTTTGTTACTCTGGCTTCCTGTGCTGAGTCTCTCGTCCTCATCTCTCCCTCTCTGGACCTGAAGTTCTCCATTCTGAAACTCTCTTCTGGTCTCCTTCTCCAACTCCAGCTGGTTCTGCAGCTCTCTTCTGGTGAGTACTTTTTATATCCCTGTTTCTTAGGGCTTAACTGCGCCCCTCCCCCAACCAGGTGCTTCTCCTTAATCCCTGAGCTCGGGGCTACATTGCAGTTTGGGTGTGTTTTCTCCCCTCGTGACTCACTCTGTTTATGTTGTCCTTGGCAACCCTGGGCCATGTGCTCTGCCTGGCTGTCAGTTTCTGAAGCAATCTCTTCTGCTTCACCCAGTTCCATAGCCTCGGAAGGATCTTCTACATGACAGGGGATACGTGTGTAGTGTATGTAAGGAGAGCCGAGTAAGGTTGTAGGAACTGGCTAGAGATGGCTACCCATTTCCCTTGTTACTGCTTCAAATCTTTTTATATCTTTAACAAGATTGGCCTCCAAAACTGAATACAGTACTTCAAATGAGGACTTACCTATGAACCGTACAGGAGCATTATGTCCTCCTCCTAATGGTTAGTTATACCCCTCTCTATCCTTATGATTTTGGCCACTGTCTTGTCACATTATTTCACCACCTTGAGATCCTCCGACACTATCACCCCAAGGTCTCTCTCCTCATTAGTGCACATCAGCCTCTCACTCCCTATTGCATATTGCTCCTTTGAATATCTGCACCCCAAGTGTATCAGTTTGCATGTTTGCTCATACCACTGATGGAAGAACTACTCAGGAAGTGCTGCCTTCTATGAAGTACATACTCTGGCTTTCCCCACAGAAAATGCACAGCTATGGGGGCTAAACCTTTAGGCCACCTCCCCATAATTCCTGCCTGAAATGGATAATAATTTTAAAACAGATTTATAATACAAAAAATATACTTGGCTGTATATGATAAGCAGGAATATAAACAGTAGATTATTTTGTATTTGTCTAGCGCTCTGCCCAGTCATATTAAATTATTATTTTTCTTTCAGGATTAGCTTTTCTTTGTATTAGTGTGCTTTTCCCTACCAGGCAAATTAAATGTCATTTGTACAATATAGGCTGTAATCCTACAGAATGCATAACTTGAAGTAATTCCAGCAAGGATTTAGAAAAGAATCTTAGTAAAATGTCAGACAGGATTTAAATAGTTACCAGAATGTTTTAAAGCTGGGGTATAACACATAGCTCGAAGTCTTCACTAGAATCCAGCAGACAGTTCAGGAAGGGGACCGAGGGTGGTAGCATGGGATCCGATTTAGCTCCAAAATGTATGAACAATAAATGCTGTATTTAAAAAGTTGCTTTCTCTTCTGAAGGGTTTACAAACAGTACATTGCAGTGCTACTGATAGGTGGTAAATCATTTTAGAAGGCAGCAGCAATAATACGGAGTGAAATAATTTATCTGAAGAAGTAACGGAACCAGAAGAAGCAGAGGTGATATTTTGGGGGGAGGAAAGTAGATAGTAGGGTAATGCCGCCCAAACATTAGTGCAGACCATAAGGAACAACATGCCATGATCCAGAGGGCAAGAAGAGGAACAGGAAGCTGTGCTAATGGCGATCCACACAGGAAGAAGAAGAAAGCATTGGTGTTGACCTATGTGGACCAGAAGGAGGATGCTGTGCTCATGCTGGAACATCCAATGTCAAAGCACAACCACATTCTCGCTCTATACAGCAACCAGTCTAGAGTGAGGTGCATAACCACAAAGTCATTTATTAATATGTGTAGGGGATTATGAGAGCCACTACCCGACCCGGCCGTGTTTCGGCACTGCCTTCATTGGAAGTTTGGCTAATTGGTTTGTGTTTAAACTTTCTTGATGAGAAGCGCAGGTAAAAAACATTGTATTTTTCTTGAAGACGCAGTATGAAAGCAAACAGTGGTACCACGAGACAGATACAGTAGTTTTTACTCGTGTTTCTCAACAAGAAAGTTTGAACACAAACCAATTGGCCAAACCCCTGACAAAGGCAGTGCCAAATGTGGCTGTGTTGGATAGTGACTTTCATAATTCCCTGCACATATAAATAAACGACTTTGTGGTTACACACCTTGCTCTGGATTTGGTGCTCATGCTGGAATACATGTACTGGAGGGAGCAGAATGCTGCACTCCTACCAGACAGTAGCTTTGGCCTGTGCAACCCAGGAGGAGGAAGAATTAGCATGGGCCAGCACAGAGGAGGACAGCAGCAGATTAACAGGTGTGATGCAGGGTTAGAGGCTGTATAGATCCAGCCTGATTGAAGAGAGGAAAACGATGAGGTCAGGGAGAACCCTGAGATTAGGGTCAGGCTGGAGGGAAACACTAGTGTAGGGGAAAGAACTGACTCAGGGAGGAAGGGGAGAGAAGAACTCGGAATTAGGTAGGGGGAAGAGAGAGTATGAATGTATGTGTGAAAGAGAGAGACTATTAGGGTTATTTTAGAAGCCCTAGTCACATTTTAAATGTTGATGCACTGAAAGAAAAACGTGGAAACCGCATCCATGCGTAAAACATGGCTTTACAAAAGCTGCAAGGTACATGGTTTTTGCTTTGGGAATATTGATCTCTGCACGTTTTCCTGGGAGGCATGGGATGGGGCTTGGATGGTGCCAGCATTTCCATGTCCTGTCCACATTTCACATAGCTTGACAATGTGCAGGGCAAAAATTATGAATCTGCTGGCTATAAATCTCAAATAAGTATCCGACTTTGCCGTCTTTTGGGACTGCTTGGAGCGGTGACTGGAGGAGCTCGGCTGTTGTCTATGTCCATATAGATGTCATTTGGGCTCGCTATGGTTTCCCTACATTTATACTTCTGAGCCACTCACACTCATTTCCCCCCTTTTCAAGGAGCTGTCCATATACTCTCCCACTGATCTCCCTTCCCCCACTCCCCCCCCCCCCCCCACAGCTATACTCTTTCCAAACATCCTAGGGCTGATATTCAGTGGTGGCGGCCAATGCTGTTAAAGCAGCTGGCCATTGCCACTTTAACTATGACTAGGATATTCAAATATTCAATAATGCCAGGGTCATATTCAGCCACCAGTATTGAACATCCTAACTGGGCAGCGGCAATTTTCTGCTGGGTTAACTAATGCAACTAAAATTAGGGCAGCCTTTTTTTTTTCTGCCTAACTTTAATTGCTTTAACATAATCGACCATTAGCCGAAGTTAGCCACAGACTGGTTATCTTTGGTGGCAACCCTGGAACACCTCTAGAATGCCCAGATGCTACTTGATTAGCAATGGCATGTCTAGTGGTGTCAGAGGGGGATATTCAGTGGCACAAACCCGCTAGGTTCTGCTGAATGTCCCACTCAGCGTGATTAAGATGGTTAGCAGATCTGCTAACTGCATTAATTGCTCTGAATATGCCGCCCCCCCCCCCCCCCCCCCCCCCGTCTCTCTCCAAGGTCTGCGTTGTGTGAGTTCTCTTGTTGGTCAGCTGTTTATTGCTTGGTGCTCAGTGCTATCTGTGTGTGTTTCTCTGTTTGTGGCTATTTATGGTCCACTGCTGTGTGTGTGTGTAGCTGTGCATGCATGTGGCTGTGTATGTGCACACATCTCAATGTGGGAATGCATGTGTAAATACATTGCTGTTGGTATTTGTGGTGTTTGCTGTCGTGGTTGAGGTTCGTTTACTATAATTTTGTTTTAATCAGTGTATGCTCCTTTGCTAGTCGTTTTAAAAGCAATATAGCAAATACCAATAAACCATAAACCATACTGACCAACTGTACAGACTGGATGTGGTTGCAAGAAATGAGCTCATACTGTACACAGACATTTCAAGTAAAGTTGGGTGCTTAGTTGCTCATACAGAATGTATATAAGTTTAAGTTTAAGTTTAATTTCTTGATATACCGCTCAGGCCGAAGCATCAGAGCGGTTTACAATACAATTTAATTTTTTTAAGAAAATACGAAAAGAACGCCATATATGAGACAGGAGAGAGTGAGAGACAGTGATAGACAAAAGAACAGAAGAGAGAAGAAGGAGGTTACAGCCATGATATTACAGCATATGTCATGAAATAGCTTTTACTCACACGCCACGGCTCCACGCCTAAGGGCCACGCCAAAGGCGCGGGCGCGCCTCAGGAGCGGCTGTATTTGGCCCATTGGAGAGGGCTGCTGAGGGCTGCTGATTGGTAGGTGCAGGAGGTGAGGAGGAGCTCCCGCTCACTCACTCCGTCGAAGTATGCTGCCCCTCGATCTTATCTCGCGCCTCAGGAGCGGCTGTATTTGGCCCGTTGGAGAGGGCTGCTGATTGGTAGGTGCAGGAGGTGAGGAGGAGCTCCCGCTCACTCCCTCCGTCGAAGTATACAAAGGAATGTTACATCCACTACCATCCTCCCTCTCCCCACCATGGCCATCCCTGCCCTAATCAGCACCCCCAACCTCCAGCATTTTGCCTGTACAACAGTCCCCCTACCCCCCCCCCCCAACACTAGCCCAGCTACACAACCACCAACCTCTCCTCCTAGTGCCCATCAGCCCCACAACCCCTTTGGAAGACCTCTAATTGTGAGTGTAATGCACCTCTCCCCCATTGCATGCACTCCTGAAAAAGAATGAGGCATAGCTTCCCATGCTGGGTGAATCTGTGAGGTGAGGTTGATTGATGACTGCATGCCCCAACATTAGGTCCAGGTAGAGGGCAGGTAGCAACAATAGATGGCAGAGCATGCTGGGAAAGATAGGGAAGGTGTGGAAAGGGTGTGTTCTTATGAGGTTCTAGAGTTCAAGTTTTGCACTCCTCTCACTATTTCCTTGTTTATTTTTTCTAGAACTCATCACTCAAGGTTGCTGAGGGACTGTGGCTACCCATATGAACCTGTCTCCATGATCTTCTTCTTGGTTTTCCACTTCACCACTTCCATTTCAGGTATTTTTCATCTCTATTTCTGTAGTAACTAGCATTCACATGGTTAAAAATTTCCAGCTAGAGATTTTGTATCTGATAGGCTACCTTTACAATGTTTGTGGTAGCAACAGAACAGAATGGCCCACATCCCATTTGGGGTCATGTTGTTTCAAGTGGCTACTGCCATGTCCCTCATCTTTGTAAAAGGGTAGATATCTTGGCATAGCATCTCAGGCATAATACAGCAGTAGAATCATAGCTGGATGATATTATCCTATAGAAGGAGAAGAGAGGTAGATAGACAAATACAATGGAGACTAGTTCCATGCAAAAACTTATCATTTACTGTTAATGTTTCAACACACCGAAAAAATATACTTTAACAGTTTCCGCTCACATGCCTATTTACCCAAAAATACTAGGTTCCCCCCTTTCCCTCCCTCTGTGGAGTAGGAGGGGCGAGGTTTGTACCCCCAGCTACTGTAACATTTGCAGGATGACATGAACCTCTGCTCAAATGTCTATTATCCCACAGAGTGGAATATAAATCTTTAAAATACATAAATAAAATAAAATCAACATGATCTACTGCAAAACTTCAAACTCTGTAGACATCTCATGGGGACTCCAACTTGTCAAGCAAGGAGGCAGAGTAGGTAGCCTGGGTGGCTAGCAACTGCAGCAGGTCCTCAGTCTTCCACTCTGTGTCCCCTTCTTCCCCTCCCCCTTCCCCCACTCTCCACTCCTCCTTCTCTGCCAACTCCACCCACTCCTCCTCCTGCACGGTCTCCGCTACAGTCTGCTGCTGTGGCGCCAGTGGCTCAAGCCAAGGGGACGGTGGTGCCACTGGGACTATTCTTCCTCCCTTTCCTTCCCTCCTCCTCCTTATCGCCCCAGTGAGGGGCTTTAGTTATAGCTGGGTGATTGAAAACAAATGTCATGAGAGCAGCCTGGGGTGGACTGAAGGTCTAGCACACTGCATGTAGAAACTGAATACTCCAGGCCCCATGTAGCATGTTTGGGTAGGGGGATGGTATAGGATGAATGCCTGTGCAGTGCAGCAAGTACACTAGATGTGTGTGTGATGGCACAGTCAATGACTGAATACCATGGATAACCATAGTACAGTCACAGCTTCATGGTTGTGATTATGTATGAGCCTCTACATGTCTACAGGAGTGCGCATATTGGAACTGATTTGTCACCATGCTCTACTTATTGTCTGGTACCCACCCACTATGGGGGGAAGGCAGCAATTGTTGCTGCTGTCTGGTGAAAGGATGTGTTATGTCCCATTGCCTGCTCCCTTCTATCAACACATGTGTAAGTTGAGAAGGACTATGTGTGCATACCATCCAGAGCTGGCCCTATGTGACCTCTTGGTCTAGGACCTACACCTCTTGCATGCCTCAGACCCCAATCATCAACCACCACTGACATGCCCCACACATTACCTATGTTACCATTACATGGTAGCAGATGGGTCTTTGACACGTGTCCCTTCCTTAGTGGGTAGGGGTCTACTTTATTTACTCACTTTCCATTTGGTGAGGGATTGAGCATCATGTTTTTGTTGTTTGTCACATGAGTGGCATTACATGCAATGCTTACACTACGCTAGTACACTCTGCTAGATGCTGCTATTTTGACTTTGCATTCACTCTGTAATTTATAGTTGTGCTGCTGCAACTTCCATTGGTTTCTGCCTAAGGCACATGGTGCATGCTGCCATGTCTTGATCTGCTCTGTACAGGTGTTTCACCAGTGCTATCATTCTTCATGTGTGTGGCAGCATGTATGGATACAGGTCATTAGCAGCTTTGACATATCTTGGTGCTCTGCCAACTCTTACTATACTTGTTTTAGCACTTCAGCATGAGCCATCTTGATAGCCCTGAATCTTGTCTTGTAGGCCTCAAGCTTCTAGTTTATGCCAAAGCATCTGGAACAGAAGAGAGGGTTGCACATTAGTGTTCAGGGGATCCCTAGACATAAATAGTCCTGACACCCTCAAAGTGACATTTCCTGTTCATGCAGGCAGGGCCAGCTCAAGGGTTTCTGCTGCCCCACGCAGAAGCCCCAGCTATGCCCCCCCCCATCCATCCACTGAGCTGTGCTGCCCTCCCCCTGCAGATTCCAGTGGCAGAGTCAGGGGCATCTCAGCTCAGTGGCAGGCCATGTGCTTTGGCACACATGGATTGCCACTTTTGAGTCCCCAAAGTTGTGTCAGAGGGGGGGTCAGAAGTGGCAGCCCATGTGTGCCAAAACACATGGCCTGCTCCGAGCCTAATTGCCCCCACTGACCCTGCTGCCAAAATCGGTGTTAGGCCATGTGTGCCAAAGCACATGGCCTGCTGCCCATAGAGGTCTGCTGCCCTAGGCAGCTGCCTAGCCAACCTAGTGGACAGACTGGCCCTGCAAGCAGGTCATCCCTTTTGGGGTTGTTTGCTTTTATCTGCATGATTGTGGTTGTGACACCTGGCCTGGCAGTGTTAAGTTCATCCTTCTGCCTTAGTGACCTGTGAGCAGCTCATGACTGATACAACATCTCTTTCCATAGCTTTGGCTGCATCTCTTCCTTTGCGCCCTGTAGAGCTGCACTGGATTTGTAGCTGCTTACAGAGCACAGGGTGACTGCTTGACCTTGCCACTGTGGTGAGTGTTGCATGTGAACTAGAAGGGAGTAGGGTTTTTTCAATCAGTGTATGTTGCTGCCAAATCCATTGGTGTCATCGCTGAACTAGCAGGCGGCCTAACAGGTATTGGGGTAGATGTGTGTGTGTGTGGGGGGGGGGGCAAGATATTGACATACCTGGAGAAGTCCATCCAGATCCTTTCCCATGCCTTGTGTGCTGAAGTGTGAAGCAGTCTCCAATCCTAGGGCCGGTAGTGCCTGTGCTCATTAGAGAGCATGAGATGCATAAGAAGGTTGCTCTCCGCATCCAAGACGTTGTGCTCCCTCCTGACCACCATGCCGGTACTCTCCAATATGTGCTCCTCTCGAGGCCATTGCAATGTGCAGGGGCCAAAAACATGTCTACATGGTTTTGCAGGGGAAGGTGTGCTATATAGAAGTGTCATGCATGTGGGTATGTGTATCTTGCTGTCAAGTGGTAGCATGCACAGCATACAAAATACAATTTGAATGTGCAAATCCATCATTTGCTGCATTTTGTTTTACATGTGTAGCTTTCCGCCTCAGCACAAATGCACATGTATATGTATTTTAGAATTAGGTTGCATGTCTTTCTTCCGCATATTCCTTAAGGGACTTTCCACATGCACCTCCTGCTATCTTGCAGCACAGGCTCATGTAGCTGAAGGCTGAATGTTTTTTTTTTTACATTTGGCCATTTTGAGGGATGAAGATATGCCAGTTTTGTATTGACCTCACACATGCATACCCTCTCTTCTAAAGCTGATCTAGCTGTGTACACATTTTAATTTCCATGTCACAAAAGCCAAATAGATGACCTTTCTAAAATGTGCCTTTATATGAGTGAGTGAGAGAATGAGGAAGAAAGAACGTAGGCCTTCCCATCAATCCATGCCAGCGGGAGTAGCAGAAGAGTGGGGGGCAAACGTTTGCTTTGCCACACTTGCATCCCCATATTAAACAGTCAAATTATGCCTACAATATGAACTTCATGATTAATGTGTTGAGTCTATATGAATAGATCTACTGAAATCATAAGTTATCAAGTCAACGCCAGATGTTTGACTGAAAAATGAACTAGCATTGTTGGTAATGCCTTATCAACAACTACTGGCAACAAATCATACTCACAACTAGCTAATAAATAAAAAATGTGAAGCTTGATTTTGCATTCGGAGTCTAGGCTGAAAATGGAACATTCATATCTGGACATTCACAATTTCCAACCTTTTTACGTAAAGCCCACTGAATATGGAATCTTATCATATGCATACAGGGCAGCGGAAATATGGATTTTCCTAAACACCTAGCAAAAGCAAGCAAATACGACCATTTACACGTGCTAATTGAATCCACATATGAATGATTTTGATTGGGCCCCTTAAGGACATTCACTTCCTTTTTGCTGAGCCACATCATTCTTACCTTTGCTTTATGCTTAAGATCACTCTAGAGATATGCATTTGTTTGTTAGAGTGCCTTAAAAAATTTAGGGCATGTTATGTCAATTTAATGCATGTTAGCCTATGAATGAACATTAGGTTGATTAGTGTACATTAAAAAGTGTTAATGTGCATTAAAAAAAACTTTTATTGAAACAAACGTGTGAAACGAGTCAAAAGAATGGCTGAAAATTGGGGGAAAAGGCCAAAAAAACTGAAATTGTTGCCTTGCACACATCCCTACATCACTGTCTTGCTGAAAGGTGAATCTTCTCCCAGTCCCATGTCTATTGCACATTGGAACAGAGTCTCCTCCAGGATTTGCCTCTACTTCGCATTATCTTCCCCTTGATCTTCAGAAGCCTCCCGCTCCCTGTAGCTAAATTGCATCCTCAGCACATAATGCTGCCATCAATATACTATAGGAATGGTGTTAATATGGTAATGTGCTAGGCTTGTTTTATGCCACATATATCATTTAGTATTAAGATCAGAATGTTTCATAAAACCTTCTCCCATATGCATATAGTGCTCTCTTATGTGGTTCTTTTCAAATCTATATGGCATATGATAGGACTTTTCTTCAACAGTGGCTTCCTTTTTGACAAATTTAGGCCATAGTTGTGGAGTGATGTTGAAACCGCTGAATAATCAACATTGTCCTAAGTTTTAGCCAGAGACCTATGTAGTGTTTCTTTAAATAATAGGCCTCACAGTGATCTTCCTCAACAGTTTCTTACCTATTGACTGCTGACTTAGCAGGAATGGCCTGACTGAGGCAGTATCTTGGTAGTCGCAAACTGTTTCAGCTTTACAGTTATGGACCTGACAAAAGGGATACTCAAAAATATTGAAATTTTCTCATAATCTTCCCCCCAGCTGTGTTTTTGAAGGACTTTATTCTGGAGTACTTTCAGACATTCCATGTTCAATATGTTTATACCTCTGCTTCAAATTTACTTCATACAACTGAAACATCTTAATTTTTCATCCACAAGTAGTTAGATTTCTACAGCTACTGTGATTGAACGAAATGGGCTCTTTTTAATTTATTATTGGTTCATGGTTCTGAATAATGTATCGTTATGGCAAGCTTGGCGCAAGGGTATGAGGCGTCCTAGGCGAACCTCATCCCTTGTATCCCCTGACCCTGCTCTTGCCTCTTCCATGGCCCCCATTGGCACCAATGCTACCCCTCACCAGATCCTGCAGTAGTGGCAATGACTTCGAACAGCTCTACGGTGTTTACCTCAGCTTCCAGTGCTGCAGAGCTGTTTGGCTTCCACTTCCTCTGACACCTTCCTTTTGCATTGGAGGCAGAAGTGGCTAAGGACTTCTGCCCCCATGCAAAAGGAAGTCAGCAGCAAGCATTGGAAGGGGTGTAGGAGCAAACAGCCCTGCAGAACCGGAATTTGAAATGAAGCCATTGCTGCCACTGCAGAACTCAGAGAGGGGTGTCAGCAGCAGCAATGGGCTACCCCTGGACCATTGGCACTTTAGATGGCTGCCAGGTTTGCCTGATGGTTATGCCAACCCTACTCTGAAGGATATTACTAAAACAATGAGGTTAGGATCCCAAGAGAGAGGTTGCAATGAAGGTGAAAGTAATCTAAATGCCTTTAAGCAAAAAGCAGACAGAGCAGAAAGATTCCAAACTACTCCAGTCATCTGATAAATCAAAATCATTTAAAAGTATGTTTTATGTCAAAATCAACATAAACATACTTTTAAATGATTGTATACAAATGCTAGAAATATAAAAAATAAGACGAGGCACTTAATGAAAAGGTAAATATATTTGGCATCTCAGAGACCTAGTTGAAAGAGGATAACCAATAGGATAATGTGATATCAGGGAGCAAATTATATCCTAATGATATGGCAGATCAAATTGATGGAGGGGTGAGGCTATATGTTAAAGAGGGCATTAAGTCAAACAAGATAAAAGTTTTGCAAGGAACAAAATTCACAGTAGAATCTTTATGGCTAGAAATTCCATGTGAGAAGGGAAAGGGAATAGCGGTGGGTGTTAAAGTGCAGGCATCATTAGTGGTAAGCGCACCTGCATTGGGTGTGCTTGTCATTTAGCACAGTGAGGTGTCTCTCCCTGTGGTAACTTCTGGCGGGCATTTTAGGCATGCCCGCAACAGTTAGCACAATTTTATGCCACCTCCCCAGCTAATGCATGGTCAATCACCACATTTTGTGTGCACTATATTATTTATGGTGTGCTAAAAAAATTAAATGCACACAAACAAATGCACCTCCCTAATATTTCCAAAACAAGTTGAAGTTGACTAAAAAAGGTCTGACTCACTAAAATTCATTTTCATTGTGCCACATTCATATGCTGGCCATTTCTAGGGTGATGTATGTGGCTGTATCCATTTGGTTTTAAATAATATAGATATTATAGGGTATATAAATAAAACTGTTGATATGCTTATTTTTATGATGCACTGTTAGCAGATATATAGCACTTTTATTGAAATCAAAAAGTTCTTAGCCAATTTTGCATTTGGGGAGCCATTTCAGAAAAGGTTCCTCCAAGTGTGCAGTCTACTTTACACGTTGAAGATGGCTTTAATACAATTGAGTAGTTGCTTATGTGCATATAGGTAAGTTCACATACTGGGGACATCCTTAAGGGGTGCTCATATTTGACAGTCTTGAAGTGGCCAAACAGGTAGAAAAGGTGCTGGCAAAAGCCAAAAGGATGCTTGGGCGCAGAAGTAATCTAAAGAAATATTTCTTTTCAAAACGGGTGGAGATGAGGACTGTGTCTGAATTCAAGAAGGGTTGGGACAAGCACAGAGGGTCTCATAAGAAGAGGAAGGGATTGCACAGTTTAACAGTGGGTACTGATGGGCTGACTGGATAGGTCGTATGGTATTTATCTGCTGTCATTTCTCTGTTTGCTATGCTAATTTTTCTTACCATCTTGTGCAGAATAAATGACACCGGTATTGCTAAAGGGTCCATCTCCTTTGTTGTTATAAGCTTTTATTTTCACTTGAAACTGTGTTGAAGGGTTCATTTTCTCATCTTTGTGAACATATCTGCCAATATCAGGATTAGGGACCGTAACTTTCCTCCATTCTTTTTCTCCATATGGCTTAAAGGCCACTATGTAGCCAAAATTGTTTCCAAAATGGTACTCTCTTGACAAAGGCTGCAAAAGCAAAGAGCAAGATTTATACAAAAGCAGTTTCAGCATCGAATTATACACAAAAGGCTCTTAGAAGGTTTGCAGAGCTTCCATGTGTAAATGGCCCTATGCACAAAAGAGCAATTTTTTAAAAGCTGCTGTGCACACTTGGGGTATGCATGTTTTAATGGCAAAACATATATGCTAAAAAAAAATGTGCCCATCTGCATTTACATCTGCTCTAAGTCAAGTGTGTCATCCAGCTTCACGTCTGGACCTAGGCAATAGAGGAGTGCTTATCGTGCCGCTGTTTACAACTCTTACTGTAATTCAAAAATTAGTTTTGTCACTTGGTTCCTTAATTGACTGCCTTGGACATCCAGTTTTGTGAAATCTAGAATGTAGCATGTATAAGCAGCAGCATTGGTGTATGGAAGTCACAGGTGATTTATTAAATGAAGAGCCTTAGCCTTCCTCAGGGGGTACACATCCTCAAAGCAAATAAAAATACAATTAATAAAAACGATTAAAAACAAAATAAATTTCTGGAAAGCACAGTAACACAGATTTCGATGTAGTTGATCTACACATATCTGAGCTATATGCAGGTAATATACCCTAATGGCCCCAAACATGCATTTACAGTGTCATCCTAGTGCAACATCTTCCCCTCTGTTGCTAACGTGGAACATCAGAAAATCAGCAACCCTGTTAGTGATCAGCAGGCCACAGATTAGCAAGTCAGGGTCAATAAGGATCGATGCCAGGTCACCTAGAAAGGTGTCTGAGGGATTATGTGTCATGTGTAGCTAGTTGTAATCTATCAACATGCATCGAAACACTACGCAAGACCTACTTTTGTAGCACTGGTGGTGCCAGTGGCAACTGCACAAAAGCCAACCTCAGAATCACCACCATCCACACCACTATATGAAGACACACCAGGGCCTGTGCCCATCTAGAAGATGTCAGTTCAGAGGGGTCTAGTTGCAGTAGCAGTGGCTCCTCGTCAAAGCAGTCCACCACTTTGGAGTTTCCAAAGAGGAGGAGGAGGAGAACACCCCCAAAGCAGGTACCAGCTCTGACAAGGAGGGATAGAATGACAAACCTGTAGCCCCTCACCCTTCCTCTAGAGGGGGGACATCAGCCCCGCCCCCCAAAGATCAAAAGTATCTGGGTAACATAAGATATGACATACCGGGTCAGACCAAGGTCCACAAGCCCAGTATCCTGTTTCCAACAGTGGCTAATTTAGGTCATACGTACCTAGCAGTTTCCCCAAAAGACACAGGTTCCACAATACTTGTATTGGGTCAAGCATTGATATCCTGGGTCCCTTTTTAATAATGGTTTATGGGAGAGATCACGTGATGTGGTGCAAGTGAGCAGAGGTTAGACGCTCGTGCTCCGGACCCCCTGGCCCCTGCACCCGCGAAATGAACAGTGATTAAGGGACCGGACAGCCTGGGCGGTTCCGGGAAGTGTGAGAGACGGCGCTGAGTGAGAGGGACTTGAAACACGCTGCAGATGGTGGCGGCGGTGAAGGCAAGTAGGAGAGATAAAGACCGGCCTGTAGAGCCATGCAAGATGGCGGCATCGCCCCCAAGGCCCAGTCCCCCGGTCTCCCCGGCAATAATCGAGTAGATCTCGATGGCGGTAGCCAGTGCCCTGTTGGCTCAGTTTGAGGCACTGAAAAGTAAGATGGACACGCTGCAGAGCTCAGTCAGCTCCCTGGGCACCCGGATGGAGGAGATGGAGAGCCATGTAGTGCAGAGTGAGGAGAGCATGGCAGTGCTGTCTCAGGAGATAGGAAGATTGCAGCGGGCCTTGAAAACACAAGAAGCCAAGCTGGATGATTTAAAGAATCAGTCCCGGCGTAATAACATTCACTTCATGGGCATATCTGATACTGTCCTGGATCAAGATTTAAAGACCCATGTGGAGTCCTTGGCCACTTACATAATGGGGGACAGTGCAGAAAATGGCCAGATCCTGATAGAGCGTGCGTACCATGTGGGACCTAAACAGCCGAGGGACAGAAGGCCCCGTGTGGTCTTGGCAAAATTTTTGCAATTCCCACAGAAGGAAGCCGTGCTGAGAGCAGCCAGGCAAAAGGGTGTCATTGAAAAAGACAATATGAAGCTGCGGGTGGCGCAAGATTATTCGGTGGCCCTAAGCCAGCGGAGAAGGGCATATGCACCCATTTGTCAAAAGTTAGTAGATGCTAACATCAAATTCACGGTCCAGTATCCGGCCCGACTTCATATCACGCATGAGAGAACGCACAGGGCCTATGATTCGGCGGCAGAGGCGTCTCAATATGTGGAGGGATTACTGCGGAGCTACGGGAGGACCGACTGGAGGGCCCTGAGAATGTGCAAGGCAGAATCTGGATAGCGGGGAACATAGAGGAAGATCGTGACTGCGGGGGAGCAGCGTGAAGGACTGAAATGTTTAAATGAGATCCATATGTGAGTGGTAGGAGGAGAGTATATGGTGGAGTATAAAATGTTGGGCTAGCCGCCTCGTGAAATGCCCTGGGGGGAGGTGGCTGTGTAACAGGGCATTTTGATGGCGGGAGGGAGAGGTGGGTCAAGTAATTGGAGATGTGTATAGTAGCATAGCCATGCCGAACTGTTTAACTGTCTATGTGTGTATTTGATAAGGGGATGGGCTGGCACATAGTAGTGGGAAGGGTAGCGGGGGAGGATAGGTGTTGGGATCAATATTAGCAATGGAAAGGGATGAGGGCGAGTGTGGGCATGGTGGAGGGGGAGTCCGGACACATCTCAAGTGATCAAATTCGGAGAGGAGAACTTGGGTTAATAGGAGAGGGTGGGTGGAATAGGGATGAGTAATAAGAGGGAGGGGGAGTGGGCAAGGGAGGGAGGAGGGGGATGAGGGGAAGGGATGGGGGGGGGTGGATGGCAGCCATAACATGACACTTGGATTAGAATTGGGGAGCATACTAGCTATTAAGGAGGGACCTCAGGCTGGGGAGGTTCATCCTTGTACTTATTGGAGGTCTGAGAGGTCTGAAGCTCGCTGGTACCCACCAACCTGAAGATTATTTCATGGAATGATGCATGCCCTTACATGTTTTAATATTAAATCCCAGCTGAATTTGGCAGCTGGGATTTAATGTTAAAAAATGTAAGGTCATGCATTTGGGCTGCAGCAATCCAAGGAAGCAATACAGTATAGGAGGTGAAGTACTTTTGTCCACTAAAGAGGAGCGGGACCTAGGCGTGGTTGTGTCTGATGATCTTAAAGTAGCTAAACAGGTAGAAAAGGCGACGGCAAAAGCTAGAAGGATGCTTGGGTGCATACGGAGAGGAATGGCTAGCAGAAAAAAGGAGGTGATAATGTCTCTGTATAAGGCTTTGGTGCGACCTCATTTGGAGTATGGTGTGCAATTCTGGAGACTGCACCTTCAAAAGGATGTGAACAGGATGGAGTCGGTGCAGAGGGTGGCTACTAAAATGATTAGTGGGCTTCATTATAAAGCATATGAGGACAGACTTAAGGATCTTAATATGTACACCTTAGAGGAAAGGCGAGATAGAGGTGATATGATTGAGATGTTTAAATACCTCCGTGGCATAAATGTTCAGGGAGAGAGCCTCTTTCAATTGAAAGCAAATTCTGCTACGAGGGGACATGGGATGAGGGTGAAGGGAGATAGATTCAGGAGTGATATGCGGAAATATTTCTTTACAGAAAGAGTAGTGGATCCATGGAATAGTCTCCCAGTGGAGGTGGTAGAGATGAGGACAGTAACTGAATTCAAAAAAGCATGGGACCAACACAGAGGATCTCTAAAGGTAAAAAGTGGACTGTTGTAGTTGTTGTTATGGAAGGACAGACTAGATAGGCCATGTGGTCTTTTTCTGTCATCATGTTTCTATGTTTCTATGAATGCATGTGGGTTGGTAACCCTATTAAGTGATATTAACTGTTGTGAGCCTTAGCTAGGCAAAAATGTGATATTGCTATGTTACAAGAAACCCACCAGACAACTGAGGAACACTTTAAATTACAGAGGGAGTGGATGGGACAAGGGTTGGGAGCCCCAGCGAAGGGGAAAAAAGGTGGAGTGGTCATTTTGATGACCTCCAGGAGGACTGAAACACTAAGACAAAAAAGAGAGCAACGTTAGAGTATGGGATTGGCATGCCTAAGGAGGGAGGGAATATACTGGGGTCTTGGAAAGGGATGGAAGATATGTTTGACAAGAGAACAGGACAGCCAGCAGGGAAGCAAAAGCTCTCTCTAAACACACCTATGTGATCACAGTCAGGCTAAGGAATCGCAAACGTAGCTACTCCAGTCACCAACACCACATGCAATCCAAAAAGACAACAAAGTTCAGTGCTTAACCATGATATAAAGGAGATATAAATTGTCATGCTCAAAAAAAATCTGCCCTGTATACCACTGGCCTATGTAAAATATGGATGTTCAAATGCTGGTGCCACCAAAATGACACCTTGACAGGCCTCTGGAACAAAGAACTGTGTTTTCCACATGGACATGGCTTGCATGTTTTTCTGCTGTTGCATCCATGTTTAAAGTACAAATAAGCCTTCTAAAATAACCCCCTATGGAAGTCTTTCCAGAACAAGAATAAGTCGGTTTGATGTTCGGGATAGACATTTTTCTTGCTAAAACGTCTAGAACCGTATTCTGAAACCATGCAACCCTCCACGTACATGGTGCTAGGATAGGGATCTCAGAGCATGTAGCTGGGTTTAAAAAAGGTTTGGACAAGTTCCTGGAGGAAAGGTCCATAAACCATTATTAAAAGGGACATAGGATATCACTGCTTGACCCAATACAAGCATTGAGGAGCCTGTGTCTTTTGGGGAAACTGCTTGATGAACCTTGGTCTGACCCAGTATGGCATATCTTATCTTCTTATGTTCTTATGAGGGGGTGGAACAGGGGTATGGCAAGCCTTGGAGATTGGAAATGGAGAAAGCGTAATCAGGAAAGGCCTGTGTACTTATATGTAAGAAGATATGAGGCAGGGGTATTTAGGAGGGGGACGATTGGGGGGAGAGGAAACACACCCTGAGTGTTTCTCACGGACGCCTATATTATACCACTGGCAATGTGGAATGAGGCCAGGACTTTCTGCTCTGATCTTCAAAGCGTCCCATAGAGATGAATGCAGTGATGGGATTCAAAAATCTTAGGAACCACTTCTGTATTATCACCCCTTTGTCTCCTTATGCCCCCCTATGTCCAGCATGACCTCTATCTCTCTTTGTCTCTCCCCACCATGCCTAGTATCACTCCTTTGTCTCCTTATGCCCCCCTTCAACCCTTTCTGATAGAAGCACTCGTGTGCCACACTACTGATCCTCCCTGTCCCTCTCTCTTTGACTTATACTTGTCGCGGCCACATGTTGGATTCAAGACGGGGCAAACTGCACTTTCGGGAGGCCACCTCCTGTCAAATCCAGCCCATTGTTCACCGCTGGTAACAAAAATAATACAAGCATAGGGTCTTTCTGATACAAGCATGCGCCTGCCTTAAGCCCCTGCCGGCCCTTCTTGTCCCGCCTCCTCAGACCAACGGTAGACAACGGGCTGAATTTGACAGGAGGTGGCCTCCTGAAAGCGTGATTTACCCCATCCTGATCTCTATGTGCGACTGAATTTGGGAAACGCTGGCCAATAGGGACCGGTTCGGAGAACTTGGGAAATTCTAGTAACAGGTGCAAACTGGATGAATCCCACCACTGGATGAATGGTTGTGACTTGTCTGTATTGAGCTAGTGAGTCTGCTGTATGGGAGGGCACAAGATGCAGTTGTGAAAAATAGAATACGCAGATGAGGGACTTTTGTAAGGTTAAGGAACATTGACTAACGCCTTACAGAAATATAAAGCATTGCAATAGTCTTTATTCTGGCTATGCTGACATTTACTCTTTGTGCTAAAGGGGCTATTCTCAGCTTCCCTAACCATTCCAGTGTTTGGAAAAATGGGAATGTGGATATAGGGATGATATGTGAGATAGTATGGAGCAGAATCGTGTTTGGCTGAGAAATGCAGAGTAGATATGGTGTCCTGGGATGCCATACGAGTATGTCTTTACAGCATTTGTTTATAGGTGCAGGGCATGGTTTTGGAAGACGTATGTTATTTGTGACTGCAAGTGAGAGAGAGAGAAAGAGTGATAAATCAGAACAGGTTCTCTGTAGCGAGATGTCAAAACATATCCCTGCCACTAATGGATCCTTAGAATGAGAGCATTCAACAGTGCAAACAGCACCAGAAGCACCATCATTGGTCTCTAAAAATGTGCACATTTGTGCCTTTGGGCATATATTAGTGCTGTTTGCACAGCTGAATGCTCCTATTCAGAGGGCCCCATATTAGTGACAGGGATATGGTTTTTTTTTTTTTTTAAGTTCTTTATTTCGGCTTTTAAACAACATACACCAACCAGTACAATTACAATATAAGATAACCAACAAAGCAAAAGAAAACTAGAAATAATAACTAACATACAGCACAAAAGAAATGAGTCCCCCCTCCCACCCCGCCACCCACCCGCCTGGCCCTCTGGGAAACGGAGGCTTCTCTACCGGCTCCCTCAAACCAAGTCCTACAGAACCTCGGGAAGAAAGTTACAAAGGGCTCTCAAAAAGAACTCCAGTTCCCACCTGAGAGCGGGCGACATATTGATCCAGCAAGGACCATCTCGTAAAATTCAACTCCCGGCTCTCAGGTTGATGAAGCTTACTGTAGGTTTTTTCTAACTTAGAGTAATAACATAATAAATGCCACCACTTTCCCGAACTCAGACCCTGAAAGCTTTTCCAATGCTCCAGGATCGGCTTTAGAGCAATGGCAAGCATATAATTTAGCAGGAAACTTTCTTCTTTAAACTTGTCCGAGAGAAGCTCTAAAGACCGAAAGAAAATCAAGTCTTTCGTCCCTTCCAGGGGAAGATTTAAAACACAACCTATTTTGGTCAAAACTTGTCGCCAAAACTGCTGCACTAAGGGGCAGTCAAAAAACATGTGGAAAAAGGTGCCAGACGCCCTTTGGCACGACCAGCACCTACCCGTGGCATCCTTGTCCCATTTGGCTAGCTTCGCTGGCGTGATAAACGCCCTGTGCAAAAAGAAAAATAAAGATTGTGTAATTGCAGCTGAACGGGAAACTCGAGTGATGGGGCCCCATAGGATTTTCCAATTGGAAGGAGGGATCTGACGAGACAGGTCAGACTCCCACACCCGAGCTAGCCCTACGAATCTGTCAGCGGCATAATCTCTCCACAAGGCATAAAGTTTAGAGGCAACTCCCGGCTGATCTGAAATATCCTTCAGTCCCTTCAATAACCGCCCTTCCGGAGCGAGCTTTATCACACTGATGTTAGAGGCTTCTATACAATGTTTAAGCTGAGCCCATTTAAAAAAACTGGAATCTGGGAGGGAGAACGTCCCCTTTAAGGAGGCAAAATCTTTCCAACCATCCGGTCCAACCAACTGTCCCAAGGACCAAATACCAGATTCTTGCCATTTCTTCCAAGCAAACATCCTACCCCGAATTCGGAATCGTGGGTTCCACCAAAGCGGAAGCTGATAAGAAGGAGGATCTTCCGCAGTGAGCAAATTAGCCAGATTTAAAAAAGCCTCCTGCGTGGACCGGATCACCCGCCCAACGAGCGTCCATTCCGGGTGCCTTGAGCCTAGTAAGTTAGGAAGGGGGTAAGGCGCGGCTAAACGAGCCTCCACCTCCACCCACAAAGGCCGGACCTCCTGTTCCCCAGGAACCAACCATCGCACCCCTTGCTTTAAAAGGAAAGCCTGGTGATACCCCAAGAGGTCAGGGAAATGGACCCCGCCCTTCTCCTTAGGGGCTTTACGTTTTTTTGCAGCTATGCGAGATGGGCGCCCATTCCACAAAAAATGCAAAAGGTTGCTCTCCAGTTTTTTGTATAATGGAGGGGGAAGCAAAAAAGGGAGCATACTTAATACATAATTGATCTTGGGTACTAGAGTCATTTTAATTACTTCCAATCTACCCCACCATGATAACTGCAAGGGGGACCACGACAAAGACCTTTGTCGGATCAGGTGCAGTAGCTCCTCCCCATTCTTTTGGATCATAACATCAATCGAGGCATTGTACCACGTTCCCAAATATTTTATGCTATCCGTCTCCCACTTGAAGGGAAAGGGCGCCATCTCAAGCGCGGAGGGACAGGGATATGTTTTGACATTTTGCTATGGAGAACCTCCTCTGCTTTTTCCGGTTCATACTTAGCATTGTTCAGAGATGCAAGCATACCTAAAGATGTTTTCTACTGCCATGTATGTTGTGAGGTGTTGGTATTTCATGATAAACATACCACTTTCTACCTGCTTTTATACTATCTTAGAGTGCACAGAGATTACTTTGCAGTGTTCTGGGCATGCAACAGACTGATTTATTTATTTAACTAGGCTTATATATCACTTTTTCTACCAGCAAAGTGGTGTATATTCAGGTACTGTATATATATTTTTCCCTTGTTCCTGAAGGGCTCACAATTGATGTTTTTGTACCTTAGGCAATGGAAGGTTAATTGGCTTGCCCAAGGCCACAAGGAGCACCTGTGGGACTAGAAACCCCAGTCCTTCTGGTCCTCTAGTAGGATTCAAATCCCTGGCCTTCTGGCCTGAGGTAACTTGTCCCAACTACTAGGCCACTCCTCCCTCCTTCAAGATATGGGCTCAAATATATTGAGCTAGATTCTTGAAGCGGGACATCCAGGCCATCCGGACGTCCTTGCTGAAGATGGGGTCGCTAGGACCCAATTCTGGTCTGCAGGAACAAAACGTTCCTGCGGGAGCCAGAATTAGGCCCGAGGATGGCCTGGCATGCCCCCTCTGCCTGCAGGGATGTCCTCCCCGCAGGCGCCCCAGACAATTGTGTCTCTGCCCCCCAATATCCATGTGGCCAGACCCACAGCTGGCCTTCCGCAGACTGGATCGGGTGATGGGGATCCCCCGCACCCGGCCCCAGTCCTGGCTCCATGGGTGGCTGCTGTGCCCTGATCCTGTGAAAAATACTGCTTATACCACCTCTGATGTGGTATGAGTAGCACGTTCCAGCAGGCCCGGCAGCACATACAGAGCCGTGACCTGAATCGGCCCTGTACATGCTGCTGGGTGGACCAGCCCCAATCTCGCCCCCCGCCGGTTCTCCCCATCCTAAAGCACAGCACGTATAGAAAGAGTCGGTGCGGGAATAGGGTTTAGGCGGATTGTAGGGCTGGATGTCGCAGCGGGACGTACAGCCCTGCAACCCGCAATCGTGAATGAGGGCCATAATCTAGTTTGCATCAACATTTATGTATCAACAGTATTCATATAGTTTGCATCAGCACAACACTGTCAGTGAGAGGAGTAGTTTAGGAGATGCAAATTTTACAGGGGGGGCGTGACCATTTTTGGGTATATATTGGAGAGGGGTGGGATAGAATATGTCCATCTTTTCAGAATACGGTGGGCGCGGGGACGTACAAAGCCCTTTACTGCGTATGACCATGTCTTGTACTCCATAGTGCTTTGCTCATGCTGTGAAGAAAATGTCTTTGTCCCCAATTCCAAAACCGTGGGTGCATCTATCCCCGTGATTGCAGAATCACATTTAAATCGGGCCTGTTTTTGATTTGGAGATGCCCACAGGCCAAATGTGCATGTTCTGGAATTCGGCTTCACATGTATAGCAGCGTTGAATATACATTTAATGCAAATGATGGCACTGGTGTTTAAATGAAGATTACCCCCGGGTGGTTTTAATAAATAGCAAGGCTATACTTTGTGACAAGTGCCTATGTAGCATTTCAGTACATTTTCTTTTGGGCATGAGGATAACGGTAAGTAACTGTTTGTGAAATAAATATAAACTTGATGACTAATGTATAAATTCATACAAATGCAAATACCTCAGAGTGCTCTATGGATAACCACTGTTTCCTTTTGTCCGGCAAGCTGGATATGCATTCATGCTATTTACACTATTGGTGAGTCGAATCTGGTAGATGAAAAATATATAAAGTACTTAGCACAGTATCTCGATAAGATTAGATATAACCTACCGTCCACGTTATTATCAGCTCACGATTGCTTCCCCCTCCTCCTCCAACATCAGAGGGAGCCACATTAGGAGCTGGAAGAGCAAAACAAAACATACCATTAATTAGCAGTGCCAGCAACAAACGCGGCCCATATAATTGTAACAGTGATGACCTTTAATAGCTATTGAAGAACAGCCTTCCTTAGACACGTGCATTTCAATCACGAAAACAAACATAACAAGTGTCTGTTACGAAGATAGCGAGATAATGCTTTCTTAGTGTCATCTGTAGTCTATTCTCTTATTGCATTAAATTACAGGGACATGCAGACCAGCCATATTATTATTTCATTTGGAGGGGGGCATCTAAATTTAATTTCATTCAATTTGTTTCTGTTGTTTCTTTTATTTAGTTGTTTGCTTAATTGCTTTATTTTTAACAGACACTATATGCAAATCATACAGGTTATTTTGCAGATAACACATATTAAAAATGAAAGGAAATTAGAAACATCTATTTCATTGCATTTTTTAGTAATTTTGGAATGGAAGAAAATTAAATCAACCATTTTTTTTTCATTTTTCATAATACTTCAAAGCAAATTTAAATAAGATGGTGTAAATCATAGGCCTCTATGTATAAAAGCAGGGATCATTTTTGGCAGCTAGAGGCCTTGACTTTTATAAATCAGGCATCGATGAATTTCAAGAACATTGGTTTGAACTGATTAAACTAAGATGAAACAGAAATGGAAATGAAGAGTATGATTTCTTTCAATAGAGATGAATTGTTCTATGCAATAAATTGTAAAATAAACTTATCTTTCATCTTTTCTAACTCACTGAAAGCAAAGCTTTCACAAACAAAGTAAGAAATTGAAAGATTAACCGATAAAACGAATTGGGCCATTTGTTCTTTTTCTGCCACCATCTACTATGTTACTATGATGTGCAGATTTGCAGAATCATATTTATTTTATTTATTTAACATTTCTTATATACCACCTTTCATGATATCAAGGCGGTTTACATTGAACAAACTGAAATTACATTGAACAGGGCATTATAACTTGTAGATAAGTACTTATAGGGAACATGGGCAAAGGAGGGTTAAGTGGCTTGCCCAAGACCACAAGGAGCACCGTGCGTCCTTTGGTCTGTTTGTTACACAGATGAATGTAAATCATTCTATCTAGTGCAATGAATTGTCATTGTGGGTGTGTCCTGCTTTCTAATGTAGTGGAATAGTTTGTCAGTACTAAATGTGCATCCTGCTTGATAATAAGAGTGGAACAGCGTATATCATGTCAGGAATACGGGCATGCAGGCAAAACAAAAGTGGAATTTTCAGGTTTGTTTTGTTTTAATACATTTTCATTTTGTGTCATTTTGTTTTTATAAATTCAGGGCGGTTTTGTTAATTAAAGAGATGGGTGTGACTTCTGCCCAAACAAAAAAAGATAGTTGAAAGGTTATTAGAGGTTTTGTGGGTCACAGGCCAACCTCAAACAAGTGATCTTTGAGGCAGATGTTTTGTAGAAAAAGTTATAATATCATCAGAGTTGTCAGCTCTTACCACTGTGGTCTTAACTGCATCTTATTTATTTATTTTAATTCTCTTATATACCGCGCTATTCTGCATCAGTGTGGTTTACATTGAACAAACTGAAATTACATTGAACAGGGCATTATAACTTGGAGATAACTATTTTATTTATTTAGACAGTTTTGTATACCACCTTATCCTTCAATCAAAGCAGTCACAACACAATTGGGGGATACATTTAACACATGGGGATATGAGACACATACACTAATACTTACAGGGAACATGGGCAATGGAGGGTTAAGTGGCTTGCCCAAGACCACAAGGAGCACCTGTGGGACTAGAAACCCCAGTCCTTCCGGCCCAAGGTTGCTGTCCTCTAGTGGGATTTGAACCCCTGACCTTCCGGCCTGAAGTACCTTGCCCCAACCACTAGGCCACTTCTCCACTCCATCTTGTATTCCTGGTGAACTTCATTCCCATTTCCTGATTTATTTATTTATATATTTTTCTATACCGCCTCTTCCAGAGATCAGAGGCGGTTTACAGGTAACAAAACGTTAATAATAGCAAGCTAATTTGTCTGGTCTGGGACGCTGGCTTTCTGCCTTGTGAACCTATTGATTTCTGCTCTAAAGATTTACTTTAAAGACCTTTGCCATGTTATTGTGCCAGACATTTTGTGAAACCATGTCTAAGGATATCAGAAACATTTACCAAGCCTAATCCAGATCCAGAATGACCAATTATTGATCTGTAGACACAGAGAGGTTTGAGTACGACTATGCATGTAAATGCCAATTTCAGAAAGCCACGATTTACAGGTGTAAATGTTTGGCATGGAACTTTCAATGGGGCATAGTTTGGATATGGTTTGGTGGCTGAAGATATAAAATGTGTATTTCCCAGGACCGTAAAAGTGGATTTAGGGAGTAATTATCCATAAAACTCCATTTTTATTTGTGCTTTAAATGTTGAAAAATAAAGTTTGGTGGCTTCAGAAGTTAACAGCTCTCCTGTTTACATGGAGTTTTGTGAAACTGGGCAACTGTATATATAAATGCTGGCATCTGGACGTGGTAGTTGCAGTATTAATACAAAGAAGCTATCGAATGATGTCGCTCTTGTTTAGTTTTACATAGAGTTTTGAAAAATCGCTTCTAAATGCTGGCAACTATCTGTGTCCATATATATATTTGACAAAAGGCTCCACATTTGCAGAGCGTTTTGTGAAATACCCGGGAAATGTGAAAGTCCCGACCTGGATGCCTCATTTACCATGAGGAGCACCTCTGCAAAATGAGACTTCGGGATATCTTTCTTTCATATTAATTAACTCCCAGCGTATTTGTTTTTATGATGAAACATGCATTGTATCAGAATCAAACTGCAACATTTTGTAGGATAAGCACTGGGGAGCTCAATCATCCAAAGCAATTATGAGTTTTGCAATGGGAGCCGACTGCACAAGTGCATTCATTTGAATTTTCCTGGAAGCAAAGTAGCCAATTCTGATCTGGGCATGTCCAGGTTATCCGGACGTCCAAAATCTGGATGGGCCAGATTTGCACCTGATTCTGCAACCGCGGGAGCTATATATCCCCACGGCTGCAGAATCAGGGCCCTTGGACGTGCTAGATGGGCCCAATTCTGATGCGTGGGACATCCCTCTACCTACCAGGTTAGCCGTCGCCTTGCTCCTGCTGGAGCCCCGCTGCCTTGGTGTCTCGTTGCCATGGTGCTGGGACACCATGCAGGAGCGCCGCCAGGCCCGACACCCTCCCACTCTCCTTTCCCCACCACCCGGCCCTTGGCAGGGGCAGCCAGGGCTGGGATTTGGGGGCGGAGCCTTTACTGCAGCACCTCTGCCACTTACCATGTCTTGCATGCCCCGATCGCCTCAGCCCACAAGACATATTCCACCTCCGAGGTAGAATAAGTCCTACATCCACCTTAGCCTCCCTGGACATGCAGGGCTGTGACCTGGATGGCCCTGTACTTCTGGGTTGTGTGCCCTACCACTGCTCCATCCCTGCTTCACCCACGTTCCTCCTCTGGCCCTCTCCCTCCTGCTCCTGTCCAGAACTCCCCACACAAAACCACTGTATGTGTGGTGTGCTCTATCACCAGCAAACGGCCCCTACAAATAGTGGGGGTTGAATGTCCAAAGAGGACATTCATTCCTGCTATTCGCAGGGCAGGATGACCCAAAATGTATAACTTTTGACTGTGTAAGTTGCTATATGGTGAAAATTATTGGTTTAAAACTGAGGCTAACTAGGTACATTTCAGTGATGGATCTTAAAGTATATATGAAAAGTGTCAATATTCAGCTGCTATCCATAGAACTTCAGGAGTTTGATTTAAATGCATAAAAAGTAGGTAGTTACAACTCGAAATAAATAAAGGGTCCAGTAAATGCTATGGGGGTTATTCTGAGCCACGATTAGCGGGAATGGATGTCCCAATGGGATGCCCATCCCAACTATTTGTGCCTTCTCCCGGCCGCAACTAACTTCCCCGCCGGTTGTGCAGGAAAGTTAGAGGGGGCGGGAAAGGGGCGGCTTGGGGGCAGAGTCTGGGCGGTCGCCGGCCCAGGACATACAGGGCCAATTCTAATGTTGGCCCTGTATGTCCAGGGCCAGCGACATGTGTGGGGAAGTTATTCCACCTCCGAGGTGAAGTGAAATAACTTCCCTGGACATTTCTTTATTGCACTGCCAAGGCACGGATGGGGCAGCGGGGGCCGGAGGACATTCCCCGCAGCCTGACCCTGGCCTTAGGAGGCCAGATCGGGGGTCGGGCTGCGGGGAATGCACTTTATTTTGCAGCAGCCGGCATCGCAGCTCTTAAATGCAGCCATGGTGCCATGGCAACTTGACGCCATGGCGCCGCGGCTCCATAGAAGAGCCTTGAGTGAGTTAGCCTGGGGCAGTCCTGCACGTGCAGGCCGGAGTGAATCGCAATCCCGGCCTGCACATGCTGGACTGTTTGTGATTCTGATCAGAATCGCAATCCCCTCTGTATATCCGGTTCAGACCGGATGTACAGAGGGGATCTACGTCCGGGACTGAAACAGGCCCTATGTGTATATTCATGCCAACCCCCCCCCCCCCCCCCATAGAAGGTATAAACATCCGCAGAAATGATCAATCCACAAACAGAACAGAGGAAATTTGTTATAAGCCATGATCCACCTCTGCTCTTTGTTTGTGGATATTTAAACAACTTTTGTGGTTCAGGTGGTTAAATACAGCATGTGCATAACTTTAAACTTTAAAATTATGCAAGAACTGTTCATGATGGATTTTTAACTCAATAATTAAGCAGAGGGAAATTTTCAAAGCCACTGACCCAAATAAAGAATGATTGCTTAAGTAAATTGGTGTGTCTGAAAGCTGTCTTCTTTGCATAGCAAAAAGTGCATGAGGTTTTACATATTTGTATACTTTTAGCTATGCTAAAAAGAGACATCCTGGCCTATGTCTAGGTCAGAGGAGTAACAGTGTGGGCAGGACTAATTATTAGGAATACTGGGGATTGCTTCTGCCTAGACATTAGCTACAAAGGAAAACCCTAATAGATGCCAGGAGGGACCGAGGGTGTGGGATTGGCAATCAGCTGTGTTGGGGATGTTGAGAGGTGCAGGCATTGGCAATCAGGGCTGTTGGAGGATGGGGGAATATGATCATGGGTTTCAGTGGGGTTAATTTATTCCACCGTTGACACCTTTAAAAGACAGTGGGCCCAACTTAAGGCCTGCTAATCTTTGCATTGCCGTAGCCAGGAATGCCTGATCTTCTCAGATGCTGCGAGGCGATGTGAAATTAATGGTGAGAATTACTAAACTGTGGTACTAAAGTCTTGCAGGTTAGTGACTCATGCAGAAAATGTTGCTGTGGTGAAATCCGATATTTCATCACAGCTTAGTATTATCCAGGCAAACAGTTTTTGCAAATTGCTTGCATTATGCATCTGAAAACTTTACTATTTAAAAGCATGATGTCCAGCTAGACATTTTTACAAGATTATGTTGGGAGGTGACCATGAGTGTTCAGTGCAATGATCAAAACTTGGAAGGACGGACCTAGGGATTTAAATGTTATTGGAGAAGGGGGGGGGGGGGGCACAAGGCTGAAGGCTCAGTAGGGCATCCAATATCCTTGCAGAAGTCCTCTGCATGCTTGGCATTTTTGAAAACAGATGTTTTACCTTTTTCATCACTCTGTGAGTGCTTTGAGTATGGTACATATATGACAAAACTATCAGCGTGCAAATGTGAGCTTCCTAAAATTCCCCCAATAATTAGCTCCTATTTATTTCTAGAGGAACTCTTGTGGCAGGCTATGTTACTTTCTTTATGCATTTTTCTCCATTCATCTTTGAACTTTGATGGTAAATGACTCTTGCTCTGTGCTTGTGAGAATTCTCAGCAAGGTATATCAAAAACATTTTGCCTATTTTAAGAAAAGAACTGACTTTGCAGAGAGAAAAATGTGAATGCTAGATGATCAGTTAATGAGCTCATCATTAACAGTAGCAGGCGATGTCAAATACTTTCTCCTGTGGATTTATTGCAGATAATTCCTTTCTAGCTGATTTCTCTTTTTCCTGTTAATAAAAAGCTCAAAGAATGTATTACTATAGCACTGAAGGTTATTTTAATGATTTCATAACTGATTAAAGCTATGAAAAAATATGCTTTTATTTTATTTTACGAAGATAATGTAACAATGGGCTTTGCACTTGTTTCCTGACTTATTCACTGGTTTCTTAACTTTGATACTTCTAATAGTCTTTATTCTTCTAATTTTACACCACAAGAGCAATATAAAACTCTAAAGGCTTTGAATATTTAAATTCTCATCATATTTTGGCTGTCATTATGCTCCTTTGGGCCTCCAGCTATTGAAATCCCATTCACAACAACCTGGAGAATGTTCCCCTATTTTACATCTCTTCATCCTTGCCCCCAACATGCCTAGTTTAATCTTTGCAGTGACAATCCTTTAGCTGGGGCTCATGCACTGGAACTCCTTCCAAAATCCTATAATCACGGGCCCTGAATCCGTCCACTAGTTGTGACCCTTGAGTGAGGACCACAACGTCTTTCCCTTGAGTGCATCAGCATTCCCAGCTCCACATGACTCAAGGAGCAAGAGACCATCTGGGCTGAAGGAGGGGCCTTCTGCGTGATAGTGCAAACATTGCCACTTAATAACTGGTCAGCCCTAAATTATTCTTTCTAATTTATTTGGAAAAGGATTAGAGTAAAATATATTTGCTGGGTCAATCTATGGGATCCAGGATAGTGAGCTAAAGAAGGGCAGGAAGAACATCAATATTTATCTATTTATTTATTTGTTTTTATATACCACTTAATCTAAGGGGCTTGTTTATTAAGCAGTGGTAGCGGCTTCCAATCGATATCAATGGGGCCACAACTCTGATATCGATCAGAAGCCGCTACCACTGCTTAACAAACAAGCCCGTAAGAGTTAGAACAGTTTACATGATAACAACATAGCCAATGTGGCTTTATATAGAACACAAAGCGTGTTAGTGGGGAACCATAAAATTAGGTGTTAGGGATCAACTATGGTACAAGTTAATTTGTATACTTACAGTAAGCACATAAGGAACATATTTACATGCCTGGGGGGAAGGGGCAGGAGGGGTAAAAGAGGAGGGAGAGAGGGGCCTTTCGTGGAAATATGGCAGCACACCGGGTGGTTAGGTTTCATCATTGGCGAAGCACTTGAGGAAAACAAATGTTTTGAGGTTCTTTCTGAAGACCATTATTTCCTTTGTGGCATGGAGATTGTCTGGGATCACATTCCATAGGGTCGGCACAAAAAGGGAGAAGGCTCTCTTTGATGTTGTGCAGTTGGTCTTGGTATTTAGTGCTAGTGGGCTACAAAAGGAAGCCAAAATCTGGGCCTTACCCTGCAAAGCCCAGTTCTAAACAAGAAACTGTTTCAGAGGTGATCACCATCCCTCCTTGATCAGAGTCTCCCCTGCCAGATCCATTCATAGCACATCATCATTCTGAGCCCAAGGAAGTGGGGAACTATGAACCAGGATTGCAGCTGGAATCCTGCGATGGTTGTGCAATCTGCAAAGGTTCAGCAGGTGAGCATTTGCTCTGGTGGGGAAGACTGTGCCGACTCAGTCTGAGGTAACTCCCAGGGTGTCAGTGGAGGGCCCCCAGGCTGTTTCAGTAGGGTCTCTGCAGCAAAAAAGCACACACAAAGGAACAATGATGGATATTCCAGTTGAGTAAGCCTAAGACTATCTATGGAAGAAATTTGGAATCTTGAGGTAAGCTTGGGCTGATCTTTATCCATCCAGGTAACCTCAATTTACAATAAGAACTTGATTTTTGAGGCAGAATTTGATTTGTTAAAATGAGACTTGATGGCATTGTGAAGGAGGTAAATGAGCTGAGGACTAAGGTAAAAAAGGTTGAGTTGTGCCATCAGTAATTTGTGACAATTTGTATCTGAGGAGCAAATGGAATCCTTGGAAAATATGACAACAGCAGAATCTGCCTCTTCATAAATATTCCACAAATTCAGGGTCTTTTACCATTGGATATGTTCATGAGGTATCTTCTTGAGGTTTTTAAGGTTCCAACTGGCTCACTCCCCCTGATATCGTTCCATGGTGCGACCGCACCTTGAATATCGTGTGCAATTCTGGTCACCATATCTTAAAAAGGATATAGCAAAATTAGAAAAAGTATAGAGACGAGCAACAAAAATAGTAAAGAGGATGGAAGGATACCCCTATGAGGAGAGGCTTAAAAGGTTGGGGATCTTCAACTTGGAAAGGAGACGGCTGAGGGGGGATATGATAGAGGTCTATAAATTAATGAATGGACTGGAATGGGTGAACATAGATTGGTTGTTTACATCATCAAAAAGTAGAAAGACTAGAGGACATGTAATGAAGCTACAATGTAACCCATTTAAGACTAATAAGAGAAAATATTACCAGAGGATGTAGTAAAAGCTGTTAGCGTAGCTGGGTTTAAAAAAAGGTTTGAACAAGTTCCTGGAGGAAGAGTGCATAAACCATTATTAAAGAGGACCTGCAAAATCCACTACTTACCCTGGGGTGAGCAGTGTGGAACCTGTGTGACTTTTTGGGAAACTTCCAGGTACTTGTGACCTAGATTGGCCGCTTTTGGAAACAGGATACTGGGCTTGAACCTTGGTCTGACCCAGTATGGCATTTCTTATGTTCTTATGATATCTAAAGTCTACTGTAGTACTTGATACCTTTAAAAAGAAAGAACTGATATAATGCTTAGATGGCTTATCTCTTATTTTTACTGCCAGTTTAGATTGTATCAATCAGTTGGAGACTTCAGATGCCGGATAGTGATGAATGCCTTAGAACCTGAGTTTGCAGTTGGCAGCTTTATTCTTCTTAAAGTTCTCTTGCAAATGTCTGGTTAAATATCAGGGGGTTTCATATATGTATTCTGGAACTAAATTAACAAAGTTTTTGACTTACAAAGTTGTAAATTCAAATGTGAATTTAGTAACTTGTTCAGCAGAAACTCCCCCAAGACCACTCTGGGTGCTTGTATGATATGTTGTCCACAGAGGATTTATATTGTATCTTCTTGACAGTATCTTTTTCTTAAAGTTGAGTTAGATGATTTTTCCTTTTTGTTTTCTTCCTATTGGATCCCATGTTTTGTTGACTTTTGGTTTCTAGCATGTATAATTTATTTCTTTGTAACTTGTTTAATTTTTAAAATCTTTATCTATATATGACATCTGGATTATTTTCCTTTTCAAGTGTATTGTTGAAGATATATTGTAAAATGATTATAAAGATAAACTAAAGTAAAAAATTAAACGTATTCTCTCATACAATCACTTTTCCATGAGTTATAGTCCTAATTATGAGATTGATGGCTTGTAGCATAACAGAAAACAGTTTTTTTTTAATTAAATTAAAATTTTCTATTGAACAGCTAGAGAGGTACTGTACATCCATATTACCAGTTCACTCAGAAATTCATAATTCACCATCACAATAATCAACAAAAGTGCAACAAATACATTTTTCCCAGAACCTCATATCTTCCCCTTCAACTTTCTTTTTTCTCAATGAACTCAAATGACACATCTCATCATACAGCTTCAATCATACCCCCCCACACACACACATATACGCATCTTCGCTCCCCACCCTAGAGCTACTTCCCTGTCTCTTTTGGTAGTCCTTCAAATCTAGAACCCTCCCCCCCCCTTCACTACTTCTCATCTTATCTGAACTCCTTTATCCATCCCATACCCAGGAATATGCATGTCTCCCATCCCCTCTACCATTAACATCTGCTATGGTAAGATAATCCTTCCCTTTTCACTACCCTATGTTAACCCTCAACAAATACAGTACATATTCTTATCAGAGAGCTACTCTATAGCTGTAACTGTTTAACTCTCTAAATAAGTACAATACATTTATACACAGTTGCCTTCGAGGAATAGCCTAGTGGTTAGAACACTGGCATGGTAACCAAGCAACCAGGGTTTGATTCCCACTAGCACTCCTCGTGGCCTTGGGCAAGTCACTTAACCCTACATTTCCTTGGAAGAAAGGCCTGGCAATCTACTTCTGGTGACACTGCCAAGAAAACCCAGGAGCTTCTGTGTCACCAGGACTCAGAACTAACTCGAAGGCACACATTGCATACCTTCATGAAGCACCATTAAAAAACTAGTAATTTTTATCCCTCTCTGCCATTCAATCTGTCCATACCCCCCACCATTCCTTTAGTGAGGCAGCTCTCCTGATGCTGCTCACAATAACTCCTATTTCAACACTTCAATACCACAGGTATTTAAATGGGTAGAAAAAGCAAATGCAGCTCAAATGAAACCCTTAGGACTGCACCTATTATCCCATAGGCACTGGCAGTTGTTGAGTCTTTTGAGCACTACATCAAGCTCCCAGAGGAGCCCGATCCCTGAAGGGGCATGTCCAGGCCGTCTGAGCACCTCTGAGCAGGACAGGCTTGTTAAGACTCAATTCTGCACCGCAGCAGCCAGAT